>OY855914.1:18323471-18923471 GCA_963693305.1 Meandrina meandrites
CTCTGTTGATGATCAAACAGATCGAAAACGTTTAGTCTCAATTTTAGCAACTTTTACCTCAAGTTTTATATAGTTACAGGATTGTTACCAGGGATTGACATGACTTTTAAAGATTTCTGAACATGGAAGATGACCTAAAACCTTATGTTTCTATTTTCCATCTTATTTTCTATGCTTTACCAGCTCTCGAATTTGCTTGTCTGGGGCCGTTGCACACTCGTCACACGCGTAGTTTACTTTTTCATTATTTAGTTGGTTGGCAAGTCAGTTGCTTGGCAGGAAATCTACTTGCCGCATATTAGCAGATGGTACTTTTTGGAGTGCCTCCCCCCCTCCAGTAACGGTAATGGTATAGCATAATGTGCAGTTCCAGAAAATATTTTATGCCCACCCCATGGAGGGTCAATGGAAATTCCAAGGGGGTGGGGGGTCTCAAAAGCCACAATTGTCAAAGGAAAGTATGGGTTGGGGGATTCAAACCAAAAGCCTTCCATGGGAGGGGTATCATGGATATTTTCTGGAACAACACAATTTGCAGAAGCCTTTTTCATTGAATTGACTAGTCTAGACTGGATGCATTCTCATTGTCAGCTAACTGCCCTTTTAGTTTGCTAGGCTTGGGTAGCAAGATACAAGTGGCTCAGATTAGCCATTTAAAATTCCCATACAACAGGATTTTTTAATCAGACAGTTTATTTGGTTGACTTTGTCGTATTTTCTTTGTTAAAATGTAGCCAAGCAATTCTTTTGCCCCAGCATCACTTGTTCCTTGTACCCCTGGCCCACTTGGCTAAGAGGGACACGCACCTCTGGGGACAAGAATGGACTAGGCAATCCAAAGAAGTGGTTCATATTAGGTCCATAATACTACCCCATTTGAGAAAAAGATCGAGAACTGTGGACATGATGCATGCTTTAAGAGTATTGCATTAGTTTGATCAAAAATGTTTCCTTTTTATTTTAAGACTGATTTAGCAGTTTGACTCGTAGCTCGACTGGCAGTGATGATAATTTCGATGGTTTGAAAAATGATAAATTAAAATGGCTGACAAATAAATGTCTGTCCTTTCTTAATTATACTGCAAAAAAAATTATTTTTGTCTTTTGTTCTAACTCATGATTCCCACCCCTTTCTATTGTGATTCTCTTCACATTGTCTGATTATTATTGCAAAATATAATGAAATGTTGCAGAATTTTCTCAATTTATCCAGTTTCTGCTACCTTGGGAAATGCCACCTGTAGGGGAGTGAGGCGATTTTTAGCCTGCATAGCTGGCGGTTTTGTTGGGGTTTAAGAGTGCGCGAGTAAGTGGTGACGCCGCGGAAATAATCAGCGAAGCCATGAAGGGGCCTAGAGGGGAGAAAAACGACTTCTTGCGGCTTTCTCGCTTACTTGCAGGCATGTGACCCAAATAAAACCGCTAGCTATGCAGGCTAGGCGATTTCAAGCCTCAATGCAATCCAATGTACAGTATCAGCTGTTGTAATCCCTCTCATTATTTTGGGCTGTTTAATATTGTTTGCTAAGTTTGTCTGAAAATTATGCATCAGTCAATTCCAGCAGTGCCCATCCTCCCCCCCCCCCCCCCCCCAGGCAACCGCGGGGCATTTCCTAATGTTGCCCGTCCCGAGGGTGGGGCATTTGCGTACCTCGGGTTGATCCCCTGGCATTTGACACGTGGTTTCGAAACCGTGAAGTGAGTCGCGTATTGGTGATGGAGGCGTTTATAGGCCAAGACGTGGACTACGTTGCAGATTAGCTATTCCATGAAGGACTAGCGTTTGTGGATGTTTTTAAAGGTATATTTTCTCAATTTTAGATATTTCTTCATTGCTAAGAAGCAAAAACTTGTATTATATTCTTGTCGAGAGATTGAAAACAATCAACCCAGGAGCGGGGCATTTGCCCAGTTCCTTCATCCCCAGCCCGGGGAATTTGCCAATTTTTTTTGAAAGAAATGCTTATGCCCGGGGGTTAGCCCGGGGGTGGGGGGGGGGGGGGGGGTGGGGGATGAGCGCTGCTGGAATTGACTGATGCATTATGCAAATACCATTGGCTTTTCTCATCCAAGGGTCTGGGTACGGGATTGATGCTGACCAAACTGACTGCGGACTCGATCCCTCCCATGATGCTTATGGGGAGTTCAATATGGCGGCTGCAGCCTTGCTCGCGAGGAAGGGATTAAATTGTCTTCTTTTCAAGATTTTGCTGCAAAGACGTGGCTTAACTTATACTACCAATTTATATTCAGCGGGTAGCAGCAAGTTACTGTTTTCGAGACCTCTGTGTTACGCTTCTAGAAATCTTTACCCTGAAGACCAAGGCAGAAAAATCATGGTGGCTGGTTTGAAAGTTGGCAATGACGAAACAGACAGAGAAAGTTTAGAACACTTCTTTAAATCTTACGGGCCGGTAGAACGAGTTAAAGTAGTTCGAGACCAACTCACCGGCAGATCAAAAGGCTATGGATTTGTTACATTCAAAAATTCAAAAGCCGTGGAAAAAGTAATGTCCGTTGCAAATCATGTCATCGATGGGAGGGGTGTTAGATTGTCTTTAGCCGTAAAGCCTGTTTCAAGACCCGGTGAATTTCCAGTTCAAAAGGATGTTTACTCAGAAGATGTTGAAGAGAGAAAGATTTTTGTATCCACGCTCAAGACTGGAGCCCAAGGTACAACTGAGAGAGACTTGCAAGTATATTTTTCCGGTTATGGCGAAGTGGAAGAGGCTAAGATAGTTGCTCCAAAAAGCTATGGTTTTGTAACATTCAAGGATCCTGAAAGCGTAAAAGAGGTGTTGTCTAAACCATTGCATTCAATCGCTGGTTGGAACATTAACGTGGAACGGCCATTCCAAGCAAAAGAGAAGAGCGAGATTGCAAGAAAAGGAAGAAGGAGTATCAATGTCTATAATGTCACAACTGACACTTCTAATGATGAATTAGTTGGTCACTTTTCAAGCTTTGGTGAGGTAGAAACCGTTTTAGGCAGAGGTTCTGACAGCAAGCCAAGTAGTCAATGCATGGTGGTTTTCAAGACAGAAATTGCCGCCAAAATGGCTTTAGAGCAACCGCTGCAAGAACTTGACTCCAAAGGAAAGCTCTATGTGAAGCCAATGTCAGAGAGGAACACTTCAAAAACTATTCTGTTGCGTAAAACACCTGTAGGCATTACACTGGAAGCATTGCAACTTTATTTTGAACAGTTCGGAGAGATCACACGTATGGACTTAACAAGTGATCATCATCGGTCTACTCATGCCAATATTCATGGGGTATTGTACTGCACACGTCCAGGCTTGCCAACTATAGAATTTCGAGATGAATGGACTGTGGAGAGAGTTCTGCAGAATGAGCATGTGATTAGTGGGGCGGTGGTAGAAATAAGAAAAGTAGATAGAAGGGCGTTAAACAGTGATGTTTACAGCCAGGAAAGTGATCGAAGCATGATGGTTTTAATTGACAATCTTCCTTGTAATGTGACTAAAAAAACTGTTGTGGATTATTTTACTAGTCAATCCTTAATGGTTCAGTCTGTGGAGTTCAGAATGGAGCGTGCCGAGACCATGTCATGTGTTGTAGGGTTTTGGAACTTAGATGATGTCGATCAAGTCATAAGTAATAAGGTGGCAGCAAAGAATGGTGTTATTATTGGTGGTGAAACAGTGTATATTCGTCGTCTTCACTGGGAAAATACCCAGGAAGAAATAGAACATGATGCACCAGTAGAAGAAAAATTTTCCGGCAATGAATGAGTCTTAGCAAGAATTTTGATTAGATACAAGTTGCTGAGACACAAGTCATAATTCTCTGTGGCAGGTTCATTTTTAATGTCTTGGTTGTGCTGCATAACAAATCACCAGAAACCCATAAGGGTTGAAACGTGTAACTCCCTATGATTCGCATTGTACAAAGCGTTTGAACATTCTTTTTCATTAAGTACCATAATTGGAAAATCACGAGAAAAAAAACAACCAATCAAAATTGCAATATCTGGATTAAATTCAGAACGCGCGTTAGCTCGCGCTCAAAGGCGTAATCTTGTTTTTGAACAATTTGGGCTGAACAAAGTTAAATTTGGTTAAATTCTTCTGTTTGGTCGTCATTCAGTAGTCTGGACAACTTCACTTGATACTGTAATGAATTTCTTTAGTTTCTGTGAGTAATTTACGATGTTTTGGTCGAAATTCAAGTGACGTATCGCAAAACCGAAAATTTTGTTGCGTGTCATTACGTGTAAATCATTTGCGTACAAACTCTTTGTTTTGCCAAATATGGTACTTGGCAAAACTGAATGTTCGAACGCGCGTTGCACGTTTCAACTCCTTATGAAATCACTTTTAAAATGACTGGCCTTTTAATATTGTTTTCTTGAATGTATTTTTTTTCTTATATTTTTCTTGTTTCTTGTTTTTTTTTTTACCTGTTTCCTGCAGGACCCGTCGTAAGTGTAAGTAATAACAATTACTAATCTTTTTTCCTACACGACTGTTATAAATTGTCAAGGGGGAGTGTGGAGGTCAGTGAACTAGTTACATGTAAATCTTGTTTCAAGTGAGAAAAGCAAATTTCCAAAGATTTGTGACTATTATGTGTAAATGAGCATTCTGTGGCATTTCAACCAGCAAAGTCATATTTCCTTTCAGCATCCATAGCTTGAGAGAAATTATATTTTTACTATTATTAATGTTGAACACAATGCTTGTCTTTCTTGTGAAGATGAACAGTTCATACATGTATATTTTATGCAACCTTGTTCCCAGAGTCTCTCTTCTTCTCGTCCCCATAGCCCTTTTCGCAAAGTGCTCTTGGGAATTAATTCAAATATTTTTGATTGGCTGTTTGAAACAAAGAGATTTTAAGTGGAAGTAAAAAATGCCATGACACTCCTATACAGTATACAGAGACATCACGACTGCATACATGAAGACCGGAAGTCCCAGAATCTAGGATTCTAAATCCTTTGTCTCCAGAGCCCTTTGTTTCTCGTGCCAAGGCCCTGCTGGCTTAGACAAGTGAAAAGGGCCATGGGGACGAGAATGCTTGTCTCTCTCTTGCTCCAGGGGATAGGAAGAAGAGAGAACCTGGAAACTAGGTTGACATTTTATGCTGGCAGTGACTGATAGGGGAGGGGGTGGGGTGGTGCATAGACAGTAGATCTGCAGTGTGTACAAGTTCAATAAATCAGAATGTTTTATGCGACTTCTAAGTTTATTGCTGTAAACATTGAATATACATGTACAAGAATGGCCTTGCTAATGAATTTGGGCCCTTATTGATTATTTTTATGCTTTAAATGTAGCAGAGGAAACTATACAACAGGCGATTTCCAAGTTGCCCTTTGCCTCATTTTCAAAACGAGTCCATGGCGAAACCATTCAGTTTGATTTACATGAAAATGGACATGCAGATGAAACTCATTTTCATTGAATGGTTTTGCACAAAGAGTTGTTTTGACAACTCGGAAATGACCTATTTGTTTCTCTTAAATATGTTAAACTTCTCTCTATAATTTTTGTTTCAGCTCTGCAGGGTTGTCACTAATTTTTCAAGTGGGTGAGGAGAGTAGAAAAGTACCTGGGGACAAAATGATGTATTTTTCACTTTCTAGTGGTTTCATTTCAAAGTAGCCAGGGTTCAAACTCGTAGTAGCCAGGGGAATTCCCCAGCCCCCAGCCCTTAGTGACATCCCTGCTCTGTTACTTAATGTGGCTTGCTCTCCAAAGTAATACAAGCTAGAAGGTAACTGATAAGTTCTAGCATGCTTATTTATTGAAAGTTATGGTTGATGAACACATTAACCATCAAAATGACGCAGTGTAAGGTTAATTTTGGAAACCTTGTCTGAGAAATTGCCATGAAACAGAATCCGGCAAGTTGTAAGTCAAGTGGAAAAATGTGATTGTACTATAAAAGCCACCACGCGAACGTGCAATTTGACACTCATCTTCCAATTAATTGACCAGCAAATTTTCTGCGTTATTGTATTAAATGAATCAACCAGCTTGGAAAAACGTGGTCATGCCCTTTTTCATTCGATGCTCTTGGAGAAATACAAAACTTTAAGTTTCTGCAAATGATACCAAAGCCAGGTCAACGACATTTCACTTACAGCAGTAGCTTATAATAGCACCATTTTTATCGCAAATTGTATTGCCAAGTCTAAACTTTACATTTAAAAAGGTAAAACTAACTACAGAAAATAAAATGTTAAATTTTCTTCTACAAAAAACTGCCATTATAGAATGATTTTCTAAACTTTAACCCGTGAAAAAGTTACACTATTAGACACAAATTCCATTGTTTTCTTTTGTTTAGCTTTGACTGTTAGACACTTACTGTTTGTTTCACGAGTTAAATAAAATCACTATAATAGAACTATTCATAAATATATGTCCTCAGATATTAAAGAAAGATGTCTTTGACATTAAACAGTATTTGGCATGAGAACAAATTTATTTTTAAAATTATTGATCCCAGCCAAACATCTGTATGAAACACTTAAAAATATTAAATAAAAATCATTTTGATAAAAATAATAATAAAATATAATCCCGCGATAGCCAGATATACAATCAGCCCAAAAACCTTGGAGCTACTGAGGGACTGGTCTCCCTTATGTGTTGTGTGACATCCCAGAAAATGGCTGCAAGCTTGCAGCCATTTTCTGGGATGTCACACAACACCCTAGCCTCTTCACCCCCAAAGTAATCAGTAAGACACTACCTCTCTGAAACCTCTATTTTCATTCGCCCGCTGTAAACACTACCTCTATTGTTATTCAGGGATAGGGGCATTGTTGTAGCCTGTTATGTATTGTTTTAGGAACCAATGAAATAACTCGTTCCGAGAGGTAGTGGGCGACCCAAAGTAATGGCTGAGCACTCACATTTGGTTTCTTTGTGTGACATCCCAAAAAGGGTTCCTAAGAAGACTACTTGGAGAAGTGCCAGCTTTTAATTAGGCATAGCACTCTCTTCATGTTTTTTCTCTTGTTCTTTAATTCTTTGGATGGGGGCGTGGGGGGGGGGGGGGGGGGGGTCTGCTTAGCGGTTTACAGGCCTTCAAATTGGATCCAGAGGTGCTGGCTGTATATTTGACATCCCAATTAATGTTTAAAACCATAAATTAAAGGATAAATTATAAATTTAAGCTTTTCTTAATATTTAGTCTATAGACAATATTATAATCCCTTTGTTTTTAACGACAGTTAAAAACTGTTACAAGTGTAATTAGCCTTGTAACAGTTCCGCAACAGCCCTTTTTACCTGAGAGTACCAATACCTAATTTTCAAAATTGTTGGAAAACTGTAACTCATGAAAGCATTGCTCAACAGCTTTCATTTTGGCCACACACTAAAGTTTCATCAACAGGCGTGAGAGTAAATAAGATCCCCTTCTTAGCATTTGTCCATGGTCAAACAAGAGTCACTGTGCACACAATACAGTAATGTGCATAAAATGTGGATGGGTGGCAAAATTAATGGTCCTCATGAAATTATCCATCTCGCAAAATTTTAGCAAGATTTTATGGGTCTCCCAGTCTCAAATTACTTCAGGAAGCTGTCTCAGATCTAGATTCATAAATTTGCTTGGCAAACTGAAGGTTATAAAATTTTGGGCTTGCAGAAAAGATATTATTAATTAGGTCTCACCACATTACAAAGACTTGAGTACAAGACAGTATGGCTTAGCCAGTACAGATATACCTGATTGAAGAAACGTTGATCCTGGAAAGCACAAACCATGAACGATATGACCCAAATGTTTACTGGGAAATCGGGAAAAATTAATCATCGTCTGTGACAAAATAAACATAACAATAAGACGGGTGGCATAAATCATGCTTTTAAGGCTCCCAAACAAATAAAATATCTTGATTATCAATAAAAGGAATATTATTAAGCTAACCAATGCTGTCTACCCAGAATCCCTTTTGGCCTTATCGTTCGTGGTTTATGCTTTTCACAGGATCAACATTTCTTCAATTAGGTGTATACAGTCATATGTACTTCATAGGGTTTGTAACAAGTACATGTACTTTAGACTTGACTAACTTATACTTAAAACTCTTCATGCCTGTGCCATGCAGGCTGTTCAGCCTGCGTCACAGTATCATCTGTGATAGACTCCACAGCATCTAATGCTTCCTTAGAATCCAAGTGAACGCGCTTCAAGCGAGCTATGAGATCTTGGTCATCCTCTGCTGCAGGTTTGAAATCACACCCTCGGTAGCCTTTTGAATCAATGCAGAACTGAATAAACCTATGGGAAAAAGTAAAATTTGTGAAATTCAAATTGCTGTACATAATAAAATTATTAATTAAAAATTAATTAATACAAGCCAGTTAGAGGCTGTTTACCTATTCCAGTGTCTGTCCTTGCAAAGAACGTGAGGATTTCCCACCACAATAAGCAATGCTTGAGCTCTTGTGATTGCGACATTAAACCGCTAAAATGAATTGGATAGAAAACATTTTCTTGTTAATTAAAGCACATGTACACCAAACTTAACAATAAATGTTTTGAGCTGTCCAGTTTTCCTACTTCACAAACCTTTGGATTTTTCAGGAAGCCCAGTTTGAACTGTGCATCAATCTGTAGATACTCTTGGCTGCTCCTCACAGTGGAAATGATTATCACCCGTCTCTCTTGTCCTTGAAATTCTTCAACAGAGCCAACCTTCACATCTGCGATATTAGCCTTGTCGAGAAGGGTTCTTATCTTCTGAACCTGAGGAAAGTTCCAACGTCACACAATTTAGCATAAACATTAGGAACTTGTAATATTGTAACCCAGGGCTTGGGAAATGTTAGTCAGGTTGGAACAGCTTGGTGGCTAGCTGGAGTGCCTTTTCGTGCCCCTTGCTTCTCAGGTGTATCAAATGGGTACCAGCAAATTTAATACCAGGGGTAATCCCGTGATAGACTAGCGCCCCATCCACGAGGAAGAGCTGGAAATAATCCTAGTCTGCTAACAAGAAATTTAATGCGACAGAAACCAGGATAAGCTCTGGCCTGATGGGCCATATACTATGCTTGAACACACACTTACCCAGTTGAGGAGGGCATGACAGCGCTTCAAGCTGCAACCATTTTGGTCGCCATGGCGAGTGGAAATAAAATTTGGCGACTAAATTTTCCACACAGGTCGCCAATTTGGCGACCAGTGTAATGCAAAGGGCTGGCGAAGCATCAACATTTTTTTTTTTGCAGTTCAATCACTAAGCCAAACAAATTTGACCACAAAATTTTTCATTACAACTATTTCAATCGCTTTTCTTACTTATCTGTTTGAACTAAGGATACCATTATAAATTGTGTTGTTTGATGCCTTCGATCATGGAGCCGCCGATAAATTTTGCAAACCACATTTCCTTTGCATTATTTTAGTGTACTGTACAAGAATTAAACTTGTTTTGCATGTTTATCTTCCTTACCTGTTTCTTTAATCTTTTATTTACTTTTCTGCATGATAATTGGAACAGTTCAACAAAAAAACTCTTCAATGCAAACGAAAATAACTACGTTGGAACGTTCCTCGAACGATTTTCATTCGGCTCATATGGTCAGCGGTATTATGTCGTGTAAGGCAACATAAGGTGTCCTGCTAAAAAACGCTTTGCTTTTTGGCGACCAAAATTTTTCTAGTGGCGACCATTTTACAAAAGGAAGTCGCCAAAAGGCGACCTCTCAAAAACTTGAGCTTGGAGCACTGCATGAGATATTGTAAAATGGAATTAGGTTAGGGAGGAGAGTGTGGGGGTGGGATTCCCCTATCTAAGTGGTTCACGATTCCCCTATCTAAGTTCTCCTCAAACATTTACCCCATGCCCTCCCCCTGCCATAATTATTATTATGCCTGTTATATCCAAGTTGTTCATTCACTTTTAATGGCTGGCTGGTTGGTTGGTTGGTCAATGGGTGCTTGGGCCAGTTGGTATGTGTAAAAAAAGCTACCTTTTCGGGGCGTAGCTAGGAATTTCCAGAGGGGGGATCACACTGTGCCACACCCAGGGTACTTATATGGTCCACTACAGATGTTTGGTCCTACAAATGGAGCAATGCTCCATTTGCTTGCCTGACTATCTAGAACTGGAAACGATTTATGGCATGTTAATTCTTCAGATTCACTCATTTTTGCCACCTAAATTATAAGGTTTGTTTGCTATTTAGTAAAAACAAAATCTCACAAAGGGGAGGGGGAGGGGGTTAAGGACACCCCAGGACCTCCCCTTTGCTATGCCCCTGCTTTTAGCAAAGTCACTAGTGCTACTGAGGAAGGAATAGATGGCTGTTACTGTTTTACTTTTGGCCCCTTTCACCTTGGGGGTCTGGGGGCCAACCTCGTCCCCAGGGCTTTTCCCTTTTTCGTGGGGGCGGTCGGGACCGCCCCCACGAAGAAGGGAAAAGCCCTGGGAACGAGGTTGGTCTGGGGGCATTCTCTGCCAGAAAAAAAAAATTGAAATCTAGAAGCTCAGAAAGGTGTTTTCCAGGATTCTGGGCATCACAAAGTGTGCTATCAATGAGTGCTTTATTAACCAAAACAATTTTTTAAAAACTAAAAACTAAAGCATGGTAGACTGCCAGTAACATGAGCTCTTATTGGAACTTCTGCTTATTAACAGTTATTCACCAAAGTGGAGGTGAATAATTGTTTTAGTATATACCACACAAATTGAAACTGAACTAGCAGACCAAAACATTACTTTCTGTTCCCAAAGCGACACACAAAGCCACTTTGCTTCTCTTCGGGTGCTTAAAGGTGAATAGTACTTTGCCAATCACCTCTGAGTTAACCAATCATCGCAAGCAGCACTATTCGCTTGTGTAGTATATACTAAATGTACAGTGTATATTTAACAATTATTTCACAAGCACGCATTGGATATAAGATGGTAGATAGCTAACGAGTCGCGTAGCTCTGAGTTGGCTATAACAATCTCATATCCAACAATGCGAGTGGAATATTGTTTTATTAAAAATGCCCAAAGAATTGCATTACATGTATTTGAGCTCCCCAGCTGTTTTTGTTGATGCGTATCGGTTAGGAATTGCAATATACCATCGCTAGTTTTTAATAAATTAAGATATTTACGACTCAAATGACTCTTTACCTGTTTTCTGTAAGGTGAGATGATCCCAATCTGAGACGGAAGCACACTAATGCCTCGAGCATCCTTCAAGTCTTTGACATATTGCACAACCATGGCTGCCTCCTCAGGGTTGAAGAATGATGGGCTTTTTTCTTCACGCATATCACGTCCCTTGATGCCCTCAAAAATGATCGGGAATCCCTTGGATGGCAGGCGGCTCCAGTTGCACAGCGACTCTCTTTTTAGTTTGTCTGCACAAGCTTCTAGCTCATCATCATAAAACATTTCATTGGGAAGCTGAAAAACAATATATATTAAAGGACCATGTAGTGCGCAATCAATCATTATACCTTGCATCACAAATAATGTATCTTTGTGTGTGGAAGTTATAACTTTCATCATAATGCATGATGTGTCTTTAATGCCCAGTATCTCCAGATTTTAAACTATAAGATAGTTTCTTTAGCTGAAAATTGTCTCATTTTTGACGTGATTTGACTGACATCTCTGTGCAACTTCAACATCACCAACAACACTGGTTGATGGTGTCTCTAATAAATTAAATTGACAGTCCCATAGGGGTAAGGAAAAGTATGAGCAATGAGCAAATAGGGGATTTATTATTCCACCATTATTACTCAAAGTTTGAGTCATATATTCCAGCCATTTTGTTGCTCTGCTTTCCAGCCGTAATACTGCCCTGTTCTACAGTGTAATAACATGTCATATTTTGCACATTTTCTTGACCTAATAAAAGTTATTGTATTTAATGCTGCAATGGTGGAATAATAATATTATTTAAATAATAACCTTAATGTTCTTCAAGATGACTTCGATAATTAAATATAATCAAATTATCTAACTTAGTCATCTTTTACTATTGTTTAAAATAGTGACACAACTTTATTGTACAAGCTATGGTTGGGGAGGGGGGGGGGGGGGGTTCTGGCCCTTTTTAATTATGTTAGAAAAGAATGGTACATGTACATGCACAACTGCTTGGAGAACTTCAGACCCTTACCTCCAGAATGGATGGATGTGACCTGTAGTTCTTCAATAACTTTGTAATAATCAGCGGGTTATAATCCCCAAGTTCGTCCAACTCATCTTGAGGTATTCGTCCATAGTAGGGTACTTTTGTCATCATCCATTCCAAAAGAGACATACCAAGACCATACTAAAACATGTAAGATGCAAAATATTTAGTATATCATTCAGAGAAAAGTGGGGCATGTGGCAGAGGGGTGGGGGGGGATGGGGGGAGGGAGGGAGAGGGTAGAGTTGGAGAAAAGAGCATGGGGCAGGGAGTGGGGAATGGGGAGAGAGGAGAGGGGTGTTCAGGCCTGAACCGGCAGTGGAAGGGCCTTATGATATGAGTCCCAAAGAGACTGGACATTTAACTTAACCACCACTCCCAGACTATATTGCATCACTAGTATATTATTATGGGATGTTTGTTCCTGTGAACCATGTGCTTTTACTTGTAAATGTAGGTGTTTTGTAGTTCAAGAGAAATCATGTATTAATGCTTTCATTAGTAAGTGAAAATAGATTTGATTGTAAACTGTTCAAGGGGAGGGGGAGACAGGAGAGGGGAGAGGGGAGAGGGGAGAGGGGAGAGGGGAGAGGGGAGAGGGGAGAGGGGAGAGGGGAGAGGGGAGAGGGGAGAGGGGAGAGGGGAGAGGGGAGAGGGGAGAGGGGAGAGGGGAGAGGGGAGAGGGGAGAGGGGAGAGGGGAGAGGGGAGAGGGGAGAGGGGAGAGGGGAGAAGCTAAGTACTACATTAAGCAAGTGAAAGGAAATCTTTACATTCTTTCAATACAAAGGTGACTCAAGGATCAACTGGAATCTTTAATATTACTGCTTAACATCAAACTTGTTTTTTACCTTGATAGTTACTGGTGATCGGAGCACTGGGCCAAGCTGTTGGGGGTCCCCTGCAAAAACAAGCTGTCCCCCTCCTGGAGTCTCTGTACTGAACAGTCCTGCAATGGGGACCAGGCACTCAGGCTGCAGGGAGTGGCCTGCTTCATCAATAAACACATGGGTGAAGTGATGGTCAGGAATCTCTCCAGATACTAATCTAAAAAAAAAGGAACACCAAATTAACAGATCAGAATTTATCTAAAATAAAATCTAAAAGAGGATGGTCAAGATTGAGCGAGATAGCATCTAAAAAAAAGAAAATAATGCTCTGTTATGATTATGTAAAAACTTGTTGAAGCCCTATGTGGCACTAGGCATCTAAAGGACTGATGATTATTACATCTGTTCAGTACTGATGTAAATGCACAGGAAAGTAACCTTGCATATAAGTTTACTTGAAATGCAAAAATTGAGCTGAAGTATTCAAAATAGTAGTTTGGAATTCTTTCAAAGTTGAGTTATCTTGAATCAGGCTACATGTATGTAAAATATGTAGGAGGTGCAACCCTTAACTATGGTTGTTTATAACCCACCAATTAATTTTTTTTACATGCTCATTGGACAAAACACATCACATTGGAACAAAATCGGACGATGGGTATCAGACAATATACCCCATCTGATTTCGTAGACAATCATTCCAAGTTTAAAAAAACAAAAAAATGACCAAAGCCACCTTTTCAGGTCTAACTTTTAATAAAATCAGAGTGTTAAAAAATACGTATTTAAATGAGTCCTTGGCTGAAAGATTGTCCTGAATATTTCACATTATTTTGCCCTCAAAACTTTGCTTCTCAGCCAACTGTTCATTTTTCGGACAATCTTTCAGCGTCAGACATTATCCTCCAATATACTAGCCGCCTAAAGGGGTTTATTTACTAAATATAGACACTTCTTATTACTAACACTCAGGTTCTTGCCTGCAGTGTCTGTCTTATTGAGGCTAGACTACAATTGAAAAGGAAAAAATTAAAAGGTATCTATAGCAACCTTCCTGCTGTAATCAGTGTGCACACCACAAGGCGCTTGTCCATAATGGCTTCCTTTGATGGTAAAAAGAAGTCCCCACCTGGAGTGATGCAACATACATCCTGAAAACAAGACATTCATTTGATAACTTAAAAAAATGCAATCAATAAAAATAATATTTATCAATCAACTAGCATTTTATATTTCTAAGTTTGAGATACATGTAGTTTGGTCATGATTTAAGAGCAACATGACCCCAAGTGGTCAACATAAAGGAACATACATGTTTGTATGTGAGAAGAAATAAATGCTTGCACACAGTAAACAGTACTGGTCACACACAGCCAGAGCTTGTCCCAGGGGATTGAAATGTAGCATGTGTATTGCCACTTGCAACCATCTTGAATTGTTACATGCATGCAGTTTGTCCTAAAAACATCGCTGGTACCAGCAAATTTATACTCTTGAATGGAGAGGTGTTAATTGTGAGTGTAATCAGTATTCTTGCCCATGAACATGGCACAATGACCCTGTCTGGCTGCTGCACAAACTGCATGGGTTCAATTCCTCTACCCAGATCTACTAACTGGCCAAGTCCTTCTAATCACAAACTTGTTGTTGTTGTTTCATATAATATATAAAATTAAATATTAACTTAAAAGTTAACTGTTAACAACAACACACCTTGATTTCTTTTGGCAGAGATAATGTTGACCTCCCAAAAGCATTCAATCTCATCATCTGCGACTTTGGAATGACTGTATGCTCCATGACTCTCTGCAACACCAGGTCTGCAGCGCTGTTAGAAGGGGCACAAGCAAGAACACGGCTTCCAGGAAACTGTTTCAATATCTGACAACCAAACAACAACAACAATAACAGTGATGCCCTGTTGAATTATTCCTCTGTACACATCATGCTGTGCCCTAAGCACACATTGCAGACCTACAACTTGCTGTTATAATGATAAAGATGAAACCATTTGATGTGGGACAAAGGAAAAAATCTGAGTCCCTGATGGGAATCAAACCCATTGCTCCCAGACACCGGCTGGGTGCTCTAACCACTTGGTGAACTCGGCCTGCCATTGTTGTTAGAAAAAATATTCATTTATAGTTGAACCTTGATTATCCGGACCTCGATTATCCAGATTTCTCGATTATCCGGACTTGCTACTCTGGTCCCAATTTTTTATGAATATTATAATTACAAACTCAAGACGAACATCGCTTCCACCAATTTTGACATGCCATTGATGATTTTCTAGTATTTGTTGTTATGTATTTCTCCATTAAACACAGTTTTTCCATAGATTTTTGCGTGATGACAAGAAACTGTGTGTTCGTGGAACGTTCGTAGTTTAGTAACCAGGCATAAGATCATCCAACTCATTAATCAGGCCCGTTAAGCCAGGAGTTTTGCTGGAGGGGGGGGGGGGGATGCGTATGAGCGCCGCAGGGCAAAGCTTAAGGGGGATCTGGGGGTATTCTCCCCTAGAAAATTTTGAAAAAAATGGGTTATCTGAGGCCGCATTTCGTGCGTTTTGAAGACAGTTTTTTAGGAAACAAGCCATATAAAGGTGAAGGTTTGCTGACTATGAACGGCATTAGTTAGAATGTGTCGTTGAAATTAACCTAGAATAATACAATTTGGTCAAAAATATGCCTAAAACTTGTGAAAGGGCCAACAGACAACCCACACGAATCTTCAAATGGTGGACCCATTAAATTTAAATAAACAAAGTACAGAAATACCATTTCCTTTTTTATTTATTTATTTTAATATAATTTATACTCTTTTCACAAGGAGCGGACTTCCAAGGCTCGTGGGGGGGGTGCGGACGCACCCATCGCACCCCCCTGGCTACGGGCCTGTTAATAGTCATATTTTTGATTATCCAGACTTATTAGCCCGGTCCCAGAGTCTGGATAATCAAGGTTTGATTGTAGTACATTACAGACTTTGCTATTTTTAATGTACGCAATACCTGCTTAATGGCTTCAACAATGGTAACCGTCTTCCCTGTTCCAGGGGGACCGAATACCAAGTAAGGAACTGGCCTTGATGTTCCCATAACAATGTTATTGACAGCCTGTTCTTGTTCTTTATTGTTGTGAAGCTTGGCATCATAAAATCTACATATGTACAGAAAATGTCAGTCTACAAATATCATTCAAACCTACACATCAGGGCTTGACCTTGGTGGTAGACAACTAGCCAGGCAAATACTAGTAGGTTTTCAGTTTTGGTATAATCATAATAAGAGGAATGCTCTCAGTTACTAGCCATATCAACTACTGAAATGCTGAAGGCAAATATTTTTGTCGACTCCGGAATCTAGTGCCATAAGTACTCATAACTGATGGTGCATTATTATAAAAAAAATGGCTAGCAGAAAGAGCGTTTTGCCTAGTGATTATTACCATTTTACTAGCCATAAGCCTACTGTTAAAAAAAAGCTAAGGTTGACCCTGCACATTCTTGAAACTAATTTGGTGCTTAACAACAACAACAACAAATTAAATTTTTTAACTACTGCACTATACTAGAGTAACAATAAAAATTACAGCTTAGGACAATTGCTGTTTAGAAACTACTGGATTTACATATTAAGTTGCAACTAGCAGATCTACAGATTTCAATCAATGCAGTAATGAATATTTCATCATCAGTCATTGTTGCACCATGGATAGAGAGAGAAAAATTTTGTCCTGCATCATGAACCAGTGCACAAACTTGCCCAATAAAACAGTATGTCCAGAAATGAACCCAGGCATTGTTTACAGTGCTGTGCACCATACTGATGTCACTTGATAAAGTTTTTGAATACAGTACTTTTTGATGACTTTTGACATCTTTTCCACAACATTCTAATGGCTTTCATTTGAACTGGCCCATAAAAGTGCATTTAAGAACTGTGACCGGCGGAGTTGCCAAGTTCCATGTTTGCTGTACGACATTTGTTGTCAACTCTTCCTCTCTCAGTTCTTGCATTTTTATTGGCCAGTTAAAACAGAAGCCATCAGAAAGATGTCAAAAAGTTGTCAAAAATTAATAAAAAACTTCATCAAGTGGCAACAGTATGGCGTGTAGCACTGTAACAAGTACTTAATATTATATGACTGCAGGAATAATTATAAGCCATTTTTATTGATTTTCATATTTGTGTTTTAGTGAACTTTAATGATCAATGAGGACACTTTGTGAGGCTTATTACAAGTCTGTTTCTCATAAGAGTTCAATGCTGGACACATTGTTATCTCCAAACACGGCAATAGTAGCAATACTTGATTGGTCATTCCTACAAAACAAAACCAAAGTCAAGTTACAGCTTTGTGACCCCTTAACCCACCACACTTACCTAAAATCTTGTTCTTTCTCATCCAAGAGAGGGGTCAAATGTGTGCCAGCTGGTAAATGTAATGACGCAAGTTGTGTTCTTTCTTGGGTCATCATCTTGAATCCGATCTCCAGTGCTCTGTGCATCAATTTTAATGGTGTCCGGTTGAATGTGAATCTCACATTCACCTTCATTCCTTTGATGTACTTCTTGTGGAAGCTAAAATTAACAGTAATTTATAATTAGGAAAATTAGATGTTTACACATTAACATGATGTAACAACTGCTAATTGAATACAGGTTCAGTAATTAAAGAAAAAAGTTTTCCTTAAATTTTGTTACTAGACAGTATGAATTTTGTTACTGGCAACAGGACACAGCTTATTTAAACAAATTGTTCTTCATTAAATCTACGTTTTATGAGCAAAAAAAATATGATCCTTGAAGGGGCTCAAGAATTTGTGTTCACACACAGCCCATTGCAAAAAGTAGGCAGGTAAAGTCTGCGTCGAGCCTACTAGTGGCTCATACCGCCAGAGCTTATCCCGGTTTCCGTAGCATTAAGCGACTAGGAGTATTAATTTTCTACTCCCCCCTGGATGGGATGCTAGTCCATCGCAGGGTTACCCCCACAGCAGTATTTTGCCAGTACCCATTTATACACCTGGGTGGAGAGAAGCACTATGAGAGTAAAGTGTCTTGCTTAAGAACACAACACAGTGACCCCGGCCAGGGCTCGAACCCGGACCGTTCGATCCGGAGTCCAGCGCACTAACCATTAGCCCACCACGCCTCCCACATTGCAAAAAGTAGTAAAACATAAATTTAACATTGCCTTGTCTTCAGATGGAACTAAAAATAACTGGATGCCACTATAATTCAAATTACTGTAAATTTACGCTTTTTGTTAATTACTGTTCAAAAAGCTATGTACATCTCAATTATTGACAAATAATTCTTACTTTACATACTGCGTAAATTATATTAAATATATGGTCAGGAATAAAATTAAATGTGACTGAACAAACAAGCAGATATTTGGATAAATATCAATCAAGTTTATAATTAAAATGTTCAGGGTGTTGTGTATGGTGGCCCATCAATGCCATAGTATTTTATGCTGTATTTTAACATTTTTTCTCTTTTTTTAATAATTTTTTCTTTTTTTTTACTTTTTTTTTTTATTTTTCAATATTTGGTTTATTTTTTACTTTTTTTATTGGTTTTTTTTATTTTTATTTTTATTATTTTTATTATTATTTTTTTTTATAGCACTAACAAAAAAAAAAAAAAAAAAAAAAAAAAAAAAAAAAACAGCCATGGCCCAGCAGTGCCATAGCGAAAAAAAAAAACAGCCATGGCCTAGGAGTGCCATAGCCCATGATGCATTGAGAAGGAGTAGTCACCAGGCTCTTGGCCTCAAACAACATGGCGGCGTGGATAAGAAACGATACGTGGAAATTTGATGAAGAGCTTAAGCGGGATTTAGAAGGATACGTGAAGCAGGCACTGAAGAGGGATCAGGTTTTGGACTTTGTTTCCAAAAAATATCCAATCTATGCTGGGAGTTTGCATACTCTTTGTTGTCGTTTGCATTACTTTGATATAACGCAGTGGCTATTCGTACGGCAGGGCCTCTATGCCACGTCTGCCGGTGCAAACAATGCGTCATTAAATTTGCACAGAATTATCTAAAAGTTTAGTTTGAAAAGGCTTAAAACACGCTTAATCTACGTTTACCTTTGAGGTAAAAACACCCTTTGGGGCTCGCTTTGGTTGCCCGATACCTCCTCGTTCCTAAAGGCCACTGGGATCGACATGTTCCATCATAGCGTAGACCAGACCAGGTTTCTTGGAACTTTCTAACCGTGAATTTCTCTTATCTTTTTAGTCATTGCACGATAACCAAACAAATTTCCCGAACCATTCATTTCTTTGCGCAAAGATTCTTCCAAATCATCAAGCTCTATTTCATAGTCGATGTACTTTCAGTACTTTATGTCAAAATAATGCAAACGGCAACGAAGAGTACGCAAACTCCAAGCATACATTAGATATTTTTTGGAAACAAAGTCCAAAACCTCATCCCTCTTCAGTGCCTGCTTCACGTATCCTTCTAAATCCCGCTTAAAGGGGCACTGTCACGGACATTTTTTGGCTTTTTTAGTAAAATTACGACTAAGTACTTTCAACCATGCAGGAATGCTCCTAGAACGTAAAGGGAGGGATATTTAGCAAATTGTTAAAAGAAGTGGGTGATCGTAAAAAGTTTTCATCAATTTTCCCAAAGCACAAGGACAGAACTTGAAAAAGTCAGGCTGACTTTTTCAAGTTGAGATCAAAAGCTCCCGATAGTATCACAGTGATATCACTTTATATTTAGCTTCAGTACACTGATTTAGTAATTTTAAGAAAACTTGACCACTGTTAATAGGTTTCCAATGGTGTAAACATTTTTTGGACTGTTGAATTTTTGAAGTTATGCTCGTGACAGTGCCCCTTTAAGCTCTTCATCACATTTCCACGTATCGTTTCTTATCCACGCCGCCATGTTGTTTGAGGCCAAGAGCCTGGTGACTACTCCTTCTCAATGCATCATGGGCTATGGCACTCCTAGCCCATGGCTGTTTTTTTTTTTTTTTTTTTGCTATGGCACTGCTAGGCCATGGCTGGTTTTTTTTGTTTTGTTAATGCTAAAAAAAAAAAAAAAAAAAAAAAAAACAGCCATGGCCTAGCAGTGCCATAGCAAAAAAAAAAAAAAAAAATTATTAAAAAAAGAGAAAAAATGTTAAAATACAGCATAAAATACTATGGCACTGATGGGCCACCATAGTTGTGTGTGCAATGATTGGTCAGCTTGAGTTCATTATAGGTCCATAAAGGGTAATTAAGTGCATGTAATTTCTTATATGAGAAATAAAATACTCGTTCCTCCTGCAACTGAATTATATTACTATAAGACTTGGGAATTGTTTTAAAAGAACATTCAAGCTGTGCAAAAGCACTCAGATGACTAGCTGCACCTCGTGTTTTTCTATGCACTTCTCTCATGTTAAATAAACGGCACGCAATGCATGCAGAAGTGATGACGTTTCACAAGCCATATAGGGGTCTTTAAGAATTTTCAGGAAATTTGACAGAAAATTTCAAGAAAGTTAATAAAAATAGCTGACAACTTCTGTGTTGAATGATTGTTCGACAAAAGTTGCGTTATGTTGCAGGGAGATATCTGATACTGACGACATATGATACAAGGTCAAACGCTGTCTTGAAATTGTTGAGCCCTTTTGTTTTTAAAAAAAGAATAAAGATTTCTGTTTACTAAATCTTATAAAACACATCAAATATAATTAGTCTCTTTCACTTATACTTAGAATTAGACAGTCCTTTCTAACTGCCCGGGAGTATTTTGCTTTAAGTTCTACGCAGTGCTTTCTTGTTGAGTTAAACTTGATTTCTTTTCTACTGACGTTTATTCCTGAACAACTTCTGTGTTGAATGACTGTTTGACAAAAGCTGTGTTATCTTGTAGTGCGACATCCGATATTGACGACATAAGATACAAGGTCAAACGCTGTGAGTCTTGAAAATGTTTAGCCTTTTTCTTTTAAAAAAATGTAAAGATTTCTGTTTACTAAATCTAATAAAACACATCAAATATAATTTGTGTCTTTCGTTTATACATAGAATCGGTCCTTTCTAACTGCCCGGGAGTATTTTGCTTTGAGTTCTACGCCGTGATTTCTTGTTGAGTTTTACTTGTCAATGAATTCTTTTCTACTGACGTTTATCCCTGAAGTTAGTTCCAAATTCTATTCGGTTCTAGAAAGATCGGTCGATTGCAGCAGACAACAGATCCCGTCCACTCGCACGACGAATACAACAAGAACACAAACCATACACCTAGTTCCCAATGCTCTTCGGTTCAATTCAGGGAGTAATCGTAACACCGTAACACCAAAAATTCCATAAATTCCATCGCTTTTCCGCTTTACAGCATTAACCGATGACATCCTAAAAATTACGTCATCGCTTAAAAATGCTGTCTGCTTATATAACTATATTACATGTACATTTATACATGTCTTTGAGCATGTTGCAGTATTTTTATCTCTGGATTAACATTGTCTCATTTTCATTAATCGTAATCTGAAACAAACTATGGGAGAAAAATCAAACTGGTTGAAAAAATTAAACCAAAAATATATTTAAACCACAACATGTACACTGTATAATAATTATTAATAATGCATGACTACTATTTACACAATAATAGGCTTCATGTACCTTGGGGAAAACTTGAGACGAACATCATTTAATCCCACAATGTGAACAAATCCCTGATACTCTTCCTTCTCCAGTTGACCTTTTCCATCTTTGACTCTTACTAAGATTTGATCACCTTTAATTACTGATGGTCGATTCTCCGCTAGACCAGGAACCTGTAATCAAACACATTTAATAAAGACAGTTGTAATAATGAATCATCTATAAATTTGAATCATTTTAAATTTGTAAAAAAAAAAAAAAAAGTTTGAAATGCTTTAAATTTTGAGGCCAAGCAGCTACTTCCTCTCACCCTCCCCAAGACCCCACCACTCTGGGAGGGTTAAACAGCATTTCATCATAAACTGGAAGGAATGGTGTTGTAGTCTTAGGTAGACAGAGCTAAGTGTGAAAGAAACTAAACATCTTGCTCAAGACCAAAAATAACATAAAAAAACCCCAACCACAACACAAACTGCAGATCTTTTGATCTACAGCAGCTGTAGATTTTATTAGCATCATATGGCCACGGCATGGTCAATCCCACAACCCTTGATTTCATGAAATCCATACCTTTAAAACAAGAAACTGCCCTTCAGGTGTAAGTATCATGTCCTCCATGTCGTAGTGACGTATGTCTACCTCCATCTGAAGCTCCTCGATGTGAAGAAGGGAGGCAAATTTCTGAGGATACTGCGGCATTTGTAAGCCTAACTCTTGCTCGAGGAGTGCTGATAGCTCTTCACTAGGTTTGCCTTGATTTAAGCCCAGGCGTAGTTGAAAAGGAATGTGGTAGTCTTTGAGAGGAACAGGGTAGCGTAGTTTACTGTCTGGTCTATAGAATGAAATTAATGTGTTACAAAATAATACAGATTTTATTCTTACTGTATGTTTATCTGAATGTGTATAAATATGGAGACAGACAGCTTGTACATGTAAGTGCTGGTAACTCAACTAGTTCTGTGAAACATGGGAAGCTACACTAACCCCCCTTGTATGAGACGCTAATCCGTTGTTAGTAGTTTTTTATGGTAGCAGATAGGACGGCACATATGGTGAGAGCACTTGCCTCATACCAATGTGGTTCTGAAAAAATGTGCTCCAGGTTTGAAGCCAGGATCTTACATTATATGTGAGTTGAGTCGGTGCTGGTTCTCATGCTACAAGAGCTTTTTCTCCAGATAGTCTGGTTTTAGTCCCTCCCCAAATACTGACACTTCCAAATTCAAATTTGTTCAGAAATACACAGCACCACAAGCTTCTAGTTTTAAACACAATGTTCATAATATTAATACTGGATAAATAGGCTGAGGTAATTCATTTTTAATTATTAAGGTTGAATGTCAGATTTCACATGGATAGGGAAAGAATAAATTATGAGTAAATGAATATATTAGGCCTTTGTTTGCGTAGGCTAATGGAGGAATTAATCTGGGAAGAAGTTTATGAGATCTGTTAAATAATATGATATTAATATAATTGTCAGATCAGGTAAAGATGCACCACAAAGATCAGGATATTTCAGGGTTTATTCTTGACTACATGTCAAAACCCATTACATGCATGTCATTTTACACCCACTTTCAGTGAACATTACGTGCATAGCAGTTATCGTTCGAAACACATCTCCTGACATCCTCTTTCGACATGCCCAACAAACAAGGATCGAAATCCACCAATCACAGCCACTAGCATGACCTTCTGAACTTGTGACGCATTTTCAAAGAAGTGCCATGAAACGAACACAGGCATGTGATTGGTGTAATCCGATCCTGGTTTGTTTAGCATGGCAAAAGACATTGAAAGACGATGTCAAAAAGATGGATGTCGAAAAATTTGCGTTATGCACTTAACACTGAAAGCGAGTGTAAGTTTCTAGTTATATTAGTTACCGTGGAGGAGGCACCCCGCCAATCACTTGAACCTTAGGGTCTACCACCCTTGCAACAGGCTTTGGATGCCGATACTTGACGGTCGGCAGAATACTTTCAACATCCTCACTTGTGCCTTGTCCTGTTAGAAAACGTGCTATATGGTAAGTGTGCGCTGGTTCTTCCTCTTCAAATTCAAACACAATTGGCTGTTTGAGTTCTCCAAGACTGCTAGGTTTGAAGAGCGCAGATATTGTGTAAGATTTCCCAGCAGGAATTTTAATCACTTTATTCTTTTGTCCTGCCATTACTGTGACATTGTGTTTGTCGGAAAGCATGAAATCACTCACAGAGTCCAGGGCTACAAACCGCTTTAGTTTAACCGCACTGGTTCCAGCATTGTTCACGATAATTTCTGTGATCTTTGCACTCTCAGTTAGTTGCATTTGGCCAAAGTCGATTAATCCATGTTCTCTGTCTAAATCAGAACAAACCCTTATTCCGTTCTTGTCTTGAATTAAAGATTCTCTGCAGGAAAAAAGGAAAAAGAAAGCAATACACTTTCTTGCTGAAGAAACATTGTGAGTCATGCAGTCAAGGCACAACTGCAAGAATCATCCCTTTATCCTGTTATTTGTTAATTTTTGTAAATTAAAATGTACTATTATTTAATACTTTATACCTAATGGTTTAGTGGTTTTGTGCTCAAGTAAATTTATTTAATATTTTGTTTTATTTTTCAATTCTTTCCTTTAGTGTTTTCTTGTTTCTTTCTTCAATAATATGTAAGGTTTACATAAATATTAGTCATGATCAAGAAGAAATGTCAATGTTGTAAATCGTAGTTACATGTATGTTAAACTTATATCAATAAAAATAAACTGTTTTTCAAAATCAAGAATGAACTAGACAGTGTACATAGTACATTTGTGGCTAGTGGAATTCCAATTCACGAACCCTCAATTTTTCAAACTGTCTTGCACCCAATAACTTGAAACAGAAGTCATTTCCTTCCTTCAGTCGACCATTGTTATTTTACCCATTAGATAGTTTTTTAATTGAGCTAACTGATGTTTGAAATCAATTTTCATTTCCCTTAGAGGTCTGAAAAATATTGTAATTCCACTGTAATTATGTCTTTTGCTTCACAAAGTCAACTGGCCAGGCCAGTGAGTTTCCTTTTATCCAAATCTTGGGCCAGCCTAAAATACATTGTTAGTAATTAAGGTACATTAGGTTCTGCATTATGCCAAGTGGCAAACACAATTATTATTATGTGACTACTTGGCACACATGATCTGCAGTACTGGTCAAGTGTACATTGATTAATCCCTCGTGACTGTCTTTCACTGGTTAGTCAACTTACATGTAATGTTTTTTTTCTTTCTGGCTTACCAAAGCTAGTCTAAGAGCCCATGTATTTTTTCTTTTTTCCTAAGAGTGCATTCATGACCTATCCATGAAGATCCTGCAGAGGATGTGAACTGTAAACCCACACCTATAGACCATCATGCCTCTCAAACTTGCTAATTAATAATAAATTAATTAAATAATAAATAAAAATCTCAAGCTTGTGTAAAGATAAATCCACTTACTTGTGTTTAAGAAATAATTTCTTCAGCTCCAGTACCGGATCATCTTCTTCATGCTCAGAATGTTTCTCTCTTTCAGTTTCATCAACATCTTTTTCGTCATCTTCTCCCTTCTCTTTTGCTACACTCCTTTGCTTGCGTTGTACATATGATTGATCCACCGCCAAAACCAAACGTCGGCCCTTTCGTTCAAAGTACAACAGTGTATCAGAGCCATCTTTGCACTTGATCAGTTTTTTCATCCTTTTCAGTTGAAACAAGATTGTAGAGAAAGAAACTGTTGGTATTGACCGATCCAATGTTTTTTTGAACTGATCGTAGTATACTTGTCTAAGTTCCATTTTCGTTGACGGCCTGAGTCGCTCAGTCGATAGAAACTTCCAAAATTGTTTGGTGACATTTTTCTTGTAATCATCTCTTGCTTTAGGCATTTTTAAAAGAAATGTCCTGTTGAGGAAAAGTAGTGAGGTTAAATGGCTTCAGGTTTAACTTAAAAAAAAAAAATTTTTTTATTTATTCACCAGTCCATTCAAGCAATGCAGTAGCCTGCGTTGCAGACGAACTAATCCCCAGTATAGTCTGTCTGCGAACCAGCGACCAAAATCTTGTTCTGGCCCCCGTGTGTTACCAGGGTTTTCTATAATAGCCACTAATTGGCTCTTGCGTATGTCCGTTCTTTCATGCACCGTGATTGGTCAAGTGGATCTCGTGAAACCATAGTTACTCTTTTGATGAAATTTTATTATGCCAGATACATATAATAAACTCGGAGCTAATTTCCATTGATCTACCGTGACCACCGCTGAGTTTATATTTGTGTATCTGGCATTCATCAAAGCGTAACTATGGTTTCGCAAGATCCACTCGACCAATCACGGTGCACAAAAGAATGGCCATATGCAAGAGCCTTGTTACTTAAAAACTTATTTAAAAAGCTTGTCCCACTGATTATTTCACTGGATTGTCCGCCTCCTTTGTGAACACCACTATATTGAGAAAGTGGCACAAATTTTTACGCCAATCACAAAATGAAGTTAAAGTGCCTATGAAGCGAAAAATTTTTTTACATGATTGAAAAGATTACTATTTGAAATGCACAATTCCAAAGTTTGAGAATTCTACGATAAAAATTGAGAATTTTACAAGCGTTGAAAGTTGCCCTTTTATGCCTTCAAAAATGGCTAATCGATCGCGCGGCCAAAATACCACGTGACATCAAGATGTGACGTCAGTTTGTTTGCAAATGTTCAAGCAAATATGGCCGACAGTAGGAAAGGAGAGGACGATTTTGTGTTGCTGGTGCACCAAATAACCAAGGTAGCCAAAACACATCATAAACCAGGGCATAAGAATGTACCAATTTTCGTCAGAGCAGGTTTTGAGTGGAAACAAGGTGCAATAGCGACGCGCACAATTACTAAAAATAGATTTGTCAGCGTGAGATCCCATGACACCCCCCGCACAGAGTCAGACAAACACTGCGATCAAAACAAAGCAAATGTATGAGCGGGTGCCGCGGTTGTGAACCTAGAAGCGAAAATTTTAGTCAATTCTTCGGTTTATCGTTCTAGAAATAAGAGAAATGGTGGGCACTAAACCATGCTGTTGGGGTGAGTGCAAGACAGACTCAAGATATCCAGAAAAATGGCCGGAATCGCTAAAAGAGTTGGAGAATTCGGGGCAGAAAGTATTCATACCATTCCCGAGGCCGGTCACGTACTCTAGACAAGAAAAAGAGTCGAGAAAGGACATATTCGTGGCTTAGACTTTCGTTTGATAGACTTGAATAATGGTAGATAACAGACAATGTTGCAGCTTTAGTAAGTGCAAAACAGATTCTAGGTATCGAGAAAATAATCTAAAATTAATAAGTTATTCGAGGATCCGGCAACGACGTCCCACTACAAAGTTACTCAGGATGCCGTAAAATTTTAGCGGAGGATAGCGACTTACTAGAAGAATACAGAAAAAGGGATTGCGAATAATACTACATGTCTGTTTCCTTCATTCAGGCCCTAGAATGAACAACGATTGCCTGAAATTCCCGAATTTGACGGCACAAGCGCGAGGGGCCATCTGTTGCGGCGAATGATAGAGATAGAGGGCGAAAATATTACGCTACTCAGACGCCTTCATAATGATAAAATCAGTTAAATCGTTGCAGTTTGAAGGACTTTGATTTTAATAAAGCTGTTTTCATTCCCATAATTGTAATAGACTGCAGCTATTGATGCCCGGGTTCGATGTTTCTTATACTTGCCGCGGCAACTTGTGAAAATTGACCTCTCGGGTCAAGGCAGCACGAGCGCTTCTTTGTTTAATTTTAGCTTAGTGCAGCTTAGTTCAAAACCTTGCTCAGCTCTGTTGTGTTGCACAAATGGACCTGTTAGGACTGCGTGAATGTTCTGAATTTCTCGTACAATTTTTTTCCTATGAGTATAATTTGGCAGGGCCTACATGCAATTTAAATGCCGAAATGTGTAGACATCCGCTCTGTCCGACAAACCTTGAGATTTAAATCAACGTTTTAGGACTTTTAGCTCTTCTCAGCGGAATAATTAGGGTATTCTCTGGAATTCTGAGCCAGACTGGCCATAATATTATGAAAACAATTGCTTAATATGGCTCTGAATTGCTCGTTAACTCCGCTTTCCCATACATTGATCTTACGGAGAGCTATTTGTTTGTCTGAGTCACACCGGGGGATCAAAATTTGTGACGTCATTTGTGCGCAACGCTATTTGTACGAAGAAATCGCGCTGATTCTCCTGATTTCAACCCCACTACGAAAGCATCGCTGTGCTCCAGTGCTCGGCACATTTCGAGAGCTCGTGCTACCAGGGAAGTTCATTTATGCTCTTTAACTTGGATTTAGCCGAGGGATGAAAACTGCAGTCTTTTCTGAAAAGGGACTTTTTCCTTCCAGCTTACGTGAGTGCAAGAAAAGACAAGGAAGCTAACAATTTCATGTTGTCGTTCCAAAATTAAAACCCCAGCAGCACGTGATGCACCTTATGTTTGCAGCGCCAGAGCGGTGTAGGAACATGTTTTCTTCGTTCGTGTTCACTTACCCTGTTCGAGTTTTGTATAGACACAATAGCTGTAAGCTTATTCCTTATTCCCGGTGGTCTAAAATAATGCCTGTAATGTTTTCGTTGTACAAAAGGAATTAGAGACTTGACGAAGCCTCCATGTATACCTCCTTTGTGTTGTTCTTTAGCATGATGGTTTGTTAGGGGAGTATTTGGTGTTGTAGTTTTATAAACAGTGTTGTTTCATTTCACTGAGAATAAACAATTTATAACTTCATATATTGATATACAATCTATGAATTACATATAACATCTTTCAAACTGGTATAATTTGACAGTAACTGTGCCATAAGGAACAGTAGCAGATATAAACTACATTGTATAATTTTTTTGGAAATATATTTTTTTAACCAATATATTTAACTCCACTGGCAGTAAAATTTATACTGCAGTCAATAACATTGTTGTGGTCATCTAAAAAAGATCCAACAATTTACTATGGCAGCTAAAAATGTTACGTCACATGAATGGTTTGTGTTTGGTGGATATTGATCAATTCCATTTTTGTTTCACTTTGCCATGTAGTGCCTTTTAGAAGTGTTTCACTCGGCTGAACAAAATATACCGGGAAACTTACTGCTGGGGGTAACCCTATGATGGACTAGCATCCTATCCACCTGAGAGGAGTGGAAATACTCCTAGTCTCTTCATACTACTGCTCAGGCTGGATGGGCCACTTGGCTCGAATGCAGACTTATTATCAGTTTAAAATGCCATTATTCAACCCTCCAAATTTATTTTTTCCCTAACTGCTTGTTTGGTTGCCAGTGAAAAATTTTAGTTGCTAAATTAAGTTCATGCTTTCAATCCTTCTTCTTAATTTTCAGTTCCAATTTACATTGTAGTAGCCTGCGAACGCAGACGTATTTCCGGCTGTCGCTTGTCTCCGACGAAAACTAAATCTGCGTTCGCAGGCTAACATTGTAGTTGCCAGCTCCAAAATTTTAGTTGGCATGGCGACTAAAATGGTCTTAACTTGGAGGGTTGTTATTGTTTGATTAGGTTTTGAAATTAAGGGTTGCTTCAAGTATTATTTTCAAAAGGTACATCAAGAGCATATTTGTCACATTTGTTGTAATCCTTGTTGTGAATTTATGTGGTGGCCAATACTGTACAATCTCTACAAATCATTGAGTAACCAAACGACTTACAGTACTAAAAAACAGTGCTGTCCAGGACAAGCCAGATTGTCCTGAAGGACAAAGAACTTTTCATGCTTATTTGCCTAAAAGCAAAGGCATAGGTAGACAGGTAAGTGGTCTCCTAACTAAATTGTACTGAAAAGCAAACAAAGATGAGTATGCAAAAATCCCATGCAATCAAAATTTCAGAACTGCCTATCCAATGGGCAAGCTGGATTTTTTTTCTAGTCCCGCTATTATGGTGTGATGCAAGTGTAACTTTTTTTTATGCCTCTTCTCACCACATGCTCAAGGCTCCAAGTGTAACACACATAAATACAGACTATAATTTTGTTTTATTTCAGTCACAATGCCTGTTATCATTAAATTGTTGTTATCTAATAAAACATATATACATGTAGATGTGAGTGTTTGACTGGAAAATCTACCACTCACGAAATTACATCAAGAGACTGTAGTGGCATATTTCTCCTATCCTCACAGGTGAGGAAATCTGTGATGTCATTTTGCACCACTGCACGGCTGCCGAACATTGCCAAATACCGGTTGAAAGATGGCGAGTGGTAGAGAATAAATTCAGTGAAGCCTGTATAACTCAAAGTTCAAATCATATTGTATGTCATATGACATATCTCATTCATGAGATATTGTTCTTGCCACCATGTAAATATGTACATTCGCAAGACTTGTCATACCATAAATGAATAAGACAAGTTCAATACATGCAAGTGAATAGCCAGCAATGTGTTTTATTTCAGTTAGAATACCTGCTGTATATATTTCTATAATTGAGGTTGAGCCAAAAGACAACAACAAACAAAATCACATTTCTACTGATTGTCTATCCCACCCCATTTACCCATACAGCCAGTGCAGGATTCTCTGACTATAGGCAACTACCCACATGCATCTGCAAAAAAAAAAACAACAACAAATGAGCCCAAATATCAATGTCTTATGCCATCAAAAATATTATCAGTTTTATGCTAAATTTATTCAGCTTGTTTATTTGTAATTGTAAAGAATATTGTCATTATTTCAGGTTGTGGCTAAAACATTAACTGTGACACAAAGTCCACAGTCCACTAAAATGTATTACCTGTTATGGGGTAAAGTACATATAGGGGTGGGCCACTGTACTAAGATCTGAAAAATATTATTCCCCTCATCACTTAAGTTGTAAACAATTTTTTTTGCACCGTAGGAATTGCCCTTTATGCACTATCCTGAACAATCGCTGCACGCGGAAAGAGGACAATATTGTCATGGATCAGAACCGTGAATAATCAATAATTGTAAAAGAATTAATGTATATGCTGTGGAATATGCCCTTACTCGTAGCAGATACTAGAATTACATTTATAAAAAACCTTCCAAACGGTACTGCCATGTGTAAAATGTTAAGAGCAGCACCAGCTTCGACATTGCAAGAATACTTGGTATCAGGGCGCCCTGCTTGGTATGAAACAACAAATGCTATCGCAATTATACAAACCATGAGTTTACTGCAATTTCTCTTTCGTTTCTGGCCTGCAACACTGCTGAAGTAAGGTCATAAAGGTCAGTTTCTTCGATCCTTCCGCAGTTTTCATGTCCACTTCGATATCGGCCAGTGCTTCGTCTTCGTACGGCTTTATTTTTCGCCGAAAAATACTTCGGCATCTTTCCCTTCTTCCTCCAAAATATCTTCTTCGACAGAGCTATCTGATGGTTCCAAAAAGCTACTCGATTCAGGGTCACGAGACAAGTTTTATCTCTCATAAATTTCTCCTTTGCGACTGAAAATCAATGGGCGTAAACAAAGTTTGCAAACAAACTGACGTCACACGCTGGAATTTCGCGATAAATTCGGACCCAGTCCTCTAGACATTTTTGAAGCAAAAATAGCTAACTTTTGGCGCTTGTAAAACGGACAATTTTTATCGTACAATTCTTAAACTTTGGAATTGTGTATTTTAAATAGTAAACTTTTGAATTATGAAATAAAAAATTTCGCTTCATAGGCACTTTAAGCAAAACCAATGTAATTTAGGATAAGCTGAGGAAATTATAAAACTGATAGTGCTAAAAACAAGTTAGAAAAATAACCCAAGCGTTTCAGGCCCTATTTCCCTTGTAACTGAAAAGCCCCTTTGGGGAGTTGCAAATAAAGTATGTATGTATGTATGTATGTATGTATGTAAGGACATGATGATGCATATGATGAACATAATTTAGGATAATTTAGCAACATCGACTGTAATTATGAATTACCATAATAATGGTATCCGGTCAGTTCGCTCCATGGTCAGATCACTCGACCAGTTAGATCATTCCGAACAAAAGTCAGACCATGCCATTGTAAAAGTCATATTTCTCCAAAACTAAAGTGACTTTGCTCCATGTTCAGTAAGTGTAAGTAAAGTGTGACCGAGTTTGCTACAAATAAACGACCTGGAATATTTCTCGTTTTTTAAGCGTGAGAAAAGTGTGACTTGATTGGGAACGATATGACTTTGGTTGAGAGCGATCTGATCATGGAGCGAAGTAACCTCATATGGTAATTCCCTCATTATTAAAACTACGAATCGAACTACAATTCTACAAGTTTGATATCTACGAAAAATCACCATTCATACTAGCAGTCGTCTAGAATATCTGATCTGATCTGCGCAGGTTTACCTACCTTCAAATATATGATATGTTTTTAGTCCATAAACAAAAATAAAGCCTTCGTTTCTCGACGCAGAAAGCTTTCCTACACGGTGGGATACGATAAATAAAAGAATTAAATATAGAACGGTGCCATCTGACTACAATTGAAACTGAAAGATTTGAGATTCGTGGGAACATAAACACATATTTCTACAGTTTCCAAGAAAATCGACTGGCGGCCGCCATATTGGATTCCCAGGATACGGAAGTCAGCGTCACAACGAGGCTCGCTGAACTGCAGGGGATGCTGGGAGGAAGTGGCCATTTTCCAAGATGGCGTCGTCCTTATCAGACGAGGAGTTTTCTCGAATGCAGGTACTTTGGCAAAATGTCGGGAAAACTTTTGATTTCGTTGCGACTGTTTTAATATTTGTCTCCTGCTTGCTTTAGACACAGCTCATTGAGCTGCGCACTTTGAATTACGAGTTGGAAGCCAATTGTCAAAGACACCAGGCAGGTCAGTGGAAATGTTGTCAATATTTTTATTAATTTCAAAGAATCCCGCTTGCCTTTTGGGGATTGTTAATTACTATTTAATGATTCTACATCACATTTCTAAATAATATCTCAGTTAAGGTTGATACATTTAAGTTAATAATCATCGTTAAGTTGTGTTGAGTGAAAATGAATAAGTTTAAAATAGTATTAAAGCTTATGTTATGCCTTCTAGAAAGTTTGTGTTAACATATACCCCATTCACACCAAAGCTTAAACATGTTTAAATGTTGTTTAGTTAAACACGATTTAAAATTGTTTTCTTCATGGAAGTTGCTGACTGATGTTTATCGACTTCAAATTTTCACAATGAAAGCACAAGTAAGAGCATACTTGAACTCTATGTAAAATTTAGTCTGTCAGTTGTCTGTTGCTGATTTTCATTTTCTTTAACCTGGTTTAACTAAACATGTTTTGTTAGTGTGAATCAGGTAATAGTTAGTAGAGGTGTTAACGTTGACATTATAAAATGCAACAAATTTCTTTTAGTGAAATATTTTGTGTCGCAGCTGAGATTGTTATTAAATCAAAGGGGCCCTATGAGCCCACGACTGTTTTTGGGAGCGATGACGTCATTGTTTAATGTGTTTGTGCGAGTGTTGGTGGCGATGGACGGAAGCGAATAGGAGTGGGAAAAGAAATCATGTCCATGTGTGACGCATTTCTTTTACTGTAGGAGGCTGAGAGTGTCTTTTGGGGAGAACATAATGTAATCCTTGATGTATAATGTACTAGTTTTTTTTTGGAGGCAGTTAAGATGCAGTTGACCACTACGTGCTACTACTTTAGTATTTGCGTTGCGATAATCTGGTGGTCCTGGGTTTTCTTCAACGTCACCACTCAGAGAGATCACTCTATGGAAAACATGGTACATTACCCATTGAGGGAATTTCAATTTATTTAACATTCTGTCATAACAGCAAGTGCAAAAAAAAGGTGAATTCTTAATATGCTTTAAAATTGTCATATGCACGACAATGAAATGCAACATTTCACTCACACAGAACTTGTTCGAAGAAAATGAAGACTTTGATATTGCACCCAGTTCATTAAAAGCACAACAGTCATAATCAGACACCAAAAGTTTCACCTTATATGTATTCGAATTATACTTTACGTATGTTCTATAGTTGTAAATATGAATAGTTGGAAATATGAATGGCATATTTCAATTGCAGTTACCGTAAACACCCGCAGATAAGCCGCACCTTTTTTCCAAAAATCGTCGCTCAAAACCGGGGGTGCGGCTTATCTGCGGAAACATTTCAAAAAGGTGCCGTACATTTCAGTGAATTGACACTTTTACAGAAGCCTTCATTAGCAGATCCTTTAAACGGTTTATGGCCGCTTTTCTAGAACAGGAAAACGTCACACAGCACAAAATTTCCATTCCCCCACAAAGCTGTTTGCAGTGTCAACGGCGGCCTGTAATAAACTTCAACAGCAATCGATCGGCCTGGCCTCCATGAGCGAGAAAATTGCACGTTATTCTCGAGGATTTGTGTGGTCGAACTTTGCCGTTTAGCACTTCGATGACAAATTAATTACAAAACTCCCTTTGTGCAACAAGTTTATCTCCAACAGTTGACTCTCAAATCTATTTATTTGTGCGTTAGGACAGTCACGAACAGCAGAATCTCCCTCCATCTTGAAACCTGAGTAAACAAACATCGTTCTCGGCCTAGTCCCAGCATCAGCATGTTCGATCTAATGCCTGGTTACTAAGCTACGAACGTTCGACAAACGAAAACTAGCTTTCTTGTTCGCAAAAATCTGTGGAAAAAAGTGTTGAATGAAGAAATACCTGTCAACAAGTACCAGAAAAAGATCAATCATATGTCAAAGTTAAAGGAAATGATGCTCATTATATTAAAACGCTAAAATTGTGGGTAAGACTTTGATGTTCAACTCCGTTTCATTGCCATAGTGAGTTACATTCGATGAAGAAGACTTCTGAAGACTCTTTAGAAAAAAACTTTTTTTTCCAAAATTTAAGTTGCTAAATTCAGGGTGCGGCTTATCTGCGGGTGCGGCTTATCCGCGGGTGTTTACGGTAAGTCTAAAAGTTATTGCAGATGAATTGAGCTAGTTCAAAGCTATTATTTTGTGTAAATGCGGAGCACTCAATAGGTAGCTCCCTTGCAAAATGTTGAGTACTCGAAGGTAACTCTCTTGCTTAAAACAGTCAGCGAGGGCTGTATGGGTCTCTGTTCCTTGCACAATGGTGCATTAATCGTACAGCTGTCCAAGGTAACTCCCTTTCCTCCCATTCAGCAGGGGCTGTTTGGATCAATGTGTTGAACAGTTAAAAATTCAAGTTGAATGTAAAATATTTCCGTTTAAAAACTGAGGAACTAAACACTACAAAAGTTCTTCTACGCCCTCCAACATGACAGAAGAAAATGTTTCCTTTCATCAAACGATTTTCAAAGCGCAAACAAGATGAAAAAAAAAAAGACTTGAGTCAGCACAAAAAAAGCTGATCGCAACGCAACTGTTCTTTGGTAACATACTCTTTTAGCTTGTTACGCATGATGGTCAAAAAGCTTGCCACTTCCGTTCTGTAGACGTTGGTATTTATGTAAACAAATCATACGTCACATCTGACAACGTTGGAGTTCGGGGTCCACATTATAGAAAATAACTCCAGTAAAAACTTCTACACAGATTCATTAGTAGCAAGCACAACAATATCAACCTATTTGGTGGATAAAATAAAGATACAGCAACTGGTTGTCCTTTGTGGCTCGTTGCCCAACAAATGAGTGGCCTGTAATCTCCAGCAAACTCAACATTACAGCTGTCAAATATTGTATCCTACAAACGAAAACAACGGTCAAACAAAATGAAGCACAATTAGAGATAAATTTTATTAAACAACTTTTGCACGGTTTATCAATCAAATAATACTAGAAGAAACCTCGGGAACTCAACTCCATTAATGTACATAGCTAAAAGCGATTGCGCTGTAGAAACGTCTAAATTCGCACACAAGACTGTTACAGTCCCGAACACGAAAATGTCACGCCAAAAGACCCGAACCAAGGGGAGTCGCAACCATGACAGAAGAAAATGTTTCCTTTCATCAAACGATTTTCAAAGCGCAAACAAGATGAAAAAAAAAAGACTTGAGTCAGCACAAAAAAAGCTGATCGCAACGCAACTGTTCTTTGGTAACATACTCTTTTAGCTTGTTACGCATTATGGACAAAAAGCTTGCCACTTCCGTTCTGTAGACATTGGTATTTATGTAAACAAATCATACGTCACACCTGACAACGTTGGAGTTCGGGGTCCACATTATAGAAAATAACACTAGTAAAAAGTTCTACACAGATTCATTAGTAGCAAGCACAACAATATCAACCTATTTGGTGGATAAAATAAAGACACAGCAACTGGTTGTCCTTTGTGGCTCGTTGCCCAACAAATGAGTGGCCTGTAATCTCCAGCAAACTCAACGTTTCAGCTGTCAAAATATTGTATCCTACAAACGAAAACAACGGTCAAACAAAATGAAGCACAATTAGAGATAAATTTTATTAAACAACTTTTGCACGGTTTATCAATCAAATAATACTAGAAGAAACCTCGGGAACTCAACTTCATTAATGTACATAGCTAAAAGCGATTGTGCTGTAGAAACGTCTAAATTCGCACACGAGACTGTTACAGGCCCGAACACGAAATTGTCATGCCAAAAGACCTGAACCAAGGGGAGTCGCGTTACGTCTGTCAACCATCTGTCAATCCGTTTTCTATTCACGATTAAAATAGATATTTTGCAATAATTTGTACAACCACAAGCCTGCGAGACCCCGTTTCGGAGCCATTGCGTCAGTCAGTACAGTCGGCCAGGTTCTGATATCATGACAACATGGTCTGTTATCGCTGCCATTTTGAGGGTTATCATCCAAGCAACAACAGTTTAATTCAGCCACCACAAGTTGTAAAAGGAGTGCAAATCGAGTAAGTCGATTCGTTGTTTTATATGGCCAGCGATTACACAAACTTCGCTTTCAATTTCGCTTTCTCCGTCACATGCAAACTTAAATAGAAATACAATATGTTCACAATCCCTGTCTTCTGCGACCGCTATTTTGATTGCTTATACTGTGAGTTTTGTTGTTCATTCTTTACTTGTGGAAGGGTCCTCTCGCTTTTGGGATAGGTAGTCTTCTACTAGGAATAAATCTCGCTCCAGATTTTATCTTGTCGTTGAAACTAGAGTGTTCTTCTGGTCGCTTCTATTTAACAAGTGACGAATTAAATCGTCGAAGTGTTCAATTTCCGGAATGTGTTTTGATAGTAGTCGAATAAAATTTATTTTGAAATCGGCTAGGTTGACCTTTGTCACGCGCCATGAGCATAATAGGTTTCATCTTGCATTCTTTGATTGGTGTGAAGATTAAGCGTCGAATAAAGTTTATTTTACTTGCGGAAGGGTCCTCTCGCTGTTGGGATAGGTGGTCTTCTACTAGGAATAAATCTCGCTCCAGATTTTATCTTGTCCTTGAAACTAGAGTGTTCTTCTGGTCGCTTCTATTTAACAAGTGACGAATTAAATCGTCGAAGTGTTCAATTTCCGGAATGTGTTTTGATAGTGCCATGAGCATATTGGTTTCATCTTGCATTCTTTGATTGCTGTGAAGATTAAGCGTCCAATCAAATTTATTTTGAAATCGGCTAGGTTGACCTTTGTCGCGTGCCATGAGCATAATACGTTTCATCTTGCATTCTTTGATTGCTGTGAAGATTAAGCGTCGAATAAAATTTATTTTGAAATCGGCTAGGTTGACCTTTGTCGCGTGACACTCATAATCTTCTGTCAGCTAGTGATTACACAAACTTCGCTTTCAGTTTCGCTGTAAAATAAAAATAAAATATGTTCACAATCGATTTTCAAATTACAGTGGAGAGGCACGAGGTCGACACGAGGTGATAAAGTGAAAAGCGATACACGGTACGAAGCTGTCTCGTTTGACTCTCTTTTCGGTAGAATCTCAAGGATTGTAAAGGTTGAAATATTTAGTGTGATTTCTAGAACGTGAAATCGATTGTACACCCACACTGAAACATGTTGATGACTACTTCGGAGCGGGTAGGTGCATGAACTTTAATACGAGAGAACTTTACGAGCGAACTCTTCCGAGTGAAACCTTTATCAGAAGCCTAGATTTTATAGTGAGCTATCTATATAATGGAGTTTGAAACGCTAAGAGAATCATCAATACTTGCGGGAACTGACGCTGTTGAGCACTCAAGCATTGCGAAAAACTGGACTACAGACATGCAACAGAGTTTTCCTTATCAACACAAGAATGTTCTCGAAGATGCAATGGACACCATATTTAAGCTTAGTTGCGCTCTAAAAGAAGAAACGAAAAACGAAATGAGTACTTCAAGCAGCTTTTGGGTAACTATATTCTTTCTTTCAATTTTTGCTTTTTCTTTTTTTGTTTCATTGGGTTTATCTTGCTTTGTTTTTATCGTTTCAATTATTGTAACAGCATATGCTCTTGTCCAGCACTTCATGTCGTATGTAGATGGCTATGTAGAGAATGTTGAAAGCTATTTACTCAACCGGAAATGTAAACAATTATTCAATGGTGACAATAAAAGCGAGAAAAGACATGAGATCTCGCAATGCGAAGTATGTTTACTATAATTATTGTCGTGTGAGGTTATGTAAACAGCCTGATCCAAGTTAATTTTTTAAAGAGAAGCCCGAGTACACGCAGTTAAGCGTCTAGTTCATTTTGATTTGCATTGGGAGTAAAAGAAGCAAGTTCCAAGCAGACAAATTCAAGTTTGCGTGTTGTTTGCGTGTTTTCGTGCTAGCGTGTGTACACTCTTTTCTCTGTACAGCGTTTACGATTGACGTTCAATTGCCGGAATGTGTTTGATAGATTGCTGTGAAGATTAAGCGTCGCATAAAATTTATTTTGAAATCGGCTAGGTTGACCTTTGTCGCGTGACACTGATAATCTTCTGTCAGCTAGCGATTACACAAACTAGTACAGTGGTCTGTCATCGGTCTTAATAAATTAAACCGCAACGTCAAACTGAGAGTGGCGTTACATGTAGAGTGGCGTTACATGTAGGTCTGCCAACCATCTGTCAACGGCCTTTTGTTTACATCTGATCGACTGAAGGAGTGAAGGAAGGAAGGAAGGAAGGATGGCTTCAAATCGCCACTCATTCCATAACTCCCGTTTTGCATACGCAAAAACAGTCGTAAAAAGGAAGTCATCTTTTCTGAATTAACTTAATATAATTAACTTCTAATAAGGTCGTGGGTTATTTTTCTTAATACCAGTACTGGTATTACATCAGAGTTAATAAGTGAAATTGCATAGTTTGATATTTTAATTTTAACTTAATGTATATGGCTCCAAAGTGCATGGCTACCCTATAACTGCTGACTAGCATTGGGTGATTGGAACTTAACATAATAATTTTTTGAGCTACATAGGAACACATGGAAGGTTTTTTTTATTTCAACCCCCCTCCCCCCATCCCTCTGGAAATTCCAGTTAAGCCCCATACTTTCTCCTACCCCCTTAGAATTTCCATTGACCTTACAGTGGGTGGGTATGGATATTTTCTGGAACTGCACAATTTGTAAAATGTGAATCTGTTTATTGTACAAGATGTACAGTTTGAGTTAGTGACAGGGGCTTTGGCCGGTCCCTGTGACATGTAAGTCACATGGAAAGTAAGTTATAAATCTATTTTATTCTAATAGAAATTGATCAGCTTCAAGAAAAATATACCAACCAGGAAAAAGAATTACAGAAAGCCAACAAGGTACTGTGAGTGTATTTTGTTGTAAAGGTTCTGGCATTGATGCTTAACTTGTTTTTAAAATTAAATATTAATACTGCTCATTTGTATTATACACAGCTCTCCTGTGTATTGAATTATTACATGTAATATTTTTGTCAGTAATAAATTATTTTCAATCTTAATACTGTATTTTGTTTGACTGTCTTTCCAGATTATAAACAAAAGCAAAAACAGAAAGGTATAAATTTGCCTCTTGTAAAATACTTTCATTGTTAAGACGACTATCATTTACTAAATAAACATAAATATTTTTATAAATTTACTTATATAAATTATATTCCCATGATACACTGTGTAGTCCACTTGGCTTGTACTGTCCTTATTAACAGTGCAATCGTTTAAAGAAAAGGCTGATGTGCAGATTTTTTTGGATGTAGGAATATGCTGTACTCTTGGAAGAAAATGAAAATTTACAGAGACAATTTCAGGTAACTTTAAGTTATATATTGAAGGCTGTTTCATTAAGAAAACATAAAATATAGACCCTCCCCCCCCCCCCCCCCACACTACCATAAACCATCAGACTCCAGCACATCATAGGATTAATTCCCATTCCCCTTCCATTACTCCCCTTTCCATCCCCTCCCTCCCAACCCTCACTCCTCCCCCTCCCCTCCCCTCCCCTTGCACACCAGATCACAATCAGATAAGAATGAGGGTAGTAAAGGAGGGGTCTAGATCATGTTTCATTAAAAATATTTAAGTGGCCATTTCACGTTTGCTGCAAAAAAAGAAAAAAGAAAAGCCATTTCATGAAAAAAAGAAATAATTTGGGAACATCAAGATTAAAATTGTAAATTACTTATCGGATTAGAGTGACCTGGGGCCCGGAATGACGATAAGACACAGGCATGCACAATTACCACATGAAGTCTTGTTTCCAAACCCTTACTGGATAAATGTTTTGAAGGAAGAAAGAATCATGGCTTACAGTAGCATATCGCAAGAAAAGAAAACAATTTTCATACTTTTCATGAAAAAAAGTTGATTCCTGTTTCACAGTCATGTAACGAAATCACGTTTCATGAGAAAAAAAGCCATTTCACAGTTCATGGGAAATAAAAAAGGTCTTTCACACATAACTGATCAAGAAAAAACCCTTTCCCACGCTCAACGCTAACTACTAATAAAACTTTTATTTTTAGGCACAAGAGGAAAATTTCAAATTACAAAACCAAACTTTACTTGAGGAAATTAGTAAGGTAATGTGATGTCCATTATTATTAAGTTCAATGTCTTTTTATCATTAATTGTCAGTCAGACAGTGGGTTGGTCAGTGAGTTGGTGGGGGTGATCAGTCAGTGGGTCAATCCATGACTTGATGGGTGGGTCAGTGGGTTGTTTGGTGGTTCAGAGGGTGGGTGGGTCGGTGAGTCGGAGGGTCAGTCGGTGGATGGTCAGTGTGTCAGTAGGTCACTTGTTGGGTGGGCCAGTGGGCTGGTGGTTCAGAGGGTGGGTGGGTCAGTTAGTCGGAGGGTCAGTCAGTGTGTCAGTAGGTCACTTGTTGGGTGGGTCAGTGGGTTGTTTGGTGATTCAGAGGGTGGGTGGGTCAGTCTTTGTCATTAGGACACTTGATGGCTGTATCAGGGGTTGTTTGGTGGTTCAGAGGTTGGGTGGGTCAGTCGGACAGTGGGCCAGTCAGTGTATCAGTAGGTCACTTGATGGGTGGGTCATTGGGTTGGTGGGTCAGCGGCTGGGTCAGTGGGTCGTTGGGTCAGTTGGTTGGTGGATCAATGGGCCTGGGTGGGTTGTAAAATCTCTATACTCCTTATGTTTTTTTGTAATTTTACTTTTTAGTTAAATGATGACAATGAAAAGCTTCAGAAGCAAGCAACAGCTAAAGAAGGCGGCCATGATTTAGGAGCTGATACAGAAATACGAAGACTAAGAGCTGAAAATGCTGCCCTTCAGAAAAGTTTAACAAGTAAGGATAAAGTGATCTATTGTATGTACTATCTATGAAGGGATTAGGTTGACATTGAGGGTTGTTTAACTTAGTTACACACTGTGTTTTGTTACATAAAGTACTACCTACATGTTTTTGGACCATTTCCTTTCAATTCATTTACTTGCAAATCTGATTCTGCAAAATTTCAGATTCCCAACAGAGGCATGAGGAAGAACTATTACATTTGCAAGAGAAACTTCAGTCTTTGTCCGAAGACCCTGATGGCAGCTGTCCATCAGAGTTGCAAAATGACAGGACACCCATTAGTGCTGATGCTTCTGAGAATGGAGAAAAAAAGGAAACTGAGAATGAGCAGACACTAAACAAAGGCGGACACTCGGAATCGTCGAAGGAGAAACTCCATGAAATTTTGAACAGGGAGCTTTCAATATTCTGTGAGAAAATGAGTAGCACCAGAACTGGTGATGTATCAAAGGAACAGGAAACAAATGAGAGACATGAAGTAGCAGAAGGCTACAGAGATAGTACAAAACCTGATGATGATATAGAAACCGATAGCAAAGAATCTGAAGTGTGCACATCAAATGCTAACCACAAGTTCATGTCAGGAGATGAAACATTTGTAGAAGAAATAGACAATTTGAAAAGAAAGCTCACTGATGATTTGATTACTCTTATTTCTTCAAGTGAAGGTAAGATCTTGAAATTAAGGGAGACAGCAAGTAATTTTCTACTTATTAACCTAGTAAAAAAAACTAGGTTAAAAAAATAACCTAGGTTGAAAAAAATAATTTTGACATTGTTGGTAGGTCACTAAACTTGCAGTACATTTAGAAAAGGCCCATCACTTTGTTTTATCCAGCTTGTAAAGATTGTAATATTGGTGTGTTTTGGTTATAATTGCACATTACACTTTGGCACTATAGCCAAGGCTCTGGCACAAAGTTTGATTAACCTTAAGCAAACATGACTGAATTAATCTTGACTTTAGTTTGATTTTGTTTTCATTTGTAGATTTGTTAAATAAAACAACACTAGTTCAGAGTCCTGCAAGAGAACGTCGTCAAGAGGTCAGTACTGAAATGTGGTTGATTGTTTTTATTTTATGGGTTACATGTAGACTTGAGTCTTTGGCTGAGTCTGTGACGTTGTTCCATACCTCATTCACCGCTGAATTTCATCACACTTTTGGATATACTGTAACATGTCCTGTGCTGATTCTAGCTAAAGAAAGACAGTGACAATCAAGCTCATCTCGTTATGTGCTTTTGCCTATGGTCAGTTTAGCTTATTCCTGAAATGAAGAAGAGCTTTCTGGCTTGCCCAGTCCAATCTTCTGTGCAAATATATAAAAAAGGTAAAGTCTGCATACGAGCCTAGTGGCCCATCAGGCCGGAGCTTATCCCGGTTTTGTAGCATGAGGCAACTAGGAGTATTTCTACTCCCCCTTGGATGGGATGCTAGACCATCGCAGGGTTAACCCCAGCAGAAAATTCACTGGTACCCATTTATACACCTGGGTGGAGAGAGGCACTATGAGAGTAAAGTGTCTTACCCAAGAACACAATGCATTGCCCTGGCCAGTGTTTGAAACTGGACCGTCCGATTGATGGGAGCTTTGATTCAAAAGGTTGCGTATCACAGAAACTGATGGTGAATACATTTGACGCTCAGTTTAATCTATGCATGTTTGAAATTTAGGTTGAAACAAGAAGTGTTACTCTTGAGAAACAAGTTAAGGAAATGGCAGGACTTCAACTACAACTTGATACCGAGAGAGAAGAAAAACGTCTACTGCAGGAACAACTACAAGAGGCAGAGGTTGGTGGTAAAAGAAAGTAATTTGTCTCGCTCTGACTCTGTGCCATAATTATTAAAAATGACAAATTCAACTACTCGACCAAGCGTGTGACCTTATGTCTAAAGCCATAAATGAACATGTACTAAATCCAGGATTACCAGAACAGCCGGGGACACTAATCAAATGTTACCAACCGCTTAAAACTAAACCAACCAATAATATTACGGCTTATGTAGCTCACGCGCGATGAATTCGTCATTAATTTTAAGCAAGCGATTTGAACTCCAGCAGAAAAGTAAGTACTGAGGTGTTTTAACGTGTGTTAAGCGGCTAGAGGTCGTTGTTTCCGTCGTTAGTTTTTATCGGATAGTGCCCATGTTAAACTCTTTAGAAGTTGTTCTGGTATTCCTGTTTTACTACATAGTCATGTAGTTGAATTCGTCATATGTGCTCGCACGTTTCCAAAGGTGCTGTTCATATATGGCTTGGTTCTTCCCCTGTTTTTTTTTTTTTTGGGGGGGGGGGGGGGGGGGGCGAGGGATCTCTTCTCGCGCATGGGTTCAAGCCCTATAGGGCGCAAAATGGAGAGTTCACGAACTGGACTAGTTTTTCTATTGATACGCAGTCAAACTTTTAGTAAACAGCCGTGCCACCCTCGGAAAATGGCCAACTAATCGCTTTATATTTATAGAGGTGGTGTAAAATTTAGCGTGTAAGATGGCAAAAAATTGAACTAGAAAGCGAAATTGATCTCATGATGTCCGTTTTGACCTGAAATGAAAAAATCAATTATGATTGTCTGGGGACCGTACAGCTTAATTTGACGGACATGGTTTGCTTACTGTCGCCTCAAAATATCGCAAAGTACTATAACTTGGTGTCTGTTGAGTTGATGTGAAATACAATAAAAACGGTTACTTGGTCTACTGAATGGAGGTGACCACCTTATAGAGACAGTAATTATGAGTGTTTTGGGGAATTTACTTCAGAAAGTGACGTCCTAATAGAGGGTGGCTAGAAAGGTTTGAATATAGTTTGTAACTTACAAAGATATGCGTGCTGTCTCTGGTTGGTTGTGAGGCAACCAGTTCAATACTCTTGTTGGACGCCTTTTATTAACTTTGACACCTATGTACTTAATTTTCAAGGGCGACGACATTTAAATTTATAAAGTGCACGTGTGTCTAACTGCTTATTAATTTCCTTGTGCTAGACGTCAAGCAAGCAAGAAATTACAAAGCTGGAGCAAGAACTTTCTAAAGTATGTGAAGAGTGTCTAAAATGGTCAACATGTTCTACATGTATTTGACTGGGTTTGATTTCCCTGTCAGTAGTACTTGAATGCCTGCAACACTTGTAACAATGTTTTTGTCCTCGCGAATCGGACAATGTTACACGTAAGAGGGTCCCGTAATTTTTTTTTTTTTACGTGAAGCGTGATTGGGGCTTCGTGAAGCGTAGTTGAAGCTTATGTCTTATCACGATTCGTGATTCCCAATTTTAAGATCGTTTCGTGTGCTCGTGAATGCAATACTTGACTTAAACGTGGCCCATGAATGAAGAATTACGTTAGACGTGATTCGTGAATCATCGCTGTTTTACGTGACTTAGTTTCTGATTCTTTTAGCGTTCTAGTCAATGAAACATTTGTCATCTATTTGAAGTCTCTACGGAATGATCAATCATAGAGAACAACATTTAATGCTTATGGAGGCGAAATATTCAGGAAACCTCGTGTCATTTAATCGCGTTCTTTACTTACCGTATGAAGAGACCTGCCAATTTTTTTAAAAAGCTTTATATTCCTTTCTAAATCCGATTGCAGTACTCAGCTTACAGGGTCTTCCATTAAAAAAAAACAACAGACAAACAAGCAAACAAAAAAACAAACAAACAAAGTAGCGCGGATTAAAACTGTAAACGAGTATAAAGCAGCGAAGATACTGAGAAAATCGATGCGCTTTTTCGAGGACATTTTTCCCACCTTTTTGTGTTGACTTCGAAACCATACGACTATATCTGCAGTTGTAAAACCAGACATTTCAATAGGTAGTCATCAACAGTCGGAATAACTTTCTAACTGACGAGGTATTTCAAGAATAACAAGAGATACTACATGCATTCTTCATATCTTGCTTTGTCTTCGTTCGAAGGGAAGCACCACTCGCCTCGATTTCATGTACTCGACCCAAACTCTTCCGTGCGTTCCACCATTTAGAATGATGTGTATAGATATATCTTAGGTCAAGGTCTGGCATTTTTCTTTTACAATTCAGTGGGTTGGGCAGAACGTTTACAGTAAGTGCAAAAAAGAGAGTATTTAGCTTTATTAAATTGTAGTACGTGACTAAAACAACGTCTGCATCTTTCCCCAGCTGACAGAAAAAGTGAAACGAAAGCAGGAAAGGTAATAAATATTGATATCCTGATTTACAACTGAAGAATTTCTCTTCAGTCTTATCCAAGTGTAGAACCATTCTATAAAGGAAAAAAAGTGTCATGTAGTTAGAGAAATCGATATATATTAACTGTATATTAAAACAAATACAAGTTGCTAAGAACAGTTTATGATCTAGCATTCTCGCTGCTCATATTAAATCCATGGCATTGTTAAGCATTTTTAGTTGCATGAATTCTGTTTATGTTGTCACAGCTACCTGCAGCTTCAAGAAGAGAAGGAGAAACTTTACTCAGAAAACAAGTAAGATCAACATCCGTTTATTCCTTTGCAATAACAATCCATTCTCAAGCGGACTTACGATGGGAACTAAAAATTCATTGTCTTGGTGATCATATGCTATGTGCTCTTTTCGCGTATTTAGATAATTATCATTTCTTTTTTAAGTTATATATCGCACATGAGAGAGAGTGTTATATCACAGCGCAGCCGAGTATTTCAAGTGAACTTCGGGGTGTTTGGAAATGTGATGAAACAACACTCTCTCGAGTGTTTAATATATCTTTTCAGTCGAAAGTTACCCTGGTGCCAGAGGGTTTTTTTGTTTTTCGCCGCAAAACAAAACAAAACAAAAAAACATTCTGGCACCCAGGGTAGTCGAAAGTAAAACTAAGATGAAAACGTAGAAACAAAATCGTAAAAAATATCTGCTAATTAGATTATTTTTCACGAACTTCGAGGTGTTTGAAAATGTGATGAAACACTCTTTCGAGTGTAAGGTATTTCTTCTCAATCTCAACTAAAACTAGGAAGAAAACAGAGAAATAACATCTTAAAAATTCATGTTTATTCAGATCACACATCCAAACCACCATCACTGCTCTAATTTCCTTCGTTTCAACTTGATGAATATTAATTAGTTCCAGGAAAAAATAGCCTCACTGTTCTCTTGTTACATGACACCAAATTTTCGTGTTTTCATAAAAAGTCGCGAATACGAGGTAATTAAAGTCAGTTGGAGGGTTCTTTTCTAATGTGTATTACAGTAGATCAAAGTGAAGCGTATATTTCTTATTTCAGGAAGTCTCTGGAAGAGTTAAAGACTTCTAAACAGCATGAAATAGAGGTAAGTACAGCATTCAATACAGTATTTTTCGATCAAATGTCGAAAGTTATCTGGAATTGCTTTGGTTTTGAATTACTACGAGCTGTCGTTGGTCTGAAAATCACGTGCTTCTTTCTTGACCAATCAGAAGTAAGACCAAAGCCAACTGTGACTCACTCACACACGTTTACCCGCGCTTTGCTTCGAGTTTTGATTGGTTCACTGGATTACCTGTGTCCTTTGTGATTGGCCGGAGTCATTACTTTGGTGTTGGTTTTCACGACACCCAAATGAAAACCGCTTTTTGCTGTGGTTAAATGTGGTTTTAGTGTAAAATTATGTTTTCCCTTCTTTCTGAGAATTCCATGAAATGAAGTAAGAAAATGTTGAAAAAAAGAAGCCAAACTTATGGGTTATAGTTATGGAAAACATTTCAAGGAATACTGATTTAGTTAATCATTCGTTTTATTCAGACTCTTACTGAGCAAATGGCCAAGCTTCAAGATATGTTAAATACTGCTAATCAGGTTTGTGCAATAAAAAACAGTTATAAAATATACGTGTAATTGTGTTCTTTGATTGGTTGATTGTCATTCAATAAAACCTGACAAGACCGCGGACCGTATGCAATTCTTTTTAAAAAGACTTTTTAAAAGACTTAAAGAGTTGGTCAGGTATTTTATAAAATGAATATTCAAATTTTATGCCATCTTACCAAAATAATAAACGTTCGTTCGTTCGTTTGCTCGTTGGTACGTTCCTTCGCTTGCTCGTTCGTTCGTTCGTTCGTTCGTTCGTTCGTTCGTTCGTTCGTTCGTTCGTTCGTTCGTTCGTTCGTTCGTTCGTTCGTTCGTTCGTTCGTTCGTTTACATGATTGCCGTTTGGTAATCCGATATGTTTGGGATTTGACTGATCATTCGTTGAAACTGTTCAGTACGAGGCAGCATTTCTCAGTTCTTAAGGCAGATTGTTCCATAAGAGGGCCCTACTGTAACTAAAGCTTTGTTTCATACAATTTGTGTGCGGCTTAGGCAAGGCGAGGTTAACTGCTAGGTCCCTCAGATTGTATGCTACGTGGTGAAGTGCAAATTAAAATGCAGTAGGATGAAAAAAAACAACAACAATAACGACAACAAACTGTTTCTCATTGGATTCTTTTATTTTTTCACTTAGCACTATATGGAATTCAAGGAGGAAGCAGAGAGAAAAATTCGAGGACTTGAAGAGAACATGGCTTCCCAGCTTAACCAGGTACTGTTCTGATGCAAAAATTGACTAGTTTATTTAATAGGCCATTTCCGAGTTACCTTTTGCCTCGGTGTCAAAACGAGTCTACGTGCGAAACCATTCATATGAAAATGAGTTTCGCCTACATGTCCATTTTCATGCAAATCAAACTCATTTTCATTTGAATGGTTTCGCACGAGGACTCGTTTTGAAAATGAGGCAAATGGCAACTCGGAAATGGCCTATTGCTCTTTTTTGGGGGGTTGGTGGGTTGGGGGGGGGGGAGTGTCCTTGAGGCATACTGCAACCACGATGGAGTGGGGCTGGGGGCGAGCCAAGCGAAGGGAGCTCTACATTTTTCGCCCCCCTTCCACCCCCTCGTGCCTCCTTCTGGCCCTCTCTCTGTCACGCAACACTACCTAGAACTGGACAATCTAACTCCTAATCTGATCAGGGACTCGTTTCTCGAAGGCCCCAAAAGGTTTTTGCACCCCAAAAGCCAGAGCAAAATCTCAAACCTTAGGAATATAGAGCTGTTTAATTCCATCATAGTTTTAATATGAACAGAGGTTCCTATGTCTTTGCGGTTCCGGAGCTGTGGAGAAACGAGCCCCAGGATTGGAGATGACGGAACCCAGATTTTCTCTTATATGTAGTAAGGCCACGTGAAAATACGGGCATAAAAAATCACAAAGTCTTCTGCACAAAATAATGTAAGCTTGTTAATGATCCAAAGGCACAACGCTTACGCTGAAGTTTAGTGTAATTTTGAATCGGTTTGTGATTATAGGCTTCGTTATCTGCAGAAGAAACAGAACAGATTATGGCAGGACTGAGGTAAGAGTGTATTTTTTATTGCCATTACCTATTTTTGATACGCAAGACACATTATTTTACAAGGTGCAGTTGAGACACAATCGAAAATTGGATTACTCACGACCCATCGCAACCTTCGCGTTATCAGTACAAAGAATATTAGGGACCTTAAGCAATGACGACGACAAACCCTAGGACAACGACTAGTGAAAAATGAATTTATATTTTACTCTAGAATCTCGCAATTATCCAGATGTATTCGGTGTATCTATCGGTTCAGGGTCTAGCTTCGGCTCAATATGTAAAGAGAGCGTTCAACCCCAAATAGAAATATGAACATTTAGCCGTTGTCGTTCACGTTGTTCAAAATACGCAGAATTTGGTCATTTCACGTTGTTGTTTCCCAGACAACAGCCAAGAAATGCACGTGCAAAGCTATTGTTCTGCTCATCAAGCCTTTTTGGTGACGTTCTCGTTCTCGTTGCCGTCGTAGTTTGCTTAAGTTCCCTAATAACGACCTCTGTCCCAGTCGCGTTCTATTTGAAAGTCTGTGATTTCCGGAGTCGGAGTTGTAATCAGAAGCGCAGAGCGTTACAATCTTGGGTAAAAATCAAACCGACGGAGTCGTAAGCAACGTTTCCGATGCCGCTTATGACCCCGTCGCTTCTGATCTAGTTGAAACTAAGTTGTCGGAGTCGCAAGCGAAAAGAAATCACTCCGGCAGAGGGCCTGAGAACTAGCTGCATTGTGAATGATTATGATCTTTGCTTCTGCTTGCAACTCAACTAGTTTTCATTGGTTCATTAGCGATGGTTTCATAAAGGGCTAGGCAGGAAATGGAAACGTTCTGATTCTTCTGCGGAATCTGATTCCTTCGACTATAAGACTCCAACTCCGGTTCCATCGCTAGTGACAACCATAGCTTATTCCATTCAAATTTATCTGATTAGCTAACAATCCTAAATAAATGCTTTACGCATGCTCGAATATTCGACCATGGTCTGAAGGATCGCGGGCTATGGGATGAAAATGCAAATGAAACTCTGGTGATTGTGGTCAATAACTAAATAAAGTTAATTGAATTTCATAAAAAAAATTCAGCGTTCGCATTTTTATTATTATTGTTATTATCACAATTTATTGAACATGTGAAATAAATTCTAGTTAATCAACAACTCTTGTTTCTATTTTGAGCTATGAGCTTTGCTTAATTAGCCAACCATTGTCCTCGGACGATCTCACGAGAGAATTCTGAAAACCATCCAATCGGAGCGAACTTTGGCATCTTGATACATGCCTGCTAAACTCGACCGCTGTCTTTTGCTCTCACACGAGATAAGCAACAGTATTCATTCTGTCAATATTGTTATTGTTATAATTATGTATTGCTTTTATAACTATTTTTCTATTCAAATTAAATGATGAATGCAAACAAATTCAAAAGCTCAAGTTTACGTTGTGTCGTTGATTGGGTTCGTTTGAATTTGAAAACCTTGATTTTTTTTTAATATATTTTTTTCTTTGAGAAACCGTGTCTCCTTGTAATCAAACGAACAGTATGTATCTCCAATTTGTGTTAACGTCTGTTACTGTTTTCCTCCCGCTACGCTTGTCAGGCAAGAAAATGACTCGCTGGTTACTGAAGTACAAGCTTTAAAGGAGGTAAAATGTTAAAATACTGTTAATATTGTAATGTGCAATTTGTTCTTTCATAGTTCCGATCTGCCAAGCATTAACTAAGTGACTCTTAACACTTGGTTACTTCAGATTAGATATTTTGTTTTATTCATTTTTATACTTTAATTTTTGTTTCTGTAGAAAGTGAAGACCATCAGAGAAGAACAGGAAGAATCAGAGGTAACATTGACTCGAAATAGTTTTCTTTTCTGAAAGTACACTCTCAGGACCACAAAAAGTGTAAATTTAAGAGAGGTGTCCGCTTATTTTAGGTTTAAAATACGGTGATTGTGTGTGACTGTGGACGTGTTTGCTGGCTACATGAAGGTGTCTCTTGGCGGAGGTACCGCTGTAGTAAACGATATGTTCAAATCGCTGGAAGGAAAACCTCTGTTAAGACACGTTTATCTCGTTAAAACGGGTAAATCATGATCATCAAAATCAACACATTGTGCCAGAATAAACATTCAATACTCCTGCAAGCACTTTCTTCCATCTTAGAACACTGTTTAAACAACTTTCTTTCCAGCGAAAGTTCTCTTTCTCGGTCATGAAAAATGAAAACGTGAAATTTGTAAAACAGAACGGTGTCACACAACAAGGGAATTCTGCAGCCTTCCAGTTCTTGGCGTACGCGGCTTTTTTGTTGTATTCATCAGTAAAATGGTACTTATTGCTTGTCATTTAGGGTGGCCCATGTGGACAGTCCATTGACTAAGGGTCAAATGTAACAAATTCATATAAAGGCTGGGGGCCGTAGCTATAGTGAGAACTGTTACCTCTGTCATAACGGGGCTTTTTACGGTTAATTAGATCTTAAAAACGACTTTCGAGTAGGTTTACATTCTTCGTCAAGATTTCAGTTGCATCTAAGGTGGCAGACTGCTGTTGTCCTCGTGCGCCTGCGGTATTTTGGTTTACCGCTGTATGGTGGCGTTCACCAACGTCCCGTGGCACGATTCATTCATATTACATGGCGTACATCATGATTATCTCATGTGACATGAATGTTTTATTTTGCAATAAAAATCTATGTTCAAGCTAAAAGTAATCCAAAATGTTTTTATCATGATATTTAAACTAGTTTTCACGTTACGGAAGTTTAGTAGATTACATATTCAAGACGCAGTTTGAAAAGCTTACTGAAGAGTGAAGAGATTTTTTGAGTCTCTAGTGGCTCTGGGCAGAATCCTAATTACGCCCACAGTTACCTCATTCTCACCTAATTTCCTGAGTGCGAAATCTCGTGATTCGCGATTTTCAAAAATAAAACGCGAAATTTAATACTCGCCAAATAGAGCAGGCGAAAATTAAAATCGCGAAATTTTATACTTAACAATTATTCCACGAGCGCGCGTTGGATATGAGATGGTAGATAGCTAACGCGCCGAGTTGGCTATCTCATATCCAACAAGCGCGAGTGGAATAATTGTTTTATTAAGAATGTCCGAAAGAATTGCAATATTTCAGCTCTCCATTCGTGGTCAATGGTATATGAGCTCATATACCATTGCTTGTTGACCAAACAAAATGCAGGAATTGCAATATTCCATTGCTAGTTTTTAGTAATGTATAATACTTATAAAACAATGAAATTCAAGCTGTTGCTTTATTTGTGTTATTTCAACATGTCTCAGCTTCATGTTTAGAAGTTTTTTGTTTGATTTTGGCGCTCAGTTATCTTCCACTGCATCACTCTCGCTGTCCGAATTGTCCTCTGCCGCTAAGTTCTATTTAGACTGTGAAATACCTTATGCGTTGTTATATTTAGCTTGTTTTGTTAGCTATGTTTGCGATGGCGATCATGTCAATTATGTTGTTACAGTTCTGAGGCGTGAAGAACAAAAAAAAAATCGCGTAATTTAATACACTTCAATATTTTACCTTCCTCTCAAAATCGCGAAATTTTATACTCGCGAAATATGGCTCTTGATTTTTCGCGAAATTTAGTGAGAATAAGGTACTGGAAAATTACTCTTCTCTCTCGTCTTCTTTGCCCGCACTTATTTGACAGCAAAACATTATTATTGGTGGTGCATGCTCTCATCATTTTTCGCGTTGAAAAAAGAAAAAAATGAGCGTAACCTTTAGCTGATCAGCTGGTTGGAGAGTGTTTTTCAGTGAGACACAGAAAACGCGGTGATGAGATGTCACATTTTTCTCACGCGTCTTTTTTCCTTTCTGTCAACCATGCGTGTGAAAAAAAAAACAAACGAAAAGCAAACTGTCAGCAATAGAGCAAAAATAACCATGATAACGAAACGATTTTTAATCTATTTGTGTTGTATGTCTAGAAGAAAAATATCAGATCAATTCAAAAATTACATCGGCAACATTAAAACAATCGATTCTGATCCTATTTCCAAGGATGTGTCTTTAATTAGATTTTCGAAAATTGTATACAATCCGCATTTTCTTCGGTAAATTTACTGGACAAGTATCGTCTATTTTCTCCCTCGCAAAACTAATAGCTACTCTAATGTGCTTTTTTTTTTTGGACTCAGCCCTTCAAAGGATTTTCGAGGAAAGATCACGTTTGGAAAATGTTTACAGTAGTCTTAAACATGTGCTTCTTCATATTCAGTGTTCACATGTCCATTCTTCAATGTCTCATTTCCTTGTTGCTCATCTTCTTCTCGGCTAGCCCTATTTTGTCCTTGTTCGACATTAGCTATGACTCCAATCTGTCTTGGTCCAAAGATTTTTCTTTCAAGTTCCTCAGCTTGTGCAATAGTTTTTCTTGACAACAACTGAATGAAAGCTACGCGAAAATATCTTATTCTAACAGCGTAAATCAACGGATTGAACAACGAATTCAGCAATGGCACTAAGGTAAAAATATAAGTAGCAATATGTCCTACATTAGTAGAAATTCTGTCTTTGAAGTAGAAAAGAATAACAAAACAGATATTCGTTGGGATATAACACAGAAAAATAACAAGCAGTACAATAGTTGTCGTGTAAAAAGCTTTCTTATTTTTGAGTATCTTCTCCTTGACTTCTATGGAAACTTGGTTAGCAGCAATTTGTTTCTCGTTGCGACGGACTTCCTTGTATACAGCAACATTAAAGTAAATCATGGCGGGGAAAAGAGGAAATAGTGTTGCAAAACCTGCAAATATTACCAGGAACTGTCTGTTTGTCAACCAGAGATCTTGCGTTGGAAGGATAATCGCTGCAGCCCACGCCAGACCAGAGGCTATGATGATACGACCGTCAGTCACCTGAGTCTCGTATGCGAAGGGGTGTTTTACCGCGAGATAACGCTCAGCACTCATTAAAAACAAGTGGTACAGCGACGCCAAAATACATTTGACTGTAACTCCCATTGCTATCTTCTTGAGACTACAAAACACATCAGCCTCAGCATGGAAAAGGAAGATATGCCAGGCGATCTGCAAAGGTTGAACGAAAAGTCCCACCACGAGGTCAGTTGTGGCTAAACAGGCGAGTGCTATGTTAGACTTGGTGCGAAGCTGTCGTTTGGTTTTCACTGCCACCATCACCAGGATGTTCAGCAAAATGATGAGAGGACAGGTGAGAGCGTTAACGACGAGTCTGATGTTGAACACAGCGTGAAGATCAGGAGAAATCTTTGCAGGATTTATAGGAAGAAATGCGAAACCACAACTAACGAACGTGGTGTTGTCTGTGGTGTGATTCATCTTTGCTCCATTAACAGATTGTCTGTGTTCTTTCGAAGGTTTCTCGCGTTTTGCTCTTCCTTCTTTATGCGAGTTCAATTTCGCTTTATATAGAATTGACATTGGCTAAGATGGTATTGTGTTCTCTCTCATTGGCATACCAGTTTAATCTCCCGGTGACAATTTTGACAAGTTAAATTTACATTTATATCGTTTAATAAGCAAACCTTTATTAAGTGTTAAGTCACTCCTAATCTTCAGTACACGTAATCGGAATTTACGATACACTTGAGTACAGATCCGAAATTGAAGATATTCAGTAAAGATGGCTTTATAAAAGCTTGTGAAACAATGATTTAAAAAAAAACCGAGGTATTGACAACCGGTAATTAAAGATTGAAGCCAATTTGAAAAGACTTTGTCGGCGAGATATCCATTCATATTTTGTAGTTGTCTTTCTTTCCTTAGCACGTAATAAATTTGTCTTACTCGGCTGCTGTGCTCAAAGCTTTACTGATGACAAGTCATTTTAAGGCATTTGGGACAGTGGTTTTTCTTTGCATAACCTTTTTTAATTTCGGCTCCACCTTTAAATTTTGTTAAGTTAAATTAACGACAAATTAACGTTCAAGCGCAAATATGGCTTCTGTAAGATGGTGTAACAATGGTTATCAAACATACATAACATAAGGGGATTTGCCACCGGTAATGTCATATTCGAGCCAATTATCCAGTTTTTTAATGATCTTCCTTTCTTTTTTGCTGTTTAACACATAAAGCATTGGTCTTTTCTCGGCTCTTGTTTAATGAGTTAAACTGACGGCAAATTAATGTGGAAGCGTTCTATACGGCTCAGATTGTTCTTAATGTTTGTTCGTTTGTTTGTTTCGTGGCAGAAAATTTCGCTTTACATCCAGTCGTCACAGCATGTGCTGTCTTCCAAATAAGAAACTTTTGTTTGATATTGCATTTTGTTCTGTTTTAGAATTCTGCTTTAGTGGGGTACATATTCATGCATATTCAAGACGCAGTTTGAAAAGCTTTGCTGAAGAGTGGCTAGTGAGTGGCTAGTGGCTGTGGGTAGAATACTAATAAAGCCGGCAGTTACACGAAAATTATTCCCCTCTCTCGTCTTCTTTGCCCGCAGTTATTTAATAGCAAGTCAGTATCAAAACGTTATTGGTGGTTTCTGTTTTGATCAGTTTTCGCCTTGATAAAAAGAGCCGAACCTGTTGTTCAACTGTTTAGAGATTGTGCTTCATTGAAGTTTCCGGGTGTAAGGTGAAAAGATTTTATGCGCGATTAAGCGCGAAAAATAAACACAATCCAACTCTACTTATCAAAAACTGCCCGTCCTACAATACGCGAAAAACGCGGCGATGAGATTTCACATGTATATTTTTTTTTTCACACGTCTTTTTTCCTTCCCCTTCAGCCATGCGTGTGAAAAAAAAAAAAGTTTTCTTTTCCAATCACAACATTTAAAAATCTGTCGAAAAACATCTATTAGAAAACAAAAAACAAACTGTCCGCAGTAGAGCAAGAATATGCCTGGATAACGAAAGGATTTTTAATCTATCTGTGTTAAAAAATATCAGATCAATTCAAAAATAAATATTTAAAGTAGCTCTGTCACGGGGATTTCGCAGATATTTGGTGTAAACTGTTCTGAAATTAGTAGTAGACAACTTAACCCATCAAAATCATTACCTTTGAACATCTTATGGAAGATATAACCTTAATATGTGGATAGAAATCTAACTACGGCTATAAATGTCGATTTTTTGGTAGGCGCACGGAAACAACTTGAAAAGTTTAGCTAAACCTTTCAAGTTGTAATCCATTTCCATCGAAGCCATCTGCAGGCAAGGACACTTGTTAACAGTTTCAGTACTCTAATATAGCAATTGTCAAGAAAAATGGACTATTATTTTTTGGTTTCCTTCGACACAAATATAAATTTTGGCTGTTCAAAAACCTGTTGACATCCGTGACAGAGCCCCTTTAACATCAACAAAAATAAAGCAATCGATTGAGATCCTATTTCCAAGGATGTATCTTCAATTTGATTTTCGCAAATGGTCTGTCCCCTTAGAATATAATCGGCATTTTCTTTAGTAAATTTACTGGAGTAGAATCGTCTGTTTTCTCCCTCGCAAAACTAATAGCTACTCTTATGCATTATTTGTTTTCTTTCGTTCAAATATTATAAATAATTTTTAGGACTCGGCCCTTCAAGGGATTTTCGAGCGAAAGCTCACGTTTAAGGTGTCTCTCTACAGTTTTTTCTGGACCATACCAAACATTTTCATTTGGCCGCTTAGCAAACTTCCCGGACTCGGATCGATGTGAAATTTACACCAGATATTGGAATTGGATTGAAGTTTGATATGATATATTTTTTAGGAAAATCGATATTTCCATGGCAACGACAAACAGAAAAACAAGATATCAGTTAAACTTGAATTCTACGCGAATAAGATTTGACGTAGAAAAACTAGCACCAAAATCTGAAACTAAAGTGTACTGCACATCAAATATGCAAGAATAAAAAAATTCTGTATGTTTGATTTCGAATAAATCAAAAATATATTTCAAACCATGCTTTTGGCATTATAATGATAAACGGACCGAGACGCAGACACTGCTTTGATGAAATTACTTCAAAATAACACCAAAATGTGTATTTAACTTATCTTTCGTCGCCGTGAAAGTTTAGTTGATTTTCGTTGTCGCGATCCCGAGAATTGGATTTTTTCATACGGTCACTACCAATGTAATTTTTGGTAAATTTTCTACTTTTAGCGCTTTTTCGAAAATCTCCAAAACGGCTCCAATGATTTTTTTAAAACTTTCGCAACACATGCTTGATAAGGCGTTCGAACCGGCAACAATTTATGCTAAAATATTCAAATCCCAATGTTTTTTTTTACATTCCATCGAGTGAGCAAAAGAGTGAGGGAAAAAACACAATATTGAAAACAATACCAACGAACTGTATTTATCAAGATGGAATGTAAAAAACATTGATTTGAATATTTTAGCATAAATTGCGAAAGCTGAATTTGTAACGCAACTTTTTCGTCGGTTCGAACGCCTTCTTTAAGGATAACGTTGGATGTGTTCCAGTAAATCAACGTTAATAAAAGCTTGGAATTAAATTCTTTGCATTATCAAGCATGTGTTGTGAAAGTTTTAAAAAAATCGTTGGAGCCGTTTTGGGGATTTTCGAAAAAGCGCTAAAAGTAGAAAATTTACCAAAAATTACATTGGTAGTGACCGTATGAAAAAATCCAATTCTCGGGATCGCGATTATCATAACGAAAATCAACTAAACTTTCACGGCGACGAAAGATAAGTTAAATACACATTTTGGTGTGATTTCGAAATAATTTAATCAAAGCAGTGTCTTCAAATCGGTCCGTTTATCATTATAATGCCAAAAGCATGGTTTGAAATATAATTTCGATTTACAGATACAGATTTTTTTTATTCTTGTGTATTTGATATGCAGTACACCAAAGTTTCAGATACTGGTGCTAGTTTTTCTACGTCAAATCTTATTCGCGTAGAATTCAAGTTTAACTGATATCTAGTTTTTCTGTTTATCGTTACCATGGAAATATCAATTTTCCTAAAAAATATATCATATCAAACTTCAATCCAACTCCAATAACTGGTGTAAATTTCATATCGATTCAAGTCCGGGAAGTTTGCTAAACCGCCAAATGAAAATGTTTGGTCTGGTCCAGAAAAAACTGTAGAGAGACACCTTCAAAATGTTTAGAGTAGTGTTAAAGATGTGTTTCTTCGTATTCCTCTTGCGGCAGTGTTCGCATGTTCAATGCCTAATTTTTTTTAAAGTAAATGTAGATTCGAACTGGAAGGCATTCATCAAATATGTTTTAAACGAAACGAGTAGTATTTTTTTTTGTGGAAACTACATATATAAGCTACCGTTTGAAAACTTTATATGGAAAAGCCTTTTTGAGTGTCCAGTGACTTTTGGCAGAATACTAATCACATCGGCGGCTACAAAGAAATCTTTTCTGCTCTCTCGTCTTATCTGCCCGGAGTTAAACGAACCCCAACTCAACGTAACATTGCAAAAAGGAGCACTGACACAAACAAGCGGAATTTTACTCATTTCTTTGGGAAAAAAAAAATAACAACAACAAATGAGCTTGTGAAGAACTTGCCTGTACAGGAAAAAACAAACGTAATACTTCATAAGTTATTACGACGGCAATTAGACGAAAATTATATTCTCTTCACTCGGCTGTTCTGCAGGGATTAGCTAACGGCAAGACAATTTACTCAATAAATTTTCTGTAGTAAACGTTGACGCTGTGAATAAAACAGGAAAATACTAGCATAATTTTAAGTTCTCCGCGGAGCAGCTGTTTAGATAGTGTTTCAGCTGTAGGTTCGATTTCCGCCGGTCTCTCGAGTCCGGCCTTTGAACAGCCCAGAACAGACGGCGGGTTTTTTAATATTAACGTCGGGAAAATTAACTTAATTACCATTTAATAACGTTGCAACATTCAGATCCTATTTCCAAGTAGGTGTCTTATAGATTTTCGCTAATAAGATACGAATTTCCTTTAATTTACAAATCTAGTTTCTCTCTCTCACAACTAATTGTTACTCTTATGCATTTTTTTTTCTGTTGCGAAAATTTTAAACGATTTTTGCGACTCAACCGGTCAAAGGATTTCCGAGGAAAAGCTCACGTTTTGAAAATGCTTTAAAGATGTGTTTCTTCATTTTCCTTTTGCGGCTGAGGTCGCACCGTAGTTACATGTCCATTGTTCAATGTCTAATTTCCTTGTTGCTCAGCCCTGTTTTGTCCTTGTTCGACATTAGCTATCACTCCAATCTGTCTTGGTCCAAAGATTTTCCTTTCAAGTTCCTCAGCTTGTGCAGTAGTTTTTCTTGACAACAACTGAATGAAAGCTACGCGAAAATATCTTATTCTAACAGCGTAAATCAACGGATTAAACAAGGAATTCAATATTGACAGTAAAGTGACAAGATACACTGCAATACGCCCTGTGTCTGGAGAAATTTTACCTTTAAAAAAGGCGAGAATAGCAACAGAGATATTTACCGGTATATAACACAAAAAGACAGCGAGTAATACAATAATTGTGGTATAAAAAGCTTTCTTATTCTTGACTAACTTCTCCTTGGCTTCTAAAGAAACTTGGTTAGCAGCAATTTGTTTCTCGTTGCGGCGGACTTCCTTGTATACAGCAACATTAAAGTATATCATGGGGAGGCAATAGAAAAACAGCATTATAGAAGCTGTTAATATTATCAGGAATTGACTGCTTGTCAGCCAAAGATCTTGCGTTGGAAGGAAAATCGCTGCAGCCCACGCCAGAGCAGAGGCTATGATGATACGAACTTCAGTTACCTGAGTCTCGTATGCGAAGGGGTGTTTTATCGCGAGATAACGCTCAGCGCTCATTAAAAGCAAATGGTACAGCGACGCCATAAGACATTTGAATGTAATTCCCGCTCCTATCTCCGTTAGACTACAATAAACGCTCGCCTCACCATGGAAGAGGAAGATATACCAGCCGATCTGCAAAGCTTGAACGACCAGTCCGACCACGAGGTCAGTCGTGGCTAAACAGGCAAGTGCTATGTTAGACTTGGTCCGAAGCTGTCGTTTGGTTTTCACTGCCACCATCACCAGGATGTTCAGCAAAATAATGAGAGGACAGATGAGAACGTTAACAGCGAATCTGACGTTTAACGCAGCGCGAAGATCGGAAGAAATATTTGCAGGATTTATAGGAAGAAATTCGAAACCACTACTAACGAACGGGGTGTTGTCTGTGGTGTGATTCATCTTTGCTCGCTTTACTGAGTCACCGTGTTCTTCAACTCGTTTTAATGAAGGCTGCCGGTTAAAGAAAACCGAAGAACTGAAGTAGAAGGCATACAACGAAGCAAATAATGTTCACTCTGCGATTTTCAACTATGCGATTTTAAAAAGCCTTCGCTAAAAAGGCATTTGGAGTATCCTGATGTGTACTAATTGCTGTGTTAGTTACACGAAAATTGTTTCTCCGCTCTTGTTTGCTCTGCCCGGAGAGTTCAAACGGCTAGTCAGTGTAAAGGCACAAGTCAGGTGCTAGCTGCGATTTGTTTCCACATTTGCTTGATTAACTGAGTCTTGAATAATTTTCGCGTCCGCGGTGATCATGTGATTGTTCTTTTACATTTCACACTTTCCCACTACCTCAGTTCACTGCGCCAAGTTGAGTGGTAAATTTCCTTGAGAATATTCGGCATATTCAGTAAAATTCTAAGTAACAAATATGAAACAATTGTTTTCCAACATTCATAATCTGGTAGGATTTGGAACCTGTGATTCACATTCGGGTCAATCTGAAAGGCTTTGTTAACAACACCTCTGGAGGCGTTGTCCAGCGATTTTCCGTCGTCTATTTTTTTTTTTTGCTGTAAACCTGTGGTAAAGCGATTTATCCTGTTATACAGTACTGAGAAGTAAACTGACTGTTACTTAATGCTGGAACTTTCATTTAAGAAGACTTCGGTTGTCTTTTTGTGGTTGAAAATTGTGTTATATTTCGCTGCAAAAATAGTATGTTGTTTAATTTGCAAATTTGAAGCAATTGTTTTGCGTTGCTTTGTGCTCAGCGCATATTCAGTAAAATTTTAATTAAAGAATGTGAAACAATGACTCTCTCACATGCATAATCTAGTAGGATTTGGAACCGGTCATTGCACATTCGGGTCAATCTGAAAGGCTCTGTTAACCAGAACTCTGGAGGCGTAATCCAGCGATATTCCGCCGTTTATTTTTCCTCCTTTTTTGTACTATCAACGTAGCATTAAGCATTTCTTCTTCCTCTCCGGCGAGCGAACGAACGAACTAAAGACCGAACGAGCGCAGTTATTTGATAGCAAGCCAGTATCAAAACGTTATTGATGGTTTATGTTTTGATCAGTTTTCGCCTTGATGAAAAGAGCGTAACCTTTAGCTGTTCAGCTGTTTAGAGATTGTGCTTCAGTGAAGTTTCCGGGCGTAAGATGCAAAGATTTTATGCGCGATTAAGCAAGTAAAGTAAACACAATCCAACTGTACTTATGAAAAGCTTGTCCTACGAGAAACGAAAAAACCCGAGTGATAATGTGTTCCGCTTTCATTTTTCTTCTTGTGCGTTTTTTTACCTTTTTTCATTGAACTTTCTGACGAGATATTTTCTCGCGTTTTTAATTAATGTTGTTGTCGATCTGGATTAAAAGATCATAACACATTAAAAAATAATATTAATATCGGGAAAATTAACTTAATTACCATTTAATAACGTTGCAACATTCAGATCCTATTTGCAAGTAGGTGTCTTATAGATTTTCACTAATAAGATACGAATGTCCTTTAGTTTACAAACCTAGTTTCGACATTTATCGATCTCTGTTTTCTCCCTCTTGCAACTACTTGTTATTCTTATGCATTTTTTTCTGTTGCGACAATTTTAAACGATTTCTGCGATTCAACCGGTCAAAGGATTTCCGAGGAAAGCTCACGTTTTGATAATGTTTACAATTGTCTTTAGATATGTGTTTCTTCATTTTCCTGTTGCGGCTGTGTTCCCAAGGTAGTTGCAAGTCCATTGTTCAGTGTCTAATTTCCTTGTTGCTCATCTTTTCCTGGGCTAGCCCTGTTTTGTCCTTGTTCGACATTAGCTATGACTCCAATCTGTCTTGGTCCAAAGATTTTCCTTTCAAGTTCCTCAGCTTGTGCAATAGTTTTTCTTGATAACAACTGAATGAAAGCTACTCGAAAATATCTTACTCTAACTGCGTAAATCAACGGATTAAACAAGGAATTCAATATTGGCGGTAAAGAAAATAGATACCAAACTATGTGCCCTGTGTTTGGAGAAATTTTACCTTTTAAAGAAGCGCGAATAGCAGCACAGATATTTCCCGGCATATAACACAAAAACATGGCAAGTATTACAATAGTTGTCGTGTAAAAAGCTTTCTTATTCTTGAGTAACTTCTCCTTGGCTTCTATGGAAACTTGGTTAGCAGCAATTTGTTTCTCGTTGCGGCGGACTTCCTTGTATACAGCAACATTGAAGTAAATCATGGGGAGGCAATAGAAAAACAGCATTGCAGAACCTGCTAATATAGCTAGGAATTGTCTGTTTGCCAGCCAGAGATCTTGCGTTGGAAGGATGATCGCTGCAGCCCACGCGAGGCCAGAGGCTGCGATGATACGAACTTCAGTTACCTGAGTATCGTATGCGAAGGGGTGTTTTACCGCGAGATAACGCTCAGCGCTCATTAACAGCAAGTGGTACAGCGACGCCAAAATACATTTGATTGAAATGCGTGATGCTATCTCGGTTAGACCACAATAGACGCTCGCCTTACCATGGAAAAGGAAGATATACCAGGCGATCTGCAAAGCTTGAACTTCTAGTCCAACCACGAGGTCAGTCATGGCTAAACAGGCGAGTGCTATGTTAGACTTGGTGCGAAGCTGTCGTTTGGTTTTCACTGCCACCATCACCAGGATGTTCAGCAAAATGATGAAAGGACATGTGAGAGCGTTAACAGCGAATTTGACGTTGAGTACAGCTCGAAGATCGGAAGAAATGTTTGCAGGATTTATAGGAAGAAATTCGAAACCACAACTTAAGAACGTGTTGTTGTCTGTGGTGTGATTCATGTTTGCTCACTCTACTGAGTCACCGTGTTCTTCAACTCGTTTAGTGAAGACTGCCGATTAACGAAAACCGAAGAACTGAAGGAGATGTGATGTGTTTGAGCCTTTAATAATTTTCGTTTCGTGTTCATGTGATTCAGTAAAATTTAGTAAAGTAATGAATATGAAACAATCGTTTTCTAACATGCATAATCTGGTAGGATTTGGAAACGGTGATTCACAGAAGACTTCGGTTATTTCTTTTGTGGTTGAAAACTCGGCTGTGTTATATTTCGCCGCAAAAAAAATAGTAAATAAATAAAATAAATCACTTTATTTAAGTGTCAATTTATTTAGCACGGCTGTACTAATTGAGGACATTGTAAATAGTGAAAGAAATGTTATAAATCAAACAAACTTGTTAAACGCACTTTAATTTTTAAATTTCAAACAAGTGGTTTCCGTTGCTTTGTACTCGGCTCATATTCAGTAAAATTTTAATTAAAGAATGTGAAACAGTGACTCTCTCACATGCATAATCTGGTAGGATTTGGAAACGGTTATTGCACATTCGGGTCAATCTGAAAGGCTTTGTTAACCAGAGCTCTGGAGGCGTAATCCAGCGATTTTCCGTCGTTTATTTTTTTGGCTAGCTGTTAACCTGAGGTAAAGCGTACTGAGAAATAAGCTAACAGTCTTTTAAGAAGACTTCGGTTGTCTTTTTGGTGGTTGAAAACTGTGTTATATTTCGCCGCAAAAATAGTATGTTGTTTAATTTTCAAATTTGAAACAAATGTTTTCCGTTACTTTTTACTCAGCGCATATTCAGTAAAATTTTAATTAAAGGATGTGAAACAGTGACTCTCTCACATGCATAGTCTGGTAGGATTTGGAACCAGTTATTGCACATTCGGGTCAATCTGAAAGGCTTTGTTAACCAGAGCTCTGGAGGCGTAATCCAGCGATTTTCCGCCGTTTATTTTTCTTCTTTTTTGTATTATCAACGTAGCTAAAAAATTTCTTCTTCTGCGGCAGCAGTATTTAGGAATAAACTAAGTGTAATTTAATATTGAAGCGTGCTTTTAAATCTAAGTTTGTCGTCGCCTTTATGTGGCAGAATATTATCCGTTACATCTCGCCGCAAAAGCAGGGTGTTGTTTTGAAAATTTCGAAACAACTGTTTGGTATTGTACTGCATTCAATACAATGTACGGAACGTATCTTTGTAAGATTTGAAATTGTAATTTACATGCCTAACAAGTGCCGTTTTTGTAATTGTAATTTAACGGCGACAAAAACGTTTTCACCAATTTCCTTTTTCTGAGCTTGTTGTTAGATGTTGCCATTTTTTCCGCTCCTGCTTTGAAGATCATTTTATGATATGTGGCCTACAACAATTGTGGCATCCACTGTATTTGGCCGGAAGGGAGACGAACAATGCTCCTTTGAGTTTTGCGCATATTTCGTCGTCTTTATATTTCTCTACATAGGTATCGCTTCTGAAACGAACAAACCTACCAACCAACCATCCAATGATCCAACGAACGAACCAACGAACCAACCAATTATCCAACGAACGAACCAAGGAACGAAGGAGGTAGCGAGCGAACGAGCGAAGGAGCGAAAGAGCGAGCGACGAACGAACGAACGAACGAACGAACGAACGAACGAACGAACGAACGAACGAACGAACGAACGAACGAACGAACGAACGAACGAACGAACGAACGAACGAACGAACGAACGAACGAACGAACGAACGAACGAACGAACGAACGAACGAAAAATTAAATCAGAACGGATCATAATTAACGTAAACAGTTCACTGAAAGTGATAAATGCTCATCGCAGTGAATTTCCTTCATAAAATACGCATTTTCTTTGGTATGCCCATGAGCAGAAGCTGTTTTTCTTCATACCTTTTTAATTATTAATTATAAAAATTATTTGCTACATACATGAGTAATACAATAGTTGTGGTATAAAAAGCTTTCTTATTCTTGAGTATCTTCTCCTTGGCTTCTAAAGAAACTTGGTTAGCAGCAATTTGTTTCTCACTGCGGCTGACTTCCTTGTATACAGCAACATTCATGTAAATCATGGCAGCTAAAAACACTGAGATGATAAACACTGCTAACCTTGTCGCAAAATGTGTTTTTGCCGTCCAAACGCTATCCATTGGAAGGGCGAACGCTGCAGCCCACGCCAGACCAGAGGCTATGATGATACGAACTTCAGTTACCTGGTTCTCGTATGCAAAGTGGTGTTTTATCGCGACATAACGCTCTGCACTCATCAAAAGTAAATGATTAAACGATGCCGCCAAAAATTTTTGGAAGCAGTTATTAATACTTTGGTCAGAGTGCAAAAGTCGTTTTGACTTTTCGGTGGTAAACTATCACGGGCGATCTGCAAAGGTCGAACGGCTAGTCCGACCACGAGGTCAGTTGTGGCTAAACAGGCGAGTGCTATGTTAGACTTGGTCCGAAGCTGTCGTTTGGTTTTCACTGCCACCATCACCAGGATTTTCAGCAAAATTATGAGAGGACAGGTGAGAGCGTTAACAGCGAATCTGGCGATAAAGACTGCGTGAAGACTGGAAAAAATCTTTGCAGGATTTATAGGAAGAAACGCGAAACCACAACTAAAGAACGTGGTGTTGTTTGTGGTGTGATTCATCTTTGCTCGATTAACTGAGTCACCGTGTTCTTCAACTCGTTTAAATGAAGGCTGCCGATTAAACAAAACCGAAGAATTGAAGTAGATGGCATACAATGAACCAAATAATGTTCACTCTGGAAAGGAAATTTGTTTGAAGTACATATTCAGGGAAAAAAAATTAAAAAAGGCTTCACTGAAAAGGCATTTGACGTATCCGGGAAGAGTACTAATTGCTGTGTTAGTTACACGAAAATTATTTCTCTGCTCTTGTTTACTCTGCCCGGGGAGTTAAATTAACGGCTAGTCAGTTTAAAGGCGCAAACGATCTGTAATGTGGTGTTAGCTGCGATGTGGTTCATATTTGCTTCTTTTTTTTTTTAATTTTTTTTTTTAACAAAGGTCTATAAAAAATGGCAGCCAAGGGCTGATGTGGACCTTTAAAACTTAATTACAAAAGAAAATAGAAAATAACTTATACAATTCTTTATATTCATGACATTACTGAAAAATACATAACTTGATTATTTAAAAATTACCTAGAATACAAATACACATGCAAAATAAAATTAAAAATATAATATAGAGTTTAAAAATACACAAAATCTTCTAAGTTTTTATTTTTGTTAGTACATGTTCCTTTAATAAAACTAACATCGTCCATCGCTTTACATTTCTTTATGGCAGCTTTAAATTGATTTATATTTACAGGTTTTCTGATATTTTCATTTAGATTGATTAACTAAGTCTTGAAGAGTTTTTCGCTTCTTGTTCATGTGATCGTTCTTACATACTTCGCATTTCCCACTTAGCTGAGTTCAATGGCAAATTTCCTTGAGAACATGGGCATATTCAGGAAAATTTTAAGTATAGAATGTGAAACAATGGTTTTCTAACTTGAGTAATTCAAAAAATGTATGGGATTTGGAACCGGTAATTGCACATTCGCCGGGTTGTCTTTGTAAACGAGACCACTGGAGCGGCTATTTCTGTCTGTTTTTTCCTTTAACGTAAGGTACAGCGATTCTTCGTCTTGTACAGTATTGAGAAATAAACTAACTGCGACTTAATGCTAATGGCTCCGTTTGTCTTTTTCGTGTGGTTGAAAACCGAGGGATTTGATTTAACCCTTGAAACAGCATCTAGCAATGAGTGCGTAATTGTAAAAACTAAATAAAAGAAAACAATGGAATTAGTCTTAAATACTATCTGAAAAAAAAACAGTTTGTTGTTTAATTTGCAAATTTGAAACAAATGTTTTGCGTTGCTTTGCATTCTGCGCAGTGTTCTGTTCAAAGTATTATTATGTTGTATCATTTGGGTCAATCTGAAAGGCTTTGTTAACGAGACCTCATGGGAGTTAAGTAGCGTTTGTCTCTCGCTTCGTTTCTCTCTCTTTGTGGTTGAAAACTATGTGTTATATCTCGCCAGAAAAACAGTGTGTTGTTTTGCAAATTTGAAACAAATGTTTTGCATTGCTTTTTATTCAGCGCAATGTTCGTTCAAACTATTATTCATGCATCGTTTCTGTTTTTCTGTAACTGTAATTTAACGATTGGGATAGGTTTGCACTAGTTTTCCTTTGTGTGGCTCATCGTTGACTCAGATTTGTTCATTTTCTTTTACCCTTAAACTGAAGATAATTGTGTTGCGTGACCTGTTTACAAAGACCACACGAACCTCCGAGACTACCTCAACAAGACGTTTTTTCGAGCATGCCCAATTCTATTTGTTTTTAGTTTAATTCTCCTGGTATGATATGCCACCATATCGTGGTCACTTTAAAGTAAAGTAGTGTTACTGTACGATAAATTTGTTGAAAAGATGTTTAACCATTGAAACAGAGTCGTAATTTAAGTTTAGCTGGTGTTTACCGGTCGTAAAAGGAGTAAAAACTTTCCCGCCAAAACTAAACTTGAGCGCGCTCGCCAATTGCGCAATGTTTGCCGACGAGTACTGAAACATTCAGACTGAAACTCCAAAGAACCGATTTAAAAAAAGTCAGAAGAGGAACTTGCTAAAGTGTTGAAGACCAAAAACTATCAGTACAAGCAGATCAACACAATTCGCACTACGTACCTGGCAAGTATGGCTTCAACAAAGCGATTTTGTTGAGGACGAGAAGAAACCCATTGAAGTTTACACGAAACAAGAACTTTCCGAATTTTTGGCTGAACTACCTAATCGTACCATTTTGGTACACTTCGGCGGCATATCATGCTCGTTTTGTCGCCATGGGTATTTTAGCAAAATACGAACCATGGCTCGACCAAATTCGCGTGATATGCCGCCGAAGCGTACCAAAATTGCACGATTAGGTATAATTAGGTGGAGAAATAATTGGAAATCTATATTGGAAGGAAAATGAGGAAGAATTCTTCTAAAGCAATTAGATTATTCTCTCTTATTCGCCTTCGGCCTCATCATCTATCACCTCATAGAAATCTGGAGTCATAATCTAATTGTTAATTAGTAGAATTCTTTGGTTTTGCACTTGTGCGCTAAGCAATTGGCTAAAAAAAAAACTTCACTTTCTCAACCAATCAGAAGTAAAACCAAAACCAACTTAGTCTGAAATGTCATCCGTCCTCTCTTCCTTACCCCCCAGAGGAGGGGCGCGGGCGAGAAGGACTTGAACTTGGCGGCACGCACACAAAACACAAACCACTTGAGTAACTAGCACGCTTTCTCCGTGACTGATGGCATGGATATTTTCACAACTGGCAAATTATGCAAAATTGCATAAATTACTAAGTGACGTCACGGGACGGCATTATAACGCTGGGAATTCAGACGTCCTTCTCGCCCGCGCCCCTCCTCTGGGGGGTAAGGAAGAGAGGACGAATGACATTTCAGACTAAAACCAACTGTGACTTGCTCCCGCATGTTTTCCCGCGCTTCGTGTCGGCTACATGCATTTGCTTCAAGTTTTGATTGGTTCTCGGGATTGCCTGTGTCCTTTGTGATTGGCCAGAGTGATTACTTTGGTTTTAGTTTTACGACACTCAATTGCAAATCGCTCCATATAAAATTGTCACGATGCCCATATATGGTCAGAAATCATTGTTATTCGTCATTCGTGCAAAACATACATCCTGCGATATAAGTAGGTTGCCAAGATTCGTCCGCAATCTTACAAAGCGCTGCGTAGCCGCAGTAGGTTTAGCTGTAAAATATTTTTTTGTTGACAATTTGTTGAATAATGAAACAATGATCTTGCTCATTCTTTTGGAGTATCGTCTGATTTTAGCCAGCTCGGCCAAAGGCCCCGCCGGCACGTGTCAGGCGATATTCCGCGCGATTTCGAAGGATAAATTTCAATGCCTGTTTCCAATCCTGGAAATGTCAACGGGTTTGTACTTTCACGTGCGTCAAATATTAGGTATCCCCTATTGATGGTTTACTGTATTCTCATCACGTGTTTACCTTGCACTGTATCGACACGGCAAGGAGAAGTTTTATTTTGATCATTGTTTTGAGTTACGGTCAATCACAGTTTGTATTGTTGGCGCTTCATGCAAGAATCCTTATTCCTTCGTGTTTATTTGTATAGGACTTGATATCTCAGTTGGAAAACAAGGTGTCCTTGACTGAAACTCGCTGCGCAGAGCTATCCATGGAAGTAGATGAACTGACGGCGCACTTGAAGGTAAGGCTATGCTGCAAACAAACAATTTGAACGTTTTTAATGGAGTGTTTGGTCGTATCGTGTGTTTTCCGTGGCTCTACAGTGGCTGAGCTCTTTCATTGCTCCTAAAGCTCGCGCTTCTTCAGTGAACCATTCAAAGCCTATCTGAGGTTTCTTTTTCAACCAATAAGAAACCCAAAAAGAATGTCCCATAGCTCTGTTATTAGAGCGCCCAACCGGTATCTGAAAGGCCATGGGCTCAATTTTTTCTTTGTCCCACGCTCGCAACAAATGAACATATCATCTTTATCGTATTTTATTATGTATGAAAAACTTCCTTTTTGCTGCAAAACAGGAACAAAATACAGCAGTGGATGGCTGGAATGAACAAATCTCACAACTGACAGCCGAGTGCGACCAGCTGAAAGATTCCTTACAGGAAGTGACTAAGGTATCAATTTTTATATCCGTTGTACCCCATGTTACCTTGCAAACTTCGAACCTCGAGAGATATTCCACTACGGCGACTTTTCTGTTCTGACTCGAGTAATATATTCCTCAAACTTAACAATTATTCATCAAGCTAAAACAAAGAAAATCATTTCAGTTTGGATTGAGAAGATATACCAATGCCATCTTTTCCTTCTCCATCTAAACGTATCCATTGAAACAGCAATACAACGGCGTGTGAGTTATTTTTTGCGATCGAAATAGTTTTATAAAGTAGGAACACTCCAAAGATGCAATAAGATTAAGATTGGAAGATCTTTTGACTGATAACCCATCAGACTTTTACAGAACTTTTATGCCATTCTTAGGGTCAAATGCCCCTGCAAAAAGTCCCGAGTTTAATCTCAAAGTAGGTAATGAAATCGTCAAGGATCAAGAAAAGGTAGCTGAAACTCTGGCCGATTATTTTGCTTCAATTGCAGATGGCATCGGGGGAGAAAACGTTGAAAATTTAACGGAAACGGATTTCATCGACCACCAAAGTGTCTTAAAAATAGCACAGCTTTCAATTCAAAATGATGCTATAAGGCTAAACCCTCTTCAAAAAGCGCAAGTTCAACAAGTAATGGAGTCATTAAAAGTCAAGAAAGCGTCTGGCTGTGACTCCATTCCTCCATTTGCTCTAAAATTTGGAGCAGAGGGTATCGCTATCTCTCTCACTAATTTATTTAACAGATGCATAAGTGAGGGTAAATGGCCACAGTCATGGAAAAAGGGGGAATGGATACCAGTCTTCAAACGTGATGACCTACTACTAAAAGAGAATTATAGACCTGTCACTGTCCTCCCGGCTGTAGATAAGGTGTTTGAGCAGATTGTAGCTAGGCAACTTGTGGGGATGTTCGACCACCGTTTAGGACAAGCCTTGTCGGCCTATCGTAAGACTCATAGCTGCGAGAATACCCTTATTTATCTAATTGAACACTGGAGATTGGCTAGGGACAATAAACAGCTAGTAGGAATCTTATCAACGGATATGTCAAAGGCCTTCGACTCCATGCATCCTGCTCTGTTGCTGAGTAAACTCAGAGCATATGGCTTTGAAGAGAATCTCATCAATTTGTTACGCTCTTATTTATGTGATCGCTCCAACAGAGTGAAGCTGGCATCTCAAAAAAGTTCTTGGAAGCAAGTTAACCGAGGCTGCCCCCAGGGATCTGCGTTAGGACCGTTATTGTGGAATATTTTTCAAAATGACTTAGTCTATGAAATTGAGCAGAATCTAAGCATGTATGCTGATGACCATCAGCTCTTCGAAATCAGCGACAACGTTGCGATGATTAATGACAACCTCAATGCGAGCGCAACAAAAGCCTCTTTATGGTACGAGTCGAACTTACTTAAGGGGAACCTCTCGAAATACCATACCATGCTAATCAACAATAAACAGAGGGACAGCAGAGACGAGATAAGCATAAATGTACAAGGAACTGACATTGAATCTCTGGACAGTATTAAGTTATTAGGTGTAACTATTGACAACAAGCTTAATTTCAGTGAGCACATAAATATCACGTGCAAGAAAGCGAACCAGAGGATAGGTGTATTAATGAGACTCAAGAACTTAGTACCCACTGTTGCGAAACTACACCTTTTTAAGGCTGCAATTCTTCCGTATCTCACCTATTGCCATCTTACCTGGCATTTCTGCCGAGCAAGTGACAAGAGAAAACTCGAACGCACCCAGGAGAGGGGTTTGCGTGCAGTATTCAGAGATACCAAATCTAAATATGAGGTACTGCTAAAGAAAGCTAATTTAAAATCTCTGTACGAAAGAAGGTTGCAGGATATAGCTTGTTTGATGTTCAAAGTGAAGCATGATTTGTGCCCTCCAAACGTCAAAAATTTGTTCTCATTGAAAAGTTCCACTTACAACCTTAGAGGCGCAGATTTCCACATTCCCAGATTTAATACTGTCACCTATGGAAAACACTCGTTAAGATATATTGGACCTGTGCTGTGGAATCGACTCTCAACTAACTTAAAAAACTTACCGTCTCTACAATCTTTCAAAAGACAGATCAAGTTAATCAACCTTTCACAGAAAATTGAACATGAATGTAAGAGCTGTGTGTTATGTAGCACGTAATCTACTTACGAATAACTTATTTTTAGAATTGTTAGAATTATTGTAAATAATGTAGTTAAATTTTAGTCTCTTTTTATTATAAATATCAAATCTAGGTTTTTAACTTTTATAATTTATGTTATTAATTTTATGTGTCCCCTATTAGTAGAGGGTTTCGACCCTCAGCTAGACTGCATCGACACTTTAATAAAGTTATTGATTGATTATTGATTGATTAAGATTGAAATGTAGCCACATCGGTTGACACCACAAATACAGTGGTACGAGTTTTGGTCTAATCCTCGCAGAAGGGCGTAGTTTTTCCGCCGTTTGCTACCGATAGTGCAAGCACACCGAAGACGGTCTCATTTATATCGCCATGCTGACAGGAAAAGTTACTTGGCAAATTTCCTTTTTAACAAAAAAGCAGGTTTCAAGACAAAACAATTTCAGTTGCATTAAATAATACACCACGTTCTTACGACCGGGTGTTCTGTTGCTTCTAATCTCCACGTGAGGCTGAAAAAAGGCTATAGAGACGATTCTTAGAAGTGTTTAACATTTTCTCATTGATTTTGCTTTAGGTGGCTGAAAGTCGTAAGAATTTGGTTGACGAGATGGCTATCGACAAACAGACGGCTGACACGAATCACAGGGAGCAGATGGACAAGATGCAAGAAGAGCACAAGGTGAGGCGAATAAATTCTGCTTTTATTGAATAGGTAGAAACATAATTTAAGGATGTTTTAATTGATAAAGAAGCGTCTTCGCTACTTTTTGGAAGCGCAGGCGCAGGAAAAAATATGACTGGCAAGCGCGGGAAAACATGTAGCCAGTGCCAAGCGCAGGAAAACGTGTGGCAAGTGCCAAGCGCGGGAAACATGTAACCAGTGCCAAACGCGGGAAAACATGTAACCAGTGCCAAACGCGGGAAAACATTTAACCAGTGCCAAACGCGGGAAAACGTAACCAGTTGCAAACGCGGGAAAACATGTTACCACTGGTAAGCCGCGTCTGCGTTATTTTTGCATAGAAGAGTTTTGCCAATATCTAGTACAGTTTCCATCTTCACATTACTTTTCGTATTTAAATCTAACGTTGCCTGTTATGTGGTGTTTTTCGTAGAAAGAGCTTAGCGAACTAAGGGATCATCTTACTGGAGAAAAGGTAACGAAAATGGCTTCTTTTTCCTCTCAGCTCTTAGTCAGCTAGCCTTTAAGGTCTGACTGTGCTAAGATTCTAACCTTACTTTTTGATATAAAAGCCTTCCCTTGAATTTCATTCTGAGAGGTTTTTTGTAAATCAAACTTGACTATTTCTTGGTTGAAAAATCTCTTTATTCTCGGTCTGTGGTAACGTATTGATGTTCCAAGGAAGATATGGTGCTGGGTTACTCGTTAATTGAACACGTTAGCCTGTGTATCTTCTAAGGGGACAGACCACGAACACAATAGTAGCTCCTGTAAATATCTAATTGCCGTAACCGTTCATCAATAGGATACCTAAAATGCGTGCACTGCTATAATTGGTTTCAGCTTTATTTAATCCTATACCAATTGCAGAACATTTTAGGAGGAGCCACCCACAATGTGAGCAGAGTTTTTGGCAAGACATATTGATAGGAAAATAACCCAAACTAAATGTAAACCGTTAGTACGAACTAAGCCGGCGCACACCTCAATTAAATAAGCAAAGCACAAATCAGGAAAATACTGTGTAGCGCATGTATGGTATGAACATAGTTAGACAAATGTATTGTTGATGCGCTAAATATGAAAAAAAAAATGTTTTCATGTTTGGCGCATCAACAGTACATTTTAACTTTATAAATAAGCGTAGCACGCGCACCCTGTTAGGAAACTAGCGCGTTCACCTATATCCAACTGAAAGTAAGCAATGTAGCTCAAAAAATTAATTTCTGGTCCAAATAATTTCAAATTAGTTTGATTCTTATTTCTTATTTTTATATATGGTAATGATAATTGGGAACAAGGAAACATACCAATCAAACTAGTTTGAAATCATTTTGACCTGAAATTCATTTTATACTTCATCATATTCTTCCTTGTTTAATGTTCCTATTTGTAATCTGCCGTTTTTGTACAAAGCTTAAAGAAGTTTTGGAAAAAAAGTTATGGTATTAATTTAGACAACCAAAGGCCATGAACAAAGCATCTCCATTGAGCCCGTTTTAGGCCAATTGAATTCAATTCCCAGTGTCAGCCATGGACGTCAAATTTGGTGGTGTGCAACCGTTTGGTTTATTTTGACAGAAACTACGCAAAGAAGTTGAAGAGACGCAACAGAAGCTAGCGGAAGCAAAGGCCAAACTGCAATCACTAGAGAGCAAGAGTGGTTGGTTTGAAAGAAGACTTGCTGAAACAGAGGTACTGTTGTACTAATTAACAATTAGATTATGAGCTCGAGATTTCTATGAGGTGATAGTTGATGAGGCCGCAGGCCGAATCAACTATCACCTCATAGAAATTGAGAGCGAATAATCTAATTGTTTTAGTAGAATTCTAACTGAAATAAACGCAAATAATGGTTTCTAATTATTTTTCTACGCATTATCGAACTATTAAACGCTTTAACAAAATCGCACGCATTGAATTGTCCTTGGTAAATTTGCAGTTGTTTACGCGCGTGCACCCGTTTTTCAATAATTTCAAGCTTTTAAAGTCAAGAAACCGCTAATGTCCTTCTTTTAGTCTTCTCGGGAATTTTTTTATCCATTTACATCTAAACTTCCTTCCAAAACTTCGGAAAAACGATAAAAACGTCGCATTTTGTGGACGACCTTCGACAACTGCACACTAATGGCTGATAGTGTTCAATAGCTCAGCCAATCACATTGCAGCATTTGCATTAGTGTACTAGTAGAATTCTACTAATGTTTATTAGTAGAATTCGTCTACAATCTTGGACAAAACTAGTTGAAACATACGATTTTCACGCATTTCTCACAAATGTCTCGACTTGCAAGCGGGTTCAAAATATCTTATCCCCCTCCCCCCCTACTCAATGTTGTTTCTTGAGATTTGCGGTTCAACAGGCTTTGTTTTAAAAACACTAAAACATTAACAACATTGAAATGGGGGGGAGGGGGTTGCAAAACTGAACTGTGTTGGCTAAATAAGTGGAAATTTGCTAAGTGTTTCAACAGTTTTGTCCAAGATTGAATCTTGGACAAAACTAGTTGAAACATACGATTTTCACGCATTTCTCACAAATGTCTCGACTTGCAAGCGGGTTCAAAATATCTTATCCCCCTCCCCCCCTACTCAATGTTGTTTCTTGAGATTTGCGGTTCAACAGGCTTTGTTTAAAAAGCACTAAAACATTAACAACATTAAAATGGGGGGGAGGGGGTTGCAAAACTGAACTGTGTTGGCTAAATAAGTGGAAATTTGCTAAGTGTTTCAACAGTTTTGTCCAAGATTGTGTAAACGATATTTTGGCTAACAAGTAGAAAACGCGTTTAAGTTCTGCCATAAAACGCCTTTAGCTTTTTGTACGCTTCGAGTTCTTTACCACCAACTACTCGTTGCCACAACATGCCTTCATGAAGCCACGGAATCATCAATTAAAATGGTTTTCGGAGGCTCGTTACGAATCGAGTCAACAGAACTTTCAATGATTCTACTCAGTCAGATTCTTTTCAAGGATTTCAATAGCAAATGGCTTTATTGAAGGGCTGATACAAGTTTCCATCAAATGTCTGCATTCTAAAACTTCAGATAAAATACAAAGTTTGTTTTTTATGTGCGTCATTGATGGTAATTAGAACAATTTGTTACGCTTTAGTCGATACATCAGTTATACATTCAAACGACCAGAGTACAATTCAGACAAATGAAGTCATAAAACGAAACATTCAGTACGGAAAATAACCCAAAACTTAACGTATTTACCATTCCATAGGAAAAGAATGAAAATGCATGAAGTTGCACGCGTTTTTTGAGTGGGTTTACGTGAAAAGCAATGGCGTGACGCCATAACGTCTCAAGCGTGACAAAATGGATGCGGCGTGACAAACAGGCGGTTAATAACAGACTATTGCTAACGACTGTTTTTATGTACTTAATGGGACTTTTCTCTCTCAATTCGCACCAGTTACCCTTAGTTGTCTGCCGCAACTTTGAATTAGCGTAAACACTGTGATTCTGAACGATTAACAAAAGGATTTTCAGTGATTTGAACGGTTAACAAACGGTTAACACCGATTAACAGCTATTCATGAAAGATACCTTGACATCTTCTATTATTTCAAAAGACTTCCCTGTTAACCGTTGAAAAGCTCTGTTAACCGTAGTTTTTCGCTTTCTTTGTGTTGATCATTCAAAGTTAATCGACTGGTGCACGATTTCATCTATTGCTTTCTAAATTCAAGGGGAGAAACAGCATTTCGAGAATTGCGGGATTCAGTGTTAAAATCCTGCGGGTTAGCGCGGGATACTGTAACGTGAGCCCTGATACCTGGCTATTTTTAAGTGAGCTATTATTGCAAAATGCCCTCTCTATTATAGTTTAGAACTAGATTCTTTGGTCAAATACTTTTTAAATGACTACAACACGACCACTGGTCTTCAAAAGCGCTTGCCCTACTCATAGTAGCATATTCGACCGCCATAGAAAAAAAAGCATGTGTGCGCCATTGACCTGAGAAGTCGCTATTTTGCCTGTAAAATTTGAATGAATAATATTTTTGAGGCGTAAATTATTTTTACAAAAGCAATTCGAATAGTTTTAAATATACATGGCTCCTTAGCTCACCGAAATATGGTAATTCCTCAAAATTCCTGAAAAAGCAGCTTACACAATCTTGGACAAAACTAGTTGAAACATACGATTTTCACGCATTTCTCACAAATGTCTCGACTTGCAAGCGGGTTCAAAATATCTTATCCCCCTCCCCCCCTACTCAATGTTGTTTCTTGAGATTTGCGGTTCAACAGGCTTTGTTTTAAAAACACTAAAACATTAACAACATTGAAATGGGGGGGAGGGGGTTGCAAAACTGAACTGTGTTGGCTAAATAAGTGGAAATTTGCTAAGTGTTTCAACAGTTTTGTCCAAGATTGTAGTATATCTATACAAATGCTGCAATCTGATTGGCTGAGCTATTGCACACTATCAGCCCTTAATGTGTAGTGGCCAAATGGCCAAACGGTCGTCTACGGAATGGTGACATTCTCTCGTTTCTCCGAAGTTGTGGAGGAAGTTTAGGAATGCTACTGGATAATTTGATTCCCGAGAAGACTAAAAGAAGAAAATTCACCACAACACGAGCTAAAAACGTCAAAATTACTGAATGGATTGATGAGCCTGCGTACACAACTGAAAGTTTTAAATGAAACTTCAGTCCGCGCGCGCGATTTCGCTAAAGCGTGAAGTTTGATACTAGTTCATATGTAGAAAGATAGTTAAAAATCATTATTTCAAGGAAAATGAGTTAGAATTCTACTAAAACAATTATAGATCAGTTCTTGATTTCTATGAGGTTATAGTTGATTCGGTTTGCGGCCTCATCGACTATCACCTCATAGAAATCTCAAGCTCATAATGTAATTGTTAATTAGATATAAATGTTCATAAATGACATTATCGTCTTTGTTTCTCTCTTCCATGGTGGGTTGAAGAAAAATGACCATAAGTACCCACATAAGAGATCAAATCTTTTTTTTATTTTGAGAATATGTAAGTTTCCCGTGGAAAACAGTTTCCGAAATTCCAAGTTCCGTTTCACGTCGTTTACGCTGGAAGTAAGGTCAGAGCGTTTAGTGATTATCAATTGCCACAGATGTAACGAATGTACACCCTTGAGTGTGTTTGATGTTGTTTTTCCTCTTTAGGAAAACCTTAAAGCAGAGAAGGAAAGAAGCGAGCAAACATTGGCCGATTTACGGGCAGAACGCGAGAGTGAATTAGAATCATTGCGAGAGGAGCGAGAGAAAGAAACAGAGGTTGGTCTTTTAAGTCACCAGGCCTTCGCAGGCAGTAGAAGCTGTAGAATATTGAGGGTCTGGAAAGGACCGTATTAGAGAATTTGTTCCCAGATCGCCCGAGGCGCGAGTTGTTTACGAAACACTAGATGGTTTTGTGTTTCGTCGACCCAAATCAACTCCTCCGCGCTTTCTGAATGGCCAACTGGTCAGCCTCCTGCCAGTTGTGATTTTTAACAAGTTTCTGTTTCATTTGGAATATTTGTTAATTTATTTACGTTGTCCTACATTACAGCAGCAATGCTAAATAGATTAAAGGTAGTTGAAATAGTTACTCGATAACTTGACTTGCTAACTTCGTGAGTCGTTTGCTTTTTATGAACACGCCGAAATTGCGTAAAACTCGTAATATTTTCACCACAATACTGAAATCAAAACATGGCCATGAAAAAATCTATCAGAAAAAAATGAGAAACCAGCTGAAATTTCTCGATTTGAGCTTGTGTGCGCGGCTATCGCTCTTGTCATTTGTCGAGTACAATTTTGCAAAATTAAAACGCTGTTTTTCATGTCTCCTCGATCTAAGTATGTTTGTGAGCAATATGCTAACGCATCATACTTAGGTTGTAACTTTCTGGTCTTTTAGATGATCAATTCAAGAAGTTAGAAAATGAAAATTTCAATGCATTAGGAAAATTCGCTACACTTGAACGTGAGACGGCAAAATATGAAACGTGACACAATTAATTAACTTATCTGTTTAACAGTTAAACGTTTAACATGCTTCAGGACAATTGACTGAAGTAGCATTATTGGGTATTTGGAAAAACGAAAAATGTTTTGGAACTTTACTTCAAACTTTTACTTCTAATTTCACAACTGTGAATCTGAGAGGAACGTTTTCGCGTCATAAAATGAAACACTCGAAATAATGGCATTGAAAACGCTTTTTTTCACAACGGCCGTACTATCTATCGCACCTTATCGTTGTCCCCAGTCACTGAGGTACTCGAACTGTCGGAAAATTACGTTTGCAATTTACTTTTTTTATTATTTTGTTTGTTCTCTTTTTGCAGGGATTTCAATGTCAAATCACTGCTCTGCAAGACGAAATGGAGGAGAAAAGTCACGAGATGGAAAAACTGCGGCAGGAACTTAAGGACAAAGACGTCGAGAACAGAATTGCTGGCAAGAAAGGAGATCAACTGGTAAGTAATGGTTTGTGAGGCCCATTTAGGTGTTACAGGGACACGGGATATTTAAGTTAAAAAATTACAGGGATACGATATATCTAGGGGAAAAATTAACGGGATATGGGATATTTAAGCAAGAAATTCTGGGATATCGAACTTAAAAGTTGGGTCTACAAACCACCGGAATAAGCGGAATACGCGAAATTTAGGCCAAAAATTAGTGGGATACGGGATACTCAGCCCCCCACCCCCCAAATGGGGCCTCGTTTGTTTGTTTGTTCGGTTGCTTGTTTGTTTGTTTTTTTGTTGTTGTTTTGTTTATTTGACTGTGACTGACTGACTGACTGACTGACTGACTGACTGACTGACTGTCTGTTTGTTTATAACACAAATATTTGTCTGTCGCTGACTAATATCAAACGTTTTAAACAACGTTTTGAAACCCTTTAAAAGACGTTTCGGCCGAGAATCTTCGGCCTTCCTCGGTTTTGAAAAAGCCAACGGCTTACAACCGTTGTAAGCCGTTGGCTTACTGTTTCTAGCCGTTGGCTTACTGTTGCTTATTGTCATTGCAGGTTAAAGATCTCAAACGCCAACTCAAGCTGGAGAGGAAAAGAGCCGAGCAGTTACAGCAAAAATTACAAGAGGCTTTGTCAGAGAACAGAGTCAAACCTGGTGCGTTGAAAAGTGATTGTCATCCAGTTTCTCCACACATTATCAATACATAATCAAGTACAGAGGTGGTGAGAATTACGTGAATAATCACCAGTGAGGAATTGTCTTCACTGATAGTTAAGCTAATTCTCCCAAATAGCACTATAAGAAATGAGTCGAGACCAGTTATGAGAAAAAAAAATCACAGTCTTGCAGTTCGCGCAAGTTGCGATAGTAGGCCAGTAGGCCAGTAGGTCCAAAAAGGATTTAACTTGCCTTCTGGGTTTGAGTCGCTGGCTGGGGTCATTATGTTGTGTTCTTGGGTAAGACACTTTACTCTAACAAGTACTCCTCTCAACCCAGGTGCGTAAGTCGTACCTAATGACTCTTAGCAAAACCTGGCAAATGCGAGCGCCCCCCCCCCCCCCCCCCCCGCCCTTTTTTTTCCTTAGTTCGTTGAGTACGAAGCAAAAAAATGCGAGAAACAGGGATTAACTCCGTTAGTGCAGGTATCTCGGGCAGAAATTGAGAATGCAGACTTTTTACCTATGATAAGGAGAAATAACTTAATTAATAAACCTTTGGCTTGTTTGTTTTATTTTTTGTTTTACTAAAGCGTTCGACGATTTATTCACTGCCAAAGAAAGTCAGAGGCGAAACAGTGGGTAAGGTGTCTTTCGTTTGAATTGGGAGAATATAAAAAATGCCGGGTATTGGTTGTTGTTGGTGGTGTTGTTTGCTTTGAATGTTTGCTTTTTGTTTGATTGTTTGTTTTTATTTTTCACTTCCTTGTGTTTAGTGAATTGTTTGCAGCTAATCCTTTTTTTCACAGAAGAATAGTTCTTGCCTCTTATAATAACCCTTTCTCATTCCATTTGGGCTGGGTTATCGTCTAGTGCAATGTTTTTGCAGTCACACTCCAGAATACAATGGCGTAAAAAAAGTAGTTCAATTATATTTTTGAGCTGTCCATCATGTGGCTTTTAACGTTAGAGATCACAAGAAGGCTATTTTTACAATTAGATCCGTAGCCCGCAAGGGCTACGGGTCAATAGCCCGTGAGGCGAAGCCGAATGGGCTATTGAGGGCGAAGGGTCTAATTGTTTTAGTATCACCCAACTAGTCGGACAGAAAAAGCAAAAATAAAGTTAGCAAATGCAAGTTGAAGAAAGATTTACATGTATTTGGGAATAGAACGAAAGAAAGCATCACGAATTTCGCTGTTCGATGGCTATTACTAATAGTCCTCTAGTAGCGTAGCCAATCAAAATGCAGGATTTGCATTAGTCCACTAGTTGGGTGATACTAAAGGTTTTTTACCCAAGTTAACAGTTGGTCAAGTTAATATCGATAACAAACAAATCGGAAACTAATATCCTTTAAGGATTCATTTGTAAACTATACGTGTTGGTCGCCATTTTTAACCCTTTTTTTGGCTTCCTTTCAGCGATTCGTCAATTCCGAGTCATCCCTCGAGAAGTGAAGTGGACAGTCCCGAGTTTAGGGTAATGAAGTTACCTTTTTACTGGGTGTTTAAGGATTTCGAAGTATTGCATTGCGGACCCTTACTACGCATAATTTCAGCGCGCATTAAAAAAAATGGCGACTTTTTCTTTCTGGCTGGAGCTCGCCAGCAGAGGTAAATCGTCATTTTCTCAGTAAAGGAATGTGGTGTCCTATCATTTCTTATCTTGTTTTGAATTGAACAATAACTTTCTTTCTGTAAAATAAAAAAAGACCAATTCCCAATGTGGAAAAAAATAATCGTTCGAAACGTGAATTCAGCAAGCAATCATGACTATAATCATGATGATGTTATAGGGAATTATTGCGTATGAACACGGTGCTGTTACTCCTTAACGTAGATGGGTACCCTACAGTTGCTTCCGAATTTAAATGCCTAAAAAATTAACAACAACAACAGGCCAATTTTTGACAAAAATCTCAGTGCTGGCTCTATTTTAGAAGAATGACCTTACTCTTGTGGGCTTTTGGTTTGGTTTGAGCCAACTTAACTAAAGCCATTATTTTCGTCCTTCTCTCAAAACGTTGTGATGTTATATTTTTTCTTTTTTCAGCCTCCCAGTCCGACTGCATCTACCATCAGCATGCTGAACGACGACACAACTGACTTAATAGAAAGACTCGCAGATGTTCAACAAGACAAGTGGCTGCTTGAAGAAAAGGCAAGTAGTATTTAGAGACGTTTTACAACGAATAACATTGATAGCAAAAACCAGCCACCACTCCGACAAATACATTGCTGCGCGCCGTACAGTTGCCGCTTGATAAACTTTTCGATTAATTTTTGACATCTTTTGGACAGCTTTCTGATGGCTTCTGTTTTAACTGGCCAATAAAAATGCGAGAAGTGAGAGATGCGAAGTTGACAGTTGTCGTTGAGCGAACGTGGGGCTTGACAACTTCGCCTCTCAAAGACATTAGAAAGTTATGAAAAAGATGTCAAATAGTTGTCAAAAATTAATCAAAATTTTATCAAGTGGCAACAGTACGGCGCGCAGCACTGTAACAACAAACAAAATAGGGCATTGAACAAATGAGAATTTGAAGGTACTGTCGAACGAAAAGAAAATTTTGCAGAGACATGTCGCAGCGACGAGTTGCAGGGGCAAGATCATAACATGTACACTCGCAAGACAATGTAGCAGAGACATCATCACACACGAGGGAACATGTCGTTTCAACATGTCCTCGCCCGATTTTCTTCTGTGTAAACATGCTGTGATTTTGTCTCTGCAAAATGTTGCTGCAACATTTGTCCCTTCGTCAGGACTTTGAAGCAAATACTTTCAGGTTTTGCCAAGCGCGGTCGGAAAACGTGCGAAGAAGCCAAAATACGACTGGTTCTGGTTTCGCCCCTGATTGGTTAAAACTGTTTTCTTTGAATGGTTCAAAACCGTTGCATGAGGTTTCAAGGTGGTGGCATACAAGGACACATTGTTCCTCGTGATGTTTTCTTGGGCGAGCATTCGGGAAAACGTTTGTTGCGGACACAAAATGTTTCTGAAAGAATTAGAAACACATTTTGTGTCTCGGACACAAATTTGTGTTTTGTGTGTGTGTCCGCAACATCGTATCCTCGTTTGCAACCGCCTCTAAACAACTAGACAACCCAAGAGACACAGTGCTAAAACATCTTGACTTAAAAATCCGCTACATGGTTCAATTCTGTAGAACATTTTTGAAGAAATTAAATAAACCAATGAGTGAGATAACGAGTGTAACGTTGAACGATCGCTGGCCCCGCAACTTGAGCACTATTTAACAATTAGATTATGAGTTCGAGATTTCTATGAGGTGATACTTGATGAGGCCGCAGGCCGAATCAACTATCACCTCATAGAAATTGAGAGCGAATAATCTAATTGTTTTAGTAGAATTCTAACTGAAATAAACTCAAATGATGGTTTCTAATTATTTTTCCACGCATTATCGAACTATTAAACGCTTTAACAAAATCGCACGCATTGAATTGTTCTTGGTAAATTTGCAGTTGTTTACGCGCGTGCACCCGTTTTTCAATAATTTCAAGCTTTTAAAGTCAATAAACCGCTAATGTCCTTCTTTTAGTCTTCTCGGGAATTTTTTTATCCATTTACATCTAAACTTCCTTCCAAAACTTCGGCAAAACGATAAAAACGTCGCATTTTGTGGGCGACCTTCGGCAACTGCACACTAATGGCTGATAGTGTTCAGTAGCTCAGCCTATCACATTGCAGCATTTGCATTAGTGTACTAGTAGAATTCTACTAAACACGTATAATAGACAGAGAGAGAATAATCCTTTTCCATTCGAATGCTTTCCAAAAGAATTGTAGTTTACTGAGCCTTTCATAGACGTTTTTATTATATGGACGAGAGTGTTTTACTGGGAACTAAACCACTCGTAGATTCCATACGCCACTCCATCCGGGACCGGAGTGGCGTATTTTCCGTATGACACGCTTGTGAGTGTCATATCGCTCATTGACGTCACGATTCGCGCCTTTTCTACTTTGTTGAATGAACTTGGTTTCTTGTGTCGTTCAGGTTTGTTGTGAGCAAGCATCGACAAGCAGGTTTAATTTGTTTAATTAAGCGACGAAAAGGAGTGAGTTTTCCGAAAAACTCAAGGACGAGAACATGTTAATGGAAGCCTTGACGATTTCAAGGCTTTTTAGAGAGAATTCTCCGCAAGGAATTGCACAAAGTGCAAGATGTCGTAAAGAAGAAAACAAAAGCAGTTGAAAACTATCGGCCGTCAAGACATTGCCGCATCGCATTCAAGTCAAAGTCAGTGATGTTTTCAGTTCTTACGTGTTACGATATTTAGTTGACAAATATTTCATGTATTTTGTTTATTGGAATTCAGTATTAAGTGTTTCTATATCCTGGACACAGGTGCTTCATATTTTCTGTGAAGACGAATGGTGATTTGTAAACCTTGCTCGAGTTTTCGAAAACAATGAAATAAAAATCGGCAATTTCAATTACATCTGGTCTCCATATAATAAAAAGAACATTACACGTTGGCTCAAAGATATGAATTTTATGTTCTCGTGGCAAAAACGACATCTCACTCGTTCGCTGCGCTCACTCGTGAGATATCGTTTCTGCCACTCGAACATAAAATTCATATCTTCTCGCCACCGTGTAATATCCTCTATGTATTAAACTTAAGACCAGATACAATGGTAACCAGTCTGCTTTCATTGCCACAATTTGTTTGAATATTTAAAATACATATTTCACAGGTTCGCCATCTTGAAGAAACCGGGGCGGCATTGGCGGAGGACTTGATACAGAAGTCGGCCATTATTCAGGCATATGCCATGGAAACTAAAATCGGTGAGTTATGCGATACAACCCAATGGTCATAGAGCGCCCCTGATGACTTGTACTAAGTACTTAAAAGATACTACAGTCGAAGCTCGCCCCCCCCCCCCCCCCCCCCCCGATTACTCTGTAAGCGACCCCGACGATCTTCTGTATAACCAACTGGTCTTTTCTTTCGTCTTTAAGCTCTCGTACGTTATCACGCAATTTGTGACTGTATTTACCGTAATGATTCGATTTAGCGCCCTCCTTCCAATAAGCGCCCCCTTCCGAATAAGCGCCCCCCTTCGAATGTGTTTTCGTCAATAAGCGCCCCTGTTCCAATAAGCGCCCTCATTCTAATAAACGCCCCCATTCTTATAAGCGCCCCTATGACACTGAAGTCATCGACGTTGAATAGATAAACTCATGCACATTCACCGTACCATACATGTACTAAAATGAACAATTCTTTTAAAAGTAAATGAACTTTCAACAATTTGTTACTGCTACAGTTTCTGTTATTGTTAGTTATTTTAATATTTATTAAAGTTTTGTTTTGAACATTTGGTTGTTTCTCAAAAAATTAAATAAGCGCCCTGTCTCGAATAAGCGCCCTCCTTTGAGGTGCCAAAAGCAAATAAGCGCCCCGGGCGCTAAATCGAATCATGACTGATGATGATCTGCGAAGTTCAAGCTGAAAGTCAGGATTTGAGGGGTTGAAAAAACGTTGGATAATAAGTTTCTTGGACATTTTAGTGCGTAGTATCCGCGGATTATTTGTACTTGATGAAGCGAAGTTATATAATAAACAGCGATACTACACACTGAAATGTCTAATAAGGTATATTTAATGTATCTTTATTCAGGGCCCATCGCGGAATCCCCTAAACCTTCTCCAGTGGCATCAATCTCTTCGTTAAAGGAGAAGATCCGGTCTCCTTTTGCCAAAGGCAAAGAGAACACGAGAAAGATCCAGCTAATGTTGGAGGAAACACTTACAAAGAACGTACAACTTCAACGAGTGAGTAGAGTAATTAGAATAGAATAGAATCTCCGTTTGCGGGACACTGTGTCCCGAAGTGGAATCCATCATCCGTATCCAGTACGAGTTCTCGAACTGATACGACCCGTGAATGGCATTGCATGACCCGTACGGGTCGTGAATTAATGGTTTACGGATCGTACGGGTCGTAAAAGAACGGTTTTTTGATCTTACAGATGGCGAACTGCGTACGATTCGTTCAGGTCCTACAACTTGTTTCTTAATTCTAAATCTCACTAAAGATATGCACTTCACCAACTGTGCAACTCAAAAACCATTGCTTCACCACCCGTTTGTGTCCAAGTCTCAATAATGATATTAATGAACATTAATGATATTATCAATGATATTACCAACTGTACAACTCGTAAACCATTGTGTAACCACCCGAACGGGTCGTACGAGTACTACGGGTAGACCGATGTTATTTACGGGTCGTACGAGTTCTACGGGTAGGCCGATGCCCTTTACGGGTCGTACGAGTACTACGGATTCACCGATGCCATTTACGGGTCGTGTCAGGTCCGACCCTCGTAAGCATGCACGAATTTTTCAAGCCTCTAATATTCACGATAACCCAGTTTATTCCTTCTCCGTTTACAGGACATGGACGCCATGTCGAAAGAACTCCAGAAAATTCGACAACAGGAAGTCACTCCACCGGAAGTTAGCGAAACAGCGGATCCCACGTTGGATTCCAGTTTACCGCAAACTTCGGAGGTGCAAGAGTCTGGCTCTAGTTAGAAGTCGTATTTCTATTTGCAGTTCTCAGTAGTAGTAGATAGAGTCCAAATTACTTTTTTCACATATATCATGATATAAATATGTTGTAGATCTGATAAATATATTTTATTTCTCTAATAATAATAATAAATGGCGTCTGTGAATATATGGAATAAGATATTTTACTATCCTCATCCTTGAGGTTTTTTTCTTTTTTTTCCTTTTGAAAGCAAGCACAATTGAATTCTGCCGAGTTTTAAAGAAAGAAAACCTTTGTGTAAACCTTTTACGACGTCAGTCAATAAAATAAACTAAAAAAAATATCGATCAAGGAAATAATAGTCCCGGGGAGGGGGGGCGGGACTCCCATATGAAATGGACGGGGATGCTCGTCGGAAATTCTGAATTTAACCCCTAAAAGAGACCAATCTGGGTGTGGCCGATCGTTATGCAGACCCCTAAAAGAGTAAATATTACGAATCAAAATTCTTTCTTTTTTGTTATTTCTTCGCGTGCAACCCTAAACGAGACCTTGACGGCTAAAAATAATGACATTTTGCCCAGAGCACCCTAAGCGAGACCAAAATCCGAAATTTACACCCCTAAGCGAGACGACGAGCATCCCCGTTCATTTCATATGGGAGTCCCCCCCCCCCCCCCCCCCCCCGGGATAATAGTCTGGTATTTTACGGCTAGGATATGGATCAACTAGTACGGAGTGTACCTTAATTAGTGTCCTGTATGTCAAAATATAGTAGTATTTCCCACTGATGCCAGAATGAATGCCATTAAATCTCCATTAAGACTATTAACCTTCCCTCCCCTCTGGAAGTTCAATTTTTTAAATGAGTCCTCCCCCTCCAACCTCCCTTACATCTCAGAACATGGCATTTTTTTTTCGTACTCGAAGACAAGGTAACTTGACACTTTTAAAATTAATCATTCACTGCATTTACTTGTTACTATTTTGTGAAAAGGTGTTACTGAGCAGTACTTAAGTACTTAAAAGTCTAGCTCATTTCTTTGACATGCAATTTAAAAAAAATAAGCCCCCCATTCAGCCCCTTTTCCCCTCCCCACACCTTCAAAATGGAAGATATAAGTTCCCTGGGGGCTTTGTAGAGTTTTTACCGTAGGTTAGTCAATGTTCAACTTTCTTGCAGTCTTGATAACTATACCGAATGTTTATTCAAGCTGTGAAGGGTGGATATATGAGATATCTAACACATTCTGCGATCTCTTCCCGTACAAACGGGATTTGAATGTATTTTATGAACAACAGCAACCTTACCATAAACGTTTTCTGCATGTCTTGGTGTGTACTTAAAAATATATATTTTTTAATTAAACTTTTCTAACTTCGGTTATCTATCAGTGTGATAGCTGTCAGTAATCCTTCATCGTGATAGCCGCTATGTTGTCTTCACATTATAATGTAAAAATAGTATCAACATTCTGTTATCTCCTTTTCAAATACTATTAATACTTAAAATATGGAAAGAGGCGATTTTCTGCAAGCTGTCTTCTTTAATTCCCTCTCCCGTTAGAGAAGGCCTGGCTAATTTGTATTATGATACATAAACGACATGGTGGCTATCGTGAATAAGGCCTTTTGCGATATCCATTTTTAGTCGCATTATATTTGTACATAACTCGGAGATTGACCTCTTTATATGTGTTAAGAAAATTTGGCCGTCGTGGTTAAGTGAAATTGAAATAGTTGTATAAATGTACTTACAAACGTCCTTGAATTCCTAGATGAGTAATTAATGCTGAGATAAATAATTTGTCTCAAAGTAAATAAAGGAATTATCATCTCTGTGTTGTATCCTTTGGAGAGAAAGCCTGGGAATGAGTAGTCCAGTCCCCCTCTTGTCCAGTTTATGAAGCCACAAAACAAAGAAGCAAAGCGACGCCAATAGGAAGGGAGAAAAACGTGCAAGAATATTCCCCCACCCAACCTCCCTTCTTTTACTTGCATTTCCTTCCCCTCCCTTCCTCGACCATTCTTGCTTCGAAGTTTATTGACCTGGTGGAGAAAATTATGAAATTTTAGCAATCACAAGACCTTGCTTCGTACAACAGAAAAGTAATTTGAGCATGCACATGCCAATACAGGGGCGGATGCAGGATTTTTCTTAGGACAGTTTAGGAGTTTATTAGAAAGCCGGCCGGTGCGCACCCCTTGAATCTTCCTTCTAGATCCGACCCTGCAATGACGATAAATGTCAGCATGTGATGCCATGGACCACATTCAGGATCTAGGACACCACCCGAGATAACGGGAAGAAAGCGACTGGATACTAGTTTGCAGAGTGAGCCTAAGGCGAGGGCGTGATCCTTTTCATTCGCCGGGCGGGAGCTGTCCGAGTTTGCGCTAAAATTAAAAAGTTCAGCACTGACAGATAATCGTGCAGGTCCTTTGATTAGTATTCGGCTTTTCACTTGGCGCGGAATCTTATAACCAAGCTTCCGTGCTTGCAAATCGTTTGTCAAGTTTATTTTACTTTATACGGCAAGCGGTTTAAAAAGGCTGCGAAAGAAAAAATACAAACCAATATGCTATGAAGGCGTAGTCCTCTGGCAGACTTGTAACCTCGTCGTAAACACTCTTAATTTTGGGCTATTTTAACATAAGTAGAAATACTAAACACACTGCGGTGACAAACATGACAAGACAACGCATGTCGGAAAAGAAAAAAAACTTTGATTTTAAAAACTTGACGTTTCGTATGCTACAACATACATCTTCAGAAGTGACCGTTAACTGGATTACAATTGCAGCCTCGTTCCCATGCTCTCTCTCCTTTTACTCTCCGGAAGGAAAAGGAGCGAGGGCCTGGGAATGAGGTTGGCAGACTTGTGAGCTAACTTGTGAACTATGGAACGATCGCTATGCATTTATGCATTGAAGCGTTTAACGAGATCAACACTGGTATAGTTTACCGCTTACACTGTTCTCTCTAGCACTCCGTTTACTTCATCAGGTAACAGGCCTAATGGAAATGGTTGAATGTGTCTGGGGGCACTGGAACTTCCTGAGTCAACCCTCGCCTCCGGCTCGCGTAAAGAACTTGACTATTCGCTTAAAAAAGTTGAGTATTCCACAGAAAAACGTATTCATGCACTACAGCTCCTTGCAAGAATGCGTGACAAATTTTATCCATGTTACGTGACGGTGTGATAGTGACGTACCATGAAAGGAAGAAACAATGCAGACATTGTGTCACGCCAGCTTGTTCCGCTTCGTATTCCGTTCTTCGGCGTTCTAACCTATTTACAGCGAATATAAATCGATCATATTTATGACAAAAAAGTTCTTTTCGCCGGACTTAACCAGCACATAAATGAACAAGGATTTCACGGGATCTGCTGGCTTCACAGGTAATATTCCCGACAACAACAGCCGTTCTGTTTTGATCGCCAAATTCCTGTGTCCTTTGTCGGCCATTGGTGGTGACTTCGCAACCGGAGATGAAGAAGTGTCTCTGCTGTCAGGCTTCCGGTGAGTTAAACCTTTCGCGAATATTTCGTTGAATTCATTCTTGGTTAAATCCTATTTATACGCGTTTAGGATACAACTATCAACTGAAGGCAAGCAACCGCAAATTATTTGAGTCTCCACTAAAATTCCTAATCTGCCCGCGGCGACGACATCTAATTCTATAAGTCCTGAAGTGTCGTGGAATTTTAAACCAAAGGGGCCAAAATGTGCCTTTGACTTTTTGAAGAATTACTGTGCTGAAATAATAGATAGCCGATGCGCTTAAATTATTAAACAAAATTCGCTAGAATTATAACGATTTGACGATGAACAAAAAAGCTATGTTTACAACTCCACGCATTATAAAATAGTTATTACTTTAACAATTACCGCAGCATGCCGAGTCGTGAATTGATCTTGAAAATAAGAGTTCAGAAAGCGAAGCGGGGAAAAGTGTAGATTTTATTGCATAAGGCTTTTGTATGGTGTCCTCTGATAATAGGTGACACTATTTTGGGGTCAATTTTGCCTTTCATTGTACATATCATGTATTCGCCGGGCGGTATTCGTGTTGTGTGATTTATCACCTAAGGTTTCATTTATCATTTATAAGTTCACTCTGTAGGTAAAATCAAGTAATACAGGGAACTGTGCAGTGCTCTTGTTCCTTTCTCATTTGAAAACGCAAAAAAATGTTTCTTCGGAAAATGGCTTCTTTCATTGCACCCTCTGATAACTGGGACACTCTAGGCACGCGAAAACAAATATGGCGTGAGTGGATGATGGGAGACTTCCACACAGAAGAAACTTATGGCTGGAATTTAAACAAGGATCTGCTGTTAGGAAAGGACTCGCACTTCAGGTTTTTGGCAATCCCTCGTAGCGAGTAAGATGTCCACTTGGCAGTGATTTATTTATATACTCTTCTTAGTGGAAGAGGCGCAAAATTAAATTAAACGGGGTACACGCGAGGAAATACTTTTCCACGCGTGCTCGTGTCCATAAATTAAACTCGCGCGCGCAGACCATCGCTTGGAACTAAGCTTTACGGAACTTCATTTTGGGGTACATGATAAGTGGCATTTAGTGATAAATTCCAGAAGTAAGGTTCATAGAACTTGGTGTGGATGCAACTGAAAAAGAAAACGAAAGTTATTCATTGAACAATTAAAAATAATAATAATGATAAAACCCTTACGTCACTTTCATTTTAAACTTTCAGAACTACTGAAGCCTTCCAAAATAACCCTTGCCCCCTTCCGAAAGTATAGTCCCCCAAGTTCACAAACACAAAGAAAATCTTGCAACAGTTCATAAGCTTGTGAAGTTCTGCTTGCAATAGTAACCTCCTTGTACAGTTTATCGAATAGAAGCCAGTGGAATTAACTGGTAAACAAAGAGTTCTTCGGGTAATAATCCACCTATTTTGCTCTGCATTTACAAACGTTTTATTGTTCCTGATGCAATCATAAATTTTGTTTGAGTTTGTTTGAAATCATTGTTTGTTTGTTTGTTTTTCTAAGAGAAAGATGAACTCCAAGGTCTATTTTCGAAATCTTGCGGTTTTAGTTACAATTAAACTTAAAAACCTACTATGTACGTCCATGTTTTGATTCATTCATTCATGTTTTAAAAAAACCTTGGGAGCACTCAGATTTCCTTTTTCTAAGTATGCCTTTGCCACTGACTGAAACGCATCATCTTTTAATACTAATACTGGACAACAGCTGCGAATGTGGATATTTGTTTTTTTTAGCTAAGGGATTAGTCAAGGAGCTAGGACCAGAAAAAATAAGATTTGCACAACCCACACTACAGAAAAGGTTTGACAACGGATAATTGTAGAAGAATACCTCCCCTTTCTTGTGAGGTACCATGTAGAGTCAGATTGTGGTACTACTCATGAGATACAGGGCCGTATTTACCTCGAGGACGCGAACAAAATGGAAACGAGGCTAAAGTGATGTTTACCCTGTAAAACTGAGATTTATGACAAATTTCACTCAGAATGAGTTTCAACAGTTAGAATGTGCGGCATTTTATATTTCAAATGGAACACAGTCTTTCTTTGTCTATCACGTGACTGGTCACGTGACATTTAATGAGCAAAAGCAGTGGAACATTCGAAGTTAAATCAACTTGCACTTCTTGTACATCATCATCGTGTTTGTTTTATGCTTTAATTTTAATGAGAAATTATTGTATAGACTATGTGCAGTTAAATATCTTCATAAAAAACCGAATCTCTTTGAAAAACTGCGAAATATTGCCCAAAACGCAGCACCTTCGCTGACCTAGGTTGATAACATGAAAACGAGGCTCAACTAATACTTGCTATTACAACTGTCATTTGAGCGATATTACGTGGTGAAAAACATTTTTAGGCAATAAACAATCAATCACACCCTAAAATAGCATTTTCCGATCGAAAGTTTCGTGAAAAAACAATAATTGGACTAATGATTCATTCAGTAATTCCTTACATTTCAATGAACAAATGAGCAAGGCCATGCATGTCTCAAAGTTACTAGATAGCAAAGTGTTATTACTCGTCCCAGGTGTAAACTCGACTGTCCTGGACAAATTTGAACTCACTGTTCACATTCTGAATCACTTGAGTCATCTGAGACACATATCGCCACTTCGTTCATTGGATTTTGGCACTCCTCGTCAATCATGCACAAGCAGGCATCCGTGCAAGAAAGGTTGCTCAATCTGCAAGAACAATTTCGTGTACATGCCGATTTCTTGCAATGGCATGCTGTCAACTCTATGATGCTCTTCGGTGCGTGTTCCTTCGTCATCAGCACGGGAACTAGGTTGTTTCCCTCCATCTTCCAACCGTGTCCATCAGGTGAAGGGAGATTCTGCAATGCGACAAGAGCCTTATTCCAAATGTGTGTTTGGAAGTTTGCCCTTTTGATGTGATGAATTAGGCTTTTAGAGGTTGGAGGAAGCTCTTCGCTTTTTTTATTCTTTTGGCAAAAGAGCAAATACCTCACGTCATCTGCTTTGGTAAACCGTCCTCCATGATTATACAAGGAGCAGATAAAAGCTTCGCTTGAAATCAACGATTGATTACTTACAATGGGATCTGAACCAAACTGAGAGAGTTGTTGTTGAAGCTGGTCATCTTTGAGCAGGACGTTCCATGCAGTTGTCTTTCCAATTCCCTGCAATGCGCTAGTTGAATCGCAACCAGTTAGTGCATGGAATGCTGGAAGGGCTTTGCAGAGGGGCTGACCAAGGGACGAGTTTAACAGGTGGATAGGGATGAACCTCAGTCGATCCTTTACTCCAGTTCGAAACCATAATTCCTGACATTGTAGATCCTCAAAATGAGCAATGCAAAGCACAGCAACATCCGTGTCTGGCGACCGTATCACAATTCTGCGGTGTGTCTGTGACGCATGCTTGGCATGAAGCAATAGCCTTGTGTCCGCTTCTTCATGATCAGAGCGCAGTAGTGGTACAATCATACAGTGGCCTTGAGTGCAAGACGCTGTCTTCATGCCATCTTTAAACCCACCAGCTAGAAAAACCTCCTGTTGAGGATTAAGGCTTTGTGGCAAGCGTTCACACAGGGCGATGCAAAGAAAATCTGCCAGGTTTTCTTTGTTCCTAGGGTTTGAAATGTACTTTCCCCACTGCTTTGGGATTGGTGTGCAATCACTGTGGATTTTCACTTCTAGTGAACTTGCCTCCCCTCGCTTGTGTCGTTCTCCTTCCTTGATTGACTGCTTGCGATACTGGTCGAAAACTAAGTCAACCCGGGTACAGCTGTTTTGACTCAAGGTACGAGTGATGTGCACGCAGTACTGTTCCGCCATTTCTCCAAACGTCGCCGAATTTGCTGACTTCATCACCTGGACTAAGGCCATCGCATCAATAACACAGGCTGTTGGAACAAAGGATGGTGGCAGCGAAGGCAAGGCAGTCACGTTCTTCTCTAGAACTGACATGAGTGAGCTCTTAGTGGTCTTTCTTAGACTTCCGTCACCATGAGCAATTGCCACAGGAACAGTGGAAAGTTCGTAGCTGAGTACTTCTCGTAGGTTAATTTCCCTTTGTTTGGCAACCACAAGAAGTCGCCCAAACAGCTCTCGATCGGCTGTGAGATTACTGATCTTGTCATTGGCGGTTACCTTCACTGGCCGTTTTTTTCCTGCAGAGCTGAATGTGTTTATCTTTAACTTGGACAACGGATCCCAGAAATTAACTTGATTAGTGTTAATCCTTGTAGCGATAAAGCCTTCCATGCTCTGTTTTCCAATTTCTGTTACATCAACTAGACGATCAGCGGCATCTTCTGGAAGGACAATCCCAGTTGCGATGTTTAAAAGAGATACCTTTTCTGATAGATCCTGGTCTTCAGGGACAACAAATGGGTTGGTCAAGAGGCCAGAGTTGAAGCTTGACAGGAGTCGCTCGACGTCTTCCTGATCCCTTTTCATTCGAGCTCCACCAGTTTCCTTGTGTGAACCAATCCGCTCATAATTCTCAAGCCCACACATTTCTTTTAACGAGTGTGTGATGGCAGTTCGTTCGTGGCTTGTAAGAAACCAACGCTCCACAGCATCTTCTCTTCGACTGAATCCAACTATGCCTCCTTTTGACTTGGAATCGAGGTTAACCGATTGTTCTAGGGCCATGTCCGCCCAGACTTGAGCAAAAGGCTGCCTCGAACGACTAATACTGTGAGTGCCAGCAGCAAACTCTTGGTAAACCTTAGGGTGCTTGTCTTCAAGTTTCTGCATGTCTGCAAGGTAAACTGGAAGCCAGCGTGCATAATTTAATCTGTCCATGGAGAAGAAGTGAGGGATCATTGCGGCTGTGGACGACAAATGCAGACTCCAGTTGCCGGTGCGCTCTGCCTTGATAAACTGCAGGAGGATCAGAACCATGGAGATGTACTCTTCCCAGAAGCTGAATAATTTAGACCTTGCTTTTGCTTCAGTCTTGAAGACGGTGAGAAGAGACGTTATAGCATCCATTTTATTGACCACTGCCTCGTAGCTTTGTTGGATGGGTTCTTTCTCTTTATAGCAGCGTTGGCATTCCTGAATCTTGGTTAGCAAACTCTGCCTGTGATGGTTATTTACTTCTGCTGATTGGCTCCCAAGCCACCGCATGAACGCTTGCCAAAGAAGACGAAACAAGGCCCCCATACTAAGCTTGTGAGCACGGATTCCGCGGTTGTACGACTTTCCAAGCATGAGCACTGATGTGGTACCTGCTGCATAGACACCGGATTCTATCAGGAGATCCTCCAACCCAGAATTTGCATATTTCTTTCCAAGAAGGGCCAGGTAATTTAATGCTATGTGGAATCCTCCCGAGCGTATCACTGTGTTCTTAAATTCTTCTGGAAATTTCAATTGAAGCTGCTTGGCCTTGATGTAAATGGCTAAATCGAATGTAATGACAGAGTCATCTTGCTGTAATTTCCTTGCCATCTCTTGGGAAACTTTCATCACCGTGAATATCGTGCTGTATTCGTTTGCTGATCCGTTTATTATCGGGCAATAACCAATCACTGTGCTGACTGGTGTCTCAGAGAAGAAACGTGAATGGAACCCACTCCAGCCTGGAATACTCTGCTCAGGTACTGAAATACCAGTTTCTTGAAACATCGTGGTGGAATGGAGGCGAAGCAACATCCAAGCAAGATCTTGGGTACAAGCAGATAAAAACTGGCTATTACATTGAAACCATTCCATTTTGATTTGGCTCAGGAAACTTGTAAGAGGTGCTTGTCTACCACAGAAGTTTACTTCTTGTATGGCCAGAGTGTTTCTTGCTGAATCCAGTGATCTTCTCTTCTGAGAGTGATTTGCATGTATCTGACGGGGAGGGATTGGGCCAAATTGCTTGCGCTGATAAACAACGAGTGTCCTTGCGTGTGTCGTGTGCTTCCCATCAATGGTTTCTTCATTGATATCGTTGTTATCGGCCGCCATCTGAACAAAAACACCAGGATGTATATTTGATGGTATTACAACACCTGTTTCATCTGACTTAGCAAGCACCTCATTAGCGAGGGATGTGTCGACGAATTCAACCTCTTCGTAAGAACAGCAATGGCCCATTCTGTTCAGTAAAGTGATCATCTGTTTCGAGCCCGTTAGATGTCTCACTGAAATCGCCAAACTGACATGCTTCGGAAGCTTTACTCTAGCATGAGATGCGCAATGAATAAGGTCTTGGCCAGTCATAATTATCTTTCTCTCATCCGCCAAATTCGAGCAAGGTTCGGCAGTTTTGCAAAAACAATCGCTTCCACCTTTATAGTCCTCCCCTGTAGTGACCCATCTCAAAAACCAGTATAGGCTTCTTGGAAGAAGTGCCTTTGAATTGTGCAGGCTTAAATCATCCACATTTAGAGGTTGCAGCTTTATGCCTTTGCACTGACTGATTTCACCTCTGATTATTTGAGCCACGGAGTATACCGTCATGGCGTAATTATTTTGATCTGAAAGAGAATGATCTATGCCAGTCGTCGGTTCAGTTGCTGGTAAGCTGTAAGCAGCATTGATGACATCGTATAACGATACCGAACTGGAGAACACGAGTTCTGGTTTTGTGCTTTGTGGCTGGTAGAAAACCAATCCTTCTTTGAAATGGGACTTCAATCTTGCCTTTAGCTTCTGTCGTGTATATCCTTCACTGTCGGCACCTTTGATCTTCAGAGACTCTTTAAACATACTAAGAAGGTTATTCATATCGTAAGCCTTCCCAGTTATGATTTTGGGTGTAATGAGGGATATCAAATCATTGAAAGCTTCGTCATGCTTGGATACTTCCTTTGGTGAGGGACCTTGGAACTTTAAGTTTGACTTGCTAGTGTTGGAGCTATAACAGGCTTTATGGTACTTGGCCTCCGCTGCTATCAAATCGTTGACACTTCTTATAGTGTGGAGCATCTCTTCGTCATTCTTGACTTCTGCTGCATTTTTTACGCTCTCGCAAGCCTCAAACGTTGCAATGTTAATGAGTTTCGTGTCCTTTTTGTGTGTCTTGTTCTTGCAAAAAAAGCATTTCGACCAATCAAATGATATACGTTGCACACGTCTGGCTGTACTCTCGGGCATTTTCGTTTGTTCGTCGGTTTTGTCAATCATGTATCGGAGATTCTGCCGACTTGTGTAAGTCTCATAGCAAGACGAGTGCCATACAATTTGTCGATCAGTTAAACTGGCCAAATCGGGTGATAAGCGATCAAAAACGTCATCTCGACGGATTTCCATTGCACTCTGGAAATTTTGTATTGAAGACACCTGGGCTTTTCTAACGGGTTTTTCATCGGACACTTGACATATGATACAATTATCAAAATCTGAACTTTTTTTCTTCTTTGCTGGCCTGAGCAAAAGGTCGCACTCTTCTACTTGTTCATCCATCCCATCAGTTGGTAGAGGAAATCAGAGTCTGAATATAAATGGAAATACATACTTTACATTGCTATATTGTAAAATAAGCCTTCTAGCGTTGTCGCTAGCTTAGAACTTAACACTGACAGTCATTTTGTTAAGTACTATGTTTTCTTTATTTCTGAAAGGTATCCCCTTAAATACAATAATGGAATTTTTTTGACCAAATGGAAATTGGCACACACCGTATTTTACTCAAAAAAGCGCTGCCCTCGAATGAAGACTGCTGTCCTGACCAAACAACGTCACCCTCAGTGAAAACATTTTAACTTTAATTACATAAAGTTGTGTTCAGAACTGACTTGCATCACATATGCATGCAATAAGAACTCCATTGGTACCTGTATTACTGTGGCTATGTTGTGGTTTAATTTTATCCTTGTTTCAAGTTATATTTTCCCTTGTCTTTGGCTGTGGTGATGCATGATAATGCGTTTAGACTAAAATAGATAAACCAAGGATAAAATTGAAGCACAACATCTACCCTAAGAAAAACCAATGGTATCCTCTTGAATGCAAGAAAAGTATTAAACATTGAACGGTATTTAAATCGAAAAAAGAGGTGCGTTGGAGATCTAGACTCTGTTCGGATAAAGCGAGTTTGTTCTAGTGTTGGATAGGATGGAGGATATCCGTTATTTGTGCTGCAGCCATCAGTATGCTTGTTTTTGATGAAATGAGTTGGTATAAAGTAATATGCTGTATCGTTTTTTTGAAAATTCGTTGTCAATTACAGAAGAGAAACAACAATCTGTCAGAACAGCGAAATACAGAAGAAACTCTGTTTACGGACACCTCCCTTACGCAAACACTCTCACATCTGTGCACATCGAAAAACATTTTCAAGGTTGGGAAAAAATATGTACTTTATTTTGAGCCCTGTTAACCAAGTCATTAGACTACGGTACATCACGACAAAGTGCATTTCGTATATATTTAAACAAGGTAAGAAGTACATTCTTCCTTTTTTGTCAGTGTGCAAAATAATAACGTTCAATAAACACTAAACACTTAACGGGAATTGTCTCAGAAAATCAACCCGACAAGCCAGACAATGTTCTGGAATGCATTAGAGACGTAAAATAATCCTATTGGCGCTTTTTATTTAGCCTTCTGTATGCAGGTGCCGTTATGTCTGGTCTCAAGGGATTCCGTTTAAAGGCGTTTCACTGGCTATACTTACAGTGCCAAAAGAGTATCAACATAAGAAATATATATGGATAAAAAGCATACCTCATGAAGTGTCTTTCCTTTGTTCCAACGTCATTTAAGAACGGATCTTCCTATTCGCACGAGCAAACTTCTCCATAACGGTTGTTTTAAATTCAAACGCACGCTTTAAAGTCACGTGACTAGTTCGATTCAGTCCCAAGCCTTCTCAAAGACCCTTGAAAGTGTTTTAAGATTAAGCTATTATTTATCTTAAGAAAAATGCACTTCAAAATAATAACATCACAAAAATTCACACAGATATTGGGTATAAGGGAGAAAATAATAAAATTTGTCTATTTTAAATGCTAAGTATCGGTAATAAAAGTAAATTCACTTTGCAAGAGCCAAAACGACCTTCTACCTGAGAACCCACCGTCTTTCAGACACCGTTGCTTTATAAGCATTCTCTTTATTTTCAATTTTTTTTAAAAACAGTTAATCCACAAATGTCATTCATAAATCCAGGTTTTAACTTTATTACCTCGTTTCCACGCCTTTGACACGAGTAGGTTATAGTTTCGTTTCTTGCGCAATGTTCACGAAACTTTTGATCGGAAATTGTTATTTTAGGGTGTGATTGATTGTTTATTGCCTAAAAATGATTTTCACCACGTAATATCGCTCAAATGACAGTTGTAATAGCAAGTATTAGTTGAGCCTCGTTTTCATGTTATCAACCTAGGTCAGCGAAGGTGCTGCGTTTTGGGCAATATTTCGCAGTTTTTCAAAGAGATTCGGTTTTTTATGAAGATATTTAACTACACATAGTCTATACAGTAATTTTTCATTAAAATTAAAGCATAAAACGAACACGATGATGATGTACAAGAAGTGCAAGTTGATTTAAGTTCGAATGTTCCACTGCTTTTGCTCATTAAACGTCACGTGACCAGTCACGTGATAGACAAAGAAAGACTGTGTTCCATTTGAAATATAAAATGCCGCACATTCTAACTGTTGAAACTCATTCTGAGTGAAATTTGTCATAAATCTCAGTTTTACAGGGTAAACATCACTTTAGCCTCGTTTCCATGTTGTTCGCGTCCTCGAGGTAAATACGGCCCTGTATCTCATGAGTAGTACCACAATCTGACTCTACATGGTACCTCACAAGAAAGAGGAGGTATTGTTCTTCAATAATCCGTTGTCAAACCTTTTCTGTAGTGTGGGTTGTGCACAGGGGGGGCCGAAGACTCGCGGATTTTTTAAGGATTTTTCGTGTTACCATCATCGCCGGTAATTTGACGTCACATCCGGTCAAAAATGCGCAAAAATGTCGAGCACCTCGTCTCCGCGAATCGTCGAAAATAATTTTCAAGTAGACGTGTTTGTTTGGTTTTTTGGGAGTGGACAGCCTCGTATAATTTTGGTCTATGCAGTCGAGAGAGGTTGTAGGGACATTGCCTCGACTATTTGTGGACAGATGTCGGTAAAAGAAATAGCTTTACTACAAAATTGATGGCAAATAACGACGGTGTACTTTTGTGTCATGGCGGAAAATTTCGCTTACTCCAAATAATTAACCTGCCAACTTTTGGATCTAGCAATCACGGATATACCAAAAGTGATTATTTAAATAGCCTATTCTGTTTACAACACCACGGATCAAACACTGGTGGTTGTAGTTTGCAGTGGCTATGGCTGGAATATCGTATCACAAGCCTTGGAGTTAAAATTTCGAGCGAGTCATCTCTGCAAGACGTCGAAAAGAAGTTTGTAGCAGGCATGTTGTCTTCGTGTTTCTGAACTGACAGTTCTTGTGATTTTGTACTGTGGAACAGCGACACGTTGCACATAGATTGCTTTGACCATTGCCGGAAAGATTTTGATTTCAGATGCAGTTTAAGGGAAGTTTGAAGGAAAATGACTGAGACCTGCGGGGAGCGAAGTACTGTGTCATGGCGGATAATTTCACACTCACAAAACACGTGTCGTTCCAACTTTTGGACCTAGCGATAGCTAATGCACGGAAAACGTTAAGTGAAATAGCCTATTCTGTTTACTAAGCTATGGATGAATTACTCGTGGTTTTAGTTTGTAGTGTCTACCTCGGCGATATACTTATCACAGGTCTTGAAGTTTGAGATGTCGGCATCACTGGAGGCGTTTTTGTTCTATAAACTAGTGCGCACGTGAACTGGAAAAGACATCACACAAGCTGTGTGTTATAATAAAGGTCAGTATTCTTTTACTCGCTTTTTGTTTGAACAATTTTGCTCCAGTGAAGGGTACAATACATCACATCAGAGGCGGATCCAGGGGAGGGGTGATGGGGGTTGCAACCCCCCCTTTGGGCAAAATTTTTTAGTTATTTTCTTTTTATTCTTCCTGAAAAATAATTGAATAAAATTGTTTTTTGCATTAAAGGTTACTACAATAGTGTACAACCCCCCCTTTAAAAAATTCCTGGATCCGCCCCTGCACATGTAAGCTTTAAATACAGAAATCGCTTATTGCGATCATCAGTTACCGTGAATATTTCCCCCAATTTCACATAATGTCAAAAGCAATTGAACCGACGAATTCGAATCATGCCTTGCTTTTAGGTTCATGAAAAATCATAATTTTGATCGCTCGGCGAAAACGTTTGGAGGAAGCATCGGACTCGAGTTAGAATTTTATTGGGTACTCCTGCAGTGAGGTCTGGGTAAAAAAGTTTAGTTCCCAGTGGAGGAAAACGCTTTGTTCTTGTCCCCCAGCATATATGGCTGCCATGACGTCAGTTGTATTAAAGCCAGCAATATGCTTGTACCACCAGTGAAAACCAGGCTTTTAACAGTTTTCAGTATTCAAAAAACAGCTTTGACACCAGCACAAGCACATGGATCAAAATTTTAATAGTTTCCTTTTCTTGTGCCGGCATTTGCATTATGTTGCATGAAAATTGAAAAAGACATAAGGACAAGGAAATTTACGACCGCTGGCCATGTCTGAACAATTATTAAAACACTGGTTCCAGATTTCTCCAATGTCTGAGCATTTGAGCCTTGTAACTAGTAAAAATTTTCTGCTTAGGCTTATGCTGACCTTCATTTTCACTTGCCCTTGTGATTGCAATTTGCAAGTAAAAACCAGGCTTAATCTCAAAGTGGGGTCAAGATTTTCTTGGTCCCATGAAAACCCTCCCAAAATTCCTTTTAAAGGGTAGTAACCCAGAGGATATGGTGTATAATTGGCAGTATTGCCTACTACTGACACTCCATTAACCTCAAAAAGAGACTCATCTATATATCTTAATCCTCAATTACAACCTCATGGTCACACAAACAATAGTGGGAGGAGTTAATTCAGTATAAGGAAGCATTGAACCATTTTGCACTGGACAAAAATAAGTAAATATTGATTTGCCTGGTGTGATTTATTATCACATTTCGTAAATACCTACTTTAGAATAAGTGTTACATGGACTGTTACTGATTATTTTTCTTAATTTATTATTTGTATGGTAGGCCAACAATTAAGTTACTCAGGACAAATTAAACCCTGACTAACCACCATCTTACATTTTAACCCAAGTGTTCAGCAGTTGCTGGTACAGAGTTGTATTGTTGACATTTAAAAATGTTACTGGCAATTTGAAACTCTTACAAAATATCCTTTTGAAAGAATTTCAGTTTGAAGTTTGGGCCATCCTCCACCAACAAGAGGGTAAATATGTATTATCTAACAACTGAGGGCTAATGCTAGATAAAAGGATTAATATAAAAAGGTTAATAAAAGAGAGCATAGTGCTCTTAGAAATATATCTTCCTTAAGAACTATTCAAGATATACGGTTCTTTTTCTTCAATAGGTGACCATGGTGTAGCATCCAGGCGAGGGGTGTTCTTCTCCTATGTGAGACTTTGTGGTTAGATCTGTGTGTGGTCCAGTGGTGGATCTTGAAACTAGTTGATATGGCTGATATTTGATGCCTTGTCTCTTGAGTTTATTTTACGTGTAATTGCTGGTTGCAATCTCCTGGTCTATTAGTAAAATAGTTCCAAGATTGTAATATGAGGCATAAATGTCTTGATCATGTATGTACTTATTTTGATGTGTTATTAAATTTGAAAATTATTTAACATTTGCATTCTCTTTTTTTAACACACTACCTTTTGTTGTTCTTCCTGTACAAAATAATTTTATATCCCATTTTCACTCAACAATAAATTTAATTTCCAGTATCATTTACTATTCTAGACTTAACAAGGGAAATCTGAAGATAACTCCATTGAAACTTTGACAAATTTAAATCTCGACATGTTTGTGCTTTATTATTTAATTTTTGCCCTTTTTCAGGCAAAAAACATGACATAAACATAAACATGAACATTTTCACATTTTTTCTAACACTTAAATTTCGTGATCAAGTTCCCTCGACAGCCTTGGCTTTTTATTTTTGCTTGTAGCTTCTTAATTTTGATGAGCTGCTTCTTTTTCATAATTTTATTTTCAAAGTGTGGTACCGGCTCCACTAGGTCTCGTTCTTTCTTCTCCCTGATTGTTTTAATTGAGTCTTTGATGGAATCCATACACAACAAAATCTGAACAATAATCTGAAAATAAGTAGAAGAGTTAGTAGGAGAAACATGAGGGCGAAATTGATCAAAACGGGGTAAAATAGGAAGTAAATGAATAACAGCAAATGGACACTGGGTGAAGGGAAAATAAAATTTCAATAATGGTTCATGAAATAGTTGCAGGGGAGTGGCAAGGCAAATTGTTCATACCACAAAGAAGAAATATGTGCTTCACTTTGCACGGAATATCCATCCCCTCGACCCTGTACAGGATCGTAAGGATTGCTTCCACGGTGTCGCCCGCGATTCCTGCATTCAACAGTGTGGAAGCGGGGAAATATTCATAATAATTGGAGGCAAACCTCTCCATATTCTTTGTAATGTTTGGTTCCAGAAAATATCCATACCCCCCCCCCCCCCATGGAAGGGATTTGCCCTCTGACCCCCCCCCCCCTCTGGGTCTTTGAGACCTCCCCCCTCCCCTCCTGCCTGGAATTTCCAGTCCCTTCTGTGGGGGGAGTATGGATATTTTCTGGAACCACACAATAGAATACTTTTACTTTTTTGTTAATTTCGTCCATTTCCTCCCGGCGTGCCCAATCAATGAAATTCGATAATCAATAAAATCGATTGTAATTGATAATAATTGATGGCAATTAATCGATTGATATCAGAAATCGATGAAAATTGAAGATCAAAAGAGTTGTGAGTATCAATTTTCATCGATTTTGATCATTTTTGCTCCTGGGAGCAGAATAACAAAAAACAAAAAACATGGAGAGGTTTGCCCCTAATTATTTTGAGTATTTCCCCGCTTCCACAGTGTTGAACACAGGCATTACGGGTGACACTGTGGATGCAATCCTTTACAGGGTCGAGTGAAGCACATATTTCTTCTTTGTGGAAGGAACAATTTAAATTGCAACATGGCAGCCTCGTAAACAAAGGTAAGAAAACCTTTAAGACTTATTTCAGACTTGTGTTTCATTACTTTACCCTCAGTCTGCATTATACCCCGGGTCTACAGTCTGCATTTTACCCTCAGTCTGCATTTTACCCCTGGTCTACAGTCTGCAGTCTGCATTTATACTGACTGAATAATTTCTGTCTTACTGGAATTTTTAAATTTCATTTTTCTGCAAGACAAATCTCAGACCCAGGCAACTTTATCCCCCCCAGGGTGAGACGAAAATCAAAAAATCAGCTTGACCTTCGGGCAAGCTGGTATTCCATTGTACTAGCCCAAAGCTCTGAGGTGGTAGCCCGAAATTAATTTATTCAATAAAGACAAGAAAATTTATTTACTATGCAAAATACATGCTAATTAATAATGTGGAGCATAGATCAACTAATTCTACAGCACTTATATAGAAATGCTTGATTTAACAAATGCTTGTTGCAGTTACAACAGACTTTGTATCATAATGAGAATTCCAAAGCTGAAAGGCCACAATACAGCTGATAATATACTTCCGTGTGCTGCAAGGCCATTGCCACCGTCATTGCTGCAAAGCCATTGTCTTTTGGGATATTTTCATTAAAAAATGATTTGGTCCCTTAGATTTCTTGGTCATTTCAACTAAAAAAAAAATTTGTATAGTTTCACTTTCCCTCACGAACTGTTTGCTCCACGCTCATTTCTGAAGTTTGCCATAAAAAAAATTGCTTGCTTGCCCGGCTTGCCCATCGGGCAACCAGTAATCTAAAGATGCTAGCCCGATGAATCATTCCACTAGCCTGGGGTATCGGACAGCACTTTTGTCGCACCCTGCGTCACACATCCAATTAAGGCGGTGTGTGCACAAATGCAGCAGTAGACTTTACATCATGTCCAGGATGGTGACAACATTACATTACCATCATTGAGAGCAGGCTAACCGTGCTACTCATGGCCATGACCATGCAAAAGTGCCAGTCTGCATTCTGCATAATTTGTCCCACACCGCATCCAACGTTATTGTTGGTTAACAAACTGTGAGTTATCCTTCAAACGTTTTTTTACGTTGAAGGATCTTTCCTAAATGACTTGTACCAAGTAAATTTTTATAATGATTATAAATGATTCTTAGTTTCTTGATTCGATTTGGACTCGGCTGCCTTTCCTTTATGAAAGGAATTATTTAAGGTAAAAATTGAACAAAATTATTGTCACTGATGTCCCCAACGACCAAATAGACATATATGTATCTCACTATAACCGAGAATGTTTAATGTAAAATGTGGGAATAGAAATACCAACCTTTAGGATGCAGTTAGAGTTGTATCTTCATCACTAAACTGTTCAAGTAACAACACCTCAAGCAAAATCGTCTTCTCGCACTAAACGGCTTGTGATAATGATATCGCCGAAGTAGACACTACAAACTTTAACCACCAGTGTCTTTTCCATGGTGTTTTCTTCAGGATAGGCTATTTTACAAGACGTTATCACAGCATCAGCAATTATTAGATTCAAAAGTTTGAACGTCACGTGTTTTGAGAGTTTGAAATATCCGCCATGACACAGCTCCAGCGAAATCGACTCCTTACACTAAGCAGCTTGTGTTATGATAGATAGCTACAAAATACAACCACCAGTGTGTCTTTTATAGTGTTTTCTTAGGGATAGACTATTTTACTCGACGTTATCACAGCATCAGTAAATACTAGATTCAAAAGTTTGAGCCACACGTAGTTTGAGAGTGTGAAATATCCGCCATGACAACCTCCAGCGAAATCGTCTTCTCGCAATAAACGGCTTGTGATAATGGTATCGCCGAAGTAGACACTACAAACTGTAACCACCAGTGTTTTTTCCATGGTGTTTTCTTCAGGATAGGCTATTTTACTTGACGTTATCACAGCATTAGTAATAAATAGATTCAAAAGTTTGAACATCACTTGATTTTGAGTGTATGAAGTATCCGCCATGACACACATCCACCGAAATCGAATCCTCACACTAAACGGCTTGTGTTCATAATATTGCCGAAGTAGACACTGCAAACTATAACCACCAGTGTTTCCTCAATGGTGTTTCTCCAGGATAAGCTATTTAACTCGAAGTTATCACAGCATCAGTAATTACTAGATCCAAAAGTTTGAACGGCACGTGTTTAGAGAGTGTGAAAGATCACCTCCAGCGTAATCGTGTTCTCGCACTAAACGGCTTGTGATAATGGTATCGCCGAAGTGTACACTACAAACTGTAACCACCAGTGTTAATTTCATGGTGTCTTCTTCGGGATAGGCTATTTCACTTGACGTTATCACAGCATCAGTATTTACTAGATCAAAAAGTTTGAACGGCACTTGATTATGAGTTTGTGAAATATCCGCCATGACACAGGACCTCACTCACCGCTAGTTTCCTTCAAACTTGTACTAAAAGCATCTCTTTTATCGAAATCTTTCCCTAAACAGTCGAAGCAATATCTCTGCAACCTCTTTAAACCCCATGGTACAAAATAACACGAAACTGTCGGTTCCAAAAATGCAAAACACCTCCGTCTGCTCCAGAATTTTTTTCAACGCCTTTTCGCGACGAGGCGCTCGACATTTTGGCCGTTTTGGGACCGGATGTGACGTAATTTGTTCGGCGATGATTCTGATACAAAAAATCCGCGAGTCTTCGGCCCCCCCTGGTTGTGCAAACTCCTTAAATAACGCCTTTCCAGAGAATAGCTCCTTGACTATAACCTAAGTCGGTCATTTTATTGATGCTGACCTCGAGTAGAGTTTATAATACAAATCAAACAGTGCGTTTAAAACAAACAAAAGGAAAAAAAAAGAAAAAGAAAAATATGATTTAGAATTGTTACCGGAAGTGAAACGGTTTTCATGCATGTGACGTTTCCTGTTCTTGGGCCCGCGAAGCAAAATACCACTTGCCAGCAGATGTGCCCATGGCCACATCAAATGGAGGGTGGCTCTTGACTCTCGTTTCGCTTCGACCATATTGAGATTATTGGATCGGAGACAAAATTCAAGGAAATTGGCCTTTTTTCATTGGCCTTGGTTACTTTGAACGAAAATCGATTCTTCCTCAACTGATCAGACATGGGTGGATAGTCGAGTTTTATCGTAAAGATGAGCGAAGCGGCGAAGGAGCGCGTCATCGCGCTCGGAACACAGTTCAACTCTATGGAGCACTCTGGCGGTGCGGAAGATCCTACGCTTGTAACTTTCGAATCGGGTAGTCCGAAAAAATCGTTTTGGAAAAGAAACACAAGCAAATTACCCGGAAGGTAAAACGGTTTTTTGTCAGCCTTCGACCAATTTTGAAGCCCCTTTGTTGATTTTGTGTACTTTTCTAACAGTATAAAACCCGCACATCACGGTGCTCAAGATTTGTTAACGACGTCAACAAGTGTTTCTTCAACTGCTAGTCACACTGCAAGGTTAGTCAAAATCAGAAGTTCTAATTTACTTTAGAAAAATAGTGTGCGAGGTTTATCGTATATCTTGTAGATACACTAAAATGGTCGGTGAAATAATCCTCCGTCAAGTTTCGACAAAATGTTTACATAAAAATTTAGTCAAGATCTAAGAGAAGCTCGAATTGTCTATGACCTTTATTTGAAGTAAGAAATTGAACAGTTAATAAGCGTTAGAGTGAGTCTAAATGTTCTTTATCATTAAAGACAGCCGAAAAAACAATTTGTTTTGCTCGAAGGTAGTTCTTTTTAGATAATAATCACTGATTTGAAAGCACAAATTTACGAAAATGTTAATTAAAACGTCTAGATTGGAACCATTTCAATTTCAAGGAGTCAAAATTGTTACGTTCATTTAACAAAACCTTTTCTACAACATCGGTGTCAATAACTTTCTGCATGGAATAGACTTAACGAATTTTAAGTAGAGATACCGAGTTAGAAATTTTGTTATTATATATTGGACCAGTATTTAGGAAGCCGTAATGTTATTGCAGCAATTTTAAATTATTGAAAGGACATCCGTTAAGAAATCTCTATCAATTAAGCTGACAAAAGTAACGTACTGTTTATAATCTTGGACTATTATTTAATAATCTCTAACTTAAAAAATGGAGCAAAGAGCTATCTTCAACTACTTGTACAAAACATATACCTATAATTGAATAGCAATATATAATTATGTGAACAATACAAAGTACATGTAATTTGTAAAGGTGGTATACTGGACTTTGGCTCAAAAATGAAACATATCAAAACATTCAAGGATTTCAAAGAAAACATAGATTTATTCACAATCCCAAGAGATAAGTGCTCCATTCTGGCTATGTGTGGAATAATTAGTGCCTAAGGTTGGTTGCTAGGCCGGCACTTTGCAACACCATATTGAATTTATTGTGTGACACGCACCAAAGGTTAGGGGTTAATTTGAGTTTGCTTTTGCCGCTGAAAAGCTTTGCTACATCACGGAAGTTCAGGTCCGCTGTACCTCTCTTGCGAAAGTATCTGCAAAAGGAGCTAAATGACGATCATTATATCGGACGAACGTGGTTTAGAAAGCGGCATTGTGTTACACTATCGATCATTGTGAAATATCAACTATAAGCTGAAATTAGTCATTTAGAGCAATACTCGTCTTGAATTTAGAGTTGATGGCAGAAATAAACTGTAACTCATGTCCTTTGTGTGGTTCCTTGGTATTTTGGCTCCATTTAATGGCTATATCGTGGTTTATTTCGTTTTTTGGACTCGTGACATATTTACACAACACCGAAAGAATTTGCCGCCCAGCATGAGATTCTTCACGGGATACATGAGCAGTGACTCCTATACGCCTATTATGCGCTCTGCCCATTAGACCTACTCAGACCACACTGAAAGGTAATTTTTAAGAATAAAGTTGTAGATTTATCCTATCTGGATGAAATTTGTGTGGTTTGTTGTTATGGTGTAAGAGAAGCTTTTCACTGGAGCCCGGAGTGAAAGGAGTTTTCTTTGGCTGCAATTGATGCATCATTATCTTTAGTTAGCCTAAACTGATTCCACTTTAGAAATGTTAACACCAAGAAACTGATTTAAAAGTTTTTGTGTGAGATAAAGTCTCAATGCGTACAAGAAAAAACTTGTCATGGTTAAAAGTTTGCCTTAATCCATTTTCAAAATTCTGACCTTCTGAGAGTTAAAAATTATGATTTTTTTCTTTTCTTATTTTTTTTTGTTTCTATTTTTTTTACATGATTACCCCTAGTGGCACTTGGGCTGCTGATTATTAACAGTAGTACGGTCAAACTTTGATTATCCGGACCTACCACTTGCCACTCTGGTCCCATTTTTTTCATGATGTTTTTCTGGTTTTTGTTGTTATGTATTTCTTCATTAAACACAGTTTTTCCATAGATTTTTGCGTGATGACAAGAACCTGTGTTCGTGGAACGTTCGTAGCTTAGTAACCAGGCATTAGATTGTCTGGCTCATTAATATTCATATTTAATAATTATCCTGCAAAATTGAGAGGAATATCGTCTGATACTTAGCCGACAAGGATGTAGGACAAGTTGGCTAAAATCAAACAATATTCTGCAAGATTGAGTATTGTTTTATTATTTGTTAACATTTAATTGTCGACGAAACAGGTTTTGCTGCAAGAAACACTGGTTGTGCAGCGCGAATGTTGGTAACCTACGTATATTGCAGGATTTCTGTTATGTATCGATGACTGATAACAATGACTTTCTGACCACATATTGGCATCGCACGAATTTGTTGAATAACAATTTCGATTATCCGGACTCTCGATTATCCGAACTATTTAGCCCAGTCCCCAAGAGTCCAGATAATCAAGGTTTGACTGTTCTACACTTCAACTCTTTTAAAAAAGTTGTCAACATATGTTTTCAGTGTTCATGGAAAAGTCAAACCAAAACCACTAAGTTTCCAAGAGTTCAACAGCAAAACAAGTGATGCATGGGGTGAGGATGACGATGATGCCATTCGGGTGGATCCAGAAGAAAAGAAACATTCTAAAACTGAATCACGTGTTCGCACAATCAGTGGGGGTGATGTCAGGGCAAGCATACCATCTAATTCAAAGTCAACAGAACCAAAGAAGCTTCCGGAACAGTTGATCAAGAAAGAAGAACACAAAACCTCAAGACCTTCTCCGTTGAGCTTACTGAGTAAGTAATAGCTAAGGGTGAATAACTGCTGGGGCAAAGGGACTAGGGAAGAGTACAGTGTATTACATGTACATTGCCCCAGTATCAGTGATTCGCTAGCTTATGTTGACCTCTGCCTCCCACCATGTTTTGGCCTGTCCACCCCCCTGTCAAGTCAAGAGGGCAGGGGGGGGGGAGGGGCAATAGGTTACTGGCTTATTATGTCCACCCCTACCTCCCACCAGATTTGGACCTGTCAAGTTCCAGGGAGGATTGGGAACAGGGCCAGTTTTACCCAGCAACCCATGGCATGTTGTGACCAGTATTGGCAAATAAACAGGATAACAATTTTGCCAACTGATCTTTTTTTTTTTGATTTGGTGTGATAGAAAAATCACCAGTTTCCCATCTTGTGCTGGTCTATAGTTGTACTGGGGATCATTCCTGGTCATGTCTTGCCAGCGATAATTTTCCTGTACCCACTTTATAAGTGGCGTAAAATAATGCAACTTTGCTTGAAATGGCAGTTTAATTCATTCATTTAATAAATTCGATTCGATCTGTGGTTTATTTTGTTTATATTGGAAACAATTTCTCAACAACCAAGAATCATCAAGTCTGCTTTGAAAAGCGGAGGTATCTTCCTCTCTGAAATTTATAAGGTCAAAAAGGATTGATATGTGTTTACTTATTTTATTAGCCTTGAAAATTAAAATATATTTTTTGTTTATTTAACTAATTTATTCACTAATTGATTTATGACCTCAGTTATAAATTAATAAACGGCAATGATGTCCGACAAAAAATCTATTGAATAATAAGACTTCAGCGATCGGCATTATTTTATCATGGTGAACAATAAAACTTCAAACTATTTGTTCCAGTCCAAAGTAAATATTAAAGATGGACTGTTGATCAGAGAGTTTCAGTCAGACACTGTTTATAATGCAAGTTTGTCAATTGGCATCCACAAACAAATAATAAAAGTTTTCTGCTCAGATCATTCAGTGAAAACCAAAATGCTGCTATAGTAACAAAGCTGTTTCTTAGCATGGTGTTTAGTTTCAAATCATTTCTTTAGAAGGAAAAGATGGCATATCTGGCATTGATACAAACAAAATAAATGCTGATCCAGGGCTCGACACTAACTTTTCAACTTACTAGCCTAGTGGCTAGTGACAACTTAGATGTTACTAGCCAAAAAAAATTTTTACTAGCCACGCGGTGATGTCTCCAGTTAAGTATCTTCTTATATCCATTATGCCCGGGATTATAGAATTTTAAGAAAAAGCAACAATATTCACGTCTCAAACGGCTTGACACAGTCGGCACAGCTTGTGTCACGCTTGACTGGTTTAAACGCAGCAAACGAATTTATCATCTAAATGAATTGCGCTGGTTTTAATTTTGTTCAATGGGCTTGTGTTTTCCTTACATCAAATCTCTCAGGCCGACAGCTCACAAAGGAAAATCCAGACATTTTCCCGTTAAGACTTTCAGGACTCTGTTTTTCTGTGAGACTTCTTTGGAAAAATATCGAGACACCGAGATGTCATTGTTAACACTGTCAGGTCTTCTTTACAAACAGGCGCCGGGGTAGAAACGTTTCAAAAGCAAAACAACTATCTGAACAATACTGCAAACTGTTGTTGGCGAAATTCAAATGCTAAAAACGGCTGATTTAAATTTGGAAGGATATAAATCTTTCTCTAATTATTTTTGTAGTGGCAAGCTTTGTCAGTATGCATATGATGACAAATCACCGATGTGTTGTTACTCAAAATGAAATGTTATCCCTTTATAGTTCCGCACGATTTTGCGCATGATTTAATCAGGAGAAGCTCGTGTTTTGTTCTACTAATTTCAAAACAAAAAAGAACATCGATGTGTGCTTTCAGAAAATGCTGTCTTGTTTGTCAAATGCCACGCAACGAAAAGTAAACAGTCTTAAATTTGCATACGTGCTGAACAGCAATGCCCAGTAATATGGTATGTCAACAAGAAAGAAATTCCGAGAAAATTGTTTGCATATGGCTTCCTTGTAAATGACAGAAACTAGTTCGGCCAATTTCATTTTGCTTACTAGCCAAAGTGGCTAGTGGAAATCGAAAACCCACTAGCCAAAACTGAATTTCTACTAGTCTGTGGCTAGTTGGCAACCGTTAGTGTCGAGCCCTGTGATCAATAATAAATAAGCACATCGCAGACTCTGAGTTGTGTTTACAATTGAGTGACGGTTTATACTGTACATGCGGTAAATGTTTATCACACAAATTGCAGAGAAATGACAAGGTATTTCAATCTGTTGTTTAAAACTGACTCACTGATTTTCAACCTGAAATTACCTGAGCTCTCTTGCTGCACAAATACAATTTGATTTACACCACTAGCAATTCATGCCATCAATAACATTACTGACTGATACCCGAAAATTTTCATCTTCATCGAAAATCAAAGGGCTTCTCAAAGCAAAAAAATAATATCTTAAAAATTCTTATAAATTGTAAGGCAGTTTATAATAAATTGAGTCAAATTTGACAACAAAATCAATCTGCTCAGAGCTGCCAGAGCTCAAATCTGATGGCACACAATTTGTTAAACCTCATATTGCCTCATTTTATGTTTTTTATTCAGGATTCCTGGCTAATGTAGGAAGGAGATGATTTTTTCTGACATAAAATGCCCCTCATGGCAATATAAACTTTGTAACTTTGAGCAGGTGTTAAGCCCTTAGGCCTCGCTTTCATGCAACAGAACTTCTGATAATAGCCTGAATCATGGTAAACTACATTGTGGGCTGGTAGCCAGGATTTGAAAAGTGGACATGATCCAAACTTTTCTACAGTATATTATCGGGGTTGCCTTGAGCTTTGACAGTTATTTATAAAGTAACTTGAAAAACAAGAAGAATAAGTCAGCACATCCTTTAAGAGACATGTTTGACTTTGAAAAGTGTGAAAAAATCCCAAAAAGTGGGTGTTTACTGCAAGGTGTTTGGATGCGCATTTGGATAAAAGCCTGCAAGGCTGTCTTTGGAGATCTACAAATTTCACATGTACATGTAAAGTAATTCTCAGCATATTTGCAGATTTAGTCAAGCATGCGTGTGTTAAAATTTTGAGTGCTCTCACTCTCTCTCTTGAGTTCTAATTAGAACATAGGTTGTCCCCAGAGATCTCCATCTTCTTCTGTCCTTGGCGACTTTTTCTAGTTGGTTCCAGCTCAGTCCAGTTTGTTGTACATCAACCCGCTCAGTCAATCTTCTCCATGTTGTTTTTGGTCTTCCTCGGTTCCTTTTTCCCTGTGGTGTCTATCAAAGGGCATGCCCGGTAACATTGGCAAAAGGTTTTCTCAGCATACATGTATGACCTAAACAATATTTTCTTTTTTCTGCAGCACGACACAAGCATCAATCTTCATCTTCAAAGTCTTCTGCTCACTCCCCACCACCACCCCCTGCCAATTTACACTCTCCTAAGCCTCCCTCCCCCATCAGAGCAGTCAAACTGGAATTTCAGGATCAAGAAATACACAAACTAGAAAAATTTGGCAAGCTGTTGGCTGGTCCTAACACTGATCTAGGTAAGCATTTTTAGTATGGGAAGTCAAATTCTGTTTTTAAAACAATTTCAGTGAAATAAAGAGGGTGGAGATTCAAAGTTTCTAATGAAATAGCTGGGGGGAGGGGATTCATAATAATTGTTTTTCAAAGGATTCCTTACTGAAGGAAAATGAATATTACCGGTGCATTTGCACATCTATAAAATTTTGTATTTTAAACCATTGAGTCATACTTTTTTTTACAAGAGAATTATGTTGATAGTAATAAGTTAACAGAATAAATTATATTTACTGAAGAAGGGGTCAAAGGTGAAGGCATACATGTATAAAGTCATACATAAAAAAAAACATTCCCAGCCGACAAGTTTAGGAACAGAGTATGAAAATGACTCTGAAGAACATCATCCTGTAGTACTCAATATTCAAGTCAACATAACTTACAGGTAATACTATTACTAAATATTACGTAGTTTCAGAAGTCTGGAAAAGTTCTGTATCTTTGTGACATATTTTCTAATAGTTTGGAAAAGAAGAATGTGTCTGTTTGATCACGAGGCAGCAAGTTGTTGTAAAAAAATGTGTTACTTAGAATATTGTTTTTAAACCAACCTTTTTTGACATTTTTGATTGGTACACTAACAGTGTCCTTGAAAAAGGGAAAAAGAAATGAATCAAAGCCGAATGGAAAAAGCTGTGGCTTTTAGCATGCCACACATCTCTGCACTGATCCTTGTGAAGAACTTTGTGCTATGACAGCGAATAGTCAATTGTCAACCCTCTTGATGTCAAGAAAAAAAATATGTCCTTTACTTTTTCAGAGGCCATCAGGAAACTGAGTTGGTCAGGCATTCCAGTCACAGTAAGGCCAACCACATGGCAGCTCCTATGTGTAAGTTTGTTAAGTTTATGCAAACTGTTTGTGTATGCATGTTAAATGTACTATCCCAAGAAATCTAATATTCTCAGTTCTTGTTCAGTGACTCAATTCCTTCTTGCTCAAAAACCTCTGTGTATGTTTGCATTTTTGGGTAGGTTTAATGCTTGCCGCATTACCGTTTTGGTGGTGTTTGGCTGATTGAAAATGATTGAAAACCTGTTTGTTTTATGAAGAGTTTTCTGTAATCGCTTACGAACATTAGGTGTGGAACTGTTAGTAGTTTCTTTTGCTTCATGCTAAGTGAACTGCAAAATAAATGGGGACTGCTTATGGTCTATGTCCTGGTGAATTTGGTTAGCTTCTTGGGGATAAGAGGGAGGTGTTAAATTTAGGCCAATCTCACAAAGCAACATTAGGTGCAGATTAGACGGTACAATTTTGCCTATGATCATCACATGCATGCGTCATACCGGTACTTATGCCATGGCTATAACACGTATCATGTTGTGCAAATCAACCTACCGCATCCTTACGACAGATGCATGCATGTGCAAATGGTCCTAAGTCACGCAGTAGGCCTATCATAAACTTGTCGCATGTGAGAAAGTTGTACATGTACCATGTAAATCGGCCCTCATGATACCTTGTAGGAAAAGGAGTTAACTAAAAAATTTCCCATGATCGAGCTCCTGTTATTTTGATGTTGGAATCCCTCCACCCCTCCCCTCACAATTGCATGCAGTTTACCATGTTAATGTATGTATGTATTAATAAGGTTTGCTTCATACATGCAACTTTGTATTATTTAGGGTTATCTGCCAGCAAATATTGACAGAAGGCAAGCAACCCTGGATCGAAAACGAGAAGAGTACCACAATTTTGTCAAACAGTATTACCCTACAAGATACGAGGACACATATCATGACACGTTTAGACAGGTACTGTGAAAACTAAAAATAATTTTGTACTCCTTCCGGGTAAAAACATACTGTCTCCTTTTCTGATATACATTGTGTAAAGTTATTTAGACTGGCAGTAGGCGCAATTTTCCCTGCTCTCTTGCCGGAGTCCAGTCTTCGCTGTTCCAAGGAGTGTTGGTTTATTTCCCAAACTGGGAACTGGGCTGGTACAGTAATTAAGCCTAACTGCCAATGATTGTATTTTTTAGTTAAAGGAGCTATGTCACACGGGATAAACTCTTCTGAAATTAGTGATAGGCAACTTAACCCATGAAAAACATAACATCTAAAGGAAGATATAACCTTAATTGCATAGAGAAATCGAACCAAAGCTATATAGCTATATTGATTTTTTAAAGATGCGCGGATACAACTTGAAAAGTTTACTTAGCCTCAATTTTTCAAGTTGTTATCCATTTTCATCAAGCCATCAGCGGCCAAAGACGCTTGTTAGCAGTTTCAGTGCTCTAATATAGCAATCAGTAACAAAAAAATGGACCTTTAAATTTGTAGGTTTGCTACAACAAAAAATAATGTATTTTTGCCTGTTCCAAAATCTCTGACATAGCCCCTTTAATGTTGGGAACAGACAACTTATCAGTACTATTTAATATCAACAGATTCACATTGACATTCCAAGAACAAACCCTCTCATTCCTCTTTTCCAACAACCTCTGGTACAGGAGGTAAGTACCATTGAAATTAATAGTCAGCGCCAAGTTTAGCTGTGATCAAGTCCCTCGCCATTGTTCAAATTGGCCTTATTTGAAGGTTATTGTCACTGCCCTTTTTTCAGATGCAGTGTAGTGTACACACCTTTGATGGTTAGCCTACGTTAGCTTCGTTTGCTTGCGGTTAGCCTTTATACTGCGGTTCCCGCGCGGTAATCCGACGGCCCGGATTCAAATCCTGTTGTTGGCGACTTTTTTAACTTAAAAAAAAAAGTTAAGTGTGATTTATACCTCATGAATGAAACAATGAGAAGTCTCACTATATGAACTGAGTGCTGAATAGTCAGGGGAAGAGCTAAGGTGCATTTATAAGGTTCTTGTGCACTGCGTGTAAAATTCAAATGTGTTCATTTGTGTACTTTCTGTAGATATTTGAGCGAATCCTGTACATCTGGGCTATCCGGCACCCTGCCAGTGGCTATGTTCAAGGAATCAATGACCTCGTTACACCATTTTTTGTGGTTTTTCTATCTGCCTATGTAGGTAAGTTTGTGTTCTGCTCTCCAGGGAATCCACTGTGATTGTAACATTGTACTTCTGCAACGTCACTTAACTTTTGTCAGGGTTCGCTTCACATGTTCTATTTATCACATGCTCTTTGCGTTATGCCTGTTTGCGTTATGCATGATTGCATGATTTCTGTTTGCGTTATACCTGTTTGCGTTATGGCTGTATGCATTATGCCTGATTGCCTTATGCCAATTCCCCTGATGCCTATTTGCATTATGCCTGTATGCGTTATGCCAATTTTCCCTGATGCCTATTTGCGTTATGCCTGTTTGCGTTATGGCTGTATGCGTTATACCTGTTTGCGTTATGCCAATTTTCCCTGATGCCTATTTGCGTTATGCCTGATTGCGTGATGCCTATTTGCGTTATAAAGCTCTCAGTTCAGCTAGTTTCGTACATACATCTCAAGTGGGCGTTAAAAAATTGAGCCCGCAAGAAAGAAGTCATTTTGCTCTTTTTTTTCTCCGTTTAAAATGATATAAAATTTTCCAAGCCTAGAAAACTCCAAAATATTTCTGCTAATCATCTCATTTTCAAAGACTTTAAGTTGCCGCTGCTCCAATTTGGGATGGCATTGTTAGTATAGTGTATTTCAATTTATTCTAGATGGCGACTTGGAAAACCATGATGTCACTCAACTATCACAGGAAACTTTAGACACAATAGAGGCTGATAGTTTTTGGTGTATGAGCAAACTATTGGATGGCATACAGGTAACTTCAGTATAATATTACAATTCCTGAGTTTTGATTGGTTTTTAGGCCGTGGTATCTGAGCTCGTAAACTTATACCGTGGACCTCAAATATGGTAGGTGGACGCATTAGCGAGAACAGCCGGGGAGGTCAAATATTGTAATTCCTTGGGTATTTGTAATAAAACAATTTTTTCCACTCTCGCTTGTTGCATATGAGATAGTAAAGCCAACTAACGCGCCTCATTGGCTATCTAGCATCTCATAACCAAAAAAAATATGGTGGCCGTTTTTCGATCTCCAAAGGCGCGAGCCTCTAGGGGACGCGAGGTAGAGTCACTCGGCAAGATGTTGAGTGTTTTAAACCATCACTAATTCATTCCGCAAAGTTTTGTTAAGATGGATCAACTCACATATGACTCACGTTTTAGACAAGCCGGAAGTTCAGTAGCGACAGAGGAAAGTTGCAGTCTAAAAGTGTAGTGAAGGTCTTTTTAATATTAAGAAACGAAAAAGCACGACCCAAAGGACCAGAAAAATCGGTCTGGTTCATTTTTAATCCAGGTTTCCACCATTTTACTGCGTACCGTCGCCGTTGACTAATCGTAATTGGATATAAAACCCAAATTTGACGGTCCAAACACAGTTTCTAGGAAAGTAACGTATTCAGGAGCTGTTTTTTCTGCACAGAAACAAGTTTAATTACTAATGGCAGCCATTTCTTTTTTCCAGGATAATTACACTTTTGCACAGCCAGGAATTCAAATGAAAGTCAATGCACTCAGAGAACTTATTCAGAGAATCGATGGTGAGTGAGGATATGAATTAATACTTTATTCTGTTTTTAGTTTTGTTTTGTTAAATTGTTTTCTTTTGTTTCATCGTTTTTGGCTCTCTTTGACGAAAGGCCCCCATCCTCACGTATCCGTTTTCGTTTAAAAACGCAGCTTTTCCACTTCGTCTTTACGAAAAAAAAGGTTTGCCTTCTACATGTAGCGTTTTCTTATCGTTTTCTCTGTCGACAAGAAAACTAGGCTCGATTTCCGCCGTCCTCTTGTGTTCGGTCTTTCCTCCCCGGGAGGAGCTCGGGCTCATTCCCCGAACAGAGGATGGTAATCGAGCCTACAAGAAAACGCGAAAACGATTCGAGCACGCTAAACACTCTTGACAACGCATGCGTGGATAAGCTGAGCCAACAATGCTGTTCACATGAATGCAGGAAAGCGATGTTTTCTAAACTTTCCACTTGGGAGAGCGAGACCGTTTTCATCGGACACACTTGAGAACTGCGATTTTAAATAAAGGGGCCTAAGATGCCCTTAATGCAGCAGTCTGTAAAGAAGGCTACGAGTAGAGCCCTTATCCTTGTCGCACTCGCGCGTGAAAATGATGTCGCCCTCGCACGTCGCGTGTCCGTGCGCTGTGCCACCTCGCACTCGCACATACTCGCCAACCCGACCCTGAGTCAAAATCAACGATTATTCGTTGTCTATATGTAAAGTAGACAATGCTTATAAGTCTATTTCATCTGCGAACTTTTAGCAGTCGCACATACTTTTCACAAAACTAATTCATTTTTGCTTTTTTTTTCCTTGCCAGAACCTTTAAATAACCACTTAGCGAAAAACCATGTTGAATACTTACAGTTTGCTTTCCGATGGATGAATAATCTTCTAATGCGTGAAATGCCTCTCAGATGTACAATACGACTCTGGGATACATACCTGGTTTGTGCTACGTACAGTAGTTTAACATGCAAATTCTGTCAACTCTCGCCTTGCGGACACCCCTGGTCCTCGCTATTGGGGACCTTACGAAACCACGACGGCGAATGTAACGACAACGTCGCCAAACAAAAGGCTTAATAAACAGTACAATAGCTTCGCACGTGCGTTACATTTCTTTGTCGTTCTCTGCAAAGCAACGACGTGAAATTGCCAAATTTTGCGTAGTCTGAAGAACGTAAACTACGACGACGAATTTTTCTTGTTTTAAGTTTGAATTTAATAGTGCGCTTACATATTCACCGTGTCCGCTATAACGAGAGTTGACTGTACTTGTTTCTTGTAGCGTAGGATAGAAGATTCTGATTATAACGGTGCCTTTTTACAATGAGCACCCCAGGGGCCGTCGTGGATAGCTGGCCGTTGTGTAAAGTTATAGTGAGGGTAACGTGTGTGGATCGACGCATAGTCGGCACAGAAAGGAAAAAAATTAAGATCCTTCTTTAAGTTTAAGGTTGAATTCACGAAAAGGAAAAAACGTTCAAAGTTTCCGTCTCCTAAATCGCAAGGCATGTAATTTTGTTTTGTTTTTGTTTTACTTCTCTTACCAGGCTGTAGAGAATGGATTTGCCTCTTTCCACCTGTACGTTTGTGCTGCGTTCTTGAAACAATTTTCAAAGGATATTGTGGAGGAGACTGATTTTCAGGTTAGTTTCGCGTTTAATAAAAGTTACAGGTTTTAAAAAGCGTCGGCCCTTGCAACAAGCCGTGATCTTCGCCAATAGTATGCATACAGCAGCTCTTGTAAGCTTGTAATTCTACTGGTCCTCTAGTGTAGCAGTTGCTTTTGTTTTGGGGGCTAGGGGCATTGTTCCTGTTGTTTGTTCTATTGTTCTATCTTCTCCAGTAGTGTAGCAGCTCTCGTAAGTTTGTAATTCTACTGGTCCTCTAGTGTAGCAGTTGCTATTGTTTTGGGGGCTAGGGGCATTGTTCCTGTAGTTTCTTCTATTGTTCTCTTTTCTCCAGTAGTGTAGCAGCTCTCGTAAGTTTGTAATTCTGCTGGTCCTCTAGTGTAGCAGTTGCTATTGTTTTGGGGGCTAGGGGCATTGTTCCTGTTGTTTGTTCTGTTGTTCTCTCGGAAGGTAGCGAGCCATTCCTATGAGACCTTGCGAGAGCTCAAAGACTCAAAGTTTATTGGATGGCAATACCAATTGATAATGAGCACTCTGCGCATGATGAAAAATCGGACTTGGCAAGGGTTCGTGTTCTTTGTGCTGACCAGAAGTACAGCGGGCTCTGGGAGGAAATTGGTTGTCTACCAATAAGTGAATACGGCAGCCATTGGCGGGAATAAATTTTTGCTTTGCTGGTTCGACCGCGTTGCAAAAGTATTTATTCAACCAATCACAGTAGTGTGGAGAACTGCTCTGTATCTTATCAACGTCTTGGTTATGCTGAGAAATTGCGCAAACCAGCTTTAACTCTGCGAACTTTCCTTTCCACAGGGGCTTATGCTATTACTGCAGAATCTTCCCACGACCAATTGGGACGATCAACAGATCAGTCTGCTGTTAGCGGAAGCCTACAGGCTCGAGTACATGTTTGCGGACGCTCCAAAACATCTACAGCACTAATTTGCCTTGAATGATTCAGAAAATTTTTTCACGGTGTAAATACAGGGTACATATTCAGTTTAACGCGTAGAGAGTTCTATCTTTGAAGACACTGGCGTCCAGGAGCTCGGTCTTCTACTATTAAAGATTTAAACAACACAACGGCGTGTTCCTTGAAAGGCTTTACAGACATGGGCTATGTGGTGAAACCCTCTTCTTCGGGGGCCCGTGCGCTGTTTGCTCAGCGGTACACGGATAAATATGGCGTCACGTGCTGCCTGTTAATCGACAAAAAATGTATTCCAACTGTAGTTAGCTTGTATCAGGCGGTCAGCTTCTGGTGAAAGGGGCGAGAAAAACGCGCAAACGAGAGACGGTAAAACGGAAGAGATGACTAGCGTCTCTCATTGTTTGTTTACATTTCCCGTTGGCGCCATTTATTGTGCGCATTCGTCCACAAATAGAAATTCTGAAAAAAGAAAGCGCGAGGTACAGTATTTGCATCGTTTTTCCTGTGGAAAAAAGAACGAAGAGAGCAAGAGGATTTGTCACAAAAAGACTGCAATGTCTTCGAGACTAGCACTAAAAAAAGGTAACGGTTGTCGTTTGTGACTGGTTAGAATTCACCTCCTTATAAGGAAATGAGAATACTTGAGGTCACGTGATGGTTAAGCTGTTTTGAAATAAAGGAAGTTGGATCCGAATTGAATATGTGCATTTACTTATCTGCAATGAGGCTGTTATATTTTTATAAATATAAGCTCGTTGTCTTTGAATAATAGTATCTTCCGCATTCTTACAGGATACTGTAGCCAAGTCTTCCATTAGGCTAAAAGCAATTGAATATTTTTATTTAAGCAGCAGTAAATAACATGTCTTAGTTGTTAGATTTAACTGACGCAAATGTAAATGTTCACGAACAGAAAACAGATGTTGAAAATAAAATTAGAACCTGTGATTTGGTAATTCGTGTTGCAGGGTAGAATTATCAGCTTGCTGTCGTCTGTTTTTGTATCATTTATTTCTTATCTTGCGATGGTTTTTTTGTGCAAATAAGTTGCAACATTGTATCCCACACATGTTTCCTTTTGGTACCCTATTGTTATGCAATCGAATGAACATTAAATGAAAGTACTGCTCAAAAGCTTTCATTTGAATGGTCACACACTAGGGTTACATCCACAGACTTAAAAGTTAGCACTATCTTGTACAGCATAATAAACAGTACCACATGAAAGTACTACTCAATAGCTTTCATTTGAATGGTCACACATTAGGGTTTCATCCACAGACTTAAAAGTTAGCACTATCTTGTACAGCATAATAAACAGTACAACATGAACGTACTGCTCAATAGCTTTGGGGTCGCCCACTACGTCTCGGAACGAGTTACTTCATTGGTTCTTAAAACAATTGATAACAGGTCATAACAATGCCCCTAGCCCTGAATAACAATAGAGGTAGTGTTTACAGCGGGCGAATGAAAATAGAGGTTCCAGAGAGGTAGTGTCTTACTGTAGCTTTCATTTGCATGGTCACATGCTAGGGTTTCATCCACAGACTTAAAAGTTAGAACTATCTTGTACAGCATAATAAACAGTACCGCATGAAAGTACTGCTCAATAGCTTTCATTTGAATGGTTTCACACTAGGGTTTCATCCACAGACTTGAAAGTCAGAATCACGTTGTACAGCGTAATAAACAGTACCACATAAAAGGACTCCTTAATAGCTGTCACATAACCTTGCATAACATCAAAACTCGGGGAATCTCTTTTTTCGACTATTTTGCTTGGTTACCAAGGAAAATGGTAAGAGATGATCGGGGCACTTTCTGACACACATTTTTGTATACCCTCAAGGGACTGTTTTAATTTGTCAAGGGAATACTTTTCGCTGTGGGCGATAAAAACGTCACCGGATAGGAATGCGTCAGCACTTCTCGATCCCGAAGTTATTTTCACGCGTCGCACGTCATTTAACCTGTCTAGCCTTTTGGAAACTACAGGTAGGTATTCTTCAAAAATCTGTGCTGTTCATCGATTGAGTCGCTTAGTTTTGCATGCTTAAAAGCTGCTGCGAATCTTCATTGTCAGAGGATATTGGCCAATGCTATTTTCTATTGTTACAAGTCTATTGTTTGTCGTCTTCATTGAAAGAAGTATTTTTAGCTCGTCACGCAATCTTTTGTTTTGAACACAATTCACGGTCTTGATCACGACTTAATGCAGCTTCTCAAGACTTCAGACAGGAAAATGGTAATGTACAATATTGCTTCGAACGTAAATGGAACTTAACTAGAATTTTTAGAAGGATCGGTAAAGCCACTTAGTGAAAAATTGACTGCAAAAAGCCGTCGGGCTAAAATTAAACTTACGCTTTAGCGTGAATAATAAAGGATCTCACGGCTTCAAAAATATGCAGAATTTTGAAGCTTTGATACATTAGTAGCTACATCTTGAAATGAGAATTAATCTAAAACAAAACTTCCTTCAAGTTTCTTTCATTTGCCCAGTTAACGTTTGGAATTTTAGGCTTCTGAAGCGTATTGACTTGAAAAGCACATGGTGACATCTGATATGCAGCGTGCGGCCGACTTACCATCGCGTTGTTGTTTATTTAATAATTGTGTTCAGTTTACGACCTTTTACATGCAAAGATTTACTACAGTACTTCGGAAAATGCAAACAAGTATTTTTTTGTTATTAGTTATAGTGATGGATAGCATAAAAAGCAATGTGAGTGTTTATTTTTGTGGAAGGAATTCAGTAGTTGTCCGCTATCTGACGGCACCATGATTCGCAAATTATTATCCCCAGTTACCGCTTTTCTGTACCAAGATAATACCGCTGGTGGTGTCGCTGGTGGTTAAATAAATGTCAGTGAAAGCCTACCTTTCACCAGAGTGTTTCGAACTAGCGTTATATTTTGTAGAAAGAGTTCGTGTTTTTGCGAGTTGTTAAAATGACGCGCGGAGGTGAAGAATTTTTTTTCGCCGTCTTCAAGTTTGGTTTGGGATCAATTTATCAAGGTTGATAATTAACATTTCAAATCATGAATTGGTCTTTCAGCGTGTCTAGTTGTAATAAAAGTTTACTTCAGAAAGGAATTATTTGTCTGAATTTAGTACGCATATGGTATATTTTTTTTCCACTCGCACGTTTATGTTAAATGCCGTTAAAGAGCCAGGAATGTTTGAGGGGGTGGGTGCGCGCTAATAAAAGCCTTCTAGACTGGGAGTCAATGGGTTAATGCATCGCAAATCGCTTTCAATAGTAACATTTCCCCCAACGCATGCTCTATGCAAAATAGGCGAATCTCGAAGAGATCTTTGATTTTTCCTTTATTTCTTCGTAACCCTTAACTAAAGATAACTTTAAGTCCCGTCCTATAAAACAGCCTAAATAACGCTAAAATCTTCAAAATACTTTAGACCTCTCGTTGAACAGCTGTACAGACATTATGCTTCAGCTGTTGTTGTTAACGTTGGGTGGCCTAATGGTGGTTATGTTCAAGGAATCAATGATCTCGTTACACCATTTTTTGTGGTATTTCTGTCTGCCTATGTAGGTAAGTTTGTGTTCTGCTCTCCAGGGAGTCCACTGTGATTGTAACATTGTACTTCTACAACGTCACTGTTCTATTTATCACATGCTCTATGCCTGTTTGTTGTGGGAGGCGTGGTGGCCTAATGGTTAGTGCGCTGGACTCCGGATCGGGCGGTCCGGGTTCGAGCCCTGGCCGGGGCACTGCGTTGTGTTCTTGGGCAAGATACTTTACTCTCATAGTGCCTCTCTCCACCCAGGTGTATAAATGGGTACCGGCGAATTTACTGCTGGGGGTAACCCTGCAATGGACTAGCATCCCATCCAGATTTGTAGATTAACTTACACTGAAAGGATTGAAGCCGAATTTAGCTGACCACAATTTGGAATATGTCGGGCGCGAAGGAGATCAGAACTCTTCCCATTTTGGGTAATCTCATTCCCAGATCTCTTGTGGTCAGAGCGGAAACGAGATTACGCCTTGTATGTAATCCGATGTAATATCGTAAAATTCCGCCGGTTATAAGCCCTTGGCTTAAACAACTTTGTAAGGGGTATTTGGCTGGGCTTATTAAACGGAGGGGTTTATATTCGGGGAGGGGGGGGGGGGCTTATAAGAGGAATTAAAAATCGTTTCGAAACGAGCCACGGCAGTGTTGATCGAAATACGTTTTTGAAGGAAACCTCCACTCTTACAATTGTTCCAAACAATAGCGGGAGCCGTAACACGTCATACAAATCCAAAATGGCGGCGCGCTGGAAATTTAAAAGCCATAAACTTTTCCATTTATTGTTATTATTAAATGTTATTTCTCCCTTGCCTTGTAAATTTGAAAATTAGGAATTATTTCAAACAATTTAACGTTAACTTTTCCCAAGAGTGGAGGTTCCCTTTAAGGTAAAAAGTCATATAGAAATACTGCAAGGACTGGACAAACAACGGAAATAACATGATATGATATGGCTACGTGATGTGTAAAAATACAGAAAGATAATATCATCATGTTATTTCCGGCTTATTATATAAAGACCATGTAAATTCGCGTTTCATTCAATAAACCTGAAGAAGGCTGGTGTTGGCCAGCCGAAATATTGTATTTACGCCTTTTCACGTTGTTTGACCAGTCACTTGCACTAGATCTAGTGTGATCCAACGTAGAGCAAGTTTTGATCGTACACGGTTTTGCAGTGGTCTAAACCTATAACAGTTAAGAAGTCATATTAATGCAATATTCAGCCCTGTCATGTTCAGTACTGTCATCCAGCAGAGGGGGGGCTTATATCGGGGGGTGGGGGGGGGGGGGGGGGGCTTATAACCGGAATTTTACGGTATGCTCTTGCAAGTTGAATTTGTCTCCGTGATACGATTTTTAGCATTTTAAACAGTTGGAGCAAATTGCCAATTTGTTTTCTGAAGCGAGTTGAAACCAGAAATGTCAAATGGCTATCATTATAATTGATGTTATCATTGGTCCGGGCAGATGTCCAAAACTGCATATCGTTAGTGAAAAAAAAAATTAATCCGAAATCCGCTTTCCATAAATGTTAATCTTAGTTTAAGAGGATGCTTTCGCGATCTCGTAACGGGAGAGGTCGGATTTTTGTCTCATAATGAGTGTGAATCTGGTGATCGGTGAAATGACCAAAGCGTATAAAAGGAAAATGCTGGGAAGTATTAAAGATGACACATAGACCGACAAAGGCAGCACAGGGCTCGAACAGGTTTTTGACTGGCTGATAAAAAAGTATGGCTGTTCGCCAATGTGAAAATGACACACTAAACTTCGGAGATTGAGAGGTACTAACATGTAATCGCTCTGATTTTTATCCGTTTTCCTACAGCCAGGCCTTTTAGTTCGTGGACACAACACACTGGGTGAGAGAAAGGAAAGGCCCTGCATTGACAGGAGACAGAAATTACAATTGTGCCAAATTGAGTTGTAGTTTTGAAATTGACACGCAGTCACCGCAATGAATGCTTCCTCTTGGACGTGAAGGTGGAAGGGGGGGGGGGGGGGGGTACTCCCATAAATTTCGGATAGGGGTGTAAGTAAGACTAAAACTGCAAGGAACCGCAAACGATAATGCTGCTATTCGTAGGATCTGCTGAGAGATCTGATCAGCAATAAAATGAAATAACAATAAACTGCAAGCAAGGCTGATCATACTACGTGAGACAACACCACGACTAGAACCGATACAGCAGGATTGCAACCGCAGACAGCTGTTTCGTCCTTATTGGTTCTAGTCGTGGTGTTGTCTCGCAAAGTCTACTTTTCACGTAGTATGATCAGCCTTGCTTGCAGTTTATTGTTAAACCCTGACCCTATTTAAGGATAAAGAAAACGAAAATTGATACCCTTTTTAAGGCTCAAACCCGAAAAATGACACCCTATTCAAGGAGAGGAGAAGCGATGGGTGACGATCCAAATGACGGCTAACCGCACACGGCAAAACACAAATCTTTACAAAATCGCTTTGCTACTAGTTGAGCGGATAGTTTGGCAGTTATTATAGCTGATAGAATTTAGGTACCCTATCTAAGGATAACACCGGGAACACAATGCCAAAAGGAGCAAAAATGATACCCTATTTAAGGACCGAGAACCTCAAAAACCATACCCTATCCCGCGGCATATACCTATATAGCCCATATATGGGAGTACCCCCCCCCCCCCCCCCGGGAGGTGATCTAATAAGTTTGGTTAAAGTTGAAGTAGGAATTGAAGCTAAATTCAATCTGATTAAACTCGATTTTCAAAATGCGATCAGCAAAGAAAAGAAAGTTGCACACCCAATACTCTGCGTTAATCATGTTTTGACGCGATCCGCTTAACCTCAGTGTTTTCCCTGGACTGTTGATAGAAAAGGTACAGTTCAGCGTCGACTCTTGGGGCAGACAGGAGCAGGGTGGGGGACAGGGGTGGACAGGAGCGCGGGAGCCCGGGCGGGAAACGAGAAAAGGGGCGTGAAAAGACAGAATGGGAAGCGGTATTCCCAGGGCGGTGGGCACCGGAAAATATTGAGAAAAAATCGCAATATTCAGTAATATTTCGCAATAGAAATGGGAAAAAGAGGCGGGAGAGCTCTCCTCCCCCCCCCCCCCCCCCCCCATTCCCAACCCCTCCCTCCTCCCTTCCGCTAGGAACGCGTGCCGAACGCAAATAGCGTCTATGGGTAGGAAGGGCTACGGCTTACGCAGATACCCACACGGGACCCCAGTAAGACACTGCCTCTCTGGAACCTCTATTTTCATTCGCACGTTGTAAACACTACCTCTATTGTTATTCAGGGCTAGGGGCATTGTTATGACGTGTTATCTATTGTTTTAAGAACAAATGAAGTAACTCGTTCCGAGAGGTAGTGGGCGACTGACCCACACTGTAGCCTCCATGTAATTCACTAGACAATTTGTACGAGAAATCGAAATAAAATCTCAATTTATATCATAACACCGTCCCAAACCTTATGAAAACAAGCCGTTTTAGCCCACTCAACAGGACTGCACTACTGGACTGGACTAGACTAGTACATGGAGCTTAGACTAAACTGGACTAGCAGGACCGTATCGACCGGGACGAGTCTCACTGAACTTGGTTTGTCTATTGACAACTAAATTTGGAAAACAACTGACTAATTTGTAAACACAAAGCTCGGTTAACACAATAAAAAGTTTAAAAGAGAAACATACAGAAATTGAACCTACCTTTTTTCATTTCAGTTAAGGCGGGGGTAAACCTGAAGGCCGTTTTTCCGCCGCTTAACTTGGGTTTAATGCGAATATCTCGCTCCCGTTACAAGCATTTACAAAACCCTCAGCTCATCTCACAAAGCTATGTTTAGCGGTGTTTTGTAAATTTTTGGGGGATTTTGGGGGATGTTTAGGAAGAGATAGTTTTTCTCAAAGGATTAGTAAAATTTGGAGAAATAAGAAATATTAGAGATTTAATGTGATTTTAAAATTAGAATTTGAAGTTAAAAATTAGTAGATGGACACCCAAACAGTCCACTGACAACCTGGGGTGCTCCTGCGTTGGGGTCAACTGTCTGGTGGTGTTCCAAATTTTGTTTTTTTCTTTCTCCTATCTATTCTTTAAATCTCTTAAAATTTCACTCAAATTCACGTTTACCCCCCACCTTAAATATAGCGAGGAAAAAACGGTAAGCAAAACAATACAAGAATTTAAGAAGAAACAACGAAAACACGAGCGAAAAAAATCAGGTCCTAGACTTCCTAGAAGTCGTTCGCTTCTCGTTTCCGATTTGGCAGTATGAAACTGATCAGAAATTTTGCATGACGACAAGAGAAATGTTTATGGTCGCTTATGGGACTGATCGATGAGAATGCAGTCCTCTTGAAACGGGTTCTTTGAACGAGTTGTGTCAAGTGTCTGGTAACGGAGATGAAACAAAACCAACAAATCAAATCACCATTTTAAAAGGTCATAAACATTAAGCAAATAGTTTAAATTTTGAACTTTTCTCACGCGACGGGGTCGGATCTCAACTCGCAGAATTTATGCTTCAGTTGACGGAGAACATGCTTTGCTACAATGGTTTCGTGACAGCTTATTAGGTTTATCTTAGCGTATTTTCCCAGCTACACACCCCTATCTGAGGTGACGTCAACAGGGGGGATATGAAACACTCGGCTCCAAAAAGACCCATCGAAGAACATCACGGTAAAAGTCTGCTACCTTTAAATCAAACTTGCTAAGCCTAGCTTATCTGACAATATTTACGTTACAAGACGAAGTCTAAACAGCAACTGATTTAATTTACCCGTCAATTATAACCAATTATCTGCCGTTAGAGCCGAACGCCACCAACCTTGCATAAATCAATCGAAATGGGCAATTTATGCAAAGACGTTTTAAGCTTCAGCTAGCTCCGTTGAATCTTCGCGAATATATGTACGCCTTGTTTATTTAAGCCGCGTGGGCTTGTTTGAGGTAAAGTTCTAAGCTATTAATCGGCGTTATATGGTTTACATAATCACTGTTTACTCTATAGATGAGAATGTGAAAAATTCGTTTCCTTTGTGCGGTCGAGTGGGCTCACAGAAGATCCTTATCTAAAGATTCATTTAGCTCACCTCGATCCTCGCATCTATCAAATGTTTCCTGTAGATATCGCTTAAGGTCTGCGTTCTGTCTGCTTGCCTTCAGATTTGGCTCCAAGCAGCAAATCGGGAAACCTCAGCAGATTTCAACTGGATTTTTGGGGTACCGTTATTCATTGCAAAATGAGGCTTTAGGAGTAGAGTTAATTCTTGATGACAAATCTTGTCACGCCTTGCCGTCGCCGAGCTGTTGCGTACACGCCGGCGTACACGTTTGTAAGATAAACAGAACCTCATAACTGTTGTGGAGCCGTAGTCTATTGTTACAAGATGCTCTTCGCCACTGTAAACACCAGTGATGTTTGGACCCGCGCAAACACTACTACCGAAACGCCGGGTTTGGTGGACCTGCGCGTGCCGATGTTTTCCGTTTTTGTTCCAATCTTTCTGTTCAGCGTGACTGGCAACACGTTGGTCATTCTAACCGTTGTTTTGCTGAGGAAAATGAAGACTGTACCAATGATCTTTATAGCGAATTTAGCGGCTTGCGACTTGACAACTACTGTGTCCAGCATTGCTTTCGATCTGCCCGAGTATGAACTTGGTTACTGGCCGTATGGCGCAGTGCTTTGCAAGATTGTCTGGCCTCTGGCAACGTTCTCCACAAATGCAGCTGCACTAACTCTCGTGGCAATATCAATCGATAGGTACATCTCGATAATTTGCCCTCTTAACTTACGGTACCGGATAACGAAGGGAAAGTGCTTTAGGATTATCGCAGCCATTTACTTCGTCTCTGCTCTTGCTGTTGCGCCTTATGTCGTGATACTGAGATACAATGAACCGTCCCCGCACAGTGCAAGTTGCGGCGAAAACTGGCCGGATGGGTATCGCCTCGATGAGGTCTACACTGTACTCCTGTTTGCGCTTCAGTATGGTCTACCGTTGATAGTTATGTCACTGGTGTACATTCGGATCGGACTAAAGCTTTGCAAAAACACCGGAAAAGCTGCGGAGCTTAGTGCAGGCAAGACGAATGGGCCTCGTGCGTCAACATCAAGCTCTGGGCAGACAGTGATACCGAGCGCCGCGGACAAAGCTGTGCGTTCGCTTCAGAAGAGAAAACGGCTAAACGAAAAGACCGCCAAGATGTTCCTGTTTGTTGTAGTTATTTTCCTGGTGTTTATGATGCCTCACCAGTTACTATGGCTTAGTTACGAATATGCTAGCCACACGGAAAGCTTTAATCAAAACGAAGACCTGATAGTGTTCGTATGCCGAGCATTTACCTACGCCAACTCTGTGCTGAATCCGCTAATTTACGGCGTGTGTAATGGAAATTTTCGCCGCGGATTTTTGTCAATTTTAAAATGCCAATGTAGCAAAGGCAGGCAAAGGAATCAGGAAAGAAAAGCCAAAAGAACCGAAACAATGTTCTCCGCAAACTTTCGCCAGCAGCATGACTCCTTCAGAAGTCAGACATCGACTCTTGACTCGGCCAGTTGTATGAGAGAAAACAGCACACGCTCACGATCCAACGAGAGGAAAGGAGGAGTTATTTGCGACCGTAACGGGAACGCGATTGCAAATGGAATTAAAAAATCGGGGAAACATCTAGGTCATGGCGTTGGCTCCAAATTGCTAAGTAAAAACCTCATGGCGAGAGATGAATCGCCAAAAAATGCCACCTTCTGCACTCCCACAAGCAAGCCACTGGAGCGCAATGGTGATAAAACATTTAGCACCAGATCTGCTAAGTCTGACGCTCATAAATCACTGTACGATAATGCGTCTAGCCGAGATGTGTTTCAACTCGTGTCAGATAGCGACACACTCTACTGGCTTAGCGAAACAGAAGCTCTGTTGAACAGACTCTGCCGCGAGCTTGGCACAACAGGAGAGAGAGGTTTCCTGTCCGAACATCAACGTGAAATTTCCCTCGTTAAAGAAAATGCCGACAAACATCTGTTACGCGCCAAGTTGTGCGAAGAAAAGGAAACTATTCTTTAAAAAAACACACAACATTGCGGGAGAAGTGAGAACTTTTCACACCATTTCCAAGACAGTTTATTCAGAGAGAAAAGGAGCCTTCTCGATGTAGTGTTAATGGGATAAAATTATCGAACGCGCTAAGTTGAATGATAAGAGCCATGCATGGCTAGAATGGGAAGCCGGACGAAGTACATTTCCTGTACACTACATAAAGTTCAAAGTTAGCTTGAGCGTTAGAGTTAACTTGAAGCCTACAAATTCCTTGTTGACATTGGAGGGTATTTGTACGGAGATTTTTGTGCATAACCACTGCTTTAATTTCTTGAGTGGAATGTTTGGTTTGTTTTACGTAATCAGTATTTCATTAAACGATCAATCTCTGCCTTAAATAGCTGCCGACATGTACGCTTGTTTGTAAATGACTTCAGTCGGAAAGTGCCCCCAGTACACAGCAAGTACAAATTCATCGTTAAGTTTGAATAACTATGCCGGAATTCATTGACAGTTTATTCAAAACCGTTCTTACGAATGTTTCATTTCGAAACACAACCTAATTATTTACAGGAGGGCAATCATTTTGGAGCCTTTTAGTTTTCTGTCGACAGTTTCTGAGAACTCTCCAGAACTGTTGATACAACTTTGCCAAAAACCTAATTTATCTATTTAAAAACTGTTTAAAAAGAGGCTTTTTTTTCAAAACAGTAATTAATTACAAGGGATCAAGTTGAGTTTTTAAGGTGCCCAGAAAAATTTTCGGTGTAATTGATATGTCTAGTGTAAAACTAAAACGAAGTCATGGACGTTTTGATGAAGAAGAGGTCGTTACTTGTTTGTAACAAATAAAATGTGAAATTTATTTCGTTGCCGTTGTGTTGATAGTATTTATGCAAACGATAAACGTTTTGGTTGGGTTTATGCAGCATTACTACGGTTCACAACATAACAAAAGCTGAAATTAATTACGAATTAAACAAAGAACGCTTTCTAAACTTAGACAAACAGCTTCACAATGGAGGTCAAGGTTTATTGAGCATTGTTTTCTTTTTCAAGACACGGAATACGACTTTTTACAATTATAAAATAACAAAAACATTAAATTGTCATTTTGCGCCGCGGGAGTGATATCAAAGGACGATAAATCATTGCTGAAAGCTGGATTCATGCGCGTGGTTTGAGATTTTTATGAGGGGGTACGTTCGAATTAATGGCACACACACGCCAAAGAAAACAATCTATTTGCTTTTCTTTTTCACTGAAGCACGCAATTGCGTCCTGTTTAAATTGAAGGCTCTTGAAAAATTTTCTCGGCTCGATGGAAATCTATTTCGTCTTAGCCGATCGATTGCAAAGGTCGGATACGGTCGATAACCTTGATGAAAAACTTAACATACCTGCCTTTAAAATTCCATAACAAATAAACGAACATGACTCTTTTATTTTAATGTATATAATTTCGTTTCCGTTAATTTACACTGCGCTTCGGGGACGGGAAAATAGAAATTTCTTCGCGAAAAGTGCGCGCGTGCGATTTTTATGAACCATTACAACAACAATCTTTAATTTCGTGCCCAGAAAAGTTTACAATAGATAAATACATACACGATGTATCATCTTGTCAAAAGTGAACGGAAGAGTGGAAGCTAACGGGTTATTTAAACAAAATAAACTAAACACCATCAATGACTCCAGCAAAATTTTTGCACGAAATTGGTCGTTTTAGGCCATTTGATAGATATTTTTACCGGTATATCTCAACACACTTAATTGTAGTTAATTGTATCTGTGAAGGAAAAGTCCTGTTTTCTTAGTTTGAATCGAACTCATTTTGTGTTCTCTAGGCCGGTTGTTAGTGCTAAAAAGTACGTGCTCAACATTTACACAACTGCTTTTATGCGCTCTTGGCGGTTTCATTTGTGGTTGCAACATAATAGTGTTAACGCTTGCATTCGCTTTTATTTAAGATAAAGATCGCGGTTAATTTCCTGTGTGGCTGTAAAGTTTGATAAAGCTGCAATTAAAAACAACTGTCCAGAAACACAACCCTGCAAAGAGACGAGGCTGCAAGATGTGCGGGAGTAGATTTGCCGTTCCTTCAAGCATACGTTTCACGTTTGAGCAAATTGGCATGACTCGTCTTAATTTGACGAATCACAATTATTTTTTTCATAAACGACTAGTTTTGATGACAAGGGCGCAACACACATTAGACGGAAAGAACTTGAACTATTCCAAAGTACAACAAGCCATGCGTCTGCACTTTTTTTCCATAGTGAGTAAGCCACATTATTTGTTCCTGAAGTTCAAGATCGTACTTCCCGAGACACTCGAAATCGTGCGTTTTTGAAACATTCGAACGTGACTGTTACCCAAACCTTTTAGCGCACGCAAGGAAGTTATTTGCGTTCGTCTTGAACCCGGACACCAACGCAACCATTATAAAACTTTTACCCTCATTTTCAGTATTTAACCCTGTTAGGAAGCACGCTCTAAAAGCCGTACTTCTATTTAACAAATTGATTAGGAGCTCGAGATTTCGATGACGTGTTTAATATAGCTCAGCACTGATTTTCTCTGATTCTGATTGGTTTAAATAAATCATGTGACGCGATAGTGTCCACCTGTTGGAGTTTAAGCGCGCGCGAGTAAGCGGCGAAGCAGGGCGAAAACGTGCGGCGAAGTCGTGTGGGGCCTATAGAGAGGAGAAAGCCGAACTTTTAGCTATACCGGGGTTTAGTTCGGCTGCAACGCAGGCTAGCGGGCCCACAGACAAAATAGTTTAATAAATATTTGACTTATCTGCATCTAGCGGATTTCTTGTTGGTTTTACACACCTTTTTTTATAACTGAGAACGTCTAATTTTGGGGCTGAGGCTGAGGCTGAGCGTTCTTATGTTTTTGACAATTTGAGGCCGAAAACTTTCTCAAGACTTTCTTAAGTTATATGTTATAGAATTTCATTAAATCAATGCAGAGGTGATCAGGAAGTGTATCACGGAGTATTGTTCGGTAAATCAAGTTGCTCTTGCTCATTTAACAAGAAATTTTAAAACAAATGGGCAAAATGAAGACGTTCTCCTACTCCCAGCCTGGGGTATGTTCTCAGCATGTTCTTAAAATTTTCGTAAATCTCAGCCTCAACGTTCTTATAAAAAAGGTTCTAAAAGAGTGTATTTCGTTTGTTAATGTTACATATCGGCTTTCAGTTCTTTCTTAGTTCATAAAGATCGAGTTTAGATGTGATGCAAAAAGCGTTCGTTTGGTTTAAACCTAGTTTAGACCTACAATCCTAGACAATAATCTTGGGACACGATCTCCCCTTCCCCCCACTTACAATGTTGAAAATCAGTGATTTTTTGGTCTTTTAGTTCACAAAAGTGCAATATTTTCCAACATTGTTGTGGGGGGGGGGGGGGGGGGGGGGAAGGGGTTTACGTGACCCACTCGAAGTGTCCCAACTATTTTTGTCTAGGATTGTAGGCTTTCTCGGCAATCTAACAGTCTAACAGTGCGTTTCTGCAAAGGAACTACCAGTGAGATCTGAATAGCAAACAGCAAAAAGAAAAAACAAACTAAAAAATGAAAAACAAGCTCCATCTTGAGTGACACGTTCAACTAAACTTGGTAGATTCGCACCAAAAAAAGAACTTCCGTTTGAAATGTTTGAACAGTTTCGCATTATGGAGGTCGAAGGTCTGACATTTCCTTTTTTGCTTACCCTAATTTCGATATCAACGACGGACACCTTCTGTAACGATAAGTTTTAAGGCTGTTGAATGATTATTTGTCTGTACTTGAGAACTCGGCAAATATCTCGGTTAACAGCTTAAGCTCTTCACGGGCGGACGGACAAAATGGTTTGGGAAGCAATGCGATTCGTTGCGAAGCGGGGAAATAACTCGGTAGAGCCACGGGCTTAGCAGCCGGCACTCGTTACAGCATGCCATAGGTACAGGGATCTTGTTCCTCCGCTTAACTTCGCGATAACCAGGAAACGTCTTTAGAACGTTAACTCAGCAAAGTCTTCTTTATTGTAGATGATACTTGACACTAGCGCATAGTACAAACTGCTAAAGGTAATCTCTAAGGTCTTCAAGGGTACGTCGAGGTAATCGTCAAGGTAATCGATTTGCAATAGTTTTCGCGTTACCTATATAGTAACCTAGGTAAATACAGTTGCCTTTCGCTATTGAATTCTGGTACAAAAGAGATGTATTCTACATGAACAAAAGCGGAAGATCATTTTCTCTTGGGAAGATTGATGTATTTTCCAGAATATACTAGTATTTTCATTGGCTAAGTTATAATTAAAAATCCAGGTTAACTTTTGAACGTTTACCTTGAGGAATATAATGCAAGAATAAAAGGTTTATTTTAAAATGCAAAATCTATTATGTTTGTGAATAGATTGACCTATTTGTCTATTTGCAAAGTATAGGCAGATGTTCTTTTCAAATCTTTTCCTAATGTAAACTTTTGTAACTATATCTATTGTAATCTATTGTATCTTTTGTAGAAGTATTGTTATAATCAGTATCTTTAGTTTTTCCTATGTAAATTCAGGTATTTCCTGGTTCTGAGGTATTTTCTGAGTTCGTTTCGTTATACTTAGGAAGGGGTCTTATTCTTCTCGTGACATTCCGAAAGATGGCCCTTTGGCTGCTGTGATCCCAATTAAATTGGTGTCCGTTTATGGGACTCGTTTGGTATCATTCAAAGCACTCCCGCCATCCGTGCGCTTTCTAATTCGATCAGCACCAAATCTATAGTGATATCTCATTCCGTTAGAATGATGTATACATTTCGATATGTAAATCATCAAGTTCCCGACGGTTATAGTTCTTGTGTGCTCTACTGATGAAAGATTTGGAAATTTCTTTTCAATTCATGCGTCAATCTCTGTTTTACAAAAATGGGAATCAAAAAATGCTGTGACTTACAGATGATATCAAGATTTCGTCGTGTTTTCCTTAAAAGCACTTTTAATCGAGTACTATTATCATAACTATCGGCAATAATGTGGGCGATCACGAACAATTTCGTTTACCTAATGAAAGTCTGTTAAACACTTGAGATAAACGGAGCAATTATTAAGCGTTTAAAAGCAAGAAAGCCATTTCTCTGCCTAATTGAACTGTCAATGAGATCTCGAAAACGCTTTCAAGTAACTTTTGAAGTAAGATTCGCAAACAGAAACGTTAATTTGCAGTTGTTTACTTTAAGTTTGTTTAGCGATCATGAACAATACAAGATGTAATCGGTGTAACTTCAAAGAGATCGCGAAAGTCCGCTGAATGCAAAGAGAAAAGAAAAAACACGAGAAATATTTGATTTGGGCTTTGAACAGTTTCTAAATAAAGTGAAATTGATCAGAATTATAAACTGGATTAATCAAATAATTCACAATAATACCATTGGTACATTGCTAAATTGATCAGCAAGCCAATGATTTGTTAGCAAAACGCAAACCAAAGAAATTTTAATTTAGTGTGCGTGATATCGGGATTCTTTTAAGTGATAACATAATTAGTTAATTAAATAATTATACATTTAATTTGTTTGTTTTTGTTCGCGCCCATTCGCAGTTTTAATTTTCAATATATTCATACGTGGCTTCGGCAAAATGTGTGAAAACATCAAAAGAACAGTTCCGTGCAGAAAAATGCACAAAGAACTTTCAAGGTTGTTTTATCTGTGACCTCGGTATAACAGCTTCAAAATAAACTCTCATATCTTTTAATAATCGTAGTGGAATGGGGTGTCATTCCATAAGGCCTGTCCTTAATTAGAATGACTATTAATATCAATTGCGAAACTTAAACTAGTTCCCAACTAAAAAATAAAATGTTATAGAAACGGTTTAAAATTTCTTGACAAAAAATAAATATTTATGACGCAAATTTGGGTGATTTTCTTCTGCTATAAACAAGGAATGTTCTTAAACTGTTTGATTAGACGGATGGTTACGGCAATGAGCCGCTAAGCACCAGTTATGGCACGATAATAATATCATTTACGGGCTAAAATTACGTCGCGACCTCACGTAAACACGTATTCTCCATATCGCCGATTTTCCGCATCCTGTTTATCAGATTTTGGGATTCGTGGAATGTGAGCTAAAGGAAAAGGTGGTTATATTGGCACATCGACGCTGAAGGGTTTGCAAATTCTTTTAGGTGTTGCTACGAGTCGCAACTCTGCTTTGCTCCTATTAAGAACTGAATGCGTCAGAGGACGAGATGAACTCAACCGCGTCAAGCTTGTATTCGGAGCCTTTGGCATTCAAAATAACAAAGACTATTCTCTACGTTATAATTCTTATTCTCAGCTCTGTCGGAAACACGATGGTTATAATAATCATTTGCAGGTTTAAAAACATGAAACGTCTCCCGGGCAATTTATTTATCCTAAATCTGGCACTATGCGATTTGTTGACTCCACTCATTAGCATTCCACTGGAAATGGCGATGGTGGAAAATAACTACACGTGGGTTCTTGGATCAGCATTGTGCAAGCTTTTTCCACCGGCTGCAACGTTTTTCACGACTTCTTCATCTCTTACGCTGGCTGCGATATCGCTGGACCGATATAGAACGCTGATGCATCCGTTCAAACGGCGTTTAGACGCAAGGACGGTGAAAATTCTCATTGCGTTTGTTCACTGTTGTTCAGGCATCTTAGTCACTCCGCATATCGTGACCTCGAGGCTATCCCCAACTGTTCAATGTGTCGAGGTATGGCCTAACGACTGGCTCCCCAAGATGTATACATTTCTCCTGTTTATCGGACAGTACGCGGGTCCGCTCGTGTTCATGGCCGCCATGTACGTTTTTGCCGTACGCAACCTGTTCGTCTCTACCCAACGAGCACGTTCAATTTCGTCTACAAATTCAACGGGAAAGAGAAATAGTTCACCGAAACCCATTCTTGACCCACTGAAAGTAAGCTCGCAAGACTCCTTAGAGAGGCATTTTCGCAAGCACAATGAACATAATGTTCAGATAACGAAGGTTTTTATTGCAATAGTTGTAGTCTTCGCCGTGTTCACACTGCCAATTGAAGTGTTGTGGATTTGGGGAGACTTTGCCGGAGGGGTGAACAATAGACATTACCCCACTATTGCGGTAATTTGCCGTTTATTCACATACGCGAATAGCTGCCTCAATCCAATCATCTTTTACAAGTTTAGCCGCGATTTTCACAAAGGATTTGTGAACTTCTTTAGATATCCTTCGCCTTGTAGAGGTGATAGCACATTAAAGCGCCCAAATGGTGCGTCCACATTGGATCGGACTGGAAAAACCAGTCCATGTATGCTTACACCACGTGGATCAATGCAAAGCACCCCAAGACTTACTCCACGTGGGTCATTTCAGAGCTCAAAACAGTCAGTCAGCTTCGCAGATCAAGGACGAAAGACACTCCATGATAGTAAAATTGATCATAATTTAAATGGTCCTCGTTCTGATTATGACCATCACGTTTACAGTCAATTCCCTTCGGCTGACAGTACACTGAATAAAAGCCACGAACATATTGAACAGGCTAATCAAACGAGCCGGGATATTGACAAATATCTGAATTCCAATCCAGTTGTATTGGAAGAGTGCGTTTCAAATAGAGACTGTAATATTTCTATTAAAGTGTTCTTCTACGAATGCGACTTAACAATCGAATTGGATAAGTTGGAATCTCTGTTGGTTCTTCCACAAACCGACTGTTAGGTGACAATCCGTTTATAAAATCAAAGGTTTCATCCACAGACAACGAGAAAAAAAGAATGTAAGTTAGTGCCACACATAAGAACTTCTCGATAGCCTTCGTATGAATAGTCACACTTAATGGTTTAAAAGGTAGAGCAACCTTGCAAGGTATATAATAAACGTAACATTGCCACGTAAACGTTTTACGTAATTGCTTTCTTTTCAATGGTCGCTCTCAAGGGTTTTCTACACAGAATTAAAAGTTAAAACCACCTTGTACTGCTCAATAGCTTTCATTTGAATGGTCACACGCTAGGGTTTCATCTACAGACTTCAAAGTCAGAACCACCTTTTATAGCATAATAAACAGTACCTCATGAAAGCACTGTTCAGTAGCTTTCATTTGATTGGTCACGTCACATACACTAGGGTTTCATCAGTTAGAACCACCTTGTACAGTGCGACAAACAGTACCTCATGAAAGTACTGCTCAACAATTTCCATTTGGTTCAGCCCACTCATAAAGTATCAAATCATCTCAAACCTCCCCACTTTTACCCTTGGTGCGTACGTGTAATTAGCGTAATTATATGTGACATTATCTTTGTCATGTTCCTCGTTTAATTCGAATAAAAACAGGATGTTGTATATTGATCCCGCTTCTCTGAAGATCTCACTTGTTTCATTAAGCATGTTTTCACAATTACCTTGCTGATTGAGTTTGAATTGAGGTGAAAGATAAGTTAATTACAGACAAGCTCAACTAGAGTTCATTGTTTTGAGACAATTAATGCAAAGACTCGTTTTTCCTTCATAACTTTGTTTAGAATCAACCTTTTTCCAAACTTTTTTTTTAAATGAAAGGCCGCAATGAGACCTATTTGAAAGTATCGAAATATTTTTTTCTTCAAAATGATGAATTTTGGGGTACGCTGATACCTTAAAAGAATCAAATGAAGTTTTGATAAAGCATAAATTATGAATAAATTCCTTATGAAGCGTTTTACTGCTTTAAAACCAAAATTATTACCACTCGCCTTAACAAAGCATGATCGAATATAGTTGTCGCCTCTGTGTAAATCTCGTAAGTAGAAAATTTTGAAGGCGTGATTGTATTTTAATTCAATTTAAAGATGGAGGAAGACTTTTCGATACGCGCTTGAATTATTTCTTTGTTTTAGAAACAGCCAGTCGTTGCGAATAGCTGACATTGAAATATAACAAGAAATGAAATATCAAATGAAACTCTGTTTAACTGTTAGGTCGTTGTTCAAGCGGAAAGGATTCTTCCAACCGGTTTAAAAAACAGAGCTTGCAGCTTTCGTCACCCGAGTAACCCCAAAAAAACATTTGAACTGGCAAATTATTTTAGAATAAAGAAATCGAAATTTACGTGACTAGTGACTGTTTTTTATTTGAATTGGATATTTTTAGAAAGATTCCCCTGAACTGTGCAACACTGATGCGTGAAATCATTCATGGCAATAAAAAAACGATTAAAAAAACTTGCGCTTTAATTTACTTCTGATTCGATTTTAAGAGGGCTGACGTCTTTTAATTCGACCTCGTACGTCCTCATAAGTGTTTTTAAAACGCAATTTGAGTATTTTTACAGACTTACAGTGCTTAATCTGCCGAACATATGTCAACGAATGCGGAAAAACAAAATCAAAATAAAATCTCCGCTTTCTTAATATTACAAATTCCATCGACAAGACAAACATAAAACCGCCCTGGGATACAAAAGCGTTAGCGTTGGTCCGTATAATTGTAATTAAATTTGCTTTATTGCTGAAGCCAGGGGCAGTTTGTTTTGTTTTGATCAGGTTTATTGAATGTTTAGATAAATATTCTTGTTAAAAAGGCACTTTATTATCGCTTGTGTCATCAACCAAGGTCGACGACAGACCTACCGCTGGGCGGGGGGCATAATTGAGCGACTCACTTCTCACGTACGCGAAGGTTTTGGAAATTTTATGTTTAATACCAAAACTACCTATTTATGAAAACGATTGCAACAAAATGCTTTCTGTTCCTCTTTTTGCTCATGGCATGCGATGATGCACATTCTTAGTTTAAATTAACAGACTAGTTGACAGAAAAGCCACTAAAAAGACACATATTGAAAGCATTTAAAACCAATCATGGTCATCAAAACAAAGATGCCAAGTCAAGCTATCGATCTGAAACCTGAGTAGAATTTATGGCTGGATAATATCATGGGTGACAAATTACTTCTTATGTTTGGTTCCACAGTTCAGTTTCACTTATAAATTATAAATTCAAATTCCTATGGCGACGCCGGTTTCCTATTTGCGAGTGCCAAGATGGCGTCCAGGTTATACAAAAGAAATACTTTCTAGGCCGTTTTATGAGAAGAAAAATGCCGTTTACTTTTTTCAAATATCTCTTTTTTTTTCCAGAGATATTCCAGTTTTTAAAATATGCCAATTAGCAAAACGATGACGTCATACACTCAGCCAAACTTTGATCAAATATGAAGAAACAGATATCTCAGCTAATTTCCATCAGAAATGTTTGAGTCTTTGTAGTAATGCTCTACTAGTTGTGCTCCACAACATTAGTTTAACAATTTTGTTGCCATGGTAATATACTGGGTGTTTCCAGACCCCCTGATGCTAAAAGATCTTCTGGCCAATTTTTGGCCCTCCATTTTGATACTTGCCAATGATGCCTCATAAGCATGATCTGGCAAACATATAAATGGGTTTGGTAGACGTCTTGGCCTGGTTTCATTTTTCTGAGCTGAAAATTGCTAAAATATTGAAAACAGATTGGTGAGGACTGGAAAAGAGTGAGTTGCCATGTTAACATAATTTTATTGCAACGGTAAGTGTGTCACCTGTAGACCTATAAGTCTGCCAAGTTTCATTGGTCTCTGTAGCAAATTGCCCAAGGTAACTCTATTTTTGCACATGACTTAAAATTGAGTTGAGTAGCTAGATGATGTCATCCATCCCCTAATTTGCATATTTTACACATTTTTAAAGCTTAAAATGACATTTTAAATCTTTTACGGAATTCTTTATGATACGCCTAAAATTGCAAGGGGTGAAAATTTGATCACAGTTTAGCCTACAATTTCGCTTGCATTTCATCTGGGCCAGTTTGCTTTGGCAACATAATTAACTGCTCCCTAACCATCTACCCCGCGCCCCCTGTATTCCCGCCTTACCGCGTCAACTGACCAGCGCCTGGGGATTCCTCGCAGGTTCTTTGTGTGGAAAACGGAGAGCTCATTAAGGTCACTGTCTGTCATCCTCCAGCACTCTGATAATGCTATACTGCCGGGACCTTCAAACATTACTGAGCATTCCAAAGTCATTTTTGGCTTCGCTGAGACGGTTCTTTATGTCGCTGTCTGCTCCTTCGTCATGCCTGATAGTGCTGACCAAGAAAATGAACTCCTCAGTCGTGGATATATCTTCTCCATTCACCAGCACCGATGAGGAGTTTGGGATGTTGAGTGTCATCACGTCTGACTTCTTCTGGCTGATCTCCAGGCCTCTCTGCTGGCCATATATGCTGAGACGAGATTTCTTCTCCTGAATCTGTTGGTGGGTGTGGGAGACCAGGGTCAGGTCATCAGCAAGGTCCAGATCTTCAGGGGTTGTAAAGAGGGTCCATCGTATGCCTCTTAACTGATCTTCTGTTCGTCGTAACACCCAGTCAATGGCGATGTTGAACAGGAGAGCCGATATCATACAGCCTTGCCTTACTCCAGTTTTCACTTTGAAACAGTGGTTGCTGTTTCCCACTTTGCACGTGAAATAGTTGTAAAAGCTCCTGATGAAAAGAATGATTTCTTTTGGGATACCATATCCCGGAGATTCTGACTACACTAGCACGAGACGTTCAATGTGAAAGTTTATTGAGGATGTGTCAGTCAGTCATCTGATGCAAAACCTTACAAAGAACAACTATTGTTTCCAAGAATACAAAGGTGTGCTACCCCAGATACGGAGTAGTCCAGTACCTCTTGTGAACCTCTAATTTCAGAGGCATTCTAAAACAATGTTGCTCATTGTCTTCAGGGATAGGGGCATTGTTTGTGCCCTTTGTCCTATTGTTCTTATGGCCAATTATGTGAGATGTTCAATGGGGGTGCTGGTCGACTCCAGATACGAAAAACCACTAAAAACCACCCTTTAGAAGTGGCCAAAAAATGTGTGGAAACGTATTCCTCGTCTAATGCAGCAGCACGAAACCTCGAGGAAAGGGCTCAACTAAATGAACTAGAACATTTTACAATAGACTATTTACAAAAGCTGTAAAACAACATGTTACAGAAAAAAGAAAAGCTAGCGAAGACGAGGACTGACCGAGCAAGAATGACCTTAATCTCCCGCCAAAAACCTATATATACCTGAACATCCCAGAACAACCCGCGAACCGTCAGAATAGTCGTGCCGTCAGAATAGTAATTTGAGACTAATTCATTCATTCATACGTTAGAAATTACAAGACTTTCCCTATGGATGCTGTCGAACGCCTTCTCAGAATCTGCAAAAGTGATGTAAAGCTGTCTCTGCCACTCTGTTCACTGCTCGATGATATTGCACAATGCGAAGATCTGATCTATGCATCCTCTACCCTTCCGAAAACTCGCCCGTTCCCTTCTCAGTGGCTCGTCTACTGCATCAGATAGACGCTGAACGATGATTTTTGCAAGAATCTTGCCTGGGATGGATAAAAGTGCAATTTCACGCCAGTTATTGCAATTGTTAAGGGCTCCTTTTTTTCGGGATCTTTACAATGATGCCGTCTGTCCAGTCCTTTATTATTTCCTTTCCTTCAGATATGGCTGTAAAGAGTGGAGGAAGCATCTCGGCTGCGAGTTCTGGATCTGTCTTGAACAATTCTACCTTGAGGTTGTTTTTTTAGGGACTTGATGGCTGAGATATCTCTTCCTTCTCTGGAAGTGCAGTGTTGACATTGAGATCATGCTCTGCTTCCTGGATGTCAGGTTTTGCTGTTGGTGGTGGTCTGTTCAGGACTTCACTGGCGTGTTCTGCCCAGCGAGCGTCTATATCTGCCTCTGGTGTTACCAGTCCTCCCTGTTTGTCTTCCACTGGTGCAGCAGTAGTTCCACGATACTTGCTGCAAACTATCTTGTTGATGTTGTACACTTTTCCTTGCTCCCCTTTGTTGGATGCGCCTTTTCCCTGGCTTGCAAGGCCATCCATGAACACTCGTTTGTCTGCTCTGGCCAACCTTTTCATTTTCCTGTCTGCCTCCTGGTACTGCTGTTTGTACCTTTCTTTTAGTCTCTCTGACTTGCTCCCAATGAGCTGTTTCTTTGAGTCTCTCCTGGTAATTGATGGCTTGCCAAGTGCCTGGTGTGATCCATTCTTCCTCTTTCTTTTCCTTGTGCCCAAGCAGGCTTTACTGGTCTGGAGGTATATGCTGTTTTCACTTGCTTCCACTTGTTGTTAACGTTTGCTGATCAAACTGCTCTGACTGCGTTTAGTCCTCCATATCTGCCAGGCTTGAAACCTGTTCTTAAGCTGCAGGACAAAACCACTTCTGACTTAAGGGTTATGTAGTTTTTCAACATCAAAATACTGTCTTCCTGGTCTTTTGCCACCAGTCGTCCTCAGCTTCACTCTCACTGCTGCTACCACCAAATGATGGTCGCTGCCAACATCAGCTCCTCGTTTCGCTCTGACATCCAAGAGTGACCGTCGGCAGGTACCGTTGATCATGATCGTAGCTAGGAGGTACAGAGTTCTATCAGTCTCTCTCCATTTTCGTTTATGGCACCACAGCCCTCTCTTCCCATCGTTCTCGCATAGTTGGTGTTATCTCCTCCGACCTTTGCATTCATGTCTCCCATTACAATCTCCATGTAGTGTCTTGGTGGTTCCTCCAGCTCAGCTTGTAAATGCTCATAAAATCTGTCCTTCACTTCTTCATCACTGTTGTTTGCAGGGACATAGCACTGCATTATAGTCGTGTTGATCTGCTTCCCTTTCAGCCTGATCTTGATAGGTCTGCTGTTGACAGGTTTCCACTCCAACAAGCATTTTTCTGTAACCTTCTTAAGGATGATGCCTACCCCCTCTTAGTGTTGATGGTCATCTCTTCCTGAGTATAGCACTATATCACCTGTACTGGCTCTGAGTCTTCCTGATCTTGTCCAGAAACAGTACAGGCGAGACAGTGCTATACTCAGAGAGGATTTAGCACTTGCATAAACGTATAGATTTAGCCTAAAAGCGGAGCTCCGCACACATTTTTTGCAGGTTCTAAATAATTGTGAGAATACTCTCATTGAGTGTTGAAGTTATTAAACGCAACTGTTCAAGAAAGATCCATAGCTGAAATAAATCGCCAACTCCAATCGCATAAATTCCGCTGACAAAATACTGTCATTACGCTTGACAGAAAAAAATTAGGACTTCAGCCCGCGATCCAATTGCAAAACTGTTACTTGATCAAACACGTGATCTCGATGAGCTCTACACCTTAGCCCGCAATATAATCATGTGATACTGGTCAGCAGATACCTTGTTTTGACAGCTGTTAATTGACCACGATAACAACCTGCCTTGGGACTTCCTTTCCCCTCCCCCTCAGTCTGTAGGGTGGGCGGGCGGGCGGGCAGGCGCTCGTACGCGCTCGGCTGGATGGGTTTACTAATTTCCCTTGATGCCCCGCGCCTTCGGCTTTCAGCGCGCGGGAGCTCCACTATTATTAGGGAAAATGACAACTTAAATAGTCAATTATTTTCACACTGACCGCCTGCACAAAGCTACCGTTAAAAAAGCACATCCTTTTAATTTTGATGGGGAGAAAAAAAGTGTCGGAGAACTTTATATTTATCCAATTGATAAACCAGTATTCCTTTCTATATTTTCTCACATAATGAATATAAGAAACATGAGTCTAATTGCATGGCAACGCTTATGTTCGGTGAAATTTAACCGATTTTGACGTTATATCTTTGAGTCGTTTGTGCCTTATTTACCTTTGAATTTTTTTTCAAGAACACTCCTTGTGACATCTGAATATGCAGACAGAGCTTTGAATAATTTTAAAAAAGAAAATAACTTCTCAATTGAAATTTTAATAAAACATAATTCCGCTTTGACGGGAATAATCTTTTAACCGATGCCTTTTATGGTATTTGAGTAATTCTGCAATTCAAATCATTTATCGTGAAATATTTAGCACACCGATTGGGTACCGCGAAGCGATATTCGATCCTGTTGGCATCAGATATAAACTTAGTATTTGTAATTTCCAGACAAAATTAAACTTCTCTCTGTAAATTTTATATGAGGCTCAAGGATTGCAGAACTCGTGGTAGCCTCTTTCGGAGATAATTAAAGTGTTTCGTTTTATATATCGCAAACTCCACTCTACTTTGCCAATTTTCGTGTAATTTTCCTCACCTAGCTAGTGTGAATACGAGGCCAGAGGATGTTTTGCCGCATGATCATGACAAAAATCCGAGAAAATGAAGAGACGTGTGGTTTATTTCTAAAGGTTTGTTTTTCGGCGGTTGTCCCAAGATTGGTGTGGTCTTTTTTCTTTGTCCCGAAAAAGATACTGATTATCAAAGCAAGGACGAAAAAAGGACCCAAATATTAGAAAAAAACCGTGAAAAAAAAGCTCTTGACCATTAGATTTAATATTACATAAACATGATTAATAGAAAACTTGATTACCGGTCGCAGATCCCGTTAATTTTTGTATGTTTGAAAACCATTGTTACACAATCTTTCCTTAAGCCATCTTTACGTTCAATTTAACTTCCGAAATAGCAGCAGAGGAAGGAAAAACGAATGTTTGCATGTTAAATGACTAAAAAGAGAAACGAACATGCAATGGAAGAACTGGACAACTCTTCTAAAAGTTTGCCGACAAAGCCGTTAAAATTAGCTTGACTGAATTTGAATTTGCCATTACCGGTGGCAAAGCCCCTTATTTTGTATTTGCAAACCATTGTTTCACATTCTTTTCTCAAAGCTATCTTTACTGAATATCTTTTATCTCGGATCTGCACTCAAGTGCATCATAAAATCCAGTTACGTGCACTTAAGATTAGAAATTACTAAGGACTTAATAAAAGTTTGCTAATGAAATAAAATAAATGTAAAATTCAATTGATAAAATTGTCATCAAATGATTAATTAAACTATTATGCCAATGCAAGAGAACACAATGCCATCTTAACCAATGTCAACAGTAAAGCGAATTTAAACTCAAATAAGTAAGGAAGCGCAAAACGCGAGAAACTATCAGACGAGCACAAACACTCAGTTAATGGAACAAAGATGAATCACACCACAGAAAACACCACATTTCTAGGTTGTGCTTTCGCTTTTCTTCCAAAAAATCCTGCAAGGATTCACGCTGTGCTCAATATCAGAGTCGGCGTTAACGCTCTCACCTGTCCTCTCATCATTTTGCTGAACATCCTGGTGATGGTGGCAGTGAAAACCAAGCGACAGCTTCGCACCAAGTCTAACATAGCACTCGCCTGTTTAGCCACAACTGACCTCGTCGTCGGACTAGTTGTTCAACCTTTGCAGATCACCCGTGATAGGTTTCAACTGAAAAACCAAGGAAACAACTTTTGCACTCTGACCAAGGTACAAATAATTGCTTCCAACAAATGCTTGGCGGCATCGTTTTATCATTTGCTTTTGATGAGTGCAGAGCGTTATCTCGCGATAAAACACCCCTTCACATACGAGAACAAGGTAACAGAAGTTCGTATCATCATAGCCTCAGGTCTGGCTTGGGCTGCAGCGATCGCCCTTTCAAAGGACAACGTTATGATGACAGAAACACAACATGCGACAAGGTTAGCAGTGTTTATCATCCCAGTGATTCTGTTTTTCCCCGCAATGTTTTACTTTAATGTTGCTGTGTACAATGAAGTCCGCCGCAGTGAGAAACAAATTGCTGCTAACCAAGTTTCCTTAGAAGCCAAGGAGAAGATACTAAAAGATAAGAAAGCCTTTTACACGACAACTATTGTATTGTTTGTTATTTTTCTGTGCTACATCCCGACGAATATCTGTGTCGCTATTCTTGTTTCCTTTAAAGACAGTTTTCCTGCTAATTCAGGACATGTCACTCTGTCTCTTATTTCTTTACTGCCAGTATTGAATTCGTTGTTTAATCCGTTGATTTACGCTGTAAGAATAAGATATTTTCGCGTAGCTTTCATTCAGTTGTTGTCAACAAAAACTATTGCACAAGCTGAGGAACTTGAAAGGAAAATCTTTGGACCAAGACAGATTGGAGTCATAGCTAATGTCGAACAAGGACAAAATAGGGCTAGCCGAGAAGAAGATGAGCAACAAGGAAATGAGACATTGAACAATGGACGTGCAACTACCGTGCGAACTGAGCCGCAAGAGGGATATGAAGAAACGCCTCTTTGAGGTGAACATTTTCAAACATTGGCTTTGCTTGGAAAACCTTGTAAAAGCTTTATTTGCAGAGAAATTCGATTAAAGAAAAAAATGTTCAATTAAAGCAGTAATTATTAGTGGTGAAAAGGAGAGTGGAATATAGAGACATCGGCACATGTTAATATAGTTTAAGAAATATAACAAAATGCAGAAATGATTGTATACAATTAGCGAAAATTTCCGAAAATCTAACTAAAGATGTCTTCTTAGAAAGTAGGATCTGAATGTTCCAACGCAAAATTGTGATTGTGTTAATTTTGATATCATTTACTTTTCATGGGATGTGCGGTCTCTCTTTTCGAGACATGCAACAAAGATTCATAAGAAAATTTTGAGAAAACGAGCGAAACAAACAAACTAACCAATAAAAAACTAAGCAAAATTAAGTAACATGAAAAAGGGAGCGCATCACAGCAAATAATGACCGCGCCAAATCTAGCTTCTCGCAGGTCGAGCCTTTAGTGTCGCTTGAAATTGGATTTGTTTTTCTCGCTTAATGGCGCACAAAATCTTTCCATTCCAAGCGTGGAAATTATTGTTAAAAGCAACAGCTGAAGCATACTACATGTATCTGAATAGCTTTTTCACGGAAAACGAAAATTTACGCTCATTTTATTAAATGAACAAAATATTTAAATAACCAACAAGCATTTAAATTTGCCTTGCCGTTAGCTAATTCCCCGGCGACAGAATTGCCGAAAAAAGAGAAAATTTTCGATTAATTACCGCCCGCGTAATAATGAATAGTGGGGTTCTTTATAAAAGATCGTATTCTTATTCACGATAGCCGCCATGTTTGTTTTCACGCTATAATGCAAATTAGTCACGTGATTTGTGAGGGGGCAAACAAGCACAAATCGATAAATTTTAGCTGGTTTATTATTATGTCCGATAATTTTTCCATAGCCATGCTTTGGTTTCAGTATTGTGGTGAAAATATTCTAAGTTTTCTAAGACGAGCAGCAAGGAAATGAGACATTGAACAATGGACATGCAACTATACAGTGCTAACACAGCCGCAATTATGAAGAAACCGCTATGTTTGTAAACATTTTCAAAATATAGGCTTTGCTTGGAAAATCTTTTGAAAACTTTACCTCCAAGGAGCTTGGATTACAGAATAAAATATTCAATAAAAGCGGGTTATAAGTGGTGAAAGAGCCGGAGTGTAAAATACAGACATCGGTACATGGCAACATAGTTTTAAAACGTTTAACGAAATGCAGAAATGATTGTATACAATGTGCGACAATCGCCTTGTTGGAATAGGATCTGAATGTTACCACGTTATTAGATTGTGATTGTGTTAATTTTGATTTCATTTATTTTTGATATTTTTGAGAGATACAACAAGGATTCATAACACAATTTTGAGAAACAAATTTTAATAAACAAACAACAAATGAGAAAAATTCAGTAACATGGAAAAGGGAACGCATCAAAGAAAAAAAAATGACAGCGCCAAATCTCTTATCTCTCGCGTCTTTTCGTTTCCCGAAGGTCGAGTCCTGCGTGAGCGTCGCTTGAAAGTGTATTTGTTTTTCACGCTTATGACCCATAAAATCTTTCCATTTCAAGCGTAGAAACTACTGTTAAAAGCAACAGCTCAAGCATACTACCAAACAGCTGATTTACGGAGAACGAAAATTTGTGCTTCTGTTATTGAATAAACAAAATATTTTAATAAGCTAAGGTTATTCCCCGGGGACAGAACAACCGAGAATAGTGACAATTTTCGATTAATTATCGCCCGCAAAATAACTGATGACGCATCACCGTTGTTTTTATCCACCCACCGCCAAAGTGTGCGCTTGCTTTCATCCTTTTTGTTAATTTTACAAGAAAAAATTTTTTCCCGGTTGGTTGTTTGTCTCTTTTATCAATTTTTCGTTGAGATGTTTGAAGTTTGCTGGACGAACCGTTCATGATCACATTTTGCCCGCTTAATGGATCTAGAGTGTTTTAAATTTACCCATGGAAGCTTCACTGTTAACAACAACAGAAAAGTAAAAAAGTCTGCATATGAGCCTAGTGGCCCATCAGACTTGAGCTTATCCCGGTTTCCGTAGCATGAAGCGACTAGGAGTATTTCTACTCCCCCCCTGGATGGGATGCTAGTCTTTCGTTGGGTTACCCCCAGCTGTAAATTCGCCAGTACCCATTTATACACCTGGGTGAAGAGAGGCACTATGAGAGTAAAGTATCTTGCCCAAGACCACAACGCAGTGCCCCGGCCAAGGCGCGAACCCGGACCGCCCGATCCGGAGTCCAGCGCACTAAACATTAGGCCACTGCGCCTCCCAACGTTAACAACAACAGCCGAAGCATAATGTCTGTACAGCTGTTCCACGAAAAACTAAACATTACGCTCAAATTTTCTTGTTACGTTTTCTGCATACCTTTAAAAGAAAAAATGGCAAAAATATTAAACATTGTCTAGCCGTTAGCTAATTCTCAGCAGAGTAGGCGAGAAATAGGAAATAATTTTCGTGTAATTGCCGGTGCAATGTAACTGGTGAGGCATCACGTTTGCTTTTCTGGTACTGGACAAAATCCCGCTTGTTTATTTTTCCCCATTTTTAATTTTCGTCTAGTTTAGTGTGGTTCGTTCGCGATGGAAATGTTTCATTTTATATTGTATCATCTATCGAAGCCACGTCCCAGTTTTTATCATGTCATCAGTTTTCGCAGTATTCGACTGTTTATCGTGGAGATAATAAAATTTACTGTTAGTTTAACTATCGAAACAGCGGCTGAGAAAAGAGAAATGTTTTACATTTTAAAAGAAGAGCGAAGAAGAACACGGAAAAATAAATTGGCTCGAATATGCCATTACCGTTATGTTTTGGACGTTTGAAAACCATTGTTACACAATCTTTCTTAAGCCATCTTTACGTTTCAAACACTATGTTGCGTTTAATTTAACTTTCGAAATATCAGCAGAGGAAGGGAAAACGAATGTTTGCATGTTAAATGACTGAAAAGAGAGACTAAAAATGGAGGAACTGAACAACTCTTCTAAAAGTTTGCCGACAAAGCCTTTAAAATAAGCTAGACTGAATTTGAATTTGCCATTACCGGTGGCAAAGCCCTTTATTTTGTGTTTGTAAACCATTGTTTCACATTCTTTTCTCCAAGCTATCTTTACTGAATATCTTCTATTTCAGATCTGCACTAAAGTGCATCATAAAATCCGGTTACGTGTACTTAAGATTAGAAATTACTAAGGACTTAATAAAAGTTTGCTAATGAATTAAAATAAATGTAAAATTCAATTGATAAAATTGTCATCAAGTGATTAATTAAACTATTATGCCAATGCAAGAGAACACAATGCCATCTTAACCAATGTCAACAGTAAAGCAAATTTAAACTCAAATAAGTAAGGAAGAGCAAAACGCGAGAAACTATCAGACGAGCACAAACACTCAGTTAATGGAAGAAAGATGAATCACACCACAGAAAACACCACATTTCTAGGTTGTGCTTTCGCGTTTCTTCCTATAGATCCAGCTGCAAGGATTCAAGCTGTGCTCAATATCAGAGTCGCCGTTAACGCTCTCACCTGTCCTCTCATCATCTTGCTGAACATCCTGGTGATGGTGGCAGTGAAAACCAAACGACAGCTTCGCACCAAGTCTAACATAGCACTCGCCTGTTTAGCCACAACTGACCTCATGGTCGGACTAGTCATTCAACCTTTGCAGATCGCCTTTGATAGTTTTCTACTGAAAAGTCAAGAAAACAACTTTTGCACTCTGACCAAGGTACAAATAATTGCTTCCAACAAATGTTTGGCGGCATCGTTTAATCATTTGCTTTTGATGAGTGCAGAGCGTTATGTCGCGATAAAACACCCCTTCACATACGAGAACGAGGTAACTGAAGTTCGTATCATCATAGCCTCTGGTCTGGCGTGGGCTGCAGCGTTCGCTCTTCCACTGGACAACGTTTTTATGACAGAAACACATTTTGTAACAAGGTTAGCAGTGTTTATCATCCTGCCAGTGATTCTCTTTTTCCCCGCAATGATTTACTTTAATGTTGCTGTATACAAGGAAGTCCGTCGCAACGAGAAACAAATTGCTGCTAACCAAGTTTCCTTAGAAGCCAAGGAGAAGTTACTCAAAAATAAGAAAGCTTTTTATACGACAACTGTTGTACTGCTTGCTATTTTTCTGTGTTATATCCCAACGAATGTCTGTGTCGCTATTCTTATTTCCTTTAAAGACAGTTTCCCTGGTAATGTAGGACATGCCACTTTGTCTCTTGTTACTTTATTGCCAGTATTGAATTCGTTGTTTAATCCGTTGATTTACGCTGTAAGAATAAGATATTTTCGCGTAGCTTTCATTCAGTTGTTGTCAAGAAAAAAGTATTTCAGAAGCCGAGGAACTTGAAAGGGCAATCTTTGGACCAAGACAGATTGGAGTCATAGCTAATGTCGAACAAGGGCAAAACAGGAGCAGCCGAGAAGAAGATGAGCAACAAGGAATTGGGACATTGGACAATGGAAATGCAACTACAGCGCGAACACAGCCGCAATTATAAAGAAACCCCTCTGTTTGAAAACATTTTCAAAATATAGGCTTTTCTTGGAAACCCCTTCGATTGCAGAAGGTATTATCAAAAAAGTAATTTTATGGTGGTGAAAGAGAGTGTGGAAAAAACAGACATCGGTGCATGTCAACATCGCTTAAGTTTAACGAAATGCGAAAATGATTGTATACAATTTGCGAAAATCCCCGAAAATTCAACTTAAGATGCCTCCTTTGAATTAGGATATGAATGTTACAACGTTATTAAATTGTGATTGTGTTTCTCTTGATTTCATTTATTTTTGATATTTTTGAGAGATCGATAAAACCAAGATTCATAACAAAATTTTGAGAAACAAATTTTAATAAACAAACAACAAACGACAAAAATTCAGTAACGTGGAAAAGGGAACGCATCAGAGCAAAAAAAAGAAATGACAGCGCCAAATCTCTTATCTGTTGCATCTTTTCGCTTCCCGCCGGTCGAGTCTTGCATGAGCGCCGCTAAAAACGGTGTTTGTTTTTCTCGCTTAATGGCGCATAAAATCTTCCCATGCATTTCAAGCGCGGAAACTACTGTTAAAAGCAACACCTGAAGCATACTGAGAACAGCTGATTAACGGAGAACAAAAATTTGCGCTTTTGTTATTCAATAAACAAAATATTTTAATAAGCTAAGGTTATTCTCCGGCGACAGAACAGCCGAAAAAAGTGACAGTTTTCGATTAATTATCGCCCGCAAAATAACTGATGACGCATCACCGTTGTTTTTATCCACCCACCGCCAAAATGTGCGTTTGCTTTCATCCTTTTTCAAGTTTAAAAGAAAATTTTTAATTTTCGTTTCCCGTTTGGTCATTTGTTTGTTTCTTTTATCAATTTTTCGTTGAGATGTTTGAAGTTTGCTGGACAAACCATCGATGATCGTATTTTGCTCGCTTAATGGGTCTAGAATCTTTTCAATTTACACGTGGAAGCTTCGCTGTTAAATACAACAGCTGAAGCATAATGTCTGTACAGCTGTTCCACGGAAAACAAAACATTAGGCTCAAATTTTCTTCTTACGTTTTCTACATACGTTCCAAGATATTTTGAAGGAAAAATGGCAAAAATATTGAAGTACCTAGTATATGGTTTAAAGATTTTCTAGCCGTTAGCTAATTCTCGGCAGAGTAAGTGAGGAATGAGAAAACATTTTCGTGAAATTACCGGCGCAGTGACCATAACATCTAACTGGTGAGGCATCACGTTTTTCTTCCTGGTACTGGACAAAAACGCTGCGTTTGCTTTCGTCCTTTTTTTAAGGAAATGAATGACATCCCGCTTGTTTATGTTTTCCCCCTTTTTTTTTTACTTTCGTCTGGTTTAGTGTTGTTCGTTCGCGATGGAAATGTTTCACTTTATATTGTATCATCGCAAAGTGTTTATTTGTTTACCATAATTATAACGCATTTTTGACTCAATCCAAAAAAAAATTATTTTAAGTTGCCGAAGACACGTCCCAATTCTTATCATGTCATCAGTTTTCGCAGTATTCGACTGTTTTTCGCGGATATAATAAAATGCCACGCAAACCTAGCTTGAAAACGAATCGAAATCCGCTAAAGTCATATATGGCTATGCAAAAACAAGGGGAATGAATAATGTTGTTGTTTGTAAAAGATTTTCTTCCAAAAGGAATAGTATACTTAGTTATTACGACTTGATCTCGGAAACTCCACCCTACTTTGCCTAATCTAGTGCGTACAAAGCAAGTGTGAATGTGAGGCCATACAGTGGCTGTTTAAATTGGACGGTGAAATATTTTTGCCATATGATCCTGACAAAAATCCGAGAAAATGAAGAGGCGCTGTTATTTTTAAACGTTACCTTGTAAAAGGAAGAGTTAACATTAGCGGTTGTCGCAAGATTGGTGTGGTCCCCTTTTCTTTGTGTCACGAAAAGGTAATGATTATCAAAGCAAGGACTAAAAAAATAGCCAAACCGGTTAAACAAAGAAAACTTGTGGGTTTGAGAACCGGTTTCTTTCAAGCCGTTAAGTTTTCATGGGGCAACAGAAAAGACCAGAGAAAAAAATATGAAAACGTAAACAACACAGGCGACCATTAGATTAAATAAGTTCCGTATATCAGATAAATAGAAAACTTGTATTTTATTTGCAAAACAACACAAATTTGGGCGGATAAATGTAAGGCGAAATTTTTGCCACGAAAAAAAAAACAGTATTCAGAAAATTAACCTGGCTGAACACTTCCACATCAATTTACTATTAGTTTAACTATCGAAACAGCGGCTGAGAAAAGAGAAATGTTTTACACTTTAAAAGAAGAGCGAAGAAGAACACGGAAAGATAAATTGGCTCGAATATGCCATTACCGTTTGCAAATACCGTTATGTTTTGTATGTTTGAAAACCATTGCTACACAATCTTTTCTTAAGCCATCTTTACGTTTCAAACATTAATTTGCGTTTAATTTAAATTTCGAAATAGCGTCAGAGGAAGGGAAAACGAATGTTTGCATGTTAAATGACTGAAAAGAGAAACTAACAATGGAGGAACTGAACAACTCTTCTAAAAGTTTGCCGACAAAGCCTTTAAAATTAGCTTGACTGAATTTGAATTTGCCATTACCGGTGGCAAAGCCCTTTATTTTGTGTTTGTAAACCATTGTTTCACATTCTTTTCTCAAAGCTATCTATACTGAATATCTTCTATTTCGGATCTGCACTCAAGTGCATCATAAAATCCGGTTACGTGCACTGAAGATTAGAAATTACTAAGGACTAAGTTTGCTAATGAAATAAAATAAATGTAAAATTCAATTGATAAAGTTGTCATCAAATGATTAATTAAGCTATTATGCCAATGCAAGAGAACACAATGCCATCTTAACCAATGTCAACAGTAAAGCGAATTTAAACTCAAATAAGTAAGGAAGAGCAAAACGCGAGAAACTATCAGACGAGCACAAACACTCAGTTAATGGAACAAAGATGAATCACACCACAGAAAACACCACATTTCTAGGTTACGCTTTCGCATTTCTTCCTAAAAATCCTGCAAGGATTCACGCTGTGCTCAACGTCAGAGTCGCCGTTAACGCTCTCACCTGTCCTCTCATCATTTTGCTGAACATCCTGGTGATTGTGGCAGTGAAAACTAAACGACAGCTTCGCACCACCTCTAACATAGCACTCGCCTGTTGGTGGTCGCCACCTCGTGGTCGGAGTAGCTGTTCAACCTCTGCAGATCGCCAGCGAACTTTTGTTACTGAAAAGTCTAGAAAACACTTTTTGCGCTCTAACCAAAGTATCAATAACTGTTACTGCCAAATGTTTGGCGGCATCGTTTAATCATTTACTTTTGATGAGTGCAGAGCGTTATGTCGCGATAAAACACCCCTTTGCATACGAGAACCAGGTAACTGAAGTTCGTATCATCATAGCCTCAGGTCTGGCGTGGGCTGCAGCGTTCGCCCTTCCACTGGACAACGTTATGTTGACAGAAACACATTTTGCGACAAGGTTAGCAGTGTTTATCATCCCAGTGATTCTGTTTTTCCCTGCAATGTTTTACTTTAATGTTGCTGTGCACAATGAAGTCCGTCGCAGTGAGAAACAAATTGCTGCTAACCAAGTTTCCTTAGAAGCCAAGGAGAAGATACTAAAAAATAAGAAAGCTTTCTATACTACAGCTATTGTACTGCTTGCTATTTTTCTGTGTTATATCCCAACGAGTATCTGTGTCGCTATTCTTATTTCCTTTAAAGACAGTTTCCCTGGTAATGTAGGACATGCCACTTTGTCTCTTGTTACTTTATTGCCAATATTGAATTCGTTGTTTAATCCGTTGATTTACGCTGTAAGAATAAGATATTTTCGCGTAGCTTTCATTCAGTTGTTGTCAAGAAAAACTATTTCAGAAGCCGAGGAACTTGAAAGGGAAATCTTTGGACCAAGACAGATTGGAGTCATAGCTAATGTCGAACAAGGACAAAACAGGGCTAGCCCAGGAGAAGATGAGCAACAAGGAAATGAGACATTGGACAATGGACATTCAACTACAGCGCGAACACAGCCGCAATTAGGAAGAATCGCCTCTTTTTGGAGACAATTGTAAACCTTTTTCGAAACATAGGGTTTGCTTGGAAAAACTCGTTGAAAACTTTACCTCAAAGGGGCTTCGATTGCAGAATAAAATATTTAATAAAAGTAGTTATAAGTGGTGAAAGAGAGAGTGGGAAATGCAGGCATCGGTACATGTCAACATGGTTTAAAAACTTAAACGAAATGGGGAAATGATTGTCCAAAAATCCCCGAAAATCTGACCAAAGATGCCTTCTTGGAAATAGGATCTAAATGTTAGAACGTTATTAATTTGTGATTGCGATAATTATAATATCATTCATTTTTGATGGGATGCGGCCTCTCTCTTCGAGACGTACATCAAAGATTCACAACAACTAACATTTTGAGAAAACGAAGCAAAGAACCAAAAACACCTAACAAAAATTAATTAACATGAAAAACAGGACGCATCAGAATGTATCATCAAAAATGACCGGGCCAAATCTCTTATCGCTTCTCGCAGGTCGAGGCTTATATGAGAGCGCCGCTTATAATTAATTGAAATCTGTATTTGTTATTCTCGCTAAATGGCGCATAAAATTGTTCTGTTGTGAGCGTGGAAACTATTGTTAAAAGCGACAGCTGAAGAAGAGCTGTTTCACGGACAACGAAAATTTTCGCTCATTTTATCAATTGCTGAGAAAGAAAAAAACAATTTTCGATTAATTACAGCGCGCGTAATAACTGATAACACAGCACGGTTGTTTGTATCCACGCATTTTACTTTCAGTTTTCTAATCTTCCAAGAAAATTAGTATTTTCCCGGTCGTTAGTGTGTTTCTTTTATCAATTTTCCTTGAGAAGTTTAACGTTTGCAGGATAAGCCATTCATGATCGCATTGTGCTCGTTAAATTGGTTTACAATCTTTTCATTTTACGAGTTGACAACAACAGCGGAAGCTACGTACATACGGATCGAGAACTCAAACATTACGCTCAAATTTTCTTGTTTTCTTCATACCTTTCAACATTTTAAAAAAGAAAGAAAAATGATGAAAATATTGAACTACCAACATGGTTTAATTAAAAATCATCTAACCGTTAGCTAATTTTCTGCAGAGCAGCCGAGTAATAATTTCAGTGTAATTGTCACCACAATAACTGATGAACATGAAGCATCACGTTAAGTTTTCTCGTACTGGGCAAAAATGGTGCGTTTGCTTTCTTACATTTTATTTTTCAAGAAAATGAGTTACGTCCCGTTTGTTTTGCTCAATGATCAAAATATTTAAAATAACCTAATTTTCGATTAATTAGCGCCCGCGTAATCATCGCTGACGCATCGCGGCTTGTTTTATCCACGCAGGGCGAAAATGTGCGGTTTTTTTTCAGTTCTTTCATCCTTTTTCTTTTGAAAAAAAATTAGCAATTTCCCGGTTGTTTGCATGTTTCAATCGTTGAAAACTTTGAAGTTTGCAGGACGAACCATCGATGATCGCATTTTGCTCGCTAAGGGGATTTAGAATTTTTTTTGAAATTACTCGTTGAAGTTTTACTGTAGAAAACAACAATGTCTGTACAGCTGTTCAAGAGAACTAAAAATAACGCTCAAATTTTCTTGTTTTCTTCATATACCTTCCAACTTTCAAAAAAAATTATAGGAAAATGACAATATGATTGACTGTTAAAATATTGTACCAACGTGGTTTAAAAATTATCTTCCTGTTAGCTAATTCTCAGCAGAGCAGCCGAGAAATGAGAAATATTTTCCTGTAATATCACGGGTGACAAATTACTCCATAATTTTGGCGCGAAATTTTAGCGCTAATTTACAATTTCACATGTGAAATTACAAAATTGCCATGGCAACGTTTCCCATGTTTCAGTGCCAAGATGGCGTACAGGATTTTAAAAGATGATCTTAAAGCTTAAACTTTGCACATTTTCGCTTGAATTTCACCTTGGCTAGTTTGTTTTGTCGTCTTATAATCTTTTAGCGATAACATTTTGGCATTGAGGAGATTTTTGAGCGTTTAACACGGGCGTCGTTTCCAACCGGTTCGTTCATGACGATACAATAAACAAGTTAAAAAATTACGATTGTAAGCATATTAATTTGTCACCTATGATATTAAAAGGTAACCAAATGGTATACTCGACTCGTAAAATTAGGAAATAATTTCACGCGCGTTTTGTCAAAATTCTAATAATTTCCGGAGCAAAACGCGTGTGAAATTATTTCCTAATTTCAGTCGTCACCATTTGAGTACCCAACCTAATTGCCGCTTTTCAAATTCGATGTAAATGTTTCATTTTATAATGTATCTTTGTAGTATTCGCAGTAATGTTTATTTTATGACATGTCGTCCGTTTTCGCAGAATTCGACTTATATGTAATAAAATGCCGCGCGAAGCTAGCTTGAAAACGAGTCGCAAGCCGCTAAAATTTCGCGGCAAAATATTTTTAGCATATGGTAATACAAAAACACCGAGAATGTATGATGGTGTTCCAGTCTTTGAAAAAGATTTTCTTTTAAAAGAAATAGTACATTAATTTTTTGTTATTAAGATTTACAAAAGGAGAACTTAAAGCCAATAAAATAAATAGAATCTAGCATGTTAATGAAAACCCAAATCTCTTTTGCAGCCGTCATTGTGGTCATTTAAATTCCTTATTAAACAGAGCACAAGAAGACCAAATCGTAAAATTCAATTTAATTACGGATATTTGAAGAGCCAAAAATATATTTGAGTCGTAGAAAACCTAAAAATAATGGTACATGTTTGTTAACAATTGCTATATTAGAGCACTGAAACTGTTAACAAGCATCTTTGACTTCGGATGGCTTGGATGGAAATGGATTGCAACTTGACAAATTGAGGCTTAAGAGACGGTCTCTGTAATTTCGGTCTGCTCGATCTGGCTTGAAAAATAGATTTCGCTTATTTCTTGTGTGTTGCGAGACTTTCATGTACTTATACTAAAACCACAATCCGCTTGACCAGATCATTTATTTTTTTCGAGTTTTTAAGGATTTTCGGTTCACCCAAACGAGCGCCCGTAACGACCAATGTCAGGGCTTAAATTTACCACAACTTTCAAGATGAATTAAACAAAACGAATAACCTCTGTACCAAAAATACACCACAGCCAGTTATATTATGTCTTCTTGATTTATCACACCGACTTTCATGAACATTGACTTCGAATCAAGCCAGCAGCAAGACATTAACGACACCCCTATCACACACTTTGATGAAACACGCGAAAACGGATCAGATTCAAACTTTATTTTTGAAAAAGTGAGGCGGTCTATTTGAATCAAACCAACGCAGCCGAAAAGTTGATACATAAGACAATGTCACTATAGAAAGAAACCTTGTGGTCTCGTCTTATTGAAATATTTATAGCTGTGCAAACTTGCCAAATTTCGACGATCTTCATGTTTACCGCCATTTTGAGGTACTCGTCAGGACGAAGCGTTTCATCAACTTGCCTCACAGATGTATCTAAAACCATCAGAAATAAAGAAAAAGTCAATATAAATGTATTACAGTTCAAATGAAAGAGTTAAAATCGTGTTTATAAACGGAAACTCGACCTACATTTCAACCATTTCTGGAGATCTAAGATAGGTCATCATTGTTCGAATTTCACTCGATGATTCCACAAGAAATTACAATATTTGACACGAAAACTTTGACCTGATGTAGCATATGAATCAGGTTAAGGTAGTAACGTCGTCCTTTCCCTTCCTTGCTGGCACACAGCGAAGATTTTCCATTGCAAAACGTTGAACGTCGAACAACAACCGAAGAACCGGCTTCGCGGTCACTACTTCATGTATGAGGCTCGAATGAGGCACTGTACGGTACAATACGATACCCCATACATAAAGTATGTACCGATAGATAAACATGACCGGTTCGTTTGCTTCATCGCCGATGTTCGACGTTTTGTCGTAAAAACAACTTCGCTGTACGCATGGAAGAAAGGGAAATTACGAGGTAACTACCTTTACCTGATTCAAACGCTACATCGAGCCGAAGTTTGCGTGTCAGGTATTGTTATGTCTTGTGGAATCATCGAATGAAATTCGAACAATGATGACCTATCTTTCATCTCCAGAAATGATTGAAATTTAAGTCTAGTTTCCGTTTTTAAACACGATTTTAACTTTTTCATTTGAACTGTAATGCCTTTATATTAACTTTTTCTTTATATTTGATGGTTTTAGATACGCCTGCGAGGCAAGTTGATGAAACGCTTCGTCCTGACGAGTACCTCAAAATGGCTGCAAACATGAAGATCGTCGAAATTTGGCAAGTTTGCACAGCTATAAATGTTTCAATAAGTCGATACCGCAAGGTTTCTTTCTGTAGTGACATTGTCTTGTGTATCAACTTTTCGGCTGCGTTGGTTTGACTCAAATAGACCGCCTCACTTTTTCAAAAATAAAGTTTGAATCTGATCCGTTTTCGCGTGTTTCATCAAAGTGTGTGATAGGGGTGTCGTTAATGTCTTGCTGCTGGCTTGATTCGAAGTCAATGTTCATGAAAGTCGGTGTGATAAATCAAGAAGACATAATATAACTGGCTGTGGTGTATTTTTGGTACAGAAGTTATTCGTTTTTGTTTAATTCATCTTGAAAGTTGTGGTTAATTTAAGCCCTGACATTGGTTGTTACGGGCGCTCGTTTGGGTGAACCGAAAATCCTTAAAAACTCGAAAAAAATAAATGATCTGGTCAAGCGGATTGTGGTTTTAGTACAAGTACATGAAAGTCATGCAACAAACAAGAAATAAGCGAAATCTATTTTTCAAGCCAGATCGAGCAGACCGAAATTACAGAGACCGTCTCTTAACTTTTCAAGTTGTTTGAGCGCGTCTTAAAAAAATCGATATTTATAGCTGTGGTTTGATTTCTCTACGCAAATTAAGGTTATATCTTTCTTTAGATGTTATGTATTTCATGGGTTAAGTTGCTTACCACTAATTATATTTCAGAAAAGTTTAGACCAAACATCCGCGAAATCCATTGCTAGTTTAATAGACAGGGATTTTAGCGAAAAAGATTTTCTCCACACTTACAGAGCCCCGAGTAAAAAAAAAAAGAAAAAAGAAAGAAAAAAAAAGTAAAAATAAGCGTAGCTCTATTCATTAATATAAATAGTAAGTATTTTGGGTGTATTAGTATTTTTCTCTTAAGTAGTCTTATTAGTAATTGTATTGTACTCAGGTTAGTTTATCTAGTTTTTCTTTCTTTTTATCTACAAATGTAATTTAAATTGTTATTGTCACTCTTATTTGTAAACTTATATAAATATCAACAAAATACAAAAAAAAAAGCCCCGAGCCGCACATATCAGGGGCGTTGCGCAACACCTTGAACCATGAAAAAGTTTCCATGCTATATTCCAAACATAGGCACGCTAAGCGTGCAGGAGTTATTTTTTCAATTGATTGGGTGGCTTGGGGTAAGACTGGGTGTTAGTCCTGTTGGGATGGTTTATTTCGTGGGTTGAGCTATTTGTGCATGGTGCATCACTAACTACATAGCCCCTTACTACGACTAAGAGGTATTTTTTTTTGGAAAAAAATATGCTTGCAGACAAAACAATTTTTACGTGCAATTTGTTGCGTCAAAACTGTTTCGTTCAATAGTAAATTTTTATCATTAAAAAAGAAAACAAGAACTAATTTAATTGTCAAAATGTCACAAAATGGCTTCCGTAACGCGATACTTTTGTTTGTTACAGGATACTTTTGTGTTTTTGTAAAACACTGTAAAACGATACCTTTGTTTTTTTAAAAAACACATGTAACATGACACTTCTGTATCTCACTTTTGTAACATGATACTTGATACTTGAAAATACCATGTCTCCATTGAGTAATCGATAAGTAATAAACGAAGTAATAAACGAATCAAATCAAAAACCATATATTTAGGAAAGCTTTTAAAGCGTAGTACACCTGGAGTATTTGTTTCCTGTCGTAAATATAAATTTTCTTTCAACAAACAGGAACAAAAGCTAATTAATTTTAGTTATCAAACTGTCACGGAATGACATGCTCTTATTCTAGCCGTTGCCGCTATCGATCGTAGTTAATTTTAAAAGCAAAACCATTTGAAATTCAATACCCATACCGATTAATTAAATGTCTAAACGTGGTGTGTTTAATAAACATAAACGCTACTTGCCCGAGAGTCAGTGAATCGAGCAAGACACTAAAGAGACTAATTATATTAATTGCGGTTTTCAGTTGGCGAAACGGAGTCTTAAGCAATAATAAATTTAGAAAATTTCTTTGTCACAAACTCTTAAAACAAGAGGCCACAACACACTCTGAAGAAGATTCCTTGCCATTTTTATGACTCTTTGTAAACACAGTATTAACATCCAATGAGAACATTATTCTTCAAATCTGCTTTGTGCAAATGCTTTATGCAATTTCTACTACGGTCAGTGAAACTAGCCCGTCCTAAACGAACGCTCGAATAACGGCGAGTGCGTTGTAAGCAGGCGAGCGTTTCAAATCCGGGGTTAATTCACAACTCACCGATTCCGCCTCCTCCAAATCTAAAATCTTCGAATGAATTCCCTCGCTTACAACTGTGTCAGATTACTTTCCCTTTACAAACTGCAATTTCATTGGTTCTGATAGTACCTCAAACCTGATTGGTGTGACAAACAAACATACTTCACTGACTGACTGACTGACTGACTACACTGTCCATCGCGCCGACTAAAGAGTTATTTTTTTGAAAAAATGACTCAATAAATACAATTCATTTATTTCGAAATTTTCACAATAACACGTTGCGCCAAGATATAGCATTGAGTTCCCTGTAACGGCCAGATTTGTCCTGATCTTCACGCTGTTTTTTATCGTCAGACTTGTCGTTAACGCTCTCGCCTGTTGTCTCATTATTTTGCTGAACATCCTGGTGATGCGTGCTGTGTGAGCTATAACCAGTTCAGTCTATCGAGCACATTCTGCTCCCTTATTTGCTAAATTGGGCATCATAGATATTTTCCAAATCAATTGGAAAATTGATGACAAATAGCTTAATTTATGTTTTATTATCATAACCAGCTCAAGTACTTAGTTATGACACTAGATCGGCCAGTTGTTATCGATGACATCGTGCAAACCTTAAGCAGTTTACGATACTTTATCAAGGTCCTAAAATTTGGAATTCAATCCTAATATAGATCACTGGCTCAACAAGCTTTCTTACTTTTACGAAAAAGAGACTGAATTGGTCAAGCCGCACACTCACAGCTCAATTATAAATATATTGATAACCGAGGTGGCCTCACCCAGATGACCTGTTATATCTTCCTTTTCTACGGCAAGACTAAAAGTCTACTGTAGTCTAACTCGCCCTACTTCTATATAAATTGTAAAGAACTATCCTTGTTTCTTTGCGGCGAATTAATGATGATGATGGTAGTGAAAACCAAACGACAGCTTCGCACCAAGCCTAACATAGCACTCGCCTGTTTAGCCACAACTGACCTCGTGGTCGGACTTGTTTTTCAACGTTTGCATATAACCTGCTATATCTTCCTTTTCCATGGTAAGACTAAAGTGTACTGTAGTCTAACGGAGATAGCAACTGACATTGTGTTTTGGTGTCGGTTTACCATTTGCTTTCAGTCAGCCGGCGCCGAGCCACAACTCGCAATAAAACATCCCTTCGCATACAAGCAACCAAGTCACTGAAGTTCGTATCATCATAGCCTCTGGTCTGGTGTCGGCTGCAGCGTTCATCCTTCCAATTCAAGGTCTCTGTTTGACAAACTTACAATTCCTGACAATATTAGCAGGCTTAGCAATATTGTTTCTCTTTTGGAGGTTCGTTAAAATAGAAATTGTAGTACAGCCGCCCGGAAACAGCGCCGTTATTGAAAGAATATTTCATACCTACCCTTATGTATACCATTTTTGACAGGGAAGGTTTCCCTATTTTACACCATCGATAGAAAATGATAACCACATACCTACAGAAGATTATAAACACATACCTACAGAAGACGATAAACACAAACCTACAGAAGATATACTGTATCGGTCTTCCTAACTCTTGTTTTGAATAACCAACCTCACTCGACCCAGTGAATCAACAAGTCGGTGAGTCTGTCCAAGATATTTTGACAGTTTCCCTTACCCTTTTGCATATACTCCAACTCCTGAAGTCCCTATCCTTTAATATATCTCCAGCTTGAAAACAGTAAGGCGTGGGAAGCTTGGCGATCGTGTCATATATCTTAGGCGTATTTTTGAGGAGATGAAAAAATACCTGGATTTACGAAACAGCAATACTGGCTCTTTTTGGAATGGTACTCATTACAAAAACCCATCGGGAAGCTGCGAGAATAACTAATAAAATAATGGCTAGGATAATTGGATTGCATTAAAGCGAGACTTAAAGTCGTGACGCTCGCTTTTGGCCTTAGACACCCAAAAAATACCAGATGAGTGTACATGCGTTGACAATGCTCCTTTAACCCTTCAGTTCATTCCTAACTGATTGACAAAACTCAGAATTGGAGCAATCCCAGATTTCCGTTTATGAGATATCAAACAGCAAATTGACACACTAAGAGTGAATATATCCAGACTGAAAAGTTGTAAACTATAGAACACCTTGTACAGCATTACATGAAAGTACTCCTGAGTACCTTTCATTTGAATAATGGTCACGCACTATATTTTATTATATAGACGCGCGTGTTAAATGCGGATAAAATGCATACGACCGTGGCCCATTTTCCAGGTCCTCACTATTGAGGATATCGATGACGTCATTTCGCGCCATTGCCGGTCGAAAGATCGATCGATAGATATGTTAAGCTCACTGAAGTCAACATAAAATCGTTCACTAAGGAACAGGAAAATGCAATCATAGGAAAGGAAACTTCACATGTCTTAAAACAATTTAAGGACTGTTTTTTGCAAAGTAGACCAAAGGAGAAATATTAAAGAAAGTCCAGCTGCAAGAGTTTACGTAAGCTTATTAGGGTTAAAGGTTTGTGCTGGTTCTGTAGTTTTTGTCTATTTTTTTTTTCATTCGAACATAAAGTTCATATCATCTCGTCACCGTGTAATATCCTCTGTATATTATCCACAAATCTAAAGCACAAGAATTCTCTTGTGTACACCGTGCCACCTATTTCTGCTGCAAAAGATTTATTTAAATGGAAAATAACATACAAGAGTTTGTACCTGACCGGGGGCCACCTTGTACAGGAAAATAAAATTAATATATATATATATATATATATATATATATATATATATATATATATATATATATATATATATATATATATATATATATAAACACAACTATATAAATGAGTGAAAATGTGGTCCAGCCGGGAATTGAACCCGGGTCTCCAGATTACTAGTCGGATGCCTTAACCACTCGGCCACTGAACCAACCACGCTGGCAATGCAGCTGGAAATTGACCTTATAGTGATTAGGTCCGGGGAGACATATCAACACATTCTAATGAGGTAGTCAGTTGTCCAGATTCCCCACCCCACACTTAATTTAATATTTATTTCTCTCCTCGGGGGAATAGGACTGTGAATCGCCGATCGACCGGGGTGTAGTGAGGTGATCCTGGCTGCAGAGAATGTGTTGATATGTCTCCCCGGACCTAATCACTATAAGGTCAATTTCCAGCTGCATTGCCAGCGTGGTTGGTTCAGTGGCCGAGTGGTTAAGGCATCCGACTAGTAATCTGGAGACCCGGGTTCAATTCCCGGCTGGACCACATTTTCACTCATTTATATAGTTGTGTTTATTTCTGTTCCTATTTAACTGTGTATGTATTTATTTATCAGAAATCGCTGTGAATCCCCTTCCGAACGGGAATAGGTTGGTGATCCTATATAAATGAGGCAGTCAGTTGTCCAGATTCCCCACCCCACACTTAATTTAATATATATATATATATATATATATATATATATATATATATATATATATATATATTGCTGAAAATCTTTTAGTCTGATTTAATTAAGGTTCCATATACAGCCTAAATGTAATTTCTCTATGCAGATTAACTTCTTAATCTGCCTTGACACAAATTTCGCAGAAACAGCATTAAAACACCATCAATCAAGGAAATTTCATCGAACTACTTGAGCTTGCCGGAATGGTTTATAAGGTTCACAAGGAGAAAATTTCAGAGACCATTGCGATAACACGACTGAGCTATACCGAAACCAAAACAGGATGCCATAACCAATAGCTAGTGATATTCTTAGATGACAGTGCTGTTTATTTTTTTGCGTTTTCGAATTCCCTTTCCACTTTCGTGTATGTCTCATGATAACATTGCGGTGTATCTTGTTACGATGCCCTAAGGGCCGACCCAGGCACTTCTGGATTTAATTAGTACGTTTAAAGACTTAATTTTAAAACTTGTATATGACATGCAAGAGGAAAAAAAATGAAAGAAAAATTATCTAGATCTACATGGAAATTGTTTTGTTCCAAAATTGAGTCAGCTGGTAAGATCTTTTGTTAGTTCTTTGGTAAATGGCTCGATACTCTTCGATGGAACAATATATAGGACAACAGAAGATTAGCACTACTACGCTAGAAGACCAGAAAAATTTCAAGATTACTAGCTAGAGTTGGAACACTACTGCCAAGATTTTCCTTTGTGTCTTATGGCACACATTCTCTTAAGTAGGTTTAGGCAATACTTTTGGCCAAGAGAAGTGCAACGACGTCTGAAAACTGGAAAACCAACAATGAGTATTAACTTTTACTACTTTAACTGAAAAAAAACATTCAGGTTGTTACGTATGTAGCAAACATATTGTTTTCACACATTCCGCAAATTTTTGGCAACCAGAAGAAAAGCGTATCCAAAGGATTCAATTTCTTACCCTAAAGATCAAGCCAAATAAATCACTGCATAGATATTTTAGGGCTATATTTCTATCTAGCGGGAAATTATACACTATCAGAGACATGAAAATGAAGTTGGGCTGGCTAGGATGGCTTTTCCATACAAATCTCATAAATTTAAACAAGTCACAACTTAACAACTTTTAAACCCAAAACACTTCTCACAGCACTTTGCTTTGTTTTAAGAAACTTGACCAGGCACCAGACAGCATTTTTGCATAAGTTCTATCAACTAACGTCTTTTAATTACAAGCCATACATTTACTAGATACAGTGTCCACAATTAGTTTCCAGAGCGAATACTCGACATTTAAATGAAGTCGTTCGTTGTTAAATAACAGTAGAAAGTTAGTTTTCACCACGTCAAGACGACCTTACTGATTATCATTATTCTCACCGCCTTTCTTGGGCTTCTTGCCGAGGTGTAGGTTGTTGAAAGGAGATATTAAACGATAAGCGCTCGTGACACTTAATGAGATGAAAGCTCTTTGCTTAAAAGCTTTAAAACCTACCTTAAAACATTCATTTGACACAGCACGCGAGCCAACAGACTCAACATTGGCTTTCACGAATGTCATCAAAGTGTTTCAGGGCATATTCTGGAATGAAAAACATGTGATCCATCCCTTCCATTTCGAAACTCGTCAGAGAGCTCAGTTCGCTCGGCAGGTCATAAAGTTTGGTACGTGTGGTGTTATCACTTGGCTTGATACGATCTTGAACTACTTCGTTTTGCTGCGGATGGTTTTTTAATGCAACTGAATTATTTTTAATCGACACCACGAGGGAACTTGGGGAAAGAATTTGCTCGCCTGCAGTGTAGGAGATCTCTTTGTCATGTATTGCTTTCTTGTGTCTTGTGTCGACTGGCAAACAGTGACTTGACAAATCTTTTCCGGAAGCCCTGCTGCAACTCGATTTGCCCACTCCATTTACAGCTCTTGTTGCCTGAGAGTGTGCGCCTGGGTTGTTTTCCGTCGAGATTGTTGTTTTTAGTTTGGTCTTGCCAGAGCGAAACTCCCGACTATAGAAACCATATATGATGGGATTTAGAACACTGTTTGAATATGTGAACAATCTACAAACGGCTGATATGACAGCAAAATATTGATTTTCGCCACCATTGCCAAAATCCACCCAAAGCCACAGGACTTGATTGGGAAACATACTCAGCGCAAACACCATGACTATTAGAACAAACATTTTAGTCACATGAACGTTCTGCAGCTTTTTTCGCGCAGAAATTTTGACTTGCAGACTTGCTTGGGACGCATTTGAGCGTGTGCTTCCTTCCCTGAGATGATTCGATTGGCGACAAAGAGTTTTTAGCGCTAGGCTATGCAGTGATACCATGAGGGCCAAGGGTATTCCATATTGTACAAGAAAGAGGACCAAAGTGTAGCTTTTTCTGTAGCTGGAGATAGGAGATGGCCAGTGCTCGTGACAGTCATCTCCATTCAGTTCCAAAACAACGGCGTAAGGTATCATAAACAGACACGATATGAAGTGAATCGCGAAAATGCAGTGCTTGATATGCGTTTTGGTCACCCTGCGTGCCTTGAAAGGATGGACGACCGCACGGTACCTATCATAACAAATCATGGCTAAAGTCAGCGCTGATGAAGTGGAGAACATTGTCTGAAGAGGCCAAAGTAGTTTACACAAGACTGGTCCAAGGGTCCACCTGGAGCTGTGCTCTTCAAAAACCCAATCGATGGGAATGCTTATAGTTGGTGTAATTGCATCGCAGATAGCTAAGTTTAGAACCAGAAGGACGTACGATGTTTTTCTAATTTTTCGCCGAGACTGAAAGATAATGTAAACAACTGCCGAGTTGCCAAGAATACTCAACGTCAAGATGACGACATAAAGGACATATTTAGGGATTTGAAACTGAGCGGTGATTGCTGCTTCAACAGGAATGGTCGTTGGTAGTGTGTTTGTTGACGTCCAGTTGAACACTGGAACAGTTTCGTTTCTTCGCATGGTCATCAAAGGTGTTTGGTATTCCGTTTTGATTACACAAAGTAAAATCGGTTTACTATAATCCCTTCACTAGATAATCATCAGTGTATGGAGCCACGGAGGGATAATAGTCCAATTTTCAGCTTTACCTGACGCGGCGAGCACCTCTTTTTTTGGAACGTACTTGTTTCGACGAGTAACTAAATGAGGACAACCTGTTGGCAAAGCAAATCCTGTGGCACCGAAACGTATCCGTTAGAACGGAGTGATCAGAATGAAAAAGAGGTCACATTATTGATATCTTCACGTGTGCAACACCAGATTCAATACATTCTGGTTGTGATACCAGGTCATGCCCCAAAGATAACATCAATATGCTGAGAGACTGACAAAATAAATTCACATCCTTAGGGTTTCAAGTATCGCCAAAATTACCTCAAGATGTTTGTGTGGGCCATCTTTTGCTCTGTACGAACTCCTCTGTATAACGCAATGTAGAAAAAAAGGATATAGAATCTGTTTATTTAAAAATTATAAAATTCAAGTTCGGATATTTTTACAACCGTGCTTGTTGGTGTCTCAAGTTGCTCTAATTTGATTAAGAAAAAGATACTTGTGAGTAAAAATGGCCTAGAATAATTGAAATCAGATATTGTGGAAATAGCGCTTAGTAACAAGTTTATTTGTTCGACATCGTTAATCTCTCACACATGCAAAGTGCAGTTTTGCCCGTCAGAATAGTGATGTTTGAAGATTTGAAGCACGGGTTTAGTTCACCAGACCGTAAATGCATGGGCGTGTCGTAAAGGAAACAGTTGTCCCGTCGTGTGTGTCACCTTTAACCGTTTGAGGCTTTAAGGAAACGTTATCATCAATTTACAGTTGGTGACATCAACAATTCTAGATATTTCCCTTATCCAGCTAATTCAGAACAGACTCGAAGAGAGATGATTTTCTTGGCTTAAACATACTAATAAATGAGTCAAGCAATTACTCACCGAAAAATAACAATGACTTTAAAGTCCTTAAATATCGAATTGTGACAGGAAGTCTTTATAAAGTCATAAACCGTTTAAACTGAATCGAACAAATAACCGATTGAAATTCATTTTGCAGCGATATTGAAAAATAAACAGCGCCACACGAAAGTACTGCTCAACAGCTTTCATTTAAATGGTTACACACTGGCCAACGTTTCATGCACAGACGTAAGAGTAAGAACCAACTTGAACAGTATAATACCATGATGTATAAACAGTACTACATAAAAGTACCTCTCAGTAGCCTTCTTTTCACTGGGTTAAATCTGTAAATGCACACTATGGTTTCATCCACGTGCTTAAAACCAGTATAAAACTAGATTGTGTCGTAAGAGTTATGCATGCTATTTTTGAATGTATGGGACGACGTTACCCTGTCGCTGTCAGAGCTAAATATAGCTGGAGTTAATTTCCGGGGGGGAGGGGGGTACTCACTATTTTGGCCTATATGGGGAGGCTCCGCTCGAAAGGGGTACCTTTTTCAGGCTTCAGCTCAGGTATAAAGGGTAGGGATTTCATAGGTATATGAAAGTTCAGGGAAATCTGTATCTTGGCTGACCTGAATAAATATGTTGTTTTGCTTAACATTTCTTCCCGTAATACTTGATTCTCTCCCGTATGTTGTTCATTTATAGTTTAGGAGTTTAGAAAAGGAAAACAGTGTTCTTTAAAGTAGGTATAAGAAAGGGCTGCCTTTCTTGCAATAGAAGGATATACGTAAGGGCGGAACCTCCCCCTATAATATATTTGGGGGTGTCACCTCCCTCCCCCCCCCCCCCCCCCCCCCGCCGATCGATTCCTCAATGTTGTTAAAGTTATTTTTTCCTAAATCGTCACTGAACAAAGCGAAACCGAAACGTCACGACCTCCACAAATGTTTCAGACGGAGTAGCGGGCGAAGGCTCTATATTCATGTGTTACTAAAAAGGGTAAGCTGTGGTTAGTGTTGAACTTTTCCTAGCCTGCAGAACGGGCGGTTTATTTAGTCAGTTTGCGAGACGCGCGAAGGGCGACAGCGAACGCGAAGCGCGAAGTAAACTAACTAAACAAACCGCCTGTTCTGCAGGCTAAACTTTTCCTTATCTATACTTAGTGGTGGAAACCGATTAATCGTACGACCTCTTTACATTCACGGTTAAAGTAACGAAGGGACGATGAATCTGAAATGTAAAATAACAAGAATCTGGAGCTTAGTAAACAAACTCATTTCTTTCTTCGTTAGTGTTTCGTTAGTGGTTTATTTTGCTTAATATGTATGGTTGCGCATAAGAGAGTAAGAGAAAAGTTCTTTAAGCTTTTAAAAGTATTTCTAATATTTTCGGCTGCACTGTGCTTCTTCTTACTGTATTTCGCACTGTACTTCGGCGGCTTTGACAGGCTGTGATGTATTATTTGACTATGATTTGTCATAAGCTATTATGTCTGATGATTTTAAAGACGCATGTTGCTGGAGAAGGAAAACTCTTATCAGGAAATTTGTTGAAACGCACTTGGGGGCGAATCTAAGTTATGAAAGACGCTATCTATTTATTTGGCACGGAAATCGACTTCCATGCTCAGCTGTGTGTTTACCTAGTACCTGTGGAGACATGCTTTACCGATAATTTTCACTTAATTGACTCAACCACTTCATTATGATATCTAATTGCAGTTATCGGCAGATTTGTTAGGCTGCAAGCAGCGTCTCTCTCTTCATACTTTTTCTCGCGCGCATTTGGTGATGGAAACATCGTGCTTGATTTGCACAACAACATCTGGGCTAAGGGGGCCGATAGCTCGCTTCCTACGAATTTGTTGACCTTTCTGAATATTCTCACGTCTTGCTTGCTTACAACGGCCTATTGCCAAAAAGCCACATGAAGTTCGTTTTGCCAACCTGTTAAGCTTCAATGAATTGATTTCATCTTTAAAACGATAAGGAATAGTTGACATAGTTAGATAACGCTGATCAGATCAAAGCGCTATCAGTTTGAAGCATCAGGAGTGGAGTCTTCTGCGGTCCGGCTCGCTCGGCTAGTCGAGGTTTGAAATTAAAACAGAGTTTGCATGCAAGAGTGGCCCAGGTGTATTTTGTCAAAATCGGATCTGAAAGATGGCTGCGCTGTACATGTTTTACACAGAAAGCCCAGATTTGTGGATTACGCCTGGTCTATCAAGAACATGATCATGCGCGCGGGATCTCGAGTGTCGGATCTCATCAAAGATCCGACTCACTAAAATAAAACTGGACCACCATGTTGTACAAAAAGAAAGTTTCGGTGAGATATGCCACGCCATACTTTTAAAGAAAAACTTAATTAATTCTTTTAGATTGCTTTCATCAGCAATTTATCTGAAAGCTTTACCTTGGTTAACATAATAGTTGTAATTATGGTTCATTAAAATGTTGATGTTTTGTTCTTAGGTAACAGTTTCAACTTACACGATATCTTTAAAAGGCGAGTTTTCGATGCGCGCATTTCGAAGAACGCAGCCCAAAAACCGCACCGAAATAAAGGCTATGTTTCGATCTGCAGCTTTAGTAACTTTTCAAGGTATTCCGCCCGCATATAAACTCCTTTGTCTTCTTTGGTGGGACATGCATATAATGTCTTTGTTCTTCTTGCGATTCAATTTAAACGAAAGTAAGCGATTTTGATGAGCGCTGCAATGTACCTGATTCAGACGAATTGTTTAACAAGACTTCATCCCATTTTTTGTTGCATCGATACAAGAAATTAAGAAAGCTAAGAAACTTGAGAGTTTGCCTGCCATATCTCTGATAACAGAGTGATGGAAAATGCATGTTGTCCGTGTTTGAAATTCGGGAAATCCTTCTGAATTTAATTAATTGTTAAATAGTACCGTGCGACCACAACTTCCGTTAAATACGTCCCTGCCCAAAAGATAAATGCCAGAGAAATATAAAAGTTCAGATTTCACACAAAATAGTTATAAAAAACGGTCACGTTATCTTATCTGCAGATAATCTGAAGGACCAAACTGGCAAACGTTGATGCAGTCAATTGTTCAGTCAAACTTCAAATACTGCCACCACGTTTTGAACGCACCAAACTAGCTTTTTTTTGTTTATTTTTTGCTGCAATGTCTGTACGCATACAATGCATTACCTTTGATTCGACGTCTAAGGTTTTTTTAGGGGGGGGGGGGGGAGGGAGGGAGGGAGGGAGGGAGGGACCCGACTCCGCAATACAATAATGCATAACGCTCTAGACACATGTACGCGTTGCGGACCTATGTGTTAGGTTAACTCAATGGGCGAGAGTTCAAAACACGGGCGGGCACGGGCGGGCACGGGCACTGTAACCTACCAATCCAGGCCTTAAGGCTCACCTTTTCAAATGTCTGGATAGTCTGTCACGTCATGTAAGTCATTCTGCGATGTGCAAAAGTACTTTTTAGGAAACCTCGAGATAACCTAGTGTGCTAATGATTCACACTAACATTTTCATTTTCGAATAAAAAATAAAAAATTCTCCGCAAGAGAAGATTTGTGTATAAGTCCGCAATTTTTAGGCCGAGGACCAAGATAAGTGAATGAATGATTCGAGGATGGTCTCCGGCGCGTGTGAGGGCAATAATCCTTCCCGCGGAAGAGAGTAAAGTTTTTATGAGTCAGTGAGTCAAGTTTTAAATAAGAGTTGTTAATTTGAAAGGGGTGTTTCCCTTTCTAACATCCCGTTGAAGCCCTGACTAGTTTCACTGCGATGATCATTTACCACTTTCATAAGAGCTAAGTGCAAGCAAACCATAATGGAACTAACTGCGAGCGAACCTGGGTGGAACTAAACGAAAGCAAACTGGAGTGCAACTAATCGCAAGCAAACCAGAGTGGAACTAAACGAAAGCAAATTAAAGTGGAGTGCTTCTAAGCTTTCTTGTATAACGGTGAACCGCGTTTCAATAGATGATAACCTACTTTATGTAAGAATCACCTTGACTCAGATCATTGACTCATGACTCGTGACTCATAGACTCATTTGACTCATAAAACAGGGGACCTCCCGCGGAAGAGTGTTAAATCCCAAGCAAGGTTAAGAATAAAAATATTCACAACATTTCAAAAACGTATTGAAAAAATAAATAGCACCACAGGAAAACACTGCTCAATAGCTTTCTTTTGAATGAACTCAACATGTAGTCCATAAACAGATTCTACTACCCCATAGATTACCTAACGAGGAGCGAAAAATGCAAGCAGAAAAGTGGAAAATGTTTCGCGACCGGTTTTCCGCGGATCCCGTTCAGGTTCCAGTTGGGTTTCTTGACCTCGCACTCGATGATTTATGAGAAAAATTTAGATCGCTCGTAACCTATTCACAGCATTAACAGTTAGAAATACATTACGCGACCGAAGTTTCGAAAGGGTTAATAGCTGTAAACGATGCTTTAAGCTTGCCCCCTATGTGCCGGCTAGAAAGGTCACGAATAGTTCACTCTCCTCTATAACAGTAAGAACATGGTGAATGTGGTGGCAAAATAAATTCCTGAGCCAAAATAAGATAACGATTTGTTTTGTTTGCATTTTTAACTCTGTAACAACGACGGAAATAACTTTTCAATCTAATAATTCAAGGGATTGTTTTCTCGTTATTGTGTTTTGCATGGACTCCTGAATGTTTTTACAATGGCACCATATGGTTTTAATTTCCTAAAATGAGTTGTGTAGCACGCGATCCTTGTTGCGAGAAAGCGTAATAAGTGAAGGATTTAGATCGTTGATCGATTAGCCCGGCATGCCACCTCCTAAATAATATTTATTCAACGTATCTGTGTTTTTGGATATGTAAACTTATGTTGCAACGGCTCGGTTTATCTGAAAAATCTACAACATTTACGAGTCAGTGATAGCAAATAGGGCGGAACGGCCCATTTATAAACTCATCGTCGTCGGCCATCGAGTTCCAAAATGACAGCTAACAACAGTACAATCCAACAAGGAGTTGCTGACGATTTCGCTGTAGCCGCGGAGTTCCGAATAGCCAAGATAACATTGTATGTTGTCATCTTCACGTTAAGTTGCATTGGAAACAGTTTAGTCGCTATTGTTATCATTGGAGCGAGAGGGATGCGGACGCCACCAAATTTACTCATCTTGAACCTTGCTTTATGTGACCTTCTTACGCCGGCTCTGAGCATTCCGTTTGATTTGGCTCTAGAAGAACTAAACTACATGTGGCCGTTTGGTAAAGCGATGTGCAAAGTTTTGTGGCCATTTCAGACATTGTTTTCTACGTCTTCGTCCTTGACGCTAGCAGCTATAAGCTTGGACAGGTTCAGGGCACTTGCAAAACCTCTAGTGGAGCGTGTTTCCACTGCTAGAATTGTCATGTCCTTGTTGGCAATTCATGTTTTCTCTATCTGCTTGTGCATTCGGTACTTCATCGCTCTGGAATACAACGACTCTGAAAAGTCTTGCGACGAACGTTGGTCGAGTATGGGTTACAGACAAGCGTACACTATTGCTCTCTTTCTATTTCAATTTGCTTTCCCACTGACAACGATGTCCGTAGCATATCTGCTTATCTACCGCAGCTTGAGGTCCAACGTCATGAGGCTTTTTTCTACGAATTCAACCAAACGGAGAACTCGCACTACAAGTAAAACGTCGAATTTGAGCAAGGACAGCGGCGAACTCAAACTAAGAAGAGAGCAGAACATACACTTGGCAAAAATGTTTGTTATTGTTGTTGTGGTATTTGCGATTAGTATGTCTCCGAATCAACTGTTCTGGCTGTGGGTGGACTTTGGAAATGGCGCGGAGAACAAATTTTACCATTACATTTCTGTAGTATGTCGCCTTTTCACTTACGCTAACAGTGTTTTGAATCCGTTCATTTATGCTTTAAAAAGCAAAGAATTCAGGTCCGGTTTTGCAAGGATTGGCCGCCAAAGTATGAAGCCCTTGAGAAAGATAAGTAACGAGACGAGGAAATTTGTGCGTAAAATTAGTCGAAGTCAGTCTGGCCAACAGCCCCGCACAGATCACCCAGGTCTGCTCATATCAAATCCAAACGGCTCTGTTGGAGGAGAAAGACATGAACTTGATGTTATCAAGTGTTTTAATGGGGTCGAAATTCAAGATAATAATGCGGAAAATTTGGATATTGACGTATCATTGCTGGAGACACTTTTAAAACCCGGTCCATACAAGTTATTTGAAGAACTTCGCGAAAGCAATTGTTAAATAGCCACGTCATGACTATTTTTGATATTGTTCATCTAAAAAAAAGATTGGTATTACCATTTACCACAGGTCTGTTCTACATCTCTTCATTATTATTTTATTTAAATTGATGTTAACTCTGATTTCAAGACTCCTTCCCAATACAATTTCTTAATCTACCGTGAAAAATCTCCTTTGGCTTAGAATCTTTCTTTCGTTAGGGATTAACTTGTGAAACGACCATATATAATTTTAAAGTAATTAGCCGTCGTTGACTGAAGACAACGATGAAACTTGAACCAAATTACAATTTGATTAATTAAAAAATTTGCTTTGATGGCCTGCCTCTTTCATGCTATTACACTTAAGTTTAGAGCAAAAAAAAAATGGTATTCGGCGACAGCTGTGACAAGGTTATACAGTATAGCAAATGTGTGAACAAGTGTTGGAGTTGTGGCCAGTCTTAGCTGATAAATCGAATCCTGACCTCGAAGCTTTTAATATTGCCAACGAGGGCAACTAACAGCCGGCAAAAATATTAACTCAACACAGAAAAAATGTGAAAGGCTTAGTACTAGTCATTTGGTGTAGCAGCTCTCATAAGCTTGTAATTCTACTGGTCCTCTAGTGTAGTAGTTGCTATTTGGTGGCTAGGGGCATTGGTCTCGCTGTTTGTTGTATTGTTCTCTTGTAGGGTAGTGATCGAGCCATTCATGTGAGACCTTGCATGAACTGCTACCCGACGCATCTCACTGTGGGATTCACGATATTACAACGACTGTGGACTATGGACTCTTTATCGAGAGGTCCGGCCCAAACCATGTCCAGGGTCTTCTTTGTATTTCTTGCAAAAGACACAACTTTCACAGTGCCTCCCTTCAACCCAGAGTATAATTGAGTACCGACTAATGTTAAGAAAACCTGTTAGGGGTGGGGTGGGGTGGAGTGTGTTTGGCGGGGGGGGGGGGGGGGGGGGTAACCTGAAGTGGACTAGCGTTCCATTCAGAAGAGGTTGCAATACCCTTAATCGCAACAAGCGCTGCCAAATGGTGCGTGAGCCATCTCTAGGCCTAAAAGGCAGGCTTAATTTTTGTAGAGGCAAATTGCATGTGCTAATTAAAACTTGGAGGCACATGGATGAAAGGGTCCCCCCCACCCCCGTCCCTCTTCGGTGGGTTAATTACTAGTCCATCGCAGGGTTACTCCGGGTATTAAATTCGCCGGTAACAATTTACACATCTGGATGGAGAAAGGCATTGCGAGTAAAGTGTCTTGCTTAAAAACGCAACGCAGATGAAGTAGGGCTCGAACCCTGACCGGTTCGATCCTGAGTCCAGCGCACTAAACATTAGGAGGGGTATCAAATGCGAGCACAGCGTTTTTCTTTTCGGACACGAGCACTGACAAAAGTTACCTTGCGAGCAGCAAGCAGTTCCAAAAAACTACCTCCGCTAAAAACCGAGCATGAGGGCACTTGTAAAAATGTGCGAGCACGAGCAAACGAGCACCCACTAAAACTTTGCGAGCATTTCGAGCAGAAGCCTAATTCTGCGAGCACTGCAAAATTTCAAGGGACAGTTCATTGCCCCTATTAGGCCACAGCGCTTCCGGTATTCTTGTTTAAGAACACCACACAATAGGAGACCGCATCATAATAAATCTATTAATCCCACACTTAAACAAAACTAACACTCATCGCAAGATCCACTGTCGTTAATTCAGAGTCCATTCTACCGTCCCTTATCTAGTACACTCTATAATCCGTAGACCATAGTCCATTATCAATTGTTCGTTGCCCATAGTCCGTTATCCATTGTCCATAGTCCGTAGTCCATCCCCGCGCTCTGTGGTTCATAATAACTAAGCAAAAAGGAACGCCTAATGAATTTCGTCCCGAGAAAATCCGAGTGATCTGGCTTTCGCGGGAATGAAAACTTCGAAAGTTGGTCGGGGTGTTGGCCCTCTCGAAATTTTCAATTTTCCCTGGCTACTTCAGACCTAACAATGCGATGTGTATATCCTGACAAGCTTTGGAGATCCTAACCTGTAGACTAAATTATCTTTCCTATTTCGCGCCTGTACCTCATACAAAAATTTCTGTCAAATTCATTAAATTTTCTTTAGAATATTTCTCTCTTTATTTCACGTCAGATTGATGCCCTTTGCAGAACCCGGTCACGTGACCTGGTCAATCATAAAAATAGGTGGTAGTGCAACATGGCTGCTAGAAAGAAACGTCATGAGATTAGGAAGGTTATTAATTTTGAGACTGCTGATGCTTAAGCTTGATATATTATACTTGTCTGAAAGTTTTAAAAAATAGACGATTTGTATGAAAAAATAAAGGTGCTAGGTGGCAAGGTTTGCCACGCTGCAGTCGAGAATAATAATTTCCTGTTGGTAACGCACGATTCAGCTGTAGTAGAGTCAATTGGCTTTCCTTGTAATTCCTCACATGACTTGTTACGTGATCAGTCTAATTTTTTTGAGCACTCAATTGACCTGAGTGCCATGTGATAACCTATGTTTCTGCGCAGTTTAATTTGAACAGTTTCGTCTTTACTAAAATAAACCAGTTTCAATCTGACTTTACAGGCGAGGACGCGTTGGGGGCGGGGGGATGGCTCAGAAAACCTTTGTAATTCACAGAAACCATCAGCAGATTGGTTGCTATCAGGAATTTTCCAACTCTATAGTAATAGTGCTTCTCAAAAAAGACAAAGAACCCTATTTCCCCCGGATGGTACAGACCACCCAATTTTGTGGGTTTGGCGCGTGGACTAACTTGGCTGCAAGCAACAGTAGAGTTAACTGAGATCTCAAGTTAAACATGTTCGACTGGCTGGTGAAAAGAAGTTCACGTTTTCTGCTATAATCTTCCACATTTGGCTGTGCCCTCAATCTGTTTAGTAATAACTTGTATCTGAAGGCAGCACACCCACCAGAGGGACGAGTTATCCATATGCAGCTGTTTTTAGAATCTATTAGAGCCAGTCAGGTTTGTTTTTAAAGTTTGTCTATTTGCCGTAATTCACGTCCATCCTCACCATCTTCACTTCACCAATTTGTCTCCGTTGTAACCGTAATTAAAAACAAACAACTCTATGTCTTGTCTTGTCTTGTCTTGTCTTTTTTTTTCTTGTCTTGTCTTGTCTTGTCTTGTCTTGTTTGGCTTTGCTTGATGGTCTGCTCTTCTCTGCTTTCCTGATCTACGGTTACAGTCAGTTAATCTTAACTTTACAATGCTGACGCTTTATGCCAATAACGACACACACGAGATTCTAGCCAGGAGAAAACCAGGTGGCTCAAGAAACAAAGTACTCGGATGTGAACTGATCCAAAACGTTCGCAGCTAACTTAGTTTGGCTAGCAAAGATCAACTAATCAAAACCAGGAAAATACGACTATTCAAGAGAGTTAAGGTCGAAAGAGACTTGTCATCACTCTAAATTTATTGTAGATAGTGTTCTTTAAGAATTTCACAGTTCAGTGTTGTAAGTATAATATATGACAATTATTCGCCGAAGGCGAAGTGAATCTCGGCGAATATTCCCCGAGACGAAGTCGAGGGGAATATTCGCCGAGATTCACTGAGCCTTCGGCGAATAATTGTTTTAGTCTAATTTTCAGAGGTGAATATCAAGAACTACAAAATAAAGAACTAAAGCACGGAAACAACAAACACAAATCTCGCTTGCATACGTGTAAACAAGTTTAATTCATCGTAAATCAGAATTTACACCTTAGTTTAAGCAATAAAACGGAACAAAACAAACACTAAGAAAAAGACAAATATCTAGTACCTTTGATTAGTCGTTGGCGACTTCTGAACAATTGTCTAAATCCTCTTGAAATGAGTCGAGCAGCTCTAGTCTGAAGAGAACTGAATAATTTTGGGTCAATCGATCGCATTGAGTTTCTCATGACTGTGTGCCATCTACAAAACCACCGTGTTTACCATCAATTCTAATGCCTTGGGAATCATCTCTTGAAAATATTTTCGGTCCAAAAGCCTTGGCAGACAATTTTCAAAATTCCAACTGTGCTGAATACTCCGGATTTGGAGTGATTTCTTCAGAGTGAACGAAAATTTCATTCAGCAAAGGCTGCCATGTTTACTTGCCTGGATGGCAAAGGTGGCGTGGCTGAGTAACCAAGCCCTGAAATGCTATATTCACCTCCAAGCGAGGTGAATATAGCGTCACCAATCAAAATGTTCCATTCTTATATTCACCTCTGGAAATAAGACTAAAAGTTAATAGTTAGTAGAGCATTCTAGTTTGTAAGTAACGTATTGTAAGAACACTGTAAGTTATGTACTGTAAGCATAGAGTAAATATCGCCTGTAAGTAGTGTTGCTAAATATATGGCATCCCAGTAATACTGCCACTTACGGGATCATGCAAGCTGTTTTAGCAAATGGTGTTAAGCATGCTAGCAATACACTATTTTTTTTATTAGAACGTTCAGGCTGATAAAGGCCAAATCCTAAGAACGTACCCATAAGTGACGAAAACCGTGATGTTCGTATCGGTTAGGAGTGAATTTGCTGCAATACCGTTTTTCTTTTAAAATTTAAAAAATAAGAACTTTTAAAGAATATTTCTGGTTAAATCTTCGAAAAAATTAAGAACGTTCAGCCTCGGCCGAAAATTAGACGTTTTTTTTTTGTTTAAAAAAAAGCGCGTTGTAGTTGACTCTTATCTACATGTAGTAAATGTCATTGAAGATGTGATTTTTGTTATTCGTGGTGTCAGATAGGAAAGATTAACTTCTCTTCGTTTGACTCAATATGGAATCGCTTTGAGGTGTTGATGATGGCGTCTCGACTGCAACACTGCTAGTCTTCATCAGCCGATGAGGTCGATTGTTTATGTGTCGCTATTTGTAGCACGTTGGTTCGCTGCTATTGGTGCATTTCGATCCTCATTATTAATTTATTCCGACTGTAAGATGTTGTTCCCTTATAGGTCCCACTTTGTTGTTGATCGGCTGTTGCGCTTTCCGACCGTAGGTATTCAAGCTTCTGGAATTACAATTTCACTATATCTATTTGGATAGCCTCTTTGACTCTACGTGTGTCACGATCAATAAACTTAACTTCATTCCAAATAGCATGATGCCCCGTTTCGTATTACATATTACTATATTTAATGTTGGCAAAAGCTTGTCAAACTTACTCAAAATTGGCAGAAATACTCAATTTGATCATTTAGTGACAGCTGCTGATTATGACGTAGTCACGTGACCTAGCATGAAAGCGAGGCTGGGTCAGAAAAATGCATGTAACCGTTTTTAAATGTTCACAATAGCTTGTCAAACTTTCTCAAAATTTTTTCAGAAGGATTAAAATCCTTCTTTAGACTATACTTAGAAGGGTTTCTAAAGAATGAGCCAGACCTACGACAGAGTCTTGGCAGTTATCAAGGGAGCGTAGTGACGCGTGCAGAGAAGGTGTAAAGGAGAGAATCGAGAGAGCTAATCAACGATTCATTGATTTTATTAATTCATCTGAAGTCATCATGAAAATGTTTAAGTACGACACTCAGAACAACAGCAGTCCGTTGTTTGTAGTAACGCGTTACTATATGAGGATGGTCATGGAGATGTTCTCCTTAATTAAGGCTGTGCGCACTGGAAACTGGCAGTTACATCTTTCTTTCTTAGAACTCTTCACTAAGTACTTCTTTGCTCATGACAAGATTAATTGCACGCGAATGATCCCTGTTTATCTCGCCGAGATGGCATCTCTGAAGGTCACAGACCCCCTCTTATATGAAGACTTCACCAACGGCAACTGGGTAGTAAACAAGAACCAGGAAGTTCCATTTTGTGCGTTAGAGGCGACAACGCTGTACAACATCTAAACCGCTCCATGAAAGTGTCCGGTGGACTAGTCGGGATCATGCTGAATGCCAGCGCACGGACAAAGTTTTTCCTTATTGCTCCAGAACTAGCAAGACTAGCAACAGAGGCCAAATCTATGGCAGGCCTGACTACAGATGCACAAGAACACCACCATGACTTGCTTCCTGCTTTTACGACGAGCGAGAACAAAGCCATCCATCAGCTGACGCAGACAATCAAGAGCTACGCTGACCCCTTTTCACCTGATGATAACGCTGGATCAAATACCGACCTTTATCAGTCTGGTCACGAAGAAATTTGTGTGCGAGGGAAATAGGGAAAAAATTGTTCAGCTTGTTTGTAGAAGATAGAGTCAAATCTGGGCTGTGATGAAGAAGCGTAAATTACAGACATGGAAAAGTAATGGGAAGGTGATCAAAGTTAAGACAGTAGAGCGAGTGGTGGAGCTGAAAGAGGACAGGTCTCTGTTTGCGCGCCTAATGATGGTTTCTAAGAGTCGCCCAGATATTGACATCAAAGAGGCTATCGGTCTCTACGAGTTCACGGTAGTTCCAAGGGCCCTATTTGCTTCAGATGGGACAATGATGCATTGCTCTTGCAAGAGCATGTTGATGCACATCCTTAAGAAAAAAAGTGCAGAGTCAAGTACGAGTTCCATAGGCAGTAGCGATGTCAGAGTCGCAATTGTTGATGGCATGGCAGAAGTCCAATCGTTAGACAAGCCAGACTGGATCAAGACTTGCAAAGACCTAGCAGAACATTTCATGGCCCGTCTTTTCGTCAAATACAATAACGCGCAGCAGATCCGTTTGATTTTTGACAGGTACGATGTTCTGTCTTTGCTTAAGTCTGCTATTTCCTTGAGAAAAGAGCGACAAGGCACTCCAGAACCCATTTACTACCATATCATGGATTCAACTCATATCGCTAAAGTTACTTTGAAGAAACTCCTATCCCATACCAAGACCAAAGCAGAACTAACAGCTTTTCTGGCCCAGAAGGTGATGGAGAGAGGTGAGGCTACAGGGAAGCAGGTCATTGTGGCGTGGGCGACAGAGTGCAAAGCAACACACAAGGACGTACGCCATTTGCAGAGCGACCACGAAGAAGCGGACACAAAAATTACCCTCCATGCGCTAGACGCTATTCGATCTATTCTCCAGACACTGACGTTTTAGTGCTAGCTATCAGACGCTATCCAGAGATGTGTTCAAATACAAGTTTTGTGACTCGATCAGCAACAACTCGCCGAACAATCAAGTTGCAACCAATTGTAGAAGCTCTTGGATCAGCCAGTAAAGCCGCACTACCAGCATTCCATGCCTAAACAGGGGTTGATAACACGGTTAGTTTCTCAGGAAAATAAAACCGACTTGCTGGAAAGAATTTGAAGAGGTCAACGTGTCGATCCTTAGATCCTTAGCCAATCTGGGTAAAAATGAAAAATCTGACGAAGAAACCCTTGATGGGATTGAGCAATTCGTCTGCCAGCTGTACCAGCCAAAGACCACAATTAAAACTGTCAAAGGTCGTTGTTTTAGAAGAGACAAGCTGAATCTGACAGATTACCACCAACTAAGGCAGCTCTGCACCAAGCCATACTACGAGCAAACTACCAGTTGATGGTTTGGAACAATTACTGTGTACCTTATCCTGTTTTACCGTCACCGCGAGGGTATGGTTGGACAATGGAAAATGATGAGTGGATCCCTGTAATTACAACGCTTTCACCCGCTCCCGAGGCTATTATACAGCTTGTGAAGTATTGAAAGGAACCAATCGCTGTCAGTGCCGCAAAGCAGGGCTGCTATGCACGGACCTCTGCAGCTGTTCCGATGATGACGATGAATGTGACAATCAACAAAGCGAATGTGATGATGATGACAGCAATATTGAGGATGAAGAGGATGATGATGTGTTAAATTAGATATGGTAAGCGTCCTTAGATAAATACTTCGCCAACGAAAGGTGAAAAATATGGCAATTTTTATTTTCACCAGTGCTGTTGTTGCTTTTTTGTCTTTTTTTTTAATTATGTAGGTTGATACCAGTGTAAATTTATCATAAAATGAATGGTTGCTTGGAGCCTTGTTTCCGTGCAGGAAATTTGATCAAGTGATGAATGAGAATATCATCAGTGCAACCGTATAATGGTGGGATTAATGTTGAGAAACTTTGAGAAGCTATTGTGAACATTTAAAAAACGTGATTACCTCATAATCAGCAGTTGTCACTAAATGATCAAATTAAAAAAAATGAGTATTTCTGCCAATTTTGAGTGTCTGACAAGCTTTTGCCAACATAAAATATAGTAATAGTCTTTTCCAGCCTCGTTTTCATGTTAAATGGTCACGTGACGATCTCATAATTAGCAGTTGCCTTAAATTAATCAACTTACGAATATCTGCCAAGTTTGGTGGTTAACCGATGGTAATTGATGAGGTTATAAAGAATTTAATGTACCAGCCTTGGCTCATATACGTCCAATTTTCAACCCCCCCTTAAAACCCGTCCTAGCAAGTTGCAGAGTTGCCACCAAACCTTTTCATGTTTACTAGACCCAAATAAACACTTTTAGACTGGTGGCTTGCTTTCAGCACGAAATTCCCACGGGATTACATTTGCTCCCAGACTAATACACCTTTTGTGTTTTGTGACTTTGTTGTGTGTTTTGTGTCAATGTTTTGGGTTTTGTGATTCTGTTGTACGTTTGGTGTTATTGTGTTAGGTTTTGTAATTGTGTTTTATGTTTTGCGTTAATGTTTTAATAATAATAATAATAATAATAATAATAATAATAAAAACATATTTATGCAGGATGACCATTTCAGTTATAAAAACTGCTATCAACATGGGTCCAAAAAAAAAAAAAAAAAAAAAAAACTAGACCTAAAAAAAGCTATCTTAGATGTATTGATTCAGTTTTGTACATATCGGCCACCGTAGTCTTTGTGAGCTTTCGTATGACATACGGCTTTCTCGTTTGCCGAGTTTTCAGATGATTGACTAAAACACATAATTAGTAAAGATATACACTCATTAACCTAACGCAGTAGACATAAACTAATCCCCTATTGGGCCTAAATAATCACACACGAGACATGTAAGAAAACAACATCTCAACTGTTTGATTTGAAAATTACTTCCTTCGGTATTTTGATAAATTGCCTCATTAATACAACGGTTACTGATACAAATCTCTCAACCGACTGACATTGAGGCGGTTTTGTTTTATGTTGAGGAGGCGTGTTGATTATTTAATTAAAATTAAAAGGTATACCTTTAATCTTGACGAGTTAATAACCCCCCGCTGAAATAATGTCTCCCACAAGCAGACTAAAAGGGTCACGAACATTAATTCTGGCAATTTAAATTCGTCATCTACTGTACAAAATATTTCTTACAAGGAATTAAGACCCCTGGTATTTGTTCGTGCTTTGCACCGGATTCTTAACGTAACATCACCGACCACTTCCATCTAATCTTTATTTTGTTTATTTATAATCATCTCTCGATAACAGCTTATTGTTATTCAAAGCATTGCTTTCGACTCCTGTTCCGCTTAACAAAAGAAAGCATACGGTTTTGGTTTACCAAAGGATAACTGATCGGAAAGAGATTTTAATTACTCACTGGATTTAGATGAAGCATTTGCCCGGATACATCAGAAGGGAATCAAGCTAACAGAGAAGCGAGTGTGTGATTAATATATTTATTTGACCTTTTTGTTATGGGGTGTATACATGCACATACAGAGATGTTTACTTTACTGCAAAGTTGAATTGACTAAAGTTGCTCTTGTTGACTAACGCTAATTCTATTGTTCTCTATCTGTATTGGCATTTTTCAGAGGTAACGAAGTTTACGGAGCCACCGACGTCAACCAAAGAGTTTGAAATGTTCGCAAATAACAGCACAAATGAAAATATGCCTGACGCTTTCAACCTGGAATACATGGGGTTCCGAATTACAAAAATATCATTGTACGTTTTGATCTTCACTCTAAGCTGTATTGGAAACAGTTTAGTTGCAATTGTTATCGTAAAGGCCAAAGGGATGTGGACGTCGGCAAATATGCTGATTCTAAACTTGGCTCTGTGCGACCTTCTTCTACCACTTCTGAGTATTCCATTTGATTTGGCCCTTGAAGAAGTCAGCTACATTTGGCCCTTTGGCAGAGGAATGTGCAAAGTTTTATGGCCACTCCAGACCACGTTTTCAACGTCTTCTTCTTTCACCCTTGCAGCGATCAGTTTGGATAGGTTCAGAACTATTGGAAAGCCATTCACCAGACGCGTCGCAACTAGAAAAATCCTTGTGTTCTTGTCGGTCATTCACGCTGTTTCCATCATCCTGTGTGTTCCTTATTTTATCGTGTTGGATTACAACGTCTCTGAAAGCTCTTGTGATGAATCTTGGCCGAGTTTTGGTTACAGACAAGCGTACACCGTTGTTCTGTTTCTTTGCCAATACGCTCTGCCATTGATAACCATGTCCATAGCCTATCTCCTTATCTATCGTAGCTTGCGCTCAAACATGATTCGACTTTTTTGCTCCAATCCAGAAAGGCAACGTTCTGAACGTGGTTCCAACTCTTCCCGATTGTCCACTTACAGTATGGACGACATGGAGTTCAAAAGAAAAGAACAAAACATTCGCTTGGCAAAGATGTTCGTTTTTGTTGTCGTCGTGTTTGCAATCAGTATGTTTCCTAATCAAGTTCTTTGGCTCTGGGCGGACTTTGGAAACGGTACAGGGAACAAATATTTTCATTACATTTCTGTGGTGTGTCGCCTTTTCACATACGCCAACAGTGTTTTAAATCCGTTTATTTATGCCCTGAAAAGCAAAGAATTCAGGTCTGGATTTGCAAAGATTGGTCGCAAAACCGTGATGCAGCCATTAAGAAAAATAAGCAACGAAACGAGGAGAATTGCACGTAAAGTCAGCAGAAGCGTTTTGGATAATCCACATGCTATCGCCGTAGACATATCTGACGACTTATTTTCTGGAAAAACAGTTAGGTTCTCGGAAGAATTATCAAATCACCGAAAAAGTACGCCTAGAACACCTATGAGAAAATATTCAGTCTGTGGTCTCGTAGGTGCAGATTCAGGACTCCCACCCATGAAGAACGGTTCTGTTCAAAACACATGGGACGAAACCGAGAGACTATGCGATGAAAGCACAAACGACACCTTCGAGTTTCTGAATAACAACAAATTGGAAGATGAGAAAATGATCAATGGCGTAACAGTTATCTCGGAGACAATAAGACCTAGTTCTAGATTACGCAAGTTATTTCAGCAACTTCCCGAAACAGACTGTTAAACCGAGAGACTTCCGGAACGGTTCTCTTCACCGCACTTTGGACGGAGCCGAGCGACATGGCGATAAAAGTCCAATCGACAACAGCCTCCAGTTCCCGAAAAACAACAAATTCGAAAGTAAGAAAATTATCAATGACATAGCAGTTACCTTGGAGACAATAGCTCCTACTTCTAGATCAAAGATTACACAAGTTATTTCAACAACTTGCAATGCTGACTGTTAACCCGAGTGACTTACCGATTCATTAACATAAATGCCTGCGTTTTACAAAACGTTTGATGAAAGGCACAAGACTAGTTTGTAATGAGATGTTGATAAACTGCAATTCATTTTAATTCAGTTTATTTTAGTACTAGCTGTTAGTTCATTCTGTAATTACAAACCAAGAGTAAATCATGTTGGTGAATGACAGTTAAAGTGCAACGGGATCGAGGGACACAAAAATGCCACATTTTTCTAGAAAGTGCAATAATTTCAATAAGCGTTCTTAGGCATGCATGTTCTTTAACATTTTTCTGTCTTATTATGCTTATAAAAACAGGGTTAGATAAAACTTTGAACAAGTAGCTTAATAAGCCACTCTATTTTTAGATGTTCTTAATATTAGCTCTAGTTTCGTAAACTCGAAAGTGAAAGTGCAACCCTAAAAATGAGTATTCATAAACAAAGCTTTTTTCGTTTTACTTGAATTAAACATTTGTGTTGTTGAAAATCAATTCAATGTTGATTATTCTTCCACGACTTCATAAGGGTCTTCTGTTACAAATGATTTGTAAGAGAGAGTGGCATGATATTGAGTCAGAACAAAATGGGCAGCAATAAACAACCCAGGTCCCTCAAATGAAAGTGATACTCATTGGGGATACTAATTGGGAAATAAAACCTTTGAAAGGACCTAGATCTAGAACCCACTTTTTGGACGTGGCTTAAGTTAATTTTCTCCCTGAGATGTACTAATGTTTAATTATATAGACTCTTATTTAGGGTAGGTAGCAGTAAGTCAAAGAGCAATATCGATATATTGAGTTTATCTAGCACAATCCGACCAAGAGTCGTGTCCTAGAAAATATAGATACCTGAATGATTGACACTGAAAAGTATAAACCATGAATGATGCGACCCAAATGTTTACAGGGAAATCGAAAAAAAAAAACGTTGTCTGTGACAGAATAAACATGGTAATAAGACAGCTTACATAAATAATGCTCTTAAGGCTGTCAAAGAAAGAAAATATCTTGATTGTCAATAACAGGAATATTTCTAAGTTTATCAATGCTATCTTCCCAGATTACCTCTGAAAAATATCGTCCATGGTTTATGCTTTTCACATGGCTAACGTTTCTTCAATTAGGCGTGTATGTTAATGGTAAAGTTTTGGTCGTAAAAGCTCACGGCCGCGCTGTAGGTGGTCCTAAAAAAGAAACGGCGACCATATTAGTGAGCCAAGCCATTCCTTCGGAAATTAAACTCTATTTTTATGCAAAAATTCTCTTTTGTTCTGGCAAACCAATATGGTCGCTGGTCACGTGGGTAAAAACGCTCTATAAACCTTCCCCAGCTTGCAATTCAACGTTTTAATAAGCCCCCGTCACTGTTAAGCCCACCTTCCCTAGATGGAAAACCATGACCATGTTTACCTACAACAAAACAAGGCAACTCAACACTTTTAAAGTTATTTATTCATCACATTTATTTCTCATTAATTTCTCCTATTTTGTAAAAATGTGTTACGAAACAGCCGCTTTTAATACTGATCTATTATTTGGGAAAAAATCCCCCATCTCTATAAGGGAAAAGAGATATCATAGCATATGAATTGATTCTGCATAAATCTGAAATCGTACGTTAACACCCGTAAGTGGAACCAGGCTCTAGGTACGACGTGCATACAATGTTTTACTCCCCAGTAAACCAGATTTGAGCCTGCTTTACGTAGAACATGGTCAATAATACCAAAGGACTATGTTTTTTCAAGACTGTGTTACAATTTGTTTTTAATCTATTTTATACTGAATCCTGACTGCAATTTCATCACTTTTCAAATAATATATAACAGACCGGTTTAAACTGTTTTATATAGACCTCTTACGCTTCATTACTACCCCATTCTGGATTGGAGCTGGTAAATAATAATTTATGTCACTCTAAATGAATTGTTTTTAGAGGTAAACAAACCAGGGCATTTTCACAGCTTCGTATTAGTTTATAAGCCTTATTAGAATTAGATTCATTTCCGAAAGGAAAAGGTAGGCGTTAGAACCACAGCCGCAATGCCTACAAAGTAATTCCTACAGACAAGTCTTTTTATTCCCAATCCTGACCGAATATATATTACATTTCAATGGCGAGAATTCCTGCAAAATCAATATCTCTTCTGTGCCTCTTTGATTCCGTGTTTCGATTTGAGCAATTTGTGGTTTCGATTATTTAAATTAAATAGAATTCCACCTTCCGGCTCCTCTTGGGAAAATAAATTTCTCCACCGGCCACCGAAATGTCCTTATCTGTGACCGGTTCAAAAGTTGTTTGCTCCATAAATAGATCTCACTTGCATTGCTCACCCTGTCAAATGGCGTGTCTTTTTTAGCATATCAAATTGTCTGAGCTTAAAATGGATATCATTTAAAATAGATTTACCTTTTAAGACAAAGTGTCCGCCCACTAAGTCGCTTCCAGAACACGTGTCTTCCTTTCTGGAAGGAACCATGAACCCGTGTTGAAAGAAAGCGACTTATAATCAAGTTAACAACTGGGTTATATGTTATTTCAGAATTTTCGTGTCTTAAATCAACGTTAAAATAAATCGCGTGCCATAAAATAATTTTGGAATCCGGAATTAAACTTTTTAATCCGAAAATAGTTTTAAATCCCGATTATTCGTTTTAAATCCCTAATTATGTTTCCAAATCCAGATGTTTTTCACGGTCGTTAAATCCACATTTTCTTCCGCGCACTAATCCGAATGAATCCAAAAATATCCTTATTTTAAAATGCGCAAATATTTTTCGAATGCATCTGACGGGCTTTTGAACAACAAAAAAGGAAACAGTCTGGTGATGAATCTTAGGTTATGGATCATCCATTAGCAGATGGACGCTCGATGGCTTTACCAACATGTTTACAAAAAATTGTGTGAAATAAAATACCGCCAAATGCCGTTTGTGAGCCAGTTCCGCTTATAATCCTACCACCTACCCCCTACCCCGCTTCCAGGTAAGAGAACCATCTGTCTGCTAATGAAAACAAAATAGTCCGGTTATATGTCTCTCAGGACGTCATAAACCCTTTCCGCATCCACTTTTCCATATGAACTCACAAACGTCTCCCCAGAACACAGCCAGGCCCTAGTTGTTCAAAGGGTAGATAACGCTATCCACCGGATAAATCACTATCCAGTGGATAAGCGTTGACAAAACAAACTACACTATCCACTGGATAGTGATTTACCCGGTGGATGGCGTTATCCACCCTTCGAACAACTGGGGGACAGAACATTACACTTTGATTTAGCCTGCGAGCAGGCTCTCCGCACGAAAAAAAATGACGAGAAGGCGAGAACGAAGCCTTCTCGCCTTCTCTTAATTTTTTTTCGCGCGGAGAGCTTGCTCGCAGGCTAACTTTGATTGGAAATAGGCAATGAATAAGTTTAAAAACAGATTGTAGATCAAAAGGGTCAGAGCGGCTTTCTTACAAGATGTCGCTCATGAGAGCCTTAAAGTCGTTTCCTGTTGACCAGCTCATTTCCCAAGGAACAGTGTTTTCTGCCGCTGAAAAGCCCCGCCGGATATATAAGCTCTCCCCGGTTATAACCCCACCCAAAACCCCTTATGGACTCGATCAAGGCGGAGGTACACCTTGAAGCCCATTTTTCACACCGTTTAACTAGGGTTCAATGCGAATATCTCGCTCCCGTCTCAAGCATCCCAAAATCCCTATGCTCATTTCACAAAGCTGTGTTTAGCTGTGTTTGGTAAATTTTTGGGTGATTTTTGGGAATGTTTGGGAAGAGATAGTTTTTCTCAAAGGATTAGTTGAATTTTGAGAAATAAGAAATATTAAGATTTAATGTGATTTTAAAATTAGAATTTGAAGTTAAAAATTAGAAGGTGGACACCAAAACAGTCCCCTGACAACCTGTGGTGCTCTTGCGTGGTTGTCAACTGTCTGGTGGTGTTCCAATTTTACTGATGACTCCCGCCTTAATTGTATAAAGCCTGCAACTATTAGGCCCCAGAGCTCACTCTGTCGAGCTCATGCAGTCACAATTTGACGCTTGACGGAAAATATATAGGAATGGACTCCCAAAGCTATGGAATTTGTGAAAAAGTGTTTTACAGATCAATTACGCTCAGCTGTCATTATGAGTTCAGAGGCAAAAATAGGTCTGCATGAAATCTGTAGTGAGGAGGGGTTTTCACTTTATTTAAGTGTCAGAGTATTTAGCACTGTTATACTAATTTTGGACACTGTAAATAAGCAAACAAATATTACAAATAGAACAGAAATTTGTTAAAAATCCCAACTGGTAGGAGGCTGACCAGCTGGCTATTTACAAAGCGTGGAGGAGTTGAATTCGGGGCCACCGAACACAAATTCATCTAGTGGCAGGGAGGAGGATTTGAACTCGGGACCAGCGCCCTAACCACTAGGCCACGCTGCCTCCTACAAAGTTTTTATACGAGGAATCCCTGACCCTAGGCCCAAACCCTTACCATCACTTTCATACAGCTATTTCAATTAACGTTGTCGGATTAAAGCTTCAAGCCCACGAGTCAAGACCGAATGGTGCCATGGGTATTTACTTCGAATTTGCATATCAGCATTGAGGAAAACTACAACTTTGTTTTTCTTTTTTGCATGTGGAGTATTAGTTTTCCTTTCCGTGAAACCTTTCTTGTATCTTTTCTTTCGCTGTTATGTAGTTCGGACTATTCTTTTTAAATGTAAATGCGGCGAAAAAGGATCTTTCCTTCACATGTCTGAAGAGAAAGGAAACACAAAGCGTCTCGTTTGCTATATCGCTATATCTCATTTCTATTCAGCACGAGTGGAACACTCTACCTTCGCCCATACTACCTTTCGGTCTGGTCTCTAAGCTTTAAGCTTCAACTCGACAACGTTAATAGAAATAGCTGTATACGATTTTTGATAGAAAAGGTCAACCCTTTTACAACCTTACTTCCATGAAAAATGGAACCCTTTTCACATAACTACAGTTGAAATAAGCGAGTTTGGAGTTCCGAAAACAGATGCCTGCGTCGGGATTAAATCGAATTTTAATAAAAGTGTACTCGTAAATGTTAAATTTTATCCCGACGCACTCATGTTTTTTGAAAGTTCGAAACTGCTTAAACTGATCTCTTTTTGCAACTGTTCTCTTGGTATCCCGAACGATTGCTATAGGTGCAAGTGTTTCGAAATATTTTATATTATCAGAAACCCGTAAGGGTTGAAACGTGTAACTCCCTATGATTTGTATTGTACAAAACATTTGCACGTTTCGTTTCCACTAAGTACCATATTTGGAAAATCGTAAGAAGAAAGCGACTAATCAAAACTGCAATATTTGGAATAAATTCACAGCGCGCGCTAGCTCGTGCTATAAATTCTTGGTTTTCATGTTACGTCATAAAATTCTGAAATCAAAATTCAATAGGCCTGCTAAACTTTCGATGCCACTAGGTGTAAGATGAACTAGAAATATATCGTTTCGCAAATTTCCAGCTTGGTTGTGCCCTTCGTTTTAAAAACAGAGCATTTTGAATATTCGAATTCTCCGCCGTGTGTGATATCAAGCTGAGTGCCGTGACAAAGTTGTTTTGCGTCGAAAAAGGCCTTTCCTCTCTATTTTTGCAGATTGAACATTCCCAATGTACTAAGTGCTGTTTATGTAAAAGTATAATAGATCATGAGCCAAAAGTAGTCGCTATTAATAGCAAAATTAAGTTCCAGATGGTTTCTCTGACATCACGGCGGCCATATTTGTGCCCCTCGGAAGGACACAAACATGGCGTCTCCATACTGAGCCTTATAAATTTGCGTGGAAAGTTTCGGCAAATAACTCGCAAACGGTGCACCGCACAGACCTGAGACTTGGACAAATTGTTTATCTATTTATCTTCTATAATATCTGAAATTCATAGCTTCTGTCGTTGAATGGTTTCGATTTTATTTTTTTATTGCGTGACGGTGAAAACCACCAATGGTGTAATCTTGTTTTAAACAAGTTTAAGTTTGGTTGAATAAAGTTAAATTTGGTTAAATTCTTCCGTTTCATTGTCATTTAGCAGTCTGGAGAAGTTCACTTGGATACACTTGATGAATTTCTTTAGTTTCTGTAAGAAATTTACGGCGTTTAGGTCGGATTTCAAGTAACTTACCGCAAAACCGAAAATGTTGTTGCGTGTGTCGTCGTTACGTGGATAAAGCGTTCGCGTACAAACTCTTCGTGTTTCCAAATATGGTACTTGGCAAAACTGAATATTCAAAAGCTGTGAGCTCCTGTACTTGAACTCATGAAATCCCTACCTTATTTTATATCCCCAGCCTGAAAAAGGTACCATTATCTTCTACGGGTAGTACACCCTTCCCAGGTGTGAAATGCAAAGCTTTCATGGAACTGAAAACTAGCCATGAATTCAACGGCGGCAAAACCGTCCTTATTTGTTAGTCAATACGTGCCCACAGACTCAAAGCTAAGTTTACCGTAACCAAAAAGTTTTAATTAGCATGTAACCGACAGTAACATTGAAATTCCGTGCAGCGTGTGATGACGCGAGCCAATCAGGTAGTGTCTTTTGGTTGAGGGCGTGCAGTAAAACATTTAGGGCCCAATTTGAATTAGTTATCCAACTTCTACGTGAGAGAGAATTAAGAACATTACGAACATTCTGAACAATGTGAACACTAAGACGCCGAAGCAGTTCGCTTCTTGTTCGACAGATAAGCTGTAGCACCAACTACAGGCTAGCGACCGAAAGATTTAAAAAAGGGCATGGCAAAACGAAACGTGTTCCAAAAAAACTTCATGAACTAATCATGACAGTAAAATGTGGGTGTCACGGTTTAAATATGCATGGAGACTAATAGAAGGTACGTTTCTCTGTTTACTTGTTTGCTTCGTTAGTTTTTTGTCTGTAGTTTAATACATGTATTGGATTTTAACGGCCCGGTTTGTCTTGTATAATGTTTTGGGTAACTTTTTATAAACAATGATTTAAAACTGATTTGAAAGAAAGACGCGATGGAGTTTTAAATTGGAATGACCGGTCTAAAATCGAAAGCGCCTTACCAGGCCTTACCACGTATTTCTCTTTGCGTTATTAATTTATTTTGCAATCGTATTTTAGATTTGTATGGTTAATTGAAACAAATTGTTGTGATTTTGCGGAAGATTTCCAGTTTTATTATGCATGTATTTTGCAACTCTATTCATAATTTCGGCTCGTGTATAATGATGGCATAAAAGAAACTACAGAAGTACTTAAGTACAACAAATATAAATCTACAAATATTTCATTAAGAAGTTAGAATTTACTCGGTTTCCTTTGCTTTGTATTGTTCAGTTTGGAATTTGGCTCCTCCAGACCTCGCCAAGCAGTGAGTCCACTGTCCTGAGTTAGCAGTCCATACCAGTGATCCCTTCTAAACTCGGCGTCATCTCGGCAAACAGAGAGACACATCAATTCTTCCTGGTAGTGGTAAGTGCAGTTCTTTATGGAAAGGGAAGGGTGGGTCAATAGTTAAAGCTCTGAATGCACCTTGCATTCGGCTAAGGTTTGGCTTTTATTCGGCTTATCCGACTTTTTCTGTTTCTCCTTTACTGCGTTTCATTCACAGTCGACTTCGAATATTTTATTCGGCCAATTATTCGGCACTAGTTTCAAATTTCGGCTTTTCTTCGGTACACTTTTGCTTTATTTCGGCAAGTCTTCGGCTTCACTTCGTGTCTGCTTCGGATCATGTTCTGCGTAATCTCCTGCTTAGTGATTTTGGTAACTCAGGCTGCTTTTTCTTAAGTTCCTTTCAATGACAGCAACATCATTGTTATTGAAGGGACAATACTGTTATTAAAATCAAAATAACGGTATAGTCACTGTTATAACAGGGTCCTTTTCAGTTCAAGGTTCATCCAGTTAATTAATAAATAACTAATTGATCAAGTAATTAATCTATTTAATGTTAAAACTTAGGAAACAGGGGAATGACCGCTTAACACAGGAACGAAGACTGTTCCGATTTATCCTGTCACGTTGAGTTGTCAGTTTTCTAGTTACAGGTAGCTGATTAGTATAGGCTCACATTTGCGAGTACAGTTCATCTCTTAAGGCGGGGGTACACCTGAAGCCCGTTTTTCCACCCCTAAACTTGGGTTTAATGCGAATATCTCGTCCGCGTTTCAAGTAATCCAGAAACTCTATGCTCATTTCACAAAGCTATGTTTAGCGGGGTTTTGTAAATTTTTGGGTGATTTTTGGGAATGTTTGGAAAGAGATAGTTTTTCTCAAAGGATAAGTAAAATTTGGAGAAATAAGAAATATTAAAGATTTCATGTGATTTTAAAATTAGAATTTGAAGTTAAAAATTAGTAGATGGACACCCAAACAGTCCCCTGACAACCTGGGGTGCTCTTGCGTGGGGGTCAACTGTCTGTTGGTGTTTCAAAAATAATTTTCTTTCTTCTATCCCATCCTTAAACCTCTTAAAATTTCACTCAAAATCGGGTATACACCCACCTTAAGTAAAAAAAAAACGACGGAATACGACGGAATAAAAGTACTTGCCGTAGTACCAGCCTTGTAATCAATTTGGTTTCACCTTAAGTAGTTAGCTGGGAAGCTAGGACAAGCACACACCCTAATTAATATCACTGAGAAACTCCAAAAGAGATCGGACAATTCATCAACCAGATGCAACCTATGAAAAGATAATATCATCTATCTAGACAGCAAAGGGACTTAGATCCTAGCCCAGGAGTAGCTCATAGCTCCTTGAGAGGCTTTTCAGTTATAGTTCCTCGGAAGGCTTTTCTCACTTACAGGCGGTTTTAGCAAACGGGCATAAACAGGTCTCTTTGTTAGCGTGGCATCGTGGGACGAGTCTTCTCAAGTATTCCGCTTGCATTGCACCTCACAGGCACAGGACGCTTACACCGTCTACAAATTGCAGGCGTTGGTAGACTTGGCTTCCGGCGGAGCAACTGTAGCGACACTTGGAGACTGGATCGATCGACACAAGCTAATTGCGGGCGAGCAAAAGCGAGCCCGCAGCCTATTCTTGAGGTCAGCGGCACTTTCTTTAGCGGACTTGAAGCAAAATGTGGGCACATTTTTGGCATTCCTTTGTTCCTCCAACTGGAATGAATGGTATGTTAGCAAGCGGCAGAGCAAAGGCCCTGGTGTTGAGTTCAAGGTCCGTGGCCATTGTTCACGTGAATTTCTTGAGTAATGCAATTTTCCGAAGCACATGTCACGTCCGGCGTTTACTTGTACAAGCAACGGGAGGCTAAACTGCAAACTTTGGGGCTAAAAATGAAAGGGAGAAACACCGGTCAATTTTTAAGTGGCTTTAAAATAGAAAATCATCGAATACAGAGTGCTAAAACCTTGCTGATGAAGGATTCATCTTCCTTTCACGGCCGCGAAGACATGGTGTCATGGCACTTCCAAATGCGTTTTGAATGCACATCACAGACTTGAACACAGACTTGATGCGGTTTCTAAAGACTTCTGAGAACAAATGGTAATGTTCGTTATTGCTTCAAGTTTGGATGGAATTTTCAGAAGGAGCGGTAAAGCCGTTGAGTGAATAATTGACTGCAGAAAGCGTTCTTAAAAATCAAAACTTTCGCTTTGGCTTGAACAAGTGAATAATTGATTCTTGTATGTCGAATTGCACGGCTTTGAAATTTTCGATATTTTGATGCTTTTGAATACATTTCTTGGCTTCTTCTTAACTGGAAATTAATATGAAACAAAGTTTCTTTTACATGTAAGTTTCTCCCATTTTCCATCTTTAGTCCGGAATTTTAGGCTTTTGAAGCCGAACAGATTTGACACGCACGTAGGCGTGTTGTTATCTGACACCCATCTTTTATCGGGACTTGCTTCAGTTGTTTATTTAGCGGCTTTGTTTTGAGTTGTATTTATAGATTTAGAAAGTTACTACAATGCGTCACAAAATACAAAGGGGTATAAATATATTTAAAGGAAAGGAAAGCATTGAAGGCGTTGCTAGTGTTCATTTTGTGCTAGGAACTCTGAAGTATTGTAAGCAATTTTTACGCTGTTTCATGCCGCCGTGATTTGTAAATACTTTCGATCTTCTCAAATTATCGCTTTTCTGCACCAAGAACGCGAGGAAATTAGCTGTAATTGAAGGCATCGAATGGTCTCTAATAAACTTTCATTACTTTAGTAATGAAGTAATAAAATGGATATTCCGGCATCGTAAAACCGTAACGCAAGCTAGCGAGAGGAAGACAAAAGGCCCTGGGAACGAATCCGGACGATCCGGACAGACAGACGTACATCCCAGATGCCGGCTTAGTGCGGCGTTACACACTTTGTGTAAGCCGCACAAAAATCATAGTAAGAGTAATAATATTACCAACAACAACAGCTAATAATATTAATGCATTTCATAAACATATTTTTTATAATAGTAATAATTAAAATTTCTAGGGCGCAAATTCGCATAAAGGTCGCCACACACGAGGGGACTGGTCGCAGGGACCGGTCGCAGGGACCAGTCCCTGCGACCAAGTCCCATCGTGTGAACAGGCCAATTTTCGTCAAAAATCCGGTCGCAGGGACTGAATTTTGGTCCCCGAAATCGGTCCCAAGAATTCAAACTGGTTTGAATTCGTGGGACCAGTCGCAGGGACTGGTCCCCGCAATATTTTGCTTGGTCCCTCGTGTGAACAGGATCGTGGGACTGGTCCCTGCGACCAATTAAAAATGAACCAATCGCTGATCAGCATTTTACGCTCCCACAATTCTGCACGTTCGTGTTTGAAGATGGCGATGCCTGAACAGAGTAGTGAACAGATTGAACAGAATACTACTGAACAGACTGTTGGCATTAATATTGAAGATTGGAGCGTCACCAGTACACGAATGGTAATTGCTTCTTCTTTCATAAGAAACCGGCAATTCTTCGTCTTGTATCATCATCAGGAGCAACAGAGTCTTTTTCTTCGCAGCTCTCGAAGCCATTTTTACTCGATGAAAACAAAGTTCCCGCCAAATTTTCTCGCTAGCTGTCGCTAGCATGTTTTTGCGCCATTTCATGAAGAGAATGCGTGACATCCGGTTTATGTTATGCAAATTTGATCGGATATTTTTTTCAGCTAGCCTGGAGAATACTATACTTTTGCAGTGTTTGATGAAATGATGCAATTTATTTTTTTTTTCAGGTATAAAAACACCGAAAGGAAACCTGATATCAAAATTATAAAATACGAGCGGATTCGAACATTGTCAACATTCCATGTTTTTAAAACAATTGTTGAACACAGTCCAGTAAGCACGCTCAGATATGAACAATAATAGGAATAATAATAATAATAATTTTCTATCTCCACAAGGTGATTATCTTGTTTTATATATTGAAAACGTCATAAATACTGCTATCTTGCTGCGAAACAGGTCCCAGCGTGTGAACCCTTCAAGGGACTGGTCCCCGCGACTCATTCCATCGTGTAAACTCTACAGGGGACCAGTCCCTGCGACCGGTCCCTGCGACCAGTCCCTGCGACTGGTCCCCTCGTGTGTGGCGACCTTAAGAATACCATCAAACACATCTAAGAAGGAACTGAAATACGCAACTGCATAAATCAACAGCAGGAAACTGCAGCCCCACGCGTCTCCCTCGCTTTTCCCACGCTATCCTCAATGTCTATTCCATCTTGTAACAAACATGGCCGCCCGCACTTCCTAACTATTGGTTACTGCTAGTTATATAAACAGTGTGTGACTGTTATAGGATTAGGCCTGGAGGATGGAGAGCCAAGATCGACCTCGCGCATAGCAAGACAGTGATAAAGTAAATTAGTTAGGTAGACGAAATATAGACGAGCCAAAACAATCAGGAAAAGTGAAACAAGAAAACAATGGACGCAAACAGCGAGAAAACAAGAAGAAGACAGTATCCCTATTCATTGCACGTGATGATAATTATATATTTATTAACAAGAAAAGGTGATTCAACACGGCAAATCGTTTACACTGCAGATTTTATCCGAGCCGGGTTAGATTTAGGCTCGATTGCCGCCGCTCTCTCGAGTCCGGGCTCGGTCTCATTTCCCGAACAGCGGCTGGTAATCGAGTCTAGGTTAGGTTTTCGGGAACGCGAACCAATTTTACCCATACTCGGAAATACCTCATGAGTTGGTCCGAGCACATGCACAGGCGAAATTTTGGTTCGGCACGAACGAGACAACGTCGTTTACACTGCAAAATGTATTTGCACAGAGACGTGCCAAACACTTTCTGTCGTGTAAACTGACCTTTGTACTGCAGGTTTTCGGATTCGGAATAAGAGTTAAAACTTTGGAGTTTTCTTTGGTTTAAACATAAGAAGTCTTCCTCTGATATATGAATCACACTCGATGAAATAAAAACGTATTGACGAAGTTCTCTCAAGAGTCTTTTTAATTATTTCCCCAAACTAACCTTCTAAACTCGGGATGCGGCTACCTTGCGAGTGTTAACGGTCTTTTCTTTGGACGCATTAACACAGTCCTTTACCTTACAGGAATTCTAGTATGTTCCCGTGAAAGCTTGATAAGAGGCTAATTAAACGGCTTTACGATTGAAAAATAGCGCTTACCTGAAGTGAGATAAGCTCCTCTGTTCTGGCTCTCGCCTCCGCAGAAGCTCCTTCAGTGGAGGGGGGCGGGGAAATAAAAGCGAAAACGCGAAAAATGAAAAGTAGGAGGAGCCTGAACAATGGCAGGAAGGGGGAAAGGCGGGAGCTTCTCTCTTCTCCTTCTCCCTTCCCAGTATCCCCCGCGCTTTCGTTTTCCCTCTTCCCAGGCTCTGCGCGTTTACTTTTAACGAAAAAATAAGACGCCTCTGGGGAGGAGATAAGAGAGGTTCTGGCTCGAAACGTTCCGTTTTATGATTGCACATTCATAGCCTTTGCTTGCATTGCAATAGAATTTAACGTAGATGCGAGAAAATTGCCCAAAAATTGTCGCGTTGGCCGAGTTTTATTTTAGCTTTCCTTCGTAACACAACATCATGCCAACATGGCGGCTCTTATCCTATCTTTTCTTTACGTGTTCGCGGGAATCCCGAGTGACGTAATACACGCGGGACTGTACAAATGTTGCTTTTCGTGGAGTGATTTCTCCATGACAAAAATTGTATTGCCCAAAATTGTATTGCATACGCGTTGAATTATATTGTAATACAAAGGTAACTGCATGTGAAAAGGGCTTTTGCCCATTCGCCTTAAATGGATTCCCGAAAATTTCATCCCATAATACGATAAGGCAATTCCTTCTATGAGACACGCCTAGAGGGAATCAAGTCCAGGACAAGTTTTGTTGAATGCACTTATGCACGATTCTCTCCAGGCGCGCCTGTAGCTGGACGTGGGTTATATGAAAGGACTACAATAAGTGACAAAAGCGCTGACGCATTGTTGTCTTGGGCCACATTTTATCGTGATATGGTCTAATTTCACCCTTTATCCCTTCTTTCCTAACGCCCCCTCCCCCCTTTGCTGCAATCATACAACACTGGATGGGGGAGAGGGGAATTTTGGCAAAGTGCAATAAAATTTAAAAACAAGTAGTTTTAACTACTATTATTTCCGTCCTCCCTGGATGAGATGCTAGTCCATCGCAGGGTTACCCCAACACTGATTAAAGGGGCATTATCATGAGCATCACTTCGAAAAGTCCAAAGTCAAAAGAAATATTTACATTACTGGAAACTAAAAATAATGGTCTAGCTTTGTTAAAAATGACTATATTAATCCAGTAAAGTAACAAAAGAGGTATTATCATGAGTTATACAGGCATGAAATTTCAATCAAAGATTAAAAACGTCTGGCAGACGTTTTCAAATCTTGCCCATGTGTCTTGGATAATCGCTACGAAATAATTACACTTTGCTCTCTTTTGAATAATTAATAGATTCACCTTGGTGTTGTAGGCGCATCTTGATTCATAATTTAAATTTTGGCTCCGTTATGACCCCAAATGCATCAAAATCCTCATGATACTGCCTCTTTAATACTCCAGTACTTATGTGATTATGAACGTGGATAAAACGATGTGCAAGAACACGCAGAACAACATGACGCAAGCCAGGGCCTGCTGGATTTTAAATTTCTTTTGTTAAAGATCTAGCCAATGAAATCATATGTCCCCAGAGCCAAACCCAGAGTTAGTTGTTCCTTGTGCCCCAGGCGCCGCCGGCGAAAGACAGGCGATTCTGGGGACGGGAAATCTCGGGACGGACAGAACAGGGAGCCCGGCCGGAGTATAAAGGCTGCTTCATTACAAAGGGTTCAACTAAACCACGTGACTCGCACAAACTATCTCATGTGCTTGTCACATGTTCAGTTGCGGGTTGGAACACGCAATTAGAGACTGCATGTTTTTTTCGTCACCTGTCTCGCGGATGCTCATGTTAAAATTATTGCAAGTATGCCGCGCTGTTTTGCCACTGAGCTGCAACGTTTGACTTTCCGTGCATTCCGAACACGTTTACCAGTAATAAGTTTGTTTCGTGCATTTTTCTACCGCCAAGAAAACCTTTTGTTTTCTTAACCCTCGGCAACATCTAGAGCGGAAGCTGAAAAGTAAACACATATTAAATCAGACATTCAACAAAAGAGTATCTTTAATTTGATCAAGATCGTATGATAATAGTGTGGGAGATTTGCAAAAGCTTGCGGTCTGCTCTTATAACTAATTTCGGGAAGAAGCGAAATCATTGGGCTTTCGTGATTCATGATTCCTGTCTTGTTTTACCTTAATGATTCGTGATTCCTTTAAAAATTTCATTCGATATTCATAATTTATTTGTCATTGTTTTCATCCAGTTTTGAAAATAACTTCACTGTGTGTAACATACCTAATTACAGTTAAGTTGATAGATAAGGGATGAACATTTGAATCGCGTTTTCAGTGTTTTCCCGTAGGAGGGTTTAGGGGCATGCTCCCCCAGAAAATTTTGAAAAATAAGACGCTCGGAAAGGCTATTTTCGGCCATTTCTGTGATATAACTGTTAAGAAATTTCGTAGTTTGCGTTCTATATTCACACGCCTCCAATATCGATGAAAGCATATTCACTTGTTATTCATGATTCTTTTAGCCATCTCTCGTTACCGGTATTCATGATTCCCAAGTTTTAAACACGAAGATTCATGATTCTGCCAATTTTATAGCTATGATTCATGATTCATGATTCCGCTTCCACCCCCGAAACTAATTCACAAAGTGCTTCTTGAAGAGTTTCGTGTGTATTCAAAGGGCATATTACCTAATTTATATTGGTTTATAAAGTCCTTTAGACACGTTATTGCCTTGGTATATCAACGCACAAATTCTTGTTTTAACGCGTGTAAACTCTCTTCATTGAAAATGACGAGCACAACACCAAAGAACGCTTCCAGATGCCTTCGCAGCGGCATAATAAAAGACGCTTATTTTTGTTGACAATATGATTGACTTAAATTTGTTTACGTTTACAAGAGCAAATTATTTACTCTCTCTTCCAGAAGATCAAGTTCTTAACTTTAAAATCCCACGATAGTCGAATTAATGACGAAACGTCAGAACGCCTGAAACAACGCCCGTATTAAGCGGGTTTAATCAAGAGGAAATGAATAGACTTTCAAAACGCTGGGACGAAAACAGCAAAACCGTAATACATTACCTCTTTTTGTGTTCTTCCTTAGGTAAACTAAAGCAAGGAACCCCAATATGTTACGATCCCCTTTATAACGAGCTCCTAATGTCACAAATAAAATCTGCATGACCGACAAATCGATGAGTGGTGCTGGATCTCTTCTAGACCTGGATAAGTAAATTATCTAAAATGATATATATTTACGGCAGACTGATCCAAACGGCGTTAACGACCAAAAAACTGAAAAAAAAACTAAAATATTTTAAATTGGACAAATTTGTTTCAAATATTTTTTTTTTTCCACAGTTGCCATTTTTGGTTGCTAACGCCGTTTATGGCAGTCTATCGTAAATTATGGCAGTCTATCGTAAATATATATCATTCCTGATCCAGCGAACGATACCCTTTTTTCAGGCCAAAGTTGCCAGCAAAAGCAAGGAAACGAAACCCCGATATAACAAACTCCCGTTTCAAAGAACACTTTGCCGCAGTCCCTTGGTACTTCACTATATCGGAGTTTGACTGGTTGTGCAGTTGTTTACTTGTTAAGCCTGAGCAGTACTTATTAAGCCTGATTACGAATTGACACTCCAAAGGGAAATTTGGGATTGAACAGTAGCTATTTTGCATTGCTTTTATTCGCGTGCCTGCCGGCGTTCGTCACCTTGTTAGGGAATGCAAATGTCCTCACAAGTTTTTTTTTTTGGCAAAATATAATTATGGCATTCTAATCGCGGATTAAATTAAGTCTACATAAAGCATCAGTGAAACTAATTGAAGAGCGACAATGGGGTTATGCTTCCTGTCAAGACCCCCCCTTTTAAAGCAGTCATTTATCACTAAAGTGATCAATCATGGAAAAGAACAATACCATGTTTAATTTTCAGTTCACAGGCGGTCAATGCCTCAATTCAAAAGGAACACAATTCCACCAAATGCATCAAGTTCATGTTTTTAATTTTCTCGTGTTTTGTGGTATATTTGATAAATCCAGGCGAAATGGCAATTGATGATAAGGGTGTTTATGTACTTTTTAAAGAGGCAAAAGAGATTGTTTGTACACAAAAACGCACGATTTGCTACTACAACGCTTGACAATGATAGCAAGTAGTTTCGTGACGGAAACGCCACAAAGTAAATTAAAATTTGCGTGGAACTTATGACCAAAAATAGAATTGAGAATTATTCGAGATTACCAATGATATGGCAACAGATACACGCGAGACAAATTTTAGTTCTACTTTCCAAACTAACACCAATAAGAAAAAAACTGAGCAGTTAATTGAAGCGATTCATCTTGTTGTAGTTTTAAATAATTTCTGGTGTTCATCTGCCCAAAATATTCATGTTCAACCCAATGTCAGGCTCGTAAACCGAAGGTCGGAATTCGACCTTTTCGAAAACACGTTTAAAGAGATTTTTTCAACTGAAGGACATTCTCAGTAAACCGAAACCAAAAACCCCTTGATGGTATTAAAACTTGCGTGTGCTAGCGGTATTATATCGTCAGTGTTTACTTAAACTAATCTTTTATGTCGTGTGAGACTCCAGTTGTTTCTTTAAAAGCTGGAGTTACGAGCAAGAAGATTAAAATCACTGGGATGTGATTTACCTCAAGGAGTCTGTTATCGCCTTAGCAAATAGTCTGGCGACAACGAGGGAAAACTGAACAGAACTTTTCAAAACAGAGAATTTAACGTCAATTCGCTGCACCTTTGCACATAATACGAAGAGGAAGCCGGAGGTCAACTAGTAGCTTCCTGCCAAGTAAACTGAGTCCCCGCTGCGCAATTGAATAAATATAAATGACGAACTCATTTAGCACAATGTCACTTTTATAATCACGCGCGGGCATCTAAAAACGAAACCCCGGCACGCATAATCATGATAGCCCACTCAAGGAGATGGCAGATTACAACGGAGGAAAAAGGTTAAAAGATACCATTTCACTAGAATTTTAATTCATTTGCAACGATTATAATCAATCGTCAATCACGGGAAACTGTTAACTCCACCCGCAGATAAAAAGGCGAATTTTTAGTTTCGTATCAGAATAGGTCAGCAAGGCTAATCAGCTTCACTGCGTTGGAGGATCCTAAGGAACGCAACATCATGAATAGAAACGAGACTACAACCGAGACAAACTTCCCAACTTTACTGCCTGGTGAAGCAGAAGGAGAATCGACAGGATTCAAGATCACAAAGATATGTTTTTATTTCCTTATCCTCTCTGGCAGCACATTCGGCAACAGCATGGTCGCACACATAATTAACAACACCAGAAAAATGCGTACAGCGTCAAACTTTCTTGTCCTAAATTTGGCCATTTGTGACTTGGTGACGCCGTTAATAAGTATCGTGTTTGACTTTGTCCTTGAAGAAAACAACTATGAATGGATCTACGGAGAAGTAATGTGCAAACTCCTATGGCCAGCTCAAACGTACTTCACTTGTGCGTCTTCGCTGACTCTTGCTGCGATATCGTTAGATCGCTACAGGATCATCATGCATCCGTTTAAAATACGACTGTCCATGAAGCAAATTGTTATCCTGATTTGTCTCGTGCACGTTTTTTCGCTGGTGGCAGTAGCCCCGTACGGCTATGTTCTGGCACTTGCAAACGGTTCTTGCGAAGAAAACTGGCCTGACTTTTCCTACAGACAAGCTTACACTTTTTTCTTGTTCCTCGTGCAATATGGTTTGCCATTAATCTTCATGGTAGTCATGTACAGTTTAGCCGTCCGCGCGCTTTATAAGACCTCAGCACGAACGCGCGCAAACTCCATCTGTGCAAATACGCCGCAATTAACCATCAAGAAACTGAAGCAAGAAACCACGGAAAAGACAAAGCAACTCGGAGTATTCAGAACCAACTCTTTATTTAACAAACTCAGTGCTCTGAAGCCGGGAAGCATCTGGAGCACTCCAAATGCAAAAGCGACAAAGATGTTTATTGTTGTGGTGGTTGTCTTTGCGATCTTCATGTTTCCTAACCAAGTGGTTTGGCTGTGGGCGGATTTTGGCGGAGGTGTTAACAGTCCGAATTTTACCAAACTTTCAATCGTCTGTTGGTTGTTTACATACACCAACTGCGTGGTTAATCCCGTAATATTTGGTGTCTTCAGCAATGAGTTTCGCAAGGGATTCAAGAGAATTTTTGAGAGCATTATCTGTTGCGAAAGATCCGCGGCGAAAGAGGACAGCGCGGAGAGACTACAGTTTCAAAGCGCTACTAAAACCGGATCGGAGTCATCCGAATCAAACACTGTGGAAACACAGGATAGAAAAGACAGCAAAGTGTCGTTCCTTCTTCCTAATCAATTCGGTGAACAAGCAAAAGGATTAGACTTAAAACCGAACAAACAATCTCAAGAGGTTACTCCTTTCACGGGACATTACTTGGATAACACAACGGTAAAATCTTTCAGCAACCAATATTCACACCAGAAGATTACAAGTATGTTATCGAGTTTAGAGCCCGAGGGCGAAAATAGACATTTGAATGACCATTTAAGAACGAATTCCGTTAGGCAATGGGTTGCTTTACCCAGCCCTAGTTCGTGCTCTGAAACTTTGAAAAATGCTCTCAACAGCTCACCGGAGACATACTGTTAAGGACGCAAATTTTTTGACTACCAACGACTCCAAACTTTTAGTTCTTATGTTCAACATCACGCGGGTCAAACTCGCTGTTACTAGTAGGTCATAAAATTTGAGAAACGATTTAGCATTGTAGAGATCACTGCTGGATGTTAAACTCGTGCTGTGTAAGTTTGTATAGAACACTATTAAGGGTCCCTTTATGCTGGCAAGCTTTGTTCACTAAGCATTTGTGAAATCATTATCCAAGCTCATTGTTTTATTACACATAATTTATTACCGTTGTTTTCATGTGAAATGTTATCATAATATTTTCTAAATATAATCCTTGCATGTTGTATGATCATTTCTCCGTAACTAAGATTTTCTAAGAGCTAAAAGAGGCTTACCTAAGGTGAATATTGCATTACGAAGATGATGTAGAATTAAAACGACAGTTCCTTTCGTTTCACTTGCGAGACTTGTTAATTCATGCTTGACTCTTATTTTGTTTTGAACGGAACTTGAATGCATTAATGAAACATGCATATTTTGTGCGTGCATGTTTCTTTTAACGGTGGTTAAATTAATTTCGGATTAACCGATCGCAGCCATAAAGATAACGAAGGCTCGGAATGCCGTGAGCCCAAGGCAAAGTATGCTAAAATTAAAGCTGAATGGGCTGTTACAGTCACGATAAATCTCTGTCATATCACATCTTTGTAAAGTCCGTTTCACTAATGTATATATGCATCCTACTAACTCTTGGACGTTTTAGCAAATTGCTTCTAATAAAATCACTGGAACAATGCATTGCTTTGTGAAATCGTCCTGCTTTAAGCCCGATATGTACGAAAAAACAAATAGTTAATAAGCTGTTACATTCTTTATTAATCCCTGTTATATTTCAGTCAGTATTTCTTATGCATCTATACATACCAATAAGTCTTCCCAACGTTTTAGCAAAGTGCTCTTAAAAGTGTCAGGGTCAACTACGAGTCTAATAGACCAGGCATGAATTAGTTAAATTGCCTTGATACTTCTAATATCTCAGAAATTTAAAAAAAAAAAAAAATAGAAGGAATGTACAGCAATCTGCGAAGATACTCAATCTTTTTGAGACTTCATTAAAAGTGGACATGACTCGATAGAATTAATTAAGATAAGCTCTCACATGTTCGTCTGCAGACCAACATCGTCGAGCGGTTTTCCTGTTTCACGCAGACGCAACCTTTTCCTGATTTTGAACAAAGCTGTTGTTACAGTTCATGATATCCGCCTTCGTGGTTGTAAGTCTAATACGTACAAACCATTAAACTCTCCCATGTTCGTATGCAGACGAACATCAGAGGAGCGGTTTTCCTGTTTCACGCAGACCCAACCTTTTCCTGATTTTGAACAAAGCTGCTGTTACAGTTCATGATATCCGCCTTCGCGGTTGTTAGTCTAATACGTACAAACCCTTAATTAAGCGTTCTTTCTCGCCAAAGGGGGCTTTATCGTTGCTATTTTGCCTAGTAACCTACTGATTTGCCTCTATTAGTCCATTGTGGTTTCCGGGGCACCACCTAACGATGTCTGACATCATCTCAACAATTGAAGTATTTATTTTTTCGATAATCGCCTTTGCTTTTCTGACATTACATACTGTGAAGCAGGAAGAGTTGGCTTTCAAGTTGATTTGGTACAAAATTCCCTCACATCGATAGACGCCTCAGTGAAATTCCGATTTCTAGAACACTCATGCAATTATTCCAAACAACCGGATAACTCGATTTGTTTCACTCAGTCCAACACGGCAATGCCCGATTCCCTCTATGGCGCGCGCCTGCAGGGAATCATGGTAGATGTATTCATCAAACCATGCACGAGACTTAAGGTGATGTTACACGGGACAACTTGCAACAACGATTTTTCGCGCAACACCGCGTCAACTTTTCGTGCTATGTTACACGAGTCAACTTTTCGCGCAACATCGTACAAAATGAACTTGGCAACATGCATGTTACACGAGACGATTTTTCACGCAACCCGACTCGCAACATTTTGCGTATCCAAGCAACGCGCGTCCAGGCCATGTAAACAAAGATGGCGGCCGATGGACGTTGTCGGTGGCGGCGTCAAAACTTTGTTAATTTGCTTCTTTTAGTTGATGGCGTAGACTGTGATGAAGAGGAGAGAAAGGTAAAGAGAGAGAGAGAGAGTTATTACTGCAATTAGCTCCGTCCTCTCAGCGTCGTTTAATGTCACATTACTCTCGGGGGCTTCTAAAATCTGCATCTCTTCGTCGCCACAATCAACAGCAGACGCCATTTTGTTTGTTTACAAGCCAAGTCCCTTGGGACTTCCCTGGGCTCGTTAAATTTCTCGCGAGATGGGAAGCGGCAAGAATTCTGGGAAGGCGTTGCGCAAAAAATCGTCGGCGAGCATGTTACACGAGCCAACTTTCTGAATATTCGTCATCTTGCGTTGCGAGTTTTTGACTTGGTTTCAAAAACTCGCAACGTGTTGCCGAGTAAAATGTTGCGCAAAAAATCGTCCCCGGGACCATGTTACACGGTGAACGATTTTTCGCGCAACATTGTTGCGCGAAAAATCGTTGTTGCAAGTTGTCCCGTGTAACATCACCTTTAGCAACGATGAATACAACTACCGTGATTCCCTGCAGGCGCGCGCCATAGAGGGAATTGGGCATTTCACCCCGATTTCTTCAATTTCCCTTTTCTCCAGCCAATTTGAATTGCATTGTAGAAAAACACTAAAGACTGAGTTACTGTGACGAGGCATTCTACCGTGACGTTGTTCCTCAATTCCGCGTTTACTCCCACTTTTTTTACTCCCACGCACTAAAAAAACATGGGTGTCTTTATCCGTTTGGCCCTGACTACAACATCCAAATTCACTGTTGGGAGAAATTGTTTAAATTGAAGTACAAAGGCTCAGAAAATGCCACACCATACGTGACGGTGTTAATGTGGGCGAGTTTTGATTCATGCTTCCTGTTTCATCGAATAGTCTTTGACATCGTGAATGTCGCCACACACAGAAAGTTACTTCATGATGCAACTCATTAACTCCTTAACCCAGACCTTACTGTGCGAAAGCCGATTAACGGCTTATCAATTAAAGCAGTATGTTGAACCGTTAAGTTACAGTTCAAGGCAAGTCACATTCAACAAATGAATGACCAACCTCCAGGTTAAGCTTTACGTGGTGGAAGTTCGCCAAACAGGGAATCTAATGCCGTCATGTAGCGTTCAGATACGTCTTACAGGTTTTAATAGTCTGTCACGGTCAATATATCAGGTTTAAATTTATGAAATCGTCCTGAGGTACATCAGGAAAAAGAAATAATAATAAAAAATTATATAACAATAAAGGAAATATTACGAACTTGGGACGGACTTCGTTCTTTTAAGCTTAAAGAGGGGACATTATTCAGCACTCCTGAAACAAGTCAGTCAAGATAAGGTCTCTCAGTTTTGTCTCACGACAAGTGGTTTTCCAGGGACAGAAACATTCTCGAACTTTTTCTCATTTCGACCAATGTAGAGGTTAAAATTCTCGACATCCGCTTTCGAGATTCTTAGTCTAATACGTACAAACCATTGAAAAAACGTTCATTCTCGCTCAAGGAAGTTACGTTCATTGCAGCTTTTCAGACATGACTATTAATGAGGGGGGCGTGAAAAGGTTCGAAGATCGACAGATTTCGCCTTAACGCACAGATTGGGGACTTTTTGTGATACATTAAGCGGGTTCGCGGATTTCGAAAATACAGTGGATCGCGGATTGGCTAATAATTTTGGACAGGATTCCGGACTCTTTATGTCGGGAAGTTTGGATTCGAATGGATCGTGGAAATTGAAACGAAATTCGGAGCACTTTGGTTGGTCTTCGTCGGTATGTTGGCGGAATTGTCGAAAAAAACAAGCAATGAAACGAAACTTATTTTAAAATTGGCAAATAGCACGAATCAGCGGATTTGCGTACCATTCATCCACCTCAGTAACCCACTGATTTGCGTCCACAAGTCAATTGTTGTTTCCGGGGCACCTCCTAACGATGACTTAAAATCCAATAAACAATTGATGTTGTTTATTATATTTTATCTTCGAAAGTCACCTTTGCTTCCTGGCATAAAACAAGTTGTTTTCTCGAACTTCCGATTTCTAGAACCAACTTTTATTTCCCTTCAGTGGAAGTTATTGTAGAAGAACACTAAAGACTGAGGTATCCCATACGCGGAAAAAGAATGGACAAATTCTCCTTATTTGACATCATACATATCCTGTATACTGCTGTTGGGAGAAATTGTTTAAATTGCAATACAAGAGCTCGGAAAATGCCAAACCATACGTGACGGGGTTGATTGGGTTTAAATGAGATGTGGGCGAGTTTTGATGCTGGCTTCCTCTACGTTTCATCGAGTTGTCTTTGACATCGTGAATGTCGCCACACACATAAAGTTATTTTGATGCGTGACTCATTTAATCTTCCAAGCCCAGAGCTTGTTATGTTCGAAAGCCGATTAACGGCTTATCCGGAATTAAATGATAACCAATGTCGGTTTTATTTCTCTTGTCTTAAAGGCTGTGTGTTAAACCGCTAATTATAAGTTTTAGTTGTAGACAATTCAAATCACATTCAGCAAACGATTGACAAAACCATTACAATCAACATTTAAGCTTTAAAAAATGGTTCCCTTGCCCTGAATGTGAAATTCCTCAATCAGTGAAAATCATTCAGCAATACCACAGACTTAAATGTCTTCAGTATAAGATGGAATTATATTACATTACTGTACTTTAGATAAGGTCAAAAACACAGATCGAGTCTTTATAGAACAGTATTTAACGCTCTTGCTAATGTAGTTAGCAGGCGTCTTCGATGTCATTGAGAAATTATGCTGCTAGGAGCGATCCAGAAACTTGTTTAAGATACCGAAAAGGTGAACTATTCGATGTTGATGATCGAGTCTAATCTATGGTTAAATACCTGCCATATGTTTAATGAAGGAATATTTTTCGTACCACATCAACAAACGTTTAAACCTGGAAAATTTCAAAGGATTATTGAAAAAGAGCAAGCTTTGGCCATTTTGTAATCCATTCAGTATAACTTCGATAGTTTTGGTCATCTTTACTTCCTAATTGGCTCTTGTCATTTGTCGAGTATTGTCTACAAAATTAAACCATTCAGTTGTCAGATTTCCTATGTTGTGACTATTTTTGAATTTATTTTCAAGAATCGTGCTAAAGTGCATACGAGCGCATACGAAAGTGTGTAGGCCGCTTTAAGGCGTGTCCTGACATAGTCCAACTTAGATAACTGCACCCAGGATATCTGTAATCAAATTAAGATTGTAATCACTTACATATTTCCTTATTCCACCTTATCATCTCTACGTTCAGACGTTATAAGTCATAGCGAGGTCAGAGTCGAAAATACTTGTTACTGCTTTTAAATGCTCCTTTTTATTATCCCATTTAATCCACCTACAAGAATTTTTTTTAGGAAGAATCTCAGCAATGAAGGTCCTACAATCGTATTTCCTTCTAATTCGAGTCTGTTACCAACTATATAATTTGTAAACTCGTAGTTCGTGATTCGCTAGACAGACACGAAAGGCTAGTTTTCGTCTGGCGTCATTAACATTCCAAAATCTAAACATCTGATTCCGCAAAGATATTCTTTGCACATATTATAGACAAGAAACATGAATCGCTATGCAAATTTTGGTATTGATTCAATGATTCACTTCCGAACAGAGCTTTCTTAAATGAATGGTTTCTCGGACGAGCGAGTGCCTTAGTTGTTAAAGAAACAGACATTTTCATGTCGTTTTCAAATGTCCAAACCTGACAATAATTGAAAAGTGACAGCTTAAAAGCTACCACGTGAATGCGAATGATACTGATGGTGAAATCTATTTTATTCCGTGTTGAATTTTATGTCCGCCATATTGGTGCCCTAAAGAAGTCGAAGAAGGACACTACTGTGGCGACTGCATACCAAATAACGTAATTTGCCCATAACTAGTTTAAAACTCAGTTTTGAAAAACGCTACGAAGTTATTATAAACATTTCTTATTGCTTGCTCCAAAACCCATCAGGTTTCTGACTCTTTAAGCCTTTGAAACAGTTCTGTACCTTAAAAAAAAACAACAACAACAACTACTAGCGAATGTGCGTGCAAATCTCGTGTATATGGCCGAGAACTACGATCCAACAAAATCGTCATTACAACGATTTTATCGATATTCTTTGTTAAACAGTTCACCCACCGCCCACTGGGACCGGCTAAAAACAAATAACTGCACGCTCTTAGTTTCTAGCGCCCTTCTCATGAGTAAATTTGACTCGGGGGTTCGCGCCTTGCCAACTATCAGCCTATGGAAACTTCGAGTTTGTAGGTAATTGTTAAATACGAATAGAAAACGTCAAATATTGTATCAAGCATATCAGCGAAAACTACGCGCGTGGGAAACCGTGCTGAGGAAAGGGCGTAACTTATCTGCTCGCCGAATAAATTGCTTTTTAATTTGTTTTTGATTAACGTCACTGAAACTGGAGATTCTTAGCCTAACTGAATCATTTTGAAAACGTTAATCAAACATTTTACTTGAATGTAAATCTGAGATTCGTTCAATTGTTTCAATCTGTTGAGTAAGTTTAAGTTATCAATACCAAATCAGTATTTGAAAGGTGCTGATAACACTAACGATTCTATTGCAACGATCCCAGCGCTGCCTTAATTAATGTGGAGGTGGGCTCACTTCGAAAAATAACACAAAATAATTATATTTGAATTATTCTCACCCTTACATCCGCATTCTCCCTTCTAGAAAAATCGGCCAAGAAAGGGTCCTTTAGCGATTGCTCAAGACGAATAAGTGGATTTACGCTGTTCAGCTACATCAATTTGACAAAAACAACAAGTTATTTGTGAAGAGATAAGTTTCGCAACTGAAGGCTGCTCCCAACAAAGTTACTAAAAAAACAGTTGTTTGGTTTGAGTTATAAGGAACTTTTGTTGCGCGTTACGCTGGTAAACATGCATTATTTACATTCTTGCGGTGAGGTCAGACAGGGCAAAACGTTAGAAAAATATGATAACGGTAATACGTTCTACAAACAAACACTTATGACAAGAAGCCACATCCATCCCGCAATCAGTGCATTTGCTTTGAAAAGAACGCTTTGTCAATTTATCATGCAAAAAATAATAAAACTATGAATTAGTAAGTCAGTAGGTCAGATGAGGCAAAACACTGAGCGTATATGTGTCAAGAGCGTTATGCATACGAGAAATGAAATGCAAACAGCGGCAACAAAAATAACATGTGTTATGTTTGTTGCCGCTGTTTGCATTATATTTCTCGTATGCATAACGCTCTTGACACATATACGCTAAGTGTGTTAAGTTAGCTCAATGCGTTGGGTTGGAAAGAATGGAGGTAGAGAGTTCAACACACGGGCGGGCACGCACACGATCTTTTTTTTTTTTTTTTTCATTTTTTTCCTCCAACGTGTTTTTTTTGCCCAAGAAGCCAATAAGTGCTTCCCTATTTTCGGTGATAATGGCGGGTTCATTTGCAAACCTCCGTCAAACAAGGTTTATCCTTAGTTCCTCCTTTTAATTGTTTCAGAAAACGTTTTTCATTTTGTTCCTCTGGTGTTCTCAAACATTTGAGGATAAAGAGCGGTTGAAAATGCCATAAACGAATAAGAACTGAATGTAAATATGACTCGGGTGGGAAGCGCGGGAAACCTCGCAGCATGAAGCCAACTCACAACTGCTTCCATGTTTGCCCTTGGTTGACAAGGAAGACAACACTTTGCCCTGATTTGTTCGTGCACGTTGCCTGAGTTTTATTAACCAATCACTAAGTTCGGCTATTGTAAGAAAGTGCCTTGATGGACAGGGGAGCGCACAGACGTCGCACTTTGTACCACGTTGTCATGGGCGATAGGTGACGGAACTAACATTCGAGGAGTTGCTCTCTCAGCCGGGGGTTGCTGTAGAAAAACAATCGTGTTCTTTGGTGAAAAAGAGTGGAAGGCGCTCAGTGCTTTTAAGAAATATTAAAGAATAATCAAATTAAACGAGAGTAGACAAAACGTCACAACAACATCACTGCTCCGTCAATAACCGAAAACCCAAGCAAGACGTGTTATGAATTTGTACGATCGGTAAGCAAAAATGTCTTAACAAGCGCACCACCGAGTGAATATCATTTACTTGGCTTGAGGCGACTGATTGACTGAAATACATTCGCAGATAAAATGTTATCCACAGGAATTATTTCAGGAAAAATTCAGTTTTAAGCCCGTGATTAAAAACAGTCGCTACTCCTTTTGTTTGTTTCCGAAATTTGCAAGTGTTTCCTTCTTCGAGTATTCTCTGGCATTGGAGGATTTAGTCAAAATAAGGTAATAAACAAACCAGAATGAACTTAAAGTAGGTGAAGAAACTTCCCGTAAGCCAATTCACGACTGATTTCGTTTCACACTTGATTGGCATGAGGATAATATCTTGGCTCTGATTGGTCAATGCATATTGTTCGAATTTTATTGACCAATCATAGGGCTCAGCAAACATCTTAAGGAAGTGCTTTAAGATTGACTGGGGAGGGCTCGGGAAGGATAGGCACGTATGACAGACACAAACGAACGGTGAGGAAAGAGCGAGTATCCGGAGCAAGTATATTCATATATAATAACTTCCAAATAAATTCCGTCAGACATGTTTACAAAACCGTTGGTCGCTACCAAGATTGGTTCACACTTGCTCAGTGATATGAAAATTATGCTAGCTGTTCAATTTTGGGATGAAAATAACTGAACTTTTTTCCACCTTAAATCCCTGACAAATTTTCGATTACAATCCCACAGGCATCCTGTTATTGCTAAAATAGTAAACAACAAATACAACGCGTGCACGTTGCACGCTTTCAACTTACGGTTTCTTTTGGCATTGAAAAAAAAAAACACTGCAAGTAAAGCTTTTATTTTTAAAGAATGGTAAAAGTACATATTTTCGTTCTTCTGGTAAATGGAATAAATTTATTCTTAATGTCTGTTTTTTTCTCTCTGCATGATTACATAATACTTCTGAACTCAACGTTTAGGGCATTTAACTGAGCTATATAAATCCTTTCCTAGTATTTATTTTTTTCGGTATTATATAACTCAGTGTTAATACGCTGTCGTTATATGTCCCCGTGCAACTCTAGTTCAGATTGTTTGCAGTCCTTGTTATATGCAGAATCTTAGGCATTCATTTACAACAGCAACTCCGAATGTGAGGAATTCTGGCATAGCGTGGCCAGTCGTGCGATTAGTGCTGTTAGGGGGATGCTTGATTTCTGTACCAAGACATGATGTTCCGCGGTATGTCCATGATAGCGTGTCGAATGTGTCTCATCTTCCAACAGTAAATTACAGGGTTCAAAGATGAATTAAGAAATACGAGAGTCACTGAAAAAAGCAATTAAGTCTCTTCAAAGCAATATTCGGACCGAAGGTTTTAAGAGCGGCAAAACAGATAAAGATCGGCAAATAACATGCCAAAAACACGAGATACACGTAAAACGTCCCTACTGCAGATTTAATGAGGCAAGAAAAATTTGTTATTTCGCCATTCTGTGCAACTTGTTGTACTTGCAGGGCCTGAATCTGAGTCTTGTGGCGTCGTACGGCTAAATAAATCCTGATGTAAACTACCGTTGTAAGAACAAGGCCAAGAACAGTACCGATGCATACAAATAGCATGCGAGTACGGGGCTGTATCCACAACACCATCAAAGATAAAAACCCACTTAACACCCATATTGCGATCACCACAGCGACCACACGCTTGTGAGTCATAAGTTCCTGATATCTGAGATGAAGATGAATAGCCAAGAACCTGCCTACACTTACAGCCACAACACCATAGAACGAAGCCCTAGAAAACAAACCCACAAGGATGTCGAAAGCCTTATACATGTTACAACCGGGACTGTTTTGTTGTAGCCCGTTGACCAGAAGTGAGATGTATAGTGGCTGGCCCACTAAACCAACGCCAACATCAGAAACGGCAAGACTCAGGAGCAATGCTCTTAACGGCATTGGTAACGAGGACGTTTGTTTAATCGCATGGATTGTTACAATATTCAGCATGATGGCGGTATAGCATAGAAAGTTGTTAAAGACAGAATTAGCGATGTAAGTCGAGAAAAAGTTTTCATCTTCGAAGTTTCCAAAGAAGTGCTGCGGGAACGTTTCACAAGTTGACTTCATTGTAGCGATTTAATCTTCTTGACGTTCGTCGTTTGGAAGACATGTTCCTTTCTCAGGGCTACATCTGAAATTATTCCTTTCTAGCATGTGATGGTTCTAGTCAAAGGCATTCAATATCCCAGGAGTCACTCTTTCCACTGCGTGTCTGTTGTGAAAAAAAGTCGTACTCGTTGTGGAAAAAGACGACAGCGCTTAGGTCTTCTAAGAAAAATAGAAGAAAATCAAACAAGGATAAAAAGGTAATACTTACTAAAACAAACACTTTTTGAAAACTGCTCGTGTCATTCAAACGTTTTTTAGTTTCCTTTCTAAGCGCCACAGACAAGATAGATCACTTGGCTTAAATAATTGCTCGCATGCAAAAGTGACGATTCTCAGGAAATGAAGCCAGTTACACCGAAGTTATATAGTGAAGTGTTTCGGAACTCGCTTCTCCAGATGCTTTTGTCAACAGATAAAAACAAAAAACAAAACAAAAGTGTCTCTAAAGAGTCACATACTAATGTATGCTAATGGATGGTACACCAGCAAAATGCTACAAGTTTTATGCGCGGTGTGGTTAGTGCGACTGAAAAAATCAAGAGAGATTCATTGATAAGTATGGCTGGGAGTTTTGCTGGTGGTAATGCACTGCAAGAAAACTCCGGGTGTTTGGAAGAAAATAATTCGCAGATTGTTAAAAAAAGGCCAAACTCCTTAGGTCTTTAAATATTGACAGGTAATAGAATAAAACTTGTAATGGGTTTTCCGATTTAGCGGAAATGGAAAGACTTTTTCCGCCTTGTTAGCTAATTGGATGCAAGGTCGTGTTTTCTTCAATTTGCAGAATGCAATTTCAGTTGTTATTCACTATCCACGAGTAGATCTTGGCAAAAAATAAATAAATAAAAAATAAATGTTGTTTATAGTGGTCATGCACTTAGCTTCGAGATAGCAAGTTTGCAGGCATGCCACTGAAACAGAGGAAACAAATATTAAATGAAACGTAACATGGTTAAAAATCCCAACTGGCAGGAGGCAGACCAGCTGGCTATATACAAAGCGTGACCGAGGATTTGAACTCGGGACGACCGAGAACAAATCCAGCTAGTGGCAGGGTGGAGTGCTTGAACCCGGGACCTCCGGATTACACCAGCGCCCTAAACCACTCGGCCAGGCTGCCTCGTATGAAAAAAACGGGATATTATTGCTAGAATATGCATGCGAACAAAAGGAAATCATTTGAACGCCTAAGAAAGAGAGCAACGATGATTTTGAGTGAGAAAACGTTGGTGCAAAGCCCAAGCAAGCCCGCTTTAAGGTTTGATGTGGAGTTCGCTTATTCTGAAGCCAACATAGACGAGGAGTATCATAGAAGAATATCATAGCGATATTCTCAGCAGTCCTTAGATGACACTGCGGCGGAAGCGTGTTAAACCCTTATCGATCAGACTCAATAATAACCTTTGACATCTAAAAATACAGAGAATGGTGTTTTTTAGGGATAGTGGAACATACAAAGGAAGCAAGCAAGCAGCTAACTGTAAATTCAATATTCTACTATAACTTATATGTAGTACGCACGTTGTAAGTAGTCAATTTGTCTTGTAGCCATACTGTAACCGTAGTTTTTTTTTCCATTTTTTATTATTATTATTTTCTTTTTTGGTTCTTGTCAAATTGTACGTAATGAATTTAGTATCATTTAAAACAACTAAGTGAGTTCAATAACATTTTCAATATGAGCATGTCAAAAACTGACAAAACCACTGAAGACTTAATGCACTGCTCTTGCCATTCTTAGGTTTAATAAAAAATCGAGGGACAAAAAGTAATTTTACATGATAATAGCTGGTTCACCTGGCAACTCATATCAAACAAGGTTTCTCCAGGGTTCCTTCTTTTCGTTGTTTCCGCCGAAATTTTTCGTGTTATTTTCTCAGATATTCTCAAGCATTCAAAGATGCAATAGAGACAAAATGCACTAAAAGAATAAGAACTGAATGTAAATATAAAGCCGGTGGCAAGCGCGGGAAACTTCACGTAAAGCCGACTCAGGACTACATCCGTTTTGCATTTGAGTGACGGGGAAGATAACACTTTGCTCTGATTGGTTTGTGCGTGTTGCGCGTGTTTTATTAACCAATGACTTAGTTTGGCAAACGCAAGAAAGTGTCTTGATGTACAGGGGAGCGCACAGACCGCGTACTTTGTACCACGTGATTGCGAAAACAATAACATTCGAGGAGCCGGAGTCGCTCTTTCAGCCGGGTGTTTGACTTTGGAAAAACAATCATGTTTTTTGGTGATTAAGACTGGTCATGCTGGTAGGCGCTCAGTGCTTTTTCAAAACCTTTTAAGGATAATCAAATTAACTGACAGTAGACAAAACATTGCAACAGCAGAACTGCTCCGTCAATAACTGTCAAAACCAAGACATGTGTTCAGTAAATTTATACCATCGGTAAATGATTGACTGGTATACGTTGGCAGATGAAATTGTATCCATGGAAGTATTTCTGAAAACATGTAGTTCTAAACCTGCGATTAAAAAGTGTCGCTCCTCCTTTTGTTCATTTTCGAAATTTGCAAGAGTTTGCTTAATTTCTTCGAATGTTCTCTGGCATTGGAGGATTTAGTCAGAAAAAAAGTAATAAAACAGAAATGAGCTTATCGTATATAGCGCGTGAGAAGCGCGAGAAACTTCACATAAGCCAATTCACGACTGATTTCAGTTTGTGGTTGATTGGCCAAGAAGATAATTGGCCATGTTCTAAATGAGCAGAGGACTGGGCACGAATATCCAAGAAAAAAAACAAATTGATTGCAAGGCTGGTGCTACGGCAAAAGGGCAAAATTTATTGGCCAATAAATTTTGCCCTTTTGCCGTAGCACCAGCCTTGCAATCAATTTGGCTTTATCTGCACTTAACGTGGTACGAGTATTTCTTTTACAAGAGATCCGGCAACAGACAAGTCAAGTAGTTTTATTCTTCGTTGCGTGGTCCTCTGCATCCAAACGTTTTTACGAATATCCAGTCCATACAAAGCTCTCTAATTTTGGCGAATTTGAAAAGTGTACCATGCCTTTGCGTTTTAACCAATAGCTCTCAAATTTGGTGAACTTACTAATGTTTGGATGCTCTTTCAGGTGACGGGATCCATTTTTCAATTCAATCGATTTTAAATATTCGTACCCAGTCCCCTGCTCGTTTAGAACATGGCCAATACCTTGGCTCTGATTGGTCAATGCACATTGTTGGTTTTGAAGCGCGAGAAACCTCACATAAGCCAACTTGCGGTTGATTGGCTAAGAAGACAATACCTTGGTTGTGATTGGTCGGAGCACATTCTTCGAGTTTTATTAACCAATCACAAGGCTAAGCAGACATAACGAAGTGCACAAAGACTGACTGGAGAGGGCTCGGGAAGGACAGGCTTGGATAACAGACGCAAAAGAACGGCGAGAAAAGAGCGAGCATCTATGGAGCTAGTATATATAATAACTTCCCATAAATTCCGTCAGAAATGTTTACAAAACCGCGCTGGTAGATGCCCAGTTTGGTTCAGGCTGTTGGATCTTGAAATGAAAATAACTGAAGTTTTGTCCACTGCAAAACGCTGACGAATTTTTCATTTATTAAAAACCCGCCGGCATCCTGTTATCACTAAAATAGTGCAGGTTCTGCGCTTTCAACTTCGGGTTTCTTTACTACTGAAAAGACAATAACACTGCGAGTAAATCTTTTTAATTTAAAGGAAGGTAAAAGTACATATTGCTCTTCTAGTATATGGAATAAATATATTCTTCATGTCTGATATTTTTTCTGATTACAAAATACCTCTGAGCTCAGTGTTTATGGCATGACTAAGCTATACAGATCCTTTTCAACAATTATTATAATTAATACGCTTTCGTTTCTCCTCGTGAAGCCCGAGTTCAAACTACTCGTGTATTAGGAACATGAACTCCGAATGTGAGTAATCCTGGCTCCTGCGATTAGTGTAATACGTGATTTCTTTACCAAGACAAGATGTTCCATGGTATGTCCATGATAGCGTGTCGAATGTGTCTCATTTTCCAACAGTAAATTACAGGGTTCGAAGATAAATTGAGAAAAACGAGAGTCACCGAGAAAAGAAAAAACTTCTTCAGGGCGATACTCGTGCCGTTAATTTCAATGGCGACCAAACAGGTAGAGATAAACGTAAAATATCCCGACTACAGATTTAACAAGGGTAGCAAAATTTGCCATTTCGCCAGTCTGCGCTACTTGTTGTCCTTGCAGGGCCTGATTCTGATTCCTGTGGCGTCGTACAGTTAAATAAACTCTGATATAAACCAGTGTTGTAACAGGGGCAAATACTAAACCAAGACTGTATATAAAAAAAGGCCTTAACATCGAGCGGCACACACAACGTTAACAAAGAAAGAAATACACTAATCATCCATATTAAAATCACCAGAGCAACAACACGCTTGCGAGTCACAAGTTCCTGATATCTGAGATGAAGATGAATAGCTAAGAACCTGTCCTCGCTTACAGCTACAACACCAAAGAACGAAGCTGTGGAAAAGATAGACGCAATGATGTCAAAAACCTCATAGGTGATACAGCCAGGATTGTTTTGCTGTATGCCTTTGACGAGAACTGAAGTGTAAAATGGTTGGACCAATAAACCAACGCCAACATCAGAAACAGCAAGACTCAGGAGCAATGTTTTCAACGTCTTTGGCAACGACAAAGTTTCTCTTATCGCGAGGACTGTTACAATGCTGAACACGAATGCGGAAAAGGATAGGAAACTGTTGAAGAAATCACTTTGTGAAGTATTGTTGCAGTATTTCCCCAGAATATCAAATTCAGAGGATCGCTACTCGACGTTCATAGCCCCTCATAGCTAACTGCGTGTTCAAGTTTCCCTTCTAAGCACCACAGACAAGCTAGATCACTTTGACTCGAATGATTTCTCGCGTGCTAAAGTGGTGATTCTTATTCGCAGATTTCACTTGTATAGTTTTCATCTTTTAAAGGGGCAGTATCATGAACATCACTTCGAAAAGTCAAAAGTCAAAAGAAATATTTCCATTCATGGAAACATAAAAATAATGGTCTTTAGTGGACTATATTAGTCCACTAAAGTAACAAAAGAGGTATTTTTACGATTTATACAGAAAAGTCGAAAAGTCGTGGCAGACGTTTTCAAACTCTGCTCATGTGTCTTGGATAAATCACTAAAAACTTATTACACTTTGCTCTCCTTTGAATAATTCACTTAATATCTTCACCTAAAAAGCGAAGCTACCTGTAAGATTCACGGGGTTTTAGCCAAAAGTAAACAGAACTTATTTCAATGAAGCATATAATTGGTCGATGCGGCAGCTTTTAAGGAAATCATCATTATGTCGATTCATTTGATAAGTTTCATTTATTGTGCACTGATCAGAAAAAAAGCGGTCTTTCTGGACTCGCCTTGTGCTAACTACATGCTTTTCTCAGTTGAAATTCTATATAAATAATAAATAAGCAAAAGGAGCACCTGCGAATACTGGTATTAACTTAAGGGCTTCCTCTTCGTTACCCAAAATGTACTCCAAGAACAATGAAGTCCGGAACTTTAGGACATGCTGCACATCGATTAATTAAATTTTTGTCATTTGTGACAATTGAAAAACGTTAATAAAGTTGCTCTTTCGTTTACTTTACAAGAATCAGCATCTTTTTCTTCATTACTTCTCGATTGTATGCACTTTGCAACTAGATACCATCTGTACAATAATTTAACTCAGTGAACACCAAAGCTGTCTAATTGTGTCCTTTACTGCCTCTCTCACATCCCTGATCTTCCAACAGTAAAGAGCCGGGTTCAACGACGAGTTGAAGTAAATAATAGTTAATACAACATACTTTGTCAACGAGCTAGCTACAAGTCCGTGAACATTTAGTACAGCATAAATACCACACGGAGCATAACAGAATACTAACGACAACTGCACCCATGCGATGCTAGATACTGTCTTCTTGTATCGTGCTATATTCATTGGAATTCCTCCTCGGTTCGGTTGTTCTTGGTGAATAAGGTCTTGCACTTGAGTTTGATGTTGTCGTAATGTGAGGTAAATCTTCCTGTGGCATAAAATTGTGGTTACCAAAGAAAATGTTACAATACAATAGAATGCAGTCATAGGAAACTTCCGCCAATTAATGAACGGCGTCCATCCAAACGAAGCAACAATAACCGAGAAACAAAGTATAGCTGTGCGAACTCGCCTTATTGTTACCAAGTGCCTGTATCTCAGCCCCAACAACAGGGCGAGAAGTCTGTCAATGCTTATTGCGGTTGATGTCAACATCGATACTCCACACAAAACATAGGTTGAAGTGTAACTTGCCAATCTAACGTAGCGTGACAAAGAAATCATAGAAGCGACATGGATTGGTTGCGAGATTAGTCCAACACAAAGATCAGTGACCGCCAGGCATCGAAATAAAAGTTTTGTAGGTGGATGAAGAGAAGACTCTTTATGAAGAGCAACAAGGATCAGAGCATTGCCCAGTGATGCGGTAATGGATAGAAAAATGTTCAAAGCCGAAAGAAATACAACCGTGACTGTTAGCCAAGTCGATGTAGTTGTTTGGTTCAGCTCGTTCGGGTAGTTTTTGTCAACAGTGAAGTTTGCCATTGTTCGCGGTGATTCCAAGATCTGGTTACAAAGAGCTTTTAGTACTTGTCAAGAATATAATTTGTAGGATTGGTTGTGTGTTAGTCATTATTAAAATCATCCATATTCAATGTTCTACAACGCTTGTAAAATGGTATGTTAAAAAGCAAACAGTACTTCATTACAAAAAGAACCCACTGCTCTCTTTAACCATCTGCCTCGTGAAATATTGGATTTTGATTTTTTTTTTTTATAATAAGACTTCAGTTACATATCCGCAGTACCGTCGACCTTTCTGGAAAGGCATCGTCCACTTACTACAAAATATTTTATTATTCTTTTCCATAACAATCTTTTTTAGCATAAGTAGCACCTGCGAATTTTACGTTTTAACTTAATGTAGGTGCGAGTCTTTCGACAGGTTTTATTTAAGAAACGTTTTTCTGACGTTAAAAGTGTTACATTTTGACATCTTGACGGACCGGCATGATCGTCAATAAAGTTGCTCTTAATTTGTACTGCTTGGTGAAATCAGCTTCTTTTCCCTCGACGCTATATTTTAACATACAAATACAGCGCAAACACAACCACAAGACAAATGTGAAGTAACACCTCAGACTGTTAAGATACACGAAAACACTTTTATTAGAAAACGTATACGTAGGCTTTTTCTCGAAAACTCCGATTACCGAGTGAACATTTGCGGTTTATGTTTTCCATTGGTCAAGGATTCTTCAATCAGGTGTATTCGAAGACTCAACCCTTATGCCTTTTTTCTTAACGTAGTTTCGAGGAATATTACCGAAGAAAAACAAAAAGTATATACGCTAAATTCAAAGGGAGGTAGGCGATAATGCTAACAAAAGTTAAGATTGCATTGCTCGTGAAATTTGCAAAACAACATCATGTTAGCTCATGTTGCTGCGCCCAGATAAACTTTTAATTCTCTGACTTAAAAAGTGGAAGAACAAAATGGGCGTTCAAGAAAGCTTCAACATTGTTCACTCTAAATTCAGTAGCCGAGGAAGAGTTACGTGTTCAAAAAAGTGTTTCCTTGTGTCTTGCACACAAAGCTTCCAGTTGAGGTTGGCAATCACCGGTTGCAAATCTAACTAGCTTTTGCATTTTAGAAAACCATTGTTTCAAATTCTAAGCTTACAATTTTCACTGCATGTGTATCTCGCCAACGAATTTACCTTGGACTAACAATAGCGGGGGAAATGAAAATCGTGAGAAAACAGTCAAAAGAACAGAAAGGGACGAAATCTCCATGATCTCTTTGATTCAATTTATCGACCAGTGAATCACGGATACTGACGGATACGGACACGCAGTAAGAATCGTACAAAGATAAATGCGGTGGGGGGGGGGGGGGGGGGTAGAATGTGGGTAATCTCGTATATAACTTATAAGTGACGCCACAAAGCCGTTATGTTCTGAAAACGGGTATACAATTATTGGTTGACACCGGGTATGGTTTTCAAAGGAACCAAAGGAATAAGAGAGAGAGAGAGAAAGATAAAAATAAATGCAGTGGGCTGAATTTAACCAAATCTTCTGTTGCCGGGCCTCCATTGATAACATAGCTGCTGATGTTGCGCGCTGTGACCAGACATGACCTGCTCCCGAGCAAGATCGACATCGCCACGTTTAATTTGGGTGTGCATTTAAGAGGCCAGGTCCGAGAACGGGTATGGAAAATGAAGCTTTTGGTTTGAAATATAGCCAGGAGAGAGAACAGGGGATACACTCCACCAAGATATCCGAAGAGTACTCCCCCCCCCCCCCGCCCTCCCCGGCACCCTCCTCCCGGGAATGAATCACACCACAGACAAAACCAAGGTACTTACGCAAGTTAATTTGCAATTCAATGAAGATTGTGAAATGTGAAATTAAAAACGATCATATGAACATGAAGCAAAGAAACCTCTCGTAGAATCAGTTGATCGGGTAAAGATGAATCGCACCTCAGACAATACCACAGTACTTAGCTGTGGTTTCGCATTTCTTCCCACAAATCCTGCAGAGAGTTCTCTTGATCTTCACGCTGTGTTTATCGTGAGACTCGTCGTTTGCGCTCTCATCACTGTCCTCTCATCATTTTGGTGAACATCCTGGCGATGGTGGCAGTGAAAACCAAACGACAGCTTCGCACCAAATCTAACATAGCACTCGCCTGTTTAGCCATGACTGACTACGCAGTTGGGTTATTTACCAAACCTTTGCAGGTCGCCAGCGCAACTTTACTTCTAAAAGGTTTTGCACTCTGATAGACTTAACAATGCCTGTTATGGCCAGATATGTGATGGCGTCGATCAGTCATTGGCTTCTGATGAGCGCTGAGTGTTATTTCGCGATAAAACACCCCTTTGCATACGGGAACCAGGTAACTGAAGTTCGTATCTTAGTAGCCTTTGGTCTGGTATGGGTTGCTAAGATCATCGTTCCCGTGGAAGATCTCTTTCTGTCGAACAGAAAAATCTTGACAGTATTAACAAGTTCTGTAATTGTCTCTCTTTTTTCCCGCAATGCTTTATTTAATGTTGCTGTATACAAAGACGTCCGCCGCAACGAGAAACAAATGTTATTTCTGACGAATGAGCTTGCGAAGAAGGCCGAAATAACTATTTTGCCGGCACGGGACACAACACGGCCTGGGTCCCAGGCCGGTGCATTATGGGTGATTAACCAGGGGTATATAAGGGGGAGTTTAGCACGTGATAGTCATCTAGGCCTCTGAACCAGCCCAGTTCAGGGCTCCGTTTATTTTTTATTTTTAGTTTTTCAGATTATTCTTCGCCTTGTTGTCGGTTAGCCTTGAATTTATTTGTAAAGCCTCAGTAGGATGGGCTACCAATTGTTGGAGCTTGAGCCATGGTTCCTACCCAGATTTTCGGCTTCTTTTTTGCCCACGGGGTTTTTTGTGGCAGGTTTTTTCTGGCCTCCGTGCTAATCGCATTTTCATTGTATGCGGTTGCTCAGTTCCGTTAGTTTGTTTATTCCAACTGATTTGTATCTATATTCTTTACTCGGGCTTTTGTAGCCGGGATGTTAAAGTTTCCGTTTTTCTATTAGTGGCACAGTGTATATCATTGTATTTCAGTATGAATTCTGTAGCCCTGTCGGCTGTTGGTAAGGAAGTTTGAAGCTTCTGCAGTTCTTTAGCCTAACTGGCACCATGTTGTATTTCGGGGTTTTGGTCCAAAGTTGTGGACCTCCCAGTCGCAATTCGCGATTTATAGCCTTACTGGCACAATATATTTGTATTCAATGAACTGATGAACAGCAGAGGGCTCCCTAGCCTAAAGTGCTATTGTACAAGAAGTTTGTTTGTCTTGCAAGTTTGCTGGCCTAACTGGCACAATATATTTGTATATTCAGGGGATTTTAGTCCACAGAAAGTTCGTTGCATTCTAGAGATTTTAGTCCAAAGTAGTGGGCTCCTCAGACTTATGGCAGTTGTACACGAAGTTTGTTTGCCTTGCTAGTTTGTTAGCCTGGCTCACATAGTGATTTTGTCTTAGGGGTTTTTTGGTCCTAAGTAGTGGACTCCCCTGCCTTACTGGCAGTCAGTGATGTAAAGCTTGTTAAGGTCGCGTACTTACGCAAAATGATCGAGAAATAGTTATGCAGTGCTATATTCATTGACGTGAGATGGTTCGCAGGAATCCACAAGGACGCTACGCTAGTGGCCAGCGGTGACGGTTTTTTCCTATCAAGAAGCAAGTTATTGAGTGTGTGATGTAACGTAGTTTATATTAGTTCTTGCAGTTGCTGTATCGTGGTTCGGGTTGGTTCTTGCCATGCCGCCTTCCTAAATAAACTTATTTGTCCTTAAGCTGTGTGCTTATTTGTTGTGAAGTGGAGGTAAAATATTGCTACCAAGTTTCCTTAGAGGTCAAGGCAAAGTTACTCAAGAAAAATAAGAAAGCTTTTTACGCCACAACTATTGAACTACTTGTAATTTTCCTGTGCTATATTCCAGAACGTTTCTGTGCATTTATTATTATTTCCATTAAGGACAGAATTCCCGCTAATATATAACTTAGAAACTAAGAAATAGAAAGCGAAACAAAATGGCAGGTATTAAATTATCAGGAAAAGATGGGATGCAATTCTGGCAAAACCTTTGTATATTTTTTTTTTAGAATTTAGTTACTTATTTCTGGTAAATATGCGCCTACTGTGTTGTGAATCGTAGTATGTGTTGTGCGTGCGTGCGTGTTATGTATCACGTTTTCTATTTATCTTATGGAAAAATTATTTGTTAGCTGTTTGTAATATATAAAGTTGTAAGCTGTATCAAAAATGATAATATTGTAGTTTTTGTAAAAAAAAAAAAACTTGTATCGTATGTACAACTATAGCCGTTTTATGTACTACATATTGTAATGACCTTCCGTATCTTCATTAAATCCCCCGAAAAGGACAGCCTGACTGTCTGAAATATTATGGAACACCACCAGACAGTTGGCACCCACGCGAGAGCACTCCAGATTGTCAGGGGACTGTTTTGTAGTCCATCTACTCACCTTTAACTTCGAATTCTAATTATAAAACTACATTAAATCTTCACTATTTCTTATTTCTTTCAATTTAACTAATCTTTTGAAAAAAAGGTACCTTCTCCCAAACATACCCATAAATTCACAAAACATCTCGAAACATAGATTCATGTGATGAGCGAAGGTGGTTTGGATTGCTTGAAACGCGAACGAGATATTTCAGGATTTGGATCGGTGGTGGTCCCATCTAAGATTTTGTGCTCTCCCCAGTTTTCGCTCGCCTTCAGAAACAAAGATGGCGGCCCCTTGAACTCTTCGATCGAGGAGGATCGCAATTTTGCACATCTCTAAAAAAAGCGTGTTGAGTATATGTCCTCTGAACTCTTGAAATGAAGTGGTTTTAATTTCGAAAGAAATGAAGAAAACTCTCAAGTGGTACTTAAAAGCGAAAGCTGTTCATCTTGATACGAAGTAACATTAGCCATTTCACGTATAACATACCATCGATAACTTCCAGTCGGTCTTGTAATTTTAGTATCCTCTTTGTGCATGTCTGCTTATCTTTTTTTATAACAATTCCAAGACCTTCACGACAGCCTTGTTAAAATCCACAGATATCTCACGTAATAGCGTGGAAAACGGCATGCAAACAAACTTCATTTTGGTTTGTAATTTCAGTAACTGTCTGAATTTTCTCAACACTCTTGGGACTTTGTCTCACCCTTTCTTAACATTTTCTTAACATCTGTTGTTGTAATTGTGTTTAAAAAAGAAGAAGAAGAAAAAGAGGTTATAAAAAAATGTTCATCATATTAAAATAATCTGGCAGTAAGATGTTGTTTAATTAAAGCCAGCATTACAAAAATGGAATGTCTAAATATGAAATACATCGTGGTTCGGCTAATACTGCCCCTTGTACATTGACTATGCTACATTGTAGTGCACAGTTTCACAATAAAAGACTTCAAAAACAGGGATTTCCTTATTTTTTTCAGTCAACTGGATAAGATACAAGTCGCGACTTCGGAAAGCACATTGTAAATAAAATTCAGCCTGATTTTTTTGAGTCCGTTGTCTGTAATCCGTGTCAGTTGTTTCTAATCTTAACCATCCTTGGTCAACTTTGGTTTATCATGGCATCTTCGTTGCCATTCTACCTCCGTGGAATATTATTTCGGAGTCTGGTTGATTTGAAATGACTCGTATATGACAAGTCTTTTTTATATTAAAGGGATTAAAAATACCTCGCCGGGCCGGCCGGCGAAACTGCAGATTTTTCTCTCGAAATTGAAGTTTACAAAAGATAAAGTTTTGGTGGTTCTACCGTTGCGTTCTTTCTCTTTCGTCGCTCGATGTCCGTAGCCGCGCTTTTCAACTCTGTGGTCAGCGTTGCCACTAAATCCGGGTTAAAAACGTTTCGGCGTCTGTGACGCAGACAGAACGCTTTTCTAAACGCTCGTTTGAAGCCTCTTCTGAAATCACGGCTAAAAACCGCGTAAATTACCGGATTGCATACACTGTTAGAGTAGGTAAACAACCAGCAAATGATAACGGCTTTTAGAAACATTGGGTTACCTCCGCCATTCGAAAAATCCGCCCATAACCACAGCGCTTGATTGGGAAACATGCAAACGGTAAATACCACGACTATCGCGAGGAACATTTTTGTTGCTCTTTTGTTAGCTTCGTTTGTGCCTCTTCTGACAGTAGAAGAGAGCTTGCGCACAAGACGAACTGTGGAAGACACCTTTCTTAGTCTGGGTTCCGAGGACGTCGACGTGCTAGCTGGTTCACTGCTAAGGGAGGCCTGCTCCTTTTCTGCTTTCCTGCGACTCGTCTTGTCGGTGCTCGTGTACAGGTTCTTCAGTGCTAAAGAATACATGGCCACCATGAATGTCAAAGGCAGCAAGTACTGCACCATGAAAAGACCCAATGTGTAGTATTTCTTGTATGTTATGTCAGGCCAAGTTTCTTGGCACTCGCTTTCTTTCAAAACAAGCACGTAAGAATACGGTGAAACCATCAGCAAGGAAAACACATAAATCGCAGCAATGATGCATTTGATTTTGACCATAGTTAAACGAGGCTTAAAGGGATGCATTATTACGCGATAACGATCGAGCGAAATAGCCGCAAGGGTCAAGGCGGCCGATGTCGAAGACAGAGTTGTCAAAGGCCAGAGAATTTTGCACATACTTGCACCATAAATCCAGATGTAATTGTATTCTTCGAGAGCGAAGTCGAAAGGAATACTGAAAACTGGTGTCACAAAATCGCAAACGGCCAGATTCATGATAAGAACATTGGAAGGCGTTCGCATTCGAACATTGCTTGCGATGATGTAGATAACTAAGCTATTTCCTAGAGAGCTGCCCAGCAGAATTATGCAGTAACAGACGATTTTTATGATCCAGAAATCTAAGGGTTGCTCCACTGCTGTAGATAGTGCGGTAGAGTTGAAATCACTGCCATTTGCCTCCATTACTGAATATGCCTGGGTAGTGTAGACTGGCGACCAAAGTGTTGTCGCGCTTTTGTTGAAAGTTGTGTTCGAATCCATATCTTGAAGTCACGGCATCCGGATCAACACAGTGTTTTAATATGTCGACAGAACTTGTCCTTATGTGACGGCCAAAAACCGTAGTGTTGAAATCTTGAAGATCCCTACCAGCTTCTTTATCTTGTCAGAACCTCAAGAACGCTTTGGTAATCGCCGTGCCTGCATTAACGTGCAAAAGGTCTTGAAATTCCCAGCAGCCTGTAGCATTTTCTCTCGCGCAATTATCGTGTAATATAACAACACGTTATCGTAACGGAAATTGTAGGAATTAGCAAATGATGTCAAGGCGAGGCACAATGACATGTAGCAAATTACTGGCGTATCGAGTGAACTTGTAAAGCCGCCACTAAAAGCAAAAGAACTGCTCAATTATTTACGTTTTTCCGCGTGGCTTCAGGCAAAGCTTGCAGGTGAATTTAACGGGTCACAACTTTAAGTTCTATTGACGTTGTCAATATAGATACTTCAGGGTGGCATTTAAGAGAGAGCCTCCGCGGAATCGAAACTGAGATCTAGAAAAATATTTGGTTCAAATTTTTGGTGATAAGTTGTTTTATAATCCGTGACAGCAGATGACATCGTGCTTATTATTTTCTGCGAATCCGTGTCTTGTAAAAGGAATTCTTCACCGGGAATAAGACTGAATTCATAAAGGTGTTCAGTTCAATAAACTTTTTTATACTTTGTTTTGAGCCGATGCCTTGAGCTGTGAACAAATTGCAATACGACGACAAAGGGAAACACACGTTTTAATTGGAAACAAGTCCATTCCCATTCAATGGCAGCGTGTGTCAGCATTAACAGATTAAGATTTGCTGTCGGTCGCGGACAAGCGACATATTTCACTTTGGAGGCCACAAAGCTTCCCGTGGGCATATTTTTCCGAATGTTTGCTACGACCAGCTTTGCACCGTCCCTTTTGCAAGAAACAGCGTTGCGTTGTCGCAGCGGGAAATTAGACACGTGACTCCACTGAATTCGCGCCAAAAAATAGCACAATGCTTTGACTGATAGGTCCTCTGGAGAAACAAATACACTTCGACGGTTTTCGCATTGGTGCCTGTTAACCACTTTTCTACTGTTTTTATTGTAAGAAAGCAGGAAACTGAAGGACGTGACCACTGCAGGTACAAATATTGCGGTCATAAGAAACACAGGAGCCTCAGGGGATAAGATACGCTAAAAATGATTCCTCTTTGCACGGCGGTAGAAAGAATGCATCGAAAGTGAGAACTGTAACACTAGATAATTTTTGACAAAATGAACTGTTTCTAGAACTTTTTACAAGTTGCGTGCTGAACGCTCTCATTTTTGTGTAGATTTGACAAAGTAGATTTGAATTTAGTACGTCGTTGTATATATGCAGAATAGTGTCCCCAATTATTCAAGAGGCAAGTCAATTACATACGTATGATTCTGCAGAATAGAAGAAATGGAAGACAAGTAAATGGACTAAGCTTTTTTATCGCTTTGATAAATGTGTTCAAAAATAGCTGTTTCATGAAATTTAATTCCTTTAAAAAGGGTTACTAATTTTCTTCCTAGCCAATGAATAAACATTGAAATTCAAAGATCATTTTTTTTTCCGATTTCCGTACGCTGGGTTTTACTCTGTGAATCAGGATGGATAAAAGCCCGCACTACACGTAAATGTCTACCAGAAATAATAATAATAATAAAAAAAAAAATCGTCGAGAAGTCTAAACAGCTCGTTCACTCGATCTGCGTCATATTGTTTGACGTGCACAAAGCCGGCGACGTGCTAAGGCCGCTTTAGAATCGCTATTAAAATCGCCTCTGCAGACAATCAAACAAATAAGCTTTCCCGGTATCTCTTTGATATTATGGTATTAAAGAGACTACTTTATCGGCAAATTCATAATTCAAAAGCCTCCTTACGAAATTATAATTACTTTTTATCTCAGTTAGGTGACGTATGCAGATAATTGTCACCGCCACCAAAATTGATCGTAGTTGTATAGAAATATTGTAAATTTTTGCTTTTCTTATACAAATGAAAAATGTCTTATAAGAGATTATACGTAAGAATAAATCGGAAATAGCATCAATATATTAAAATTTAATTTGACAACGCCGGTGAGTCGGACAGTTTAACATTTTCAAAATTGCTGATGCCAAGATTATGATGGAAGAAAGGCTTTGGAAAACAACGCTTTAGTATCACCTGATCACAGCAAAGATCAACAGCTACACCTTAAGCCACGCTTCTTCTTTTTTTCCTCAGTGTTTTCCATCGTCTAGACAACTCAGTAATCATTTTTTTTGTAATTCAAATTACATCCTTTAAATGTGGTAAATTTTCTACTGACGCAAATGTCTTTCATTGACCTTTTGGACATAAACGCTTTCGGCCTACTGTTAGCATCGTCAAATTAAGAATTTTTTAAAAAAAGAAAAATGATTTGCATGAATCTACTTATGCCTCGCGGACATGTTGTTAATAGAAGGAACTTGCTTTTATCACTTCAGTGGGATTCCAAATTTGAATATTGGAAAAGGGCTGCATGATACAGTCAAGGTTATTCCAGCGAGGCACTGTGATTTATAAACGGAAATTACTGTAGACTGAAAAAAACATCACTTATTATCCAATCAGGAACGCAAACGATGATTTGTGAACGTGCAACCTGGAACGTCAGGTTATTCCGAAAAGAGCACGTTTTTGTAAAATGATCAAAACAACCGAAAGCAAGATTTATTGATCTGTAACAGATAGAAAAAGCCTACAAAAACTGCGCTATTTCTGTTAAAAAGCACAAAGAAAAAACATCTCTGAATGAAGTAACAATAGCACAATAGAATCGTGGAGAAAACACGAGCATTGCGGATAATTGTCAGATAAAATTAAAGTTGGCGAAACTATTAAACCCGACAAAATTCATTTGAACAAAAGGAAATAGAATGGTGTAACTCATTTACCGGCTACAAAAACGAAAAATGAAGGGTGGTGACGAATAATGACCAAAAAGACGACGATAAAGATTTGCTTTCTGTTATTAAATTACTTGTGGAACAAAAGCTTTTCTTCATCTTAAAACACGACGGAAATTGGAGAACACTGCACTAGTTAGAGTAATTTAGAAATTGCGAAATTGACAAGTATTTTCTTTTTATTTTCTATTTCAAGTATTTCAAATAACGGAAAGACATGGCTTTGTTTTTTTTTCCCTATAATTTATGGTTTACATTTAACGCGCGTAACACAATGACACACGATTTTTTTCTAGCCAATCAGAGCGTCCGAAGAATACTATATCAATGCTCTCCCCCCGCAGAGGCAGAGGCTCCTTCAGTGGTGTATGACAAAAGAGGCCTCTGCGGAGAAGAGAAATATTATGGGGATTACAGTGATAATGAGCTAGTCTATGGGTAAAATTTTATGCGCGAAAATGTTACCGACCACTTTTGCGCGATTTTAGTGAAGTCTAAACTAGGAAAAGAAATAAGGGAATGATTTATTTTTGTCCTGACTTCTTCGAGTGCATGCTCTCAACGTCAGTTTCTAAGCAAGTGCTTGCGCGAGCATGCTAGAAAACAAATCTTAATTATAAAAAAAAACTGATCAATATTACAAAACAACCACTAGTTGAACGAGTATGGAATTACCATTTTACACGGATTAATTTTTCTTGTTTTTCGCTCTTGTTAACCTCCATTTCATACCTTTCAAAACAATTACGTATAAGAGAGTTTCATTTTTCAAAAATACAAAAGGTTAAGTGCTTTCAGCCAATAAACAAATCTTTATCTAACACCTTTGCATCACATCCGTTCACGGCTCGTTTCAACGCCTCCAAAAAATAAATAAAAAATAAAAATCTCATCACCTTTAAAATAAACATGTGATGAAGGAAAATGCGTTGTATAAACGATATTTATTCAGTCGTTTTGGCGTGTTGGTAAACTAACTCCCTCATTGGTCTCCTGAGCTCACTTCCCGCCAGATAATCAGCTTACATCTCGCCTAATTCTTACCGTCAACGGATCCGAGCAAAATCCCGGATATTTTTTTCTAGAAAACGCTCGTTAGTATCAAGAAAGCATAAAGAAATCGCCGATCGAGGTTTGTTTTTACAGCCGGAATTTTAATACTGATCGTTTTAGGTGTCCTTAACTGAATTTACATAGATATCCAAACCTCCGGCGGCGCTCACCTCAGTATCGAGTAAAAAAACAGAAAGATAATTGCAGATCAGTGATTTCATTGGTTTAAAACCAATACAAGAAACTGAAACGTTGACAAAAGAACACAAAACATTTATTTGCCTTAAGACAACTACGTGCGTGCAAAACAACGTTACCCTGATCTTCTTTCCTACAGAGAAAATAAACAGCTAGAAGCTTATTTTAATAAACATAAACTGGATGTATAAGGTTTGATTTTGATACTTTTCGTTCTATCTTTTAAACATACTTCCCACGCACTCCTTTGCATGAAATTGTTGACAATCTTAAAATAATTTTTCCTGCCTGCTGCAAATTCTGCCGAATGTCCATTGTCTTACCCCCTTTTTATAGGACACAATTGGTAATCTAACCATAGTAACATACCAGGTATTCTTGAACGTTTAATCGTCAGACAACTTAAGATACAGTCCTTCATGTGAGTGCCTTTTCACTGACACACGCCAAGTGGCACGCGCCTCGCACGCGACTCGTGTATTCTCGAGATGAAAGGCCATCTGGTTGATATTTACAAATGAGACAGCGTGCCAAGCATTCAAGCTTCAGACGAAACAAGCAGCCGACTGAAGTTTCCTTTTCAGTTAAACTGCATGCGACATTTTTCGCTGTCTCGAGAATGCCGGGATCCTGCTGTGACAGTGAAACCACAGAGCAAATCAAAATAGGTGTATCGCATACTTTAAAACGTCACCGATATATCTCATCAATATGGCATTTGCCCTTTTAATAATAAAAGTCTTTCTGTCAAAATAATTCTTAAGATGTATAATCGATTCCTTATCAGCCGTTTGTTGACTTCCACGCTCGGGTTGATCATAAAAACACAATTTTCCCGGCAAGTTTATTTCCTGTTTAAGAAGCTTTGTTTCGAGTGAAAAAAAGCGCATTTACCGCAATGATATGCTTTTTTTCCTTCTGGCTGATTTAATCAAGTACAATAGAATTCCAAGCTTTCTTCACCTCTAAGCAAACACTAGAAATATCGATCAACGCTTTGAATTGGTACGTGACGACCGCAGATCTTATGAAAATTCGGAGTAATTAAAATGGCGGCTAACGAGAGTTTAACACAACCTGGCATCAAGGAGGCCCTTTCCTTCAAGATTTTCAAGATCACATTCTACTCTTTGATTCTTCTGCTGTGCCTCGTTGGAAACTCGATGGTCGTCTTCATCGTTTGCAGGACGAAACGCATGAGGATTCCGTCGAATCTGTTGATTCTTAACCTCGCACTTTGCGATTTAGTCACACCAATAACGAGCATTCCTTTTGATCTGGCTTTGGAAGAGAATGACTACATCTGGCCATTTGGAAGGGTGCTTTGCAAAACACTCTGGCCTTTGGCGACGCTTTCAGCAACTTCAGCATCGCTAACGTTGGCTTTCATCTCACTGGACCGGTATAGAGTCATCATGCACCCCTTTAAACAAAGGCTGAGCTCAAAACAAGTGAGATACTCAATTGGGGTGATCCATTTCTTGTCCCTGCTTTTCGTTTTGCCTTACGTCTACTTTCTGGATTTGGTAACCCAAAGTTGCGAGGAAACTTGGCCAGCGTTTTCCTACAGGCAGGCGTATACTCTAGTCCTCTTCATTGCTCAATACGGAATACCGTTAGCGTTCATGACAGTCATGTACACTATTACTTTGTCGAACTTGCGACTAAGTTCCGGCATGTTTGAGAGCGCTCCACAGCCTCGTCCAAGTCGGGTTAGCATTGATGGAAACATGAATCAAGGAAGCAGCCGATTGGACATCGCTCGGGATTGCCAGCGTAAAACAAGTCGTACAACTCTCGGTCAGAGACACGATAGCGTTGTTAGCAGGGACCAAAATATTCGAGCAACAAAAATGTTCGTAACAGTGGTCATTGTCTTCGCGACGTGCAGGCTGCCAAACGAGATCTTTTGGCTATGGTCCGATTTTGGTGAAGGACACGAGAGCGAGGACTCTAACATAGCGGGGATAATATGCAGGATGTTCACATACACCAACAGTATTTTCAACCCGGTTATTTACTGGATATTCAGCAAGGATTTCCAAAAGGGATTTAATGCAATATTTACCAGCTTATGGAAGCGGAAACGAAGTGGATTATCCGATGACGAACTGGATCAGGATGAAAAGAGATTTCATAAGCTCAGCACTTTGAGCGATTCAATCTCCTTTGTGTGGAGAAAATTTAGCCGTTCAAGAAGCGAAACTAATTTCCCACCAGACTCAAGGGAACACCAGGCTTTTTTAAAGCCAGAAAAAGGAACCAGCGTAGAAAATTCGCCTAATAAAGTGCCAAAGATTTCGATTGATTTTAACGAGAGGTCTGTGAACGGATTGAGCGAATCTTCAGGGATTACCAAAAAGAAAAGCCATACAACTCATTTTGATGATTCTAATAGTTTTCTTACGCTTCCTTCGCAATCGAGACTCGCAAAATTGAGCGAAGAGTCATTGCGTGATAGCCTGGAACAAGTTATCAAACTCAGGCGATATGGAACGGTTGAACCACCAAGGGAAGAGGCTATTGGCGAGTGTCATGTTATCAAAGTTACAAGAATGTCCATTGATGATCTATCCTCTTTACCAAGCGAAGTGGCTGACGAAACGACTCAGTCTTCGTCGGATTTAGCGGAAATGGGAAATCGTAAGGATCAGCCGACCTTTCGAGGATCTCTCTTAGAAGCAGAACTATTGTCAGACAACAATGAAAACATAAAAAGCTACAGCGATGCGTGCGAGAAGCAAACTTTAACCCATCAAGATTTAACACCAGTTTACTTCAAATACTCATCTTCATATTTGAACGAAACACCATTCAGAGAAACAACATGCTAAAATTAATCACCTTCCCATCTGTATAAAATTTCATGTATGCATTCAATTCAGTGCAGGATATATTTCAGGAGCACATCCATCTTTGTAATTGTTTCACTTTTTAATTATGCACACACAGCAGTGCGTCTACTAAAAGTGTCAAAAGCTGAATAGAAACATTAGACGCGTTGTGCCTTATTACCCAGCAGCGTATCGCCCAGCCCATAAATTCCTATATTGACCCGAGGCAATAGAACTATAAATACTCACAGAATCCTCTTAAAGTAAAAGCTTTTTATACGACATTTCTAAAACAAATGTGTCTTACATGTGAGTTAATGTAGATGAACTTGACGCCATTCCTATATCGATATCAGTTTCCTTCAAATTTAAAATGGGCACATTGTTGAATAAACAAAACTTTTAGTGCTAGGTCTGTAAATAACTGCGGGAGACACAACTGAATCACTGATGCACGTTGAAACCCCGACAAAAGAAGAAAATGTATAACTCAGCAAGATAGCGCAAAAATAAACTTGCTTCATTGTATTGAGTTGGTAAAACGTGTCGCTTTTAACCTAGTACAGTAACAAGTAAACTTAATTCACTGCTCCCTTAGCTTGATCTAAGAATCCAGCTCTTCCCTCCAACAAGCAACGTGGCGTCCGTGGCCCTCGAAGGCAGTTATGTTCCAGTTTATTCGAAAGCGAAGTCACAGCTGTCTCTACATTTGCTAAATATGAGTAGTATGTTTATGTTTTATTTTAGAGCACACAAAATGTTATTAAAAACATTTGAGCAAATACAGGTTAACGCGAGAAGCGGACGTCACGTGGTCTATTGTGTACTTGGCGCGCTCCTCGCGAAGAAAAGAAATTTACGGCAATTGTGGCTCCGTGATGATATTGAAGATATGATGGTGATCATTCTTCCATCAAAGTGGCCATCTGGAACACGTTCCCCGAAATGAACTACACGTTTAAATCTCTTTTAGCATCAAGTTTCATACATACAGAATGACCGATACTGATTGAGTAATACTACAGTCAGCAGAACAGCTTCAACAAGAGTAGACTAACGACAACAACAACAAAGCCACACTTAATTTATTCCAGAATAAAATACGAGATACAAAAATTAGTTACCTGAACAATTAAGATTTTCAGGTAGGTTACCAGTTACACTTATATATGATAAAGACCACAAAAAGTAACGCAAGAAGCAAAAGGAACTAAGAGTAACTAAAAAATATCCCCCAAAATAAGTTGTCTATTTGGGAGATCACGAGAATCCAATGAAGTCATGCAATTTTCCAGTGGTTTGCACTTGTGCTATTTGTTTTGATACATTGTAAACGTTAAGAACGCTATCTGCTCCAACATCAACAACAAATAATTCAGATATATTTCACAGATTTTAATGTAATCAACATCGATATCAAGAGTCCATCAGGACCGATCACTATTTTGGGCTACCGATGCATGAGTATTTCGGATAACTCTCATTATTTAGGTAACAAGATGTCCGTAAATGTTATTATTCCATCAAGATTTTACTTTTGTGGAGCATAGTAATATTTTTCTTCGGTATTCGTGAGTACCGTTCATCATCAACAATGATAATTCAAGAAACTGGTATCAATATCGAACGCAGACGTATTTCCGGCTCTCCGCTGAAAGGTAACGAGAAGCAACAGCCGGAAATACGTCTATGTGCGTAGACTGTATCTCGTATTTGAGTGTACCCCAATGTCGGTTATCATCACAATTCTAAACCTTCCAAACTACAGCATGCATCATTTAGAATTAGTCGTTTTTGACTCTCTTATTTTTGTCTCGACTTATTTTGTTAATGCGAAATTTAGTAAAACTTTACGTTCAACTCGCTTGTAACAAATTCTCACCGGGAGCCCCCACTCCCAAACGCCCCGGCCAGGTTGAGGTAAGATAGGGGAAGAGGCGAGCCCGGAGGCGGAAAGGAGCGGGGGCTAAGGCACAAAGGCGAGCCCTCGCTGCGGCTGGGGAGGAGGGTGGGGCGACAATCTGATGTCGCGTCCGTTTCAACGAAAAGAGGATTAAAAAGGACAAAACAGGACTATTTATACTTAACTCGAGTAAAATTATGCATAACAGATTCCCTTGAGGATATACAGTATATACAGTACATGCATGGGATCTCAACGGAACTAGGGGCGTTTGTGCATGACGACTCCCAGTGAGGTTAGTATTGCTGGTGATCGAGTTGTATACCACCCCCGCCCCCACCCCCCACTCGAAAGCCTCCTCCCCTTATAATACAAAGCTAACAACATACCTAACACCTTCCCGTAATTTGCATTTTATTACAGGCAGCTTGAAGATGCAATTGACAAACGCTTAGTATGAACCATTAAAGCATAGTCAAATTCAACTAACGTCAAAATCTGTTGCCATGGCAAAGCCTGAAGAGGTCAAAGATTTTTGCTTTTTGAGCTGAGCCTGAGTTTTTTTGTCTAATTGACAAAACAGACATTTTGATAATATCTTAAGTTGGGTTAAGGGCACGTTTTAACACTTGAAATATACACGTATATATTTCACCGATAGCTCTGAGACCCACCAGATTTTTAAAAACATTTTTAAAATGCCTGTTACTGGTTGGGGAAAGTATACCAAACTAAACTATTGATGGTGAATGCCTAAAATTGGACTTCATGTACATTAAATCATACTGCAAAGTTTAAGTTCATTTGCACAAAAGAGGCACACGCTAGTTACGGAGTTGAACCCAAATCAAGCAGTCGGGGTTGCACATTTTTTCTTTCGTAAACGAATTTTTTTCTACTAAAATGCGTGTTACTACTCAGGATCGAACCTGGATCCTCCAAGGTCGATTTCCGACGTTCTCTCGAGTGTGGTCTTTGCATTTCCGATCCCGAGCAGCAGCTGGTAATATAATCGAGTCCACGGAACCTCTAGCATGCCAATGTAAACGTCCCTCTTTCACAACTCCACCACCACGTTAATCCGCCAACCCCCCCCCCCCCCCGCAAACCTATATAGCCCTAATTTCATGTAACAATCAGAGCACAGTTTTGACCTAGGCTTAAACTAGCGCTGAGGAAGAGCTAGAGCTAGAGGAGATATTGCATCGTCTATTCCGCGACCGTTTATGAAAGGGAAATCAGCGTTGGGGTTCGAGCACTGCCCGGAGTCATAAAGAGCCTCTAGATGGCAGTACGAGTTCGAGAACGACTTTTGAATCTCAACCCAGTTACGTCCCCGGAGACCTGATTCCTATCCTGTTCAATTTCCCCTCAGGGCGCTTTTCTCTTCAAACTTTCCAGTTAAAAAAGCGCGTTTGGAAAGAGGTTACTCCCTGTTGCTAATAACCAGTGGGATGACAGCGGTACAAGCTTGGTGCTAAAAAGTGATGATCGAAATCGTTCTAAGCATTATAGGTCTCGACGCACGTACTCGTGCTTAATCCCGTACTTGTGCGTTGATCTTAAGGTCCCTGGCACTGTGCTGAGTTGTTAAGTGTGACAGTTTACAGCAGCACCCGACAGATCATTTCGGCGAATATCCTGTTGCTTTCGGAGAGGTGCAAATGTTGTTTTGGGTAAGGGGAAAACGCCCACTGCAGCTACGATTTTCGGGAAGGCAACAACAGCTCGCAAAATTGAGTTATGCCTTTTTTTCCTTAAAAGTTTCTGCCACTTTGATATTCAGGGTCGCCCACTACCTCTCGGAACGAGTTACTTCATTGGTTCTTCAAACAATAGATAACAGGTCATAACAATGCCCCTATCCCTGAATAACAGTACAGGTAGTGTTTACAGCGGGCGAATGAAAATAGAGGTTCCAGCGAGGTAGTTTCTTACTGGATATTCAGCTAGAAAATTCGAAAAGATATATCAAACCGCGTTAGGTTACAAAAATGTGCCAAAAGGCCCTAAACGATACGGGAACGCAGCACAACGGCATTCCAAGACTTTTGACTAGATCCGGGGGAGAGGGAGGGGGAGGGGGGGTACTTTCTATAGTGCACTTTGTGAAAAGGGTACCATTTTCTATCAAAGGTATATGAAAGGGTGGACCTTTTCTGTCAAAAATGGCCTATAAAGTAGCTATCCCCCACTCGGGGACTAAATTTCCTCGTGGGGTTCTCCTTACTTTATCGATACTTAATCACAGTGCCTCTATCAGTTCACCCAGGTGCACGAATGCATGGTCAAATGGCACTAGCATGGTTTTCATCAACGAATAGTTATGCAGCTCTCGTAAGCTTGTAATTCTACTGGTCCTCTAGTGTAGCAGCTGCTATTGTTTTGGGGGCTAGGGGCATTGTTCTTGTTGTTTGTTCTATTGTTCTCTCAGCCACTCATGTGAGACCTTACGAGAGCTGCATGGCAGGGTCGCCCACTACCTCTCAGAACGAGTTTCTTCATTGGTGCGTAAAATAATAGATAACAGGTCATAACAATGCCCCTAGCCCTGAATAACAATAGAGGTAGTGTTTACAGGGGGCGAATGAAAATAGAGGTTCCAGAGAGGTAGTGTCTTACTGGCATGGCGACCCGAATCAACACCTTACTCACTAGCGATTTGCCAAGGCAATTTGAAAAAAAAAAACACTGACGGATTAGCGACACTCCTGCTACTACGGAGTTTTTGCAACAAAAACTGGTAAAAGCTTTGGCGATGCATTTGGGATAGCGACTTTTTCGTAGTTTGTGTAATGATGTGATCCATAAAGCTAAAAAAAATCAGTTACTTCTTAGGTAGCGAAAATGCTATCAGCGAATAAATCATTTCATTTTCATTCCCTGTAGTCGACGTTTCGCCTAAAGTATCGTGACCAATGCGTTTGCAGTTAATTTGCTTAGTTATAAGACCCTTATAACGAGGTATCGACGCCGACCAGTGTTAGCTGACACTTTACAGAAGTCACAAATCACAAAAACACTTCGAGTAGTCGCCGGCCCATTTTCCTGGGGCTAGGGTCATGGAAAAAGAAAAAAAATCATTTATGTAAATTTAGTCAAAATCAAAATGATGCTTCGCCAATCGTTGCTTCGTTTTCTTCTCAGGAAATTTGGTAACCTTTTTATAAACATGCGGATTTTGGCAGATCTTCATTGGATTTCCGATTAATTTACAATCCAATCAAAACACAGGTGTGCTATAAAGAGAACGTGAAGGTATTTTCAAGTTGACTGGATTAGCAGAGTATCTAGAAATTTCTGGGCGAGTGTATGTCCATTTCTTTAAAGTATTTGACAGCGTGTAACCTGAGCAGTAGAATTTCGCGCGAATTCGAGTTTCGCGCGAGCGTGGAAGCCGCGAGTTACGAGCCGGGGTGACCTCGCTCGCAACACGCGCGAAACTCGAAACCGTGAGAGATCCTGTTCGCAGGCAACTGTAAAAGTTCTCCAGACCAAGTGAAGGACGAATTTTGATTAGTTTTCTTAATTGAAAACGTGTGGTTGACTTTACAAGGTTTCAATACATCAAAGTGAGAACAACTTGGTTACTTTGTTTTCGAGTTCAAAAAGATACTTTTACAAGGACAAAGACTCAGAATTTAAATAATAAAGAGAAAAAGTAACATTCAAGAATTATTTGACAAAAGAGAATTTGTTTCTTTATTAGTTACTAGACTCCCTGGATTTAATTTACTCTGCCACGTAACAGCTCTGGGTAAGCCCAGTTAAGATAATTCCAAAACCAACTATTTTCAACAATTTTCAACCTGGCATTCAAATTAAAACTAATAGACAAGTTCGGTTTACTGTGCTCACAAAAGCAGTTATTCTACAAAATAAAAAGGAGGATTGCTGAAGTTAATGTTAATTCAATCACGTTCTTTGCAGCTGTCAAAGAAATTGCCATCCTCGGACGTGATTGAATTCTGATACCATACGTTGTAGAAAATGTGATTTTCTCGGAGAATTCTTCAATTACAATATTTAAGTAGTGTACCACCTGGAAAGATCAATAATTTTTTCTTGAAAAAATTTTGATGAAATACCTCGCGCTCTGATCGGTCGGTGTGGTTGTTTTGCACGTGCTGCTTGCACGTGCTACGTTAATCGAAAACGACGAGCGCTTCTTGTTAACATACCAAAGTTAATAGACGTGAATGGCTTGGAAGCTTGACAAAGTTCTTTGTTCTATGTATTTTATAGCCTTTTTGGCCTTGTTGGCAATGCACAAAACACAATAGCTGTTTAGTTCTGTCTAATTCACGCATAGTGTATGAGCGCAAAACAAAAGATTGTGCACGTTCGTGGGTCTTCCAACATAAATCTTTGCATCTTTGTTTGCTCCTTTGAAGTTTATACCCATTCCTCTCTATTAGCTATGCATACACTGATCGGGAAGAATTCGTAAGTCCTTTACCACGAATTCCCACTTGAGGCTCCTTTGAATTGTCCCAAAGTTTCTCCCATGCCAGGCTTCATACACCGGCACTTACAGTCGTTTTTCATTTATTACTTGTAAACACGTTGAACTTCGTTTTTTTTTTCTATTTCTTAAAGGGGCAGTATCACGAGAGGTCTTCTAAGGTTTTGTGTTAACTATGCTAGAATTATAAAGGTGCACACACAGGTCAACAAGATAACCTTTAAACGACAAAAAGGCATAAATTCATTCTCTACGATATGAACAAACCATAATCAATTTCTTTTAATTAGTGGTTTTCCTCCAAGTAACACTGTCAAACTTGGAGACGTCGGCCTAACGTTTTCAAGTTTTAGACCACTTATTTTTTGCCTGTCCGTAGCCACACCAGTTTTAAACAACTTTCGTGACCAGTGCAGTGCGTTTTAGCAACGTTAGGCAACTAGTAGAATTCCAATTAATACCAACACCTTCTTTGGATTTTGGAGTAGCACTAAATCTTGGTGTGACTGCCCTTTGAATAGTTGTGAATTTGAACAAACAGCTTCAGGTGGCTCGACTGGATTTTTTAGGGGCAACACCGCTCAAGTTTGAGAACTAACCAGACTGTCATTAACAATGCCATCGAAAAACGATCACCACAGCTGAATTAGGTAAAGATGAAAATTTGTTATGACCGGTGTTATTTTGACATCGGAGTTGTCATAGCAACGTAATGACGTCATCACGTTTATCAATTTCGTTCGTATTGCTCGGCACCAGGAGATTTTTTCGGAAATCGCTCAAGGGAGCATGTACCTCCTATACCTGCCCCAATGTTGGCAAAGTTTGAACAAATTCTGTGAGAGCGTTATCGAAATTTTTGGGGATGAAGTTTCGAGGGTCATAAATACAGTAAAAAACATACTATTGAGATAATAGGGTAATATCTGAAGAACACGACGCGCTTTGGGAATGCAGTTTCATCTCATAGTAGTTTGATGCAATTTAAAATTGTGTATACAAAATTATGGGGATCGCCACGACCGATTGCGAAAAAAACGGATTTGATGAGCGTGCATTCAGGTGCTCTTGTTGCCACTTTTGTAAATAATTTGGTCTACACCTACAAATGTGATAATTATTTGGAAACCGCTCGATGAATTTTTTTTTAAAAACTTGTCAATCTCGAGGTTTGTCATCAGTTTATATGGCCTGCAAGTTTCAAGGTCATTGAAAACATTTAAGACAATAAAATCGGGGCTCCAATGTAGTACTGTTCTCTCGCAGATTTTGTGTTTACGAGTGAGTGTCCTCATTATTCACGTGTATTGTTTTTTACTTTCATGTCCACGTGCACAACTCAGCAAAAAATTCATTTGCATTATACAGAACGCTCAATTGCTTTCTAAAAATGTTCGGGAAACATGCTGATATGACTTGAAAACTGTAATAATATTTGTTACGCCATTAGACTGTAATACAGCAATGCCAAGGGTCTCTTTCTCCAGGAAACGAAAAGCTATTTTTGTGTAGAACAACAGATCAGGAAAAAAGTCTAGACTCACTGATAAAATGCAAATGAATTTTTTGCTGAGTTGTGCACGTGAAAATGAAAGTTGAATACAATGCCCGTGAATAATGAGGACACTCAATTGTAAACACAAAATCTGGGAGAAAAAAGTAGTACATTGGAGCCCCGATTTTATTGCCTTAAATGTTTTCAATGACCTTGAAACTTGCAGGCCATATAAACTTATGACAAACCTCGAGATTGACAAGTTTTTTAAAAAAAATTCATCGAGCGGTTTCCAAATAATTATCACATTTGTAGATGTAGACCAAATTATTTACAAAAGTGGCAACAAGAGCACCTGAATGCACGCTCATCAAATCCGTTTTTTTCGCAATCGGTCGTGGCGATCCCCATAATTTTGTATACACAATTTTAAATTGCATCAAACTACTATGAGATGAAACTGCATTCCCAAAGCGCGTCGTGTTCTTCAGATATTACCCTATTATCTCAATAGTATGTTTTTTACTGTATTTATGACCCTCGAAACTTCATCCCCAAAAATTTCGATAACGCTCTCACAGAATTTGTTCAAACTTTGCCAACATTGGGGCAGGTATAGGAGGTACATGCTCCCTTGAGCGATTTCCGAAAAAATCTCCTGGTGCCGAGCAATACGAACGAAATTGATAAACGTGATGACGTCATTACGTTGCTATGACAACTCCGATGTCAAAATAACACTGGTCATAACAAATTTTCATCTTTACCTAATTCAGCTGTGGTGATCGTTTTTCGATGGCATTGTTAATGACAGTCTGGTTAGTTCTCAAACTTGAGCGGTGTTGCCCCTAAAAAATCCAGTCGAGCCACCTTAAGTTAACATCTTCTGTTTAATTAGCCCGAGATTGCGTCAATCGTTACATTAAAGTACAAAAACAAGATTTCCAAAACAAGATTATTTGGATATAACTAAATTTTTCAAGCTTTGTATTAAACTTTGCACTATTTGAATGTCCCTAGCAAGCGTTAATGACGACACAAAATTGTGACCTCCCTACTAAAATAGTAGCCTTTCCTACCCATCCCTCGCCTCGTCCCCGAGCTAAAATTACAACAGCTAGTTTCAAAACTTCTTAATTAAATTAAAAACTGCGAGATCTTAAATAACTATTAATTATCGAATTTGTTTGTTCTTTGATCATCAAATGTGATATTGTGGTGGTGGTGGTGGGGGGACTCTTTCTTGTTTTCATTTGTAACTTCTAAATAAACCTTTTGACGTTGATAATTTTCAACCTGCGAGTAACTGGATTTTGATATATCACCACAGACGGCCGATAAATAACTATTAGGCAAAATTTAACACAGCTTAATAAAATTAAACACAGCACAGATATTCTCTGTCAATGAGATCAATATGGGCCTACCACAAACAACTTTCGGTTTTCGTCAACCCTAAAAACGCAAAATGGAACATTAACAGAACTTCGTATTTGTTTTTCTCTGTTCAATAAGACTATATCCTCAATAAAACACACCGCAATGGGTGTGGTGGTGAAATTTTCAGTTTGGAAAGAAGCCACACAACAGTCAATGAACAGAATTTTGTGCTGGGGTTATAAAGCATTATTCAGTTGATCGGCGAAGCCTCAATATCTACACTTATACAGTCGCCATTTATGAGTTTTCTATCTAAAAATACCTTTTATGATAAATTTAGTAACAGTTTAAACTGCTTTAAAGTGGACACTCGCTGTCAGTCCAATACAAAGTCCTTTGAAATGAGTTTTGGGTGTCGTCTAATCTGAAGCCAGGCTTGTTGTATGCTTCCTTGTAATTGTCGATTTAATATGAGTGAGCTAAGAATGGGCTTTGGGTCTGGTCAAATTTGAGATTGAAATCAGAAAAAGGTTTTCAAAACGAATCTTCATTCTAATCAAAAAAGATATCAATTTATTTTAACTGTAAATCCCCAATATCTGTAATAGTCCACCATCTATTTTTGTTGAGAAGATTTATTGCCAATTAATCTTAGTGAACATTTTAAAAATCAAATGTTACGAAAATGATTTGATATCAAATTCAGCACCAATATCTTATTTCGCGTAGTGCTAACAGCCTTTTGAAAACGACGGGAAAACTGCAATTTAGCCATTTAAAGGGGCAGTCTCAACAAGATTTAGTGCTACTTGAAAATCCAATGAAGGTATTAATTGGAAATCCACTGACAGCTTCCCGGCCTTGCTAAAACGCACCGTATTTATTGGTCACGAAAGTTGTTTAAAGCTAGTTTGGCTACGGACGGGTAGGAAACAAGTGGACTAAAACTTGAAAACGTCGGACTGACTTTTTCAAGTTTGACAGTGTTACTTGGAGGAAAACCACTAAATGAAATGATTGTGGTTTGTTCACATCTTAGAGAGTGAATTTTAATTATGCCTTTTTTGTTGCTCAAGGGTTATTTTGTTGATCATCGAATGCACCTTCATAATTTTAGCACAGTTTAAAATTTATACGACATCTCGTGATACCGCTCCTTTAAATTCTCATCTTGAACCCCTCACGAAGAAACTTGTATATCCGTAAACGAACCCCATTTTTCGCCAAACAGGGAAATTCGTGTAGTTTGCAAGACCACAAATGACGACAACTCCTTTGTGGAAACAAAGGAACAAAATAATGTCTGCCTCTGTACTGAGTATAGTATTCGTGAATCTGAGGAAATTTCGCCCAAATGTTTCAAATTGGACGTTTGTAACTGCTTCGATCCTTTAAAACTTTAATTTTTTTTTACTATTTAGCGTTCCTCTGCCTTATATTGTGACTTTCTACAAGTAAACAAGCCGTATTGAACCAGAACGCCTATGCTATAAAAAACCCATTCTTATTTGCCATTATATTGTAGCCTTTAGTTAGACGGCATAATATTGGATTTTCTAAACGAAACAGCGTGACTGTTTGTATGAAAATAGAACTCATACAACAGTCGAAAGAGATAGCTGAGAAAAGTTTCATTGTTTTATGTTTGACTTGGAATATGACTGCCAATCGTTAATTAAAACCGATATTTTTACAGCAAAGTTAAGTTGTCCGCCGTCACTGAAACCTTTAATTCCTGACTTGTGAATTGCTAAATGTGGTTGTAACATTTTTAAAGTTTGTGGATGGAAGCCTGGTGTGTGACCATTCAAATGATCGTTATTGAGCAGTCGTTCATTATTTCATGTGATGTGGTCTGTTTCTCGATAATTAACAAAAAGGACGACGTGAAAGAATTAATGGATTGCCGTTGAAGGGAGACGCAAATCTCTTGTCAACAGTGTGAAAGCGCGCAACCAATCACATCTTTACTTCCCAGAGGTCACCCGTTAAAAATTAGCGTGGTGATTTTTCTAGCTATTTTGTCGTTCGTTGTCCGTCCTTAGCTCTGTCCAATATCGACTATACTTTATCACACGCCCCTCTCTTTTGAGCCCCCTTCTTTAATTAAGGCGGGGTACATCTGAAGGCCGTTTTTCCACCGCTTAAGGTGGCTCGACTGGGTTTTTTAGGGGCAACACCGCTCAAGTTTGAGAACTAACCAGACTGTCATTAAAGGTCAAATGAACCAAAATTTCGACATTCTTTCTTTAGCGATTTTAAAGGAACCAAACGCTAGAAGAATTCATTATTAAGTAAACTTAAGGCGAAATTTTGCTTTCTGAGCCTTAAAGCGCGAACTATAGCAAAAACTACGAAGATTTCCGAAGACTTCACGAAAACGTTTCCAAAATGACCGCGCACTGAAATGGAAGGAATGGATCGAGCTTTGAATTTTGTGACGTAATAGTTTTATTTTACGGCTTTGCGATCGAAGAGACGATCGTCGTTTAAAGAGCGAATAATGTAAAGTTTGAGAGTTTCAGTCCGTCTGAGTAATTCAAATAATTCTGAAAGGATCTAAGGTTTTTTTAAACATTGTTGTTATATTTTTTACTACATTGGAATCCAGTTTCAAAGATTAATAATTATCAAAGCACTGAGTAAAATTGTAAGCATTGTACGATATAGGAGGTTTTCAAACACTGGATGGCGTATAAAAATCATCAGTCTGCTCAGCTTGGTATAGAACAATTAATTTTGTTATTTACCCCAAGTGAAATGCAGGTTTTGGATTTGCACGTAATCCTTATCAGGACGTGTGCGGCTTGCATAGGATGTGGCCAAAAGCCACATCCAAGATTGAATTCACTGTTTCTTTTCCATACTTGAGAGTCACACAAAACACAAAAATAAATTTGTACTCAAAAATTTAACTTGAATGTAAGGATATTTCTCAATGCAAATTCGAAACCGCAAAAGCATCACGCAGGGTAAAACTTTCAATGAATAAATTCGTGTCGTTTTATTTTTCAACTGAAGGAAAATTCAATGTTGAAATAAGTACCGAGCGTTTACACACTGTTCCTGTGGACACTGTGAGTTCTGTTTGTATTAGTTGTTTTTTGGTCCATATTTATTTAGCCGGTGCCTGTTATTTAGTGCTCGAAATTAACGGTTGTAAACCCAACATAAATACAACCTTTGAAGCATAATTTTATACGCGTCAAAAAGCACGTGCACGTGCATGGAAGCAAATTATTTGGCGAGGATATTGAACTAACGAATTGAAATTCTAATACTTGACCATGACCAGCCAAACCAACAAAGTAAAAGTGCTGATAATTATAACAAATACTCTATCTAGCTCTAGGTAGAATAAGAAAGGTGCAAAATGCATACCTCTAACTTCCTTCGTTTAGCAACTCGCCCGAACGGACAGGGGGACCTTTGTGCTTCGGGAGGCATTCTTCCCCGTGATTTCTTTTCCGAACAAAAAAACTAGTCGGCATAGCATCCTCTTTGAGGTGGAGTCTGAGCGGCTTGAAATCAGAACCAGAAACCTACGTATCGCCAGATTTTCTCTGAAGCAGTCTTCGGTAAAATGAACCGCACAAATGCGAGAGCTCTTGTCTGGGTTAAATTCTTTTCCTTTCATTTTCAAAAGCCATAGTTTCCTGAGTTTTGAATTTGCTGGAAACTTGAATGTATTTACTTTCGACTTAGAATTATTTAAGCAGTTTGGTGCAGCACAAAACACCATGATGTCCCATTCTTGTGAGCTTATCACTGAAAGACTTTGAATTTCCCGTAATTTCACAGCACACCAATATTGACGTCACAGTTTTAAGTTCCGAAAATTTCTCGACAATTTTCCCGAGCGCTCTACGATTATGAAGGCCTAAAATAAGCATTTTTCAACTTGAAATTTCTCTGTTTTGCACAGTCCAATTACTTTGAAATTTCGGAATATGTTTATTTGGTTCTTAATCAACAAGTTGGCCTAAAAAAAAGAAAATTCCAAATTTTGGTTCATTTGACCTTTAACAATGCCATCGAAAAACGATCACCACAGCTGATTTAGGTAAAGATGAAAATTTGTTATGACCAGTGTTATTTTGACATCGGAGTTGTCATAGCAACGTAATGGCGTCATCACGTTTATCAATTTCGTTCGTATTGCTCGGCACCAGGAGATTTTTTCGGAAATCGCTCAAGGGAGCATGTACCTCCTATACCTGCCTCAATGTTGGCAAAGTTTGAACAAATTCTGTGGGAGCGTTATCGAAATTTTTGGGGATAAAGTTTCGAGGGTCATAAATACAGTAAAAAACATACTATTGAGATAATAGGGTAATGTCTGAAGAACACGGCGCGCTTTGGGAATGCAGTTTCATCTCATAGTAGTTTGATGCCATTTAAAATTGTGTATACAAAATTATGGGGATCGCCACGACCGAATGCGAAAAAAACGGATTTGATGAGCGTGCATTCAGGTGCTCTTGTTGCCACTTTTGTAAATAATTTGGTCTACACCTACAAATGTGATAATTATTTGGAAACCGCTCGATGAATTTTTTTAGAAACTTGTCAATCTCGAGGTTTGTCATCAGTTTATATGGCCTGCAAGTTTCAAGGTCATTGAAAACACGTAAGGCAATAAAATCGGGGCTCCAATGTACTACTTTTTTCTCCCAGATTTTGTGTTTACAAGTGAGTGTCCTCATTATTCACGGGCATTGTATTCAACTTTCATTTTCACGTGCACAACTCAGCAAAAAATTCGTTTGCATTTTATCAGTGAGTTTAGACTTTTTCCTGATCTGTTGTTCTACACAAAAATAGCTTTTCGTTTCCTGGAGAAAGAGACCCTCGGCATTGCTGTATTACAGTCTAACGGCGTAACAAATATTATTACAGTTTTCAAGTCATATAAGCATGTTTCCCGAAAGCAATTGAGCGTTCTGTTTAATGCAAATGAATTTTTTGCTGAGTTGTGCACGTGGACATGAAAGTAAAAAACAATACACGTGAATAATGAGGACACTCACTTGTAAACACAAAATCTGCGAGAGAAAAGTAGTACATTGGAGCCCCGATTTTATTGTCTTAAATGTTTTCAATGACCTTGAAACTTGCAGGCCATATAAACTGATGACAAACCTCGAGATTGACAAGTTTTTAAAAAAAATTCATCGAGTGGTTTCCAAATAATTATCACATTTGTAGGTGTAGACCAAATTATTTACAAAAGTGGCAACAAGAGCACCTGAATGCACGCTCATCAAATCCGTTTTTTTCGCAATCGGTCGTGGCGATCCCCATAATTTTGTATACACAATTTTAAATGGCATCAAACTACTATGAGATGAAACTGCATCCCCAATAGTATGTTTTTTGCTGTATTTATGACCCTCGAAACTTCGTCCCCAAAAATTTCGATAACGCTCTCACAGAATTTGTTCAAACTTTGCCAACATTGAGGCAGGTATAGGAGGTACATGCTCCCTTGAGCGATTTGCGAAAAAATCTCCTGGTGCCGAGCAATACGAACGAAATTGATAAACGTGATGACGTCATTACGTTGCTATGACAACTCCGATGTCAAAATAACACTGGTCATAACAAATTTTCATCTTTACCTAATTCAGCTGTGGTGATCGTTTTTCGATGGCATTGTTAATGACAGTCTGGTTAGTTCTCAAACTTGAGCGGTGTTGCCCCTAAAAAACCCAGTCGAGCCACCTTAACTTGGGTTTAATGGGGGCATTGGTCTTGTTCTTTGCTCTAGTGCCCTCTCGAAGGATAGCGAGCCAGACCGCTGCCTATAGGGCTCCCATTCTCGACAAGATAGGAATTTTGCCATTTCTGATTATGAAAAAGTCCAGAAATGTTTTGAAACAACAGGTGACAGCAAAATGAATATAATACATCATGGCAAAGACAGGGGAGATCACCAGACTGCTGCCTATGGGGGCCGCCATTCTCGACAAGATAGGAACTTTTGCCACTTTTAATTATGAAAAAGTCCTGAAATGTTTTGAAACACAGGTGACAGCAAAATGATTATAATACGTCATGGCAAAGACAGGGGAGATCACCAGACCGCTGCCTATGGGGGCCGCCATTCTCGACAAGATAGGAACTTTTGCCATTTCTAATTATGAAAAAGTCCTGAAATGTTTTGAAACAACAGGTGACAGCAAAATAATTATAACACGTCATGGCGAAGGCAGGGACCGGAAACAGCCCCGCAAGCAGAAAAGATGCATTTCATCGCCAGTTTTAAACAGCACCGTTACAAATACTGTAAGAAATTTCGAGATTTTCGATCAGTCAGCCGGAGTCAGCACTTAAAATAGCTCTTCAGCAAACATTTAGAAGCAAATATATCGCTGTCACGCTCAAATCGACCAAAACTGCAAAATACGTCACACAAATGTTGTTTTGTTTTTACAGTCACGAACGCCAGGCAAGCCCGGGCACGCATCTGACGCAACTGTTATTTTCGCGCCAAAAACACGAAACCGGCCGGCGGAATTATGGCGTGCTTTAGCTTCTACCCGAGCAGAACGACTATCATTGCCATTTTTGCTCTCTTTGATACTACGTTATCTTAGTTGAGGTCTATTTTGGTGGCATATTTGAAAATGCAATCGTACTACGTGAAAAAAAAAAAAGACCCTTGCATTTAATTTTTAGCTTGACGCGAACATAAGCGCTACGTGTAGACCCCTTGCTGGGTATGGTGATGAAAATGGCTTGTTTACGGAAGGTCTAATTTAGGTTGGGGAATGAAAACACGCGAACTCGCATGTTTACTTTAGTTTCGTGCAATAATAGTGAGAGGCGAAACACACGGGCGATATCAATCATGCGATGGGACAAAGAAGTACTTATGTTGGTTGTTTTCCCGAGGCAAAATTTGGCGGGAACCCGCCTTGAGCGTTTTAATAGAACTTCACTACATATTTGCATCTGCCAAGGTCAGATATAATTAATTTATGATTAAAAACCGAGGAAGTGAATTACCATTTATCAATCGACGCTAACGAATATTCTTTTTATTATTCAACGTCGCAAATTTCCGCTTTCAGTCACGACAGGTTATTTTTGATTTTGGTAAAGCAGATTAAAATTTGTTGCATCGTCGTCCTTTCAAAATCCACTTTACTTTGGACGTGAGTCCTCAATTCACATGTAATCCCTTTCGGAGACAACTTAATTCCGGTCTGTACGAGTTATTATGTAATCTTGGCTGAACAATACACGGAACTTATCCTAACATCACGTATTCATTCGAAGGTGTTACAGTCACCTGTTGGACTCTTTTGACAATATCAAACCTGCCAATTCCTAGCCAACATCAACACGGAAACACAAGCCTGCATACAGCTTCTCTTTTTAATTTTCCCACGACGTTGTCAGAAAAAAAAACGGGCTGCAAACTGCTTACAAGAATGATAAATATGCTCAGATCTCTCGAGTGCTACATCAGACGGAATTACGTTTAATGCCAATTTTTTTTCACGACCGTTTTACGCCCACAGTGAAAGCTGGCATCAATAAATGTGCAGAATAATTTTAACCAGTTTTCAGATTAGAGACAATTACATTTAATGCCAACTTTTTGATAAAACTGAGCATCAATGTTTATGATCGTTTACCTCCCAGAGCAAAGCTGGCATCAATTAATGTGCACACTAATTTTATCCAGTTTCTTTTTGCGGCTATATAGTGCGCGAATAAAACTTCCGTGTAGCACTCTTCCTATGGTGTGCACGGAGATCAAAACTTTCGAGTCTATGCTGAATAAAGCCCAAGGTAAAAAAAAGAAAGGAAACTGAATCGAGCTGAACTTTCATGTTACACTGTTTGTTATACTGTGTAAATGCTGCACAAAGTGGTTCACACTTGTGAATAAGAATCTGGTGAGTGACCACTCAAATCATAGCTATTGAACAGCAATTTTAGGTGATACTATTTTGATTTGTAAAATGCAAAATAAACGTGACTACTGGCCACGAGACCAGTGACAAAATATTATCCTGAATTTGAAGTGTCAAAGCGATCACGTCTGAGATATCAAGATGGGAATTGTATAGCACAGTCGAAATATTCAAGGAATCACTGTGACCTTGCTCAGTAAACCAGCCAAAATTGACAAAAAGAAATAGAGACAGGAAAAACCTGCTAATGGTTCTTCAAAATGTTTCAGAGTTTTTAAGAATGGGACATTTTCACCATCGCTTCCTGCAGATAAATTGGAGGGCTCAGGAAACTCCATTGGGGGGGGGGGGGGGGGGGGGTAATTTACATTGAAAACTCTATCTGGAACAGGCTTCTGTTTGACAATTTTCCAGAAAATTCATCCGAATTTGTGTCGACAAGCTCTTTAATACGATCTTAAGCAAAGCATTGTTTCAGGGCAGACATATCCGAGGATCGTTTTCACGATTCGATTTCAGCCTCTCAACGCGAGGGAAAATTTATCACCTTACGATATAAATAGAATAAGGAAAGAAAAAAAAAACATAAGCGAAAGTCTTTAGGGACAATTTATCGCACAGTCAAGGTCAGACACTTAGAACAACAACCGTTTGATCTGCAGATAACTTCCACAGTACATGCACGTGGCGATTGTCCAAGTTAAGTCACGGTCTTGTAGTATCATCAACCACGCTCTTTACACTCATTGACTCATCGATAAAATAGACAACGACATAAAATCAGACTGTAAACAGGCCTTCAAATAAAGAGACCAGATATGCCCAGAAAGATAGAGCCCGTTCTGTTTAGTCCCAGTGACCAACGTGGCCAAAATTGGTGGCATCTCATTTTCCGCACGATGTCAAAACCTGTGCCATTTGTGGTGTAGTGGTAAAAACCAGACAAACCTTTTGTGACTGTTGCTTCCTTTGTAAATAGGCTTTTCCTTCTTGATCATCAGGGGGAAAATGCTGAGCGCAGCGGAAGGTAGGGAAAATTGCAAGATGGGGGAGGGGGAGATCGAGGCGAGCTATATTGTCGGTGTATGTTTGTAAGGGACTGATTCCTGCTATTCACATCAAATGCTAGTAAACATAGTACAGATAGTACGACTACTCGTATATGATTAATAAAAAAATTCCCACGGTTGGTTTATTCATATGTCGAGGTAAATATCATGTCTGAGTCTTACAAGTTTCTTCTATATTTAAAACAGATTACTGAAAAAGAAAATAATTTTAAGCTCATTTGTTTGACTTAAATGAAAATGAAAGGTAGCTTTTTGAAGAAATTTTGATTGGATTAGCAAAAGGAGTAACAATTCAAATGACAAGGAACTGTTTTCTTACGAGGCTTGTGTTGAAGTTTGTTGAAGAAAGCAATAAAAAAAGGAAAAAAAGATAGAGAATCATGGCAGATTTTCCAAAAGAAACTCGAGAAAACCGATACACCTCTAGTGTCCTCGATTGTCCTCAGAATTGTTGGATACAAATTCCTAAGCCCGAATATTTATTTCCGAAACAACCGATAAATGACACAACAATGAGAAAAAGTGCCGGACGACAGTCAAGTTTAATCTTGAAATTGTCGCTAAAGTAGCTAGCCAACGAACAAAACCAGCAGCTAAACAGTGAAGAATCCCCGCCATGGCGAAAGAACATCGCGTTTGGCTCAATTTTCTAGCTTTACAGTAATTGTGGTAGTTTCAAATCGTTGCTATCTAGTCGAGCTTTAGAATCACTTCAGTAACATTATTTTCGTCTTGCCAACATAAAGGCTCATCGACTGCCACAAGGCCTGCCAAAAATTGTTATCGCAGGTCAATATTTTCAAAGAAAACAAGATCTTTCGAGTTGTGCGATATCGATCTGTGAATCAACTGACACTACATGCGTGTTGTTCCCCATGTTGACTGGAACAATATCACTCTTTCGCTATTAAATTTTGTGAAGGTCATGTTCGGACAGGCCATGAAAAACATCAGCAAGTACAAAGGCTACTTTTGTTTCGAGTTCCTCGATCTTTATCAGAGCGGTGCACGTTTCGGGGATCTCATCACAATGCATCTTTCCTAATTAGAAACTGCCTGATTGTTCGCAAAACTTAACTGGATTACACACTGATCCGCAAAAAGCTGTAGTTAGAGAGTTTTGCCAAGAAATTTCAACGCAGTGTTTGTGAAGGGGCTTCGGTGACATTCAACAAGTCTCGCCAATATTACCCTTAATAAGGGGGAGACAGCAGGGCTCTTATTTTAGCCAACGCAGCGAAATAAACAATAGAACAAAGAGAACAAGAAAAATGTCTTTATTGCTGACAAGGCAAGTCACAAGAGAAGAATAATCACATTGTACAGATAAAGATTTGCTCTGTTACTGATATCACTTTTTGTTGTTCTCGACCTGTGGCTTGTGGATTTTAACTTGGGAGTCAAGTGGGATTGTGTTACAATCAATAGATTTTAGAAAATGTTTGGGGTAAATTTTTGATGTCTGGTGCAAAGTTGCATCCAGAGTCAAGACTGAAATCCAAAGACCGATTTTTTTAAATTTTCGTTTGGAAGCAAAGCCAAGAGTGGGATGAATAAAGGAAATCGGTGTTGAAAGGGTTAGTTTTCCTCAATTTCCTCCCTGCATAGAGTTGTTATTTATAGTATCTATAGACGCGTGGGTAGAAGCTTTAGACTCATCATGCCGTCGACAGACAAATGCCCAGAAGGCAGGAAACAATGCTGGGTTGTTCAACTAACCGAGAAAAAAAAGATTGGAAAAATTCAGAATAACACCTCGACGAACAGCCTTTTGACTTGAGTGTCATTCTCTATTCTCTAAATTACTCCATTAATTAGCCACCGAAAATTCTACCCGTAAGATGTCCAACAAAAAAAATTATTCGTTGTAGAACTATTATCTATCATGACAAAATAAACTTCTAGGTTTCGAAATTCTTTTATTACAAATTTAAAAGATCTCTGTAATAATTTTTTCGTACATGAATTGATACAATTCATGCTTACAAGCCGAAACCCATAATATATGGACCACTGCTTCAGTAAATAAGTGCCTTGAGAGCATCTTAATATTACTTTACAAATCTTTCGCTCTTGCAGCGTGTAGAATTTAGCTATTTACAAATTTACAGACGACTTTGGGTAACTATTTACAAAAGTTTGATATTTACAAGAGTTTGCTAAATATTGTCAAAGTTTGATTTAAATTAATGGGCGAGCTGCGTTGCGCTGTATTTATAAATGTTTTCTTTTGTCCTTTGGTACATTTCACAAGTAATGCTTGTTTGGGAAATGCCAAAAAGAACCCACTCAAAGGCTTGCGGTTTTCGTGATCACCGTGCATTCAGCTGGGTTCTTTTCGAGGCGGGAAGCCAACTCACAGTCCCTCAATACGAATCAACAGAAGCGCTAAATTTGCATTTGAAAGGTTTTGACAATAAAGAACGCGAATTGTTTGTGTTGCTTTGTCACGACATCGATCAACTGAATTTTTTGTTTATGTTTTTCGCTCGAAAAGACACGAAGGTAAAGTTCGCCAGCAAACTTGGCCAACGTGACTTGAAGCGAAACTTTTGTTTTGAAATTTTCCGGATGTAACAGTGTCAAGGTCGGGCGATTTTTTTTATCCAACTTGATAAGCGCGTGTGTTTCCAGAGAGCAATATTAATAATGACTTTATGAGTCACAGTCTGTCAATTATCTAATCATGCTAGCCAGTTCTGATAACGAAATGAAATAACCTCGATCCCTCTGGGCGACAGTACTTCTTGGCGCTTGCAAGCTTAGCAATATACAGTCTTGATGCAAGCTTTTTGAGATCTAACGAATGTCCGGCATATTTAAATCTTACTGTCTCTTAATAAGTACGTAACCGGATGCGTGCTGCAATAAATTAGCGGATTTTGAAAACAAAATCAAAACTTCACTTCTTCAACGAAGTGTGCTCCACTACCAAAACAGCTCCCAATCAGCACGGTTGACTTGTCTTGCGTTGTTGTTATGGAAAGCAGATTTGTGGCTCTTGTGATTCCCTGACAAGTGCAAGTACCAGCTTCTTAGTGCCTTTTAATCCCGTATTTGTCAACAATGAAGCGATGAAACACGAGCCATCCGATACAAACCAAACACGGCACGACGGCCAAGCTCTGTCTGTGTCGGGTCGCTCGCAGGCAAGTGTCAAGTTGCGTATTTATAAAAATATCTTCTTTTAGCGAGCGATTCGGTTGATCTTCAGCGACAGCAATGTTACGCATGTTAGACCTGAAATAAAGAAAGAAGAAGTTAATTTGATATTTTGGAGAGCGATAGCGCCGATAAAAAGTTTCTTATGCAATAGAATAAGATTTGGCGGGTCGCGATAACATTCCCGCGAAACATACAGAACGCGTCAATGTTGACTACTCTGTAAGTATACATTAGATGTAATCATTATAAATATCCTGGAGTAATAGTGCTGTTATCATCGCGGTGAAGCGCTTACCTCTTTAGCTTGTGTACAAAATCGCCATTAACTCCCTTCAAGTGTTAAGAAATTTCCAAACAGCTCTACTAAGGAACACTACTCCAGCGACAACGCATACAGTCTTGATGGCATCGACAACAATACCCTGTTCTTTGACTTTCTCGGTTCTTGCGGATGCTTCAAGGTCATCTGCTATCTTTCGAAGCTCTCGTCCCACTAAAATACACGCTCTCCTTCGCGTTGGAGACTCGTCTGTGGGAATCAAAAGCGCCGACGCCATCCAAAAACTTGCTCCAGGGAAGAAATTCATGTTGCGATGCTTTCAGTCAGGATGTCCGTTTGAATATGATGTTTTGACGTCTCTGGGGTTTAAAATGGTCTGACGCGCGCTCGTGCCAACCACACGACTTTATTTCTTTTTCTTAGCGGGATTTATGATTGACAGCTCGAAACCAACCGTGATTGGCTGATGGTTTGATACATGCAGGCTCTTTCATTTTATGCTTGTTGAACACAAAAGGAAACCCCCTCAAAAGCTATATTTGTCAAATTAACTCATGAATTGTGTTTCGACTTTCTAAATGTCGCCAAAATAACAATAAAGCGATGGGCCCGTACAAGACAAAACCAAAAGAAACTTCAGCTTGCCTACACCGTAGATTTCCGTTCCCAAATACCCACACTATGAACGAGCTTTCGGTCAAGTTTAACTGGATTTTCAACACGGGCACAAAGAGCAAACTACAAAAACATGATTCGTTTATAAACATGACTTCAAACTGACGTGTAGACTGTTTTTTAAAGCTAATTAATCTAGACTCTCATGTTGTGGGTGGATTTTCATATTAGATACGGTGTAAGAGCTCAGTCGATTTAAGTGTAGTGTTTTGGGCTAATATAAGTGGCATTTCGCCAAAATTGTCTGTCTTTCACTTTCAAATAAAAGAAAACGAAAAGATGAACATTGACGCAAACTTTGAACAAAGCGCAGGTTAAACACTGTGTAACCGCAACATGATTTTGCATCTTTAACAAGTGAAATGACCCCATAATCTTTTTTATATATTTATATTTAATGTCAACGGACAAGTTTGTTATGTAAGAACTACGTTCAATTTACTCTAGTTTATAAAATGTTTAGTAGAGTGTCATGGTTGCTAAGCCGTGTTCGCATAATGATGGCAAGTTTCCAAATTTTCATTCACCTGCGGAAAGTGTGCTTCAAAACGTGACGGTGAAAACACAATACCAGAAAAAGTTCACGACCTTTTTTTTTTGCTTGAAAATAAAGTCTCGTGCCATTCGAATGTGTCGAGGCATCATAAGACATTGCACGTGCGAAATGAATAAGAAAATGCATGGCTTTTTCTCCCTCGTGCTCTCGCACGTGAAACAGCGAGGTGCTGATTCAGCATTCGCATAAATTTGGCCAAGACATAATCGCACATTATCACAACATCTTCATTCCATAATTAGGAAACTGAGCTTTTCTTGTTTTCGAATTTTTACGCAGGAACTTGTCGACTCAACAGTTACGAATCCTACCATATCTCTTGTTCCTTGATTGTGTACTGGAATTTAAGGGTAAAATAATTTACGTTCGGTCGAGCGAAGCGAATTAGAACGTAAAAAGCTTTTTTTCGTGTTTTTACGAACAACTGACATTCCCGCAATAATCTCAAAAGGAAAGTACTCGACAAAAAAATGTATGTTTTGATCTCTTAAAACATCATTAATACCATTAATCATTAAAACATTATCGCTAATATTTTTTTATTTTTCTGGGTTTTTTAAGGTCAGAAAAAAGATAACGAAGAGAATTTATTTATAAATACCGGCAAGAACACACAGGCGCCAAAGGCAGCTGTTATGCTTGAGTCAATTAAATGTTCAAGTCAAGAACTGTTTTGACTACAAGCTTTATAAAAAAAACAACTGTTCCTCGACCACCAGCTCAGAACACCACCAGGAGTTTCGATTGATTATGTATGTTTTATAATGTAGAGATAAGAAAGACAAATTCTCGTACTTTTTTTCAAATTTCATCACACATACAACGTTCGTGCCGAAGATATATAACCCACCAAAATCCTTGGTTTCGTTGGTAATAACAGCCGTCGCTTGTAATGAATCTTCGGCTAGACATTTGTGGTTTGTTTTCTTTTATAATTACAATCCGATGAGTCCAAACTCGAAGTTCACCTCAAAATATCGATAAATTTTCCAAGCAAGTTGGTTTTGAGAAGAAACGAACGCATCAACTTGGGCTTATTTCTGGGTCTACAGCAACAACAAACAATCTGAAAAATAATACGGTGATGCATAGTAGTCAGAATAGAGTTTTTGGCACGAAAAAATCAGTCAGGTTCAGCAGTGTAGCAGCCCTCGCGAAAGACTTGCAATTTTACTGGTCTTCTAGTGTAGCAGTTGCTATTGTTTTGGGGGCTAGGGGCACTGTTCCTGTTGTTTGTTCCGTTGTTCTCTTGAAGGGTAGCGAGGCATTCGTGAGAGACCTTGCGAAAGCCGCTAGTCCCGGTTCGTCAGATGAAGCCATGAGTAGATTCACCAAGGGAATGAGATTCTGACTGACAAATTCTATCTAATGACTTCAGATAGAAATGACTAAGAAAATAATTAGACCCTTTTTACTCTGAACGAGACGTCCAGAAAGAATTGAACATGGAAGAAAAACCCAATCAAGGAAGACACTTAATGGTTTCCTCTCTGTAACAGGATGTGCCTGCTGTCACTTAAAATAGGTATGCTTTCATGTCAAGATCATATAAAGGACTCGTGCTTATCTGGTCAACTTCTAAGGAAGTGTACAGGCGTTCTTGTCTGGTCAGGTTCTCTTCAAGGACAGGGCTTTCGAAAGAGCGAAGAAAGCATAAAAATATTACTAACATGCCTTGAAATCTCTGAGGTAATTCTGTCATGAAACAATGTTGATTTAAAATACTTGCACTTTCCAGCGTTGGAATGGGTTTGAAAAGAGAAGCCCATTTAAGCTAGTGCACAGAAATGTTCTGATACCCAGATAACTGAGCATTAAATAAAACGTTTTATTTACTAAGCGTTGGAGGCAGCCAAGGCATATAAAGATACTTGTTTAACAAAGGGAGAACGCATTTCCGACGTTGGGAACACATTCTGAACCACACAAACAACGTTTTCGTCATTGAGTCGTCACGAGTCGCTAACTGTTTCACTCACCTATAAGTGTTTTGATTTTAATTAAGGATTCTAACTGTTAAAAGGAGGGCAATATCGCACCGTTGTTGTGTAAAAATGTACTGCATGACATCACCTTGAAACCTCGGGCAACATATTCTGGAAAAAAAATGGACCATCTTACACGTAATATTTGTGTTTGCCGAGGAAGCCATTAAAATCTTGAAAGTGTATCTTCGTCCGTTTTGGCGGATAAGCGCTTAGCGTTTATGCGTATATATATACTATATGGTGGAGTATTATTTTCAAGAACACAACGGATTTAATCAAAGGCTACCGCCATATCAGTGAGTTAAAATACACTCAGTGCGACTCTTTGAAAGAACGTTTGTGTGTGAGCCGACTGCCTTTTACTCGTTGAATGGTGAAAGCGGCAAATTCGGCGCCGGTTGAATAAAGTGAAATTACAGTCGCAAAATAGCGACAAAGCGTATCCGAAAAGGGGTTTAATTATCAAGAAAAGAAAATTTGAATGCAGCATTAAACAAATGGCTTTTCAAGAGGCGAAACAATTAATTGGTGACAGCTTGACGAGAAACAAGTGGAGTTCTTTGAAAAACATCTCTCTCTGCCGCAAATTTCAATGAAAGGATTGTTGTCTTGTGATAAAAGTCAGTGAAAAATTCTTATCGTAAAAAACATGCTTTTACTTTTTCATATACATAAATGTAGATCTACAGATAGTATATAGTAAAAGATAAAATCTCTAATTGTTTTTGTTCAGATTTGTAAAACAAAAGTGATGAGAGAATCGCTGGCTTTTTTACCCCAGCTAAAAATTTCGCGAGATAAAAATGTTAGTTGATTTTCAAAAACACACATAAATTTTTCTCATATGCATCGCTTTACAAAACGCAACAAAAAATTGCTGATGTATATGGTGCATGTTTGTTTGTAACGCAGGAAACCAGTGGAGGCCAAAAACAAGCAGCTCGAGAAAGCTGAATTTGCAAACACTGTGCAAATTAAAAAAAAAAACAGTCTGAGTTTTAATTAAAGTGCTTGCAAAAGCAATTGCAAAGTCCTGAAGGCTTTTTGCAGTTCACTGCCTCAACACAAAAGATGTTTACTTTGAAGTTGTTTTGACGTATTCTGTACTTTGCACTTTCGATATTGGATTGTGTAGCGTTTTTCCCTTTTGAACATCTCCGACGAAGCGATAATGAAACAAAGATTTGTTCGGCGAATCTTTAAAACTAAAAAAGTTTTTTTCTCAAGCTTTGCCGAAATACCACAACTTTACATTCAAATCAACCTCTGTCGATTAACATTGATTAATTGCTAAAAATGACCGGAGTGTTGTGTCCTTTTCAAAACACCGGAAACACATTAATTTCATGGTATATTGTTTCACCTTGTCGTTTAGACTCTTTTCTTCACAGCTTTCGCGCGCGCGAGCGGAAATACTTAGCAATGAAAATACCTTTTCGCAGTTTCTCGTCTTGATTAAGTCATCACGATCGATCAAGATTAGTGTCTGCCTCCTTCAAATACCAACACACATATGATGAGAATAATGAAATTCATATACTATATAAGGGATATTTTCTTGATGTGTTACCAAATTCTCCGAACACTAAAAGAGTTGAATGTATGAAAATACTTATAGCGAATTAATATTTTGACATTGACAATGTTATAAATTGAGAGAGCTGCACAAAAGCTCGGGACATTTTTGAATTATTCTTCATCTTGCTTGCAGTCATTGTACAACGCGTATGCCTTCAAAAGTTTGCACATAAACAGCCGAAGAAAAGATCCAGAAACATCAACATTTTAAAAAAGTTTTGCTCACCAAACTTCCGTAAAGAAATGTAAAATCCTTAATCTGATTACCTTCCTTGCATTTGTCTTTACTAAAGCCAATGTTTTTATAACAAACTACTGCGTACTACTATTTTTTCTAGATTCTCGACTAGAGATTTGACATTGAACGACGATGGATTAAACCTTTAAGAATTAGAAATTAAAGCCTTTCTTGTATCGAAACACACGAAACTTTCTGTGAATTGCCTGTCCAGAACAAGTCAGTTTACAGAATGTTCAACATTTATATTTCGCCAGCAGAGATACTAAATATAGTGTAAGTCATCAAAGTCAACGTTCCAATGGGCTTACTAGAAAACTAAATTAAGAATATTTTCTTGTGTGCAAAAATGCACGCGCCTTTTGTGAATGTCGCCAGAAATGACATGTTATGTGGTAAATAAGTTATTTTTGGAGACTGCACAACTACGAGATGGGTGAAAACTGTCTAAACAGGGGTGGATCCATTCTGAAAGATGTCATGTGGAGCTAGTTCAACAATGGATATAATAAGAAATGATTTATCAAGTTTGGTTTTCAAGTTTACCTTTTCAACTTCCAAAACAATGCAACCCTGAAAAAGGTGATTTAGGCATACTGATTTTTGGCACTGAAAAGATAGGTTGTTGATAATTAAATCTTGTGCAAAACAACCAATTGGTAAGCACGCAAATATGTAGTTTACCCACGCAACCACAAAACCAGTTCTCTGTTAATTCAGTTTGAGACAAACAAGAAAAGGGAAAAAGGCCAGCTAGCCCACGCAAATAAAGTGCTCATGAAAAAAAACAATATCGGCGCACAGAAAAATAATCTGCGACGATATGACGCCCGCCAAGCGATGGTCACATGAATTTCATGTGCACAGAAAGACAGCTAACAAATACAACAGGGACTATTAATTTGCATTCTGAGCTTTAGAGACAATTTTTTTTTGTCTTTATTACAAAAAAATGATGACTGAAAATGTTTAAAACAAGCCGTGAAAGAAAGAAAAATGAGTTAAGCTTTTTTTTTTACCCTGGCTCCAAGAGTCTAACTTTGTAGTCTGCAAATGAATCCTTAGTGTGTGACAATTCAAACGAAAGCTGTACTGTCGTGTGGTGCAGTTTGTTTTTGAATATTTTGAAAAATAGAAATCGAATTTTTTTTTCTCTAGTGGGAGTTTGATCACTCATCATAATAGCCACTTGGAAATCAATGCGGCTTCCAATGCACAATACACGGCGCTTGTTAAGGTCACGACATGTCAAAACGAGACGGAAAATATCCTCCCAGCTGGCTGCCAAGGTTTTCATTGTTTCAAACACTCAAGCTGCGCGAAAAGTGTTTCCTTAATGAGTCTGTTATTCAATGTGAGTCTGCCTGTCGAGGCTAATCCTGAGAGAAAACGGAAACTTTGCGCTCAAAGTACAAAATTTATTCAAATTAAACGCCCTAATCCCCACACGATTCTCACGTGACCTCGTGACCTTGTCGCTTGTTTTCGAAAAAAGTGAAAACAATCGTGTACAATATAGATTCATGGCATATCGCACGCAACATACAATCCGCACAAAAACAGCTGACAGTGCAAATTAATATGCCCAGGGCTGAAATACAATATTTGCCAATTTGATCTCTGTTTGATCTGGCGAGGGTATCTATGTACTTAACATTGACCGTAGATTATTTTTGGAAAACGACAACCCCAGATCCAGGGGCTTTAGAAATCGACAACACATGCGTCTGAAATCGAATAAAAAATTCTTCAGTGCTTAACTCAGCAGTTCGTTTTGAAGCAGTCACGCGAATTTATCTCAACATTATTATCATTAGCTCAACAAATTGAACTGGCAAGAACAAAACGTCATGAAAATAAAGATATTAATTAAGAGCGCCCTGATGCGAGATGCATTCGGTGTTATTAAGCACTTGCTTTCCACGGAAATATAAACTCTTCTAATCGCTACGGGTGATAATATTTTTAATCCAAATCCGCTGTCTGCCAGAGCGATCAGTAGACATCTGCTCAACTCAATTAAAACCACGCAGCTTTGAACTGGTGTTCAAAATAATGTATTTATTTATGTATTTTTAACTCAGTGACATTTGCACCGTTTCTAGCAGTGTTCTACCTGTAACCTAACTTATAAAGATGAAGATGCAGTTCAAAAAGTTTGTTTCTGTCCAAATTACAATTTGCATTAAAAAAAAAACTTGTCCTGAAATTTCCTTTGAATTTATTGACCGTATGTTTTGCTCCATACTCTAAAACACTCCTCCACTCTAAAGCTCCACTCAGATTTTACGCTTTTAAAGGGAACCTCCACTCTTGGGACAAGTTGACGTTAAATTGTTTGAGATAATTCCTAATTTCCAAATTTTACAAGACAAGGGAGAAATAATATTTAATAATAACAATAAACAGAAAAGTTTTAATATGGCTTTAAAGGGAACCTCCACTCTTACAACAAGTTGATGCTGAATTGTTTGAAATGATGCCAAAAATCCAAATTTCACATGTCAAGGGAGAAATAACATTTAATAATTACAATAAATAGAAAAGTTTATGGCTTTTAAATTTCCAGCGCGCCGCCATTTTGGATTTTTATGACGTGTTATGGCTCTCGCTATTGTTTAGAAGGTTCTTCCTTTTGTCTTCGGACTGAAAACAGTATTTGAAGTTACGCAAAATTAGCGATTTTTTTGGTCCGCTTTTTTAAATTCATTGACAACAAAACAGATTCATATACGTATTGCTGGCATTCAAACTGTTGAATATTGTGGTCGGTAGAAGCTCCACGTTCCACCTCTTTTAGCTAATTATTAAGAAACCAAAAACAAGTTTTGCTGATCAATGTAAGAATGATCGATAGAAAAGAATTCAATCTACTTGTTTTCAAAATTTACCTAAATGTCTTAACCTGCAGAAACCACAATTTACTCTATTACTTTGAGAAGAAATCAAGAAACCAAACTTAGAAGGTTATGAAGATAGAATATTATAACCATATCATCTCAGAAAAAGGTCGTGATCAACGACCAAATTCTTTTAAGAAGAAATATAAAAGCTGTTGGGTAAACAGTCAGCGAGGATTTTGATTTTGGTACTAATATTAAACTTAGCATCTTGCCTTCTAACAAAAAAAACGACTGACAGTATTTTTCTTTGATTTTTTTCTACCAAAAGGCGTTTTTAACCTGTGCGCTCCACATCAGCTCAAGAAGCGTGTTCGCAATCACGGTTTTTCTAAAGCGCAAGAAGGGCTTCTCTGTATAGGAAGAAACACTGTAAATCCGGTGCCATCTTGATTTCCTGTTTTTCAATACTCCTAACAGTCAAGAGCGCGTTTCACGACAGTCATCGTCGACAAGTCTAAAACGACAAAATTTGGTTAACTACAACGTTCGCCAGCCAGTGATCAAAAACCAAATCCAACATTTCGCAGCGTACTCGGACAAAACCTACATTCCGTTATACGATAAGATGATCCGAGCGTTGGACATGAGTACCTATATTGTCAGAAGTCAATAGAATATAAACTTTTGATATTATCCTTGCATTGAAGAGTACAATGGGCCTTTTATATAAGTAAGATGTGCTAAGCAGATTTTGTTATCTGCAACCGCTTATGTTGAATGGTCAACTGAAACTGAAGTAATGTAATACTTCATTTAACTTGCACTGATTTATCTACTTGCCTATTCATTACTCGCATTAAAGTTTGCACTGCAAATTACAAATCCAAGAAAAGTATCTGGAACATGCATGGGAAAAAAAAAGAAGAAAAGACAAATGAAAAGAAAAGTGGTAATGGTAGATCTATGATATAGAGTACAATATTGGAGCCAGATTTTTTTTTTTCAGTTTAAGCTGAGTTAGGCAATTTAGTTGGAAATGTCAGCAAAGTATTTTTTTCTTGAGTCAGATACTAAAAATATATTTTATAAAAAGGAAACAAAACTTCATATGCGACCCAAATTGAAACCCTGAAGCAACATAATCAGGCAAAAAAAAAAACTGACTGATTTACTCAACAGCAAAAATAGTTTGACATCTTGGGACTTTCCCGATGAATTTGGAAGTCCGACAAGGTTTGGAAAAAATCCAAATCTATAAATACAAAGCGTCTGACTGATAACTGATTACTTACATGCAGGGTACTCAACAGCAAAAATAGTTTTTCGAAAAGGGAGTTTCCCAGAGAATTTTTTAGTCTGACTAGGTTTGGAAAAAGCCCAAATCTATAAATTCACACTTTTTCAGATATAAGGAGCGGCTTATACTAGTAAAGCTTGGATCATTCCTCAGTCAAAATAATATTTAATATAACTTCTCCTAGCAATTTTAATAAATCGTTCATCAACAGGGGAATATTGTCTAGGTGTGCCACCAATTTTAAGGCAATGAATGGCAATTTTTTGGAAGAATTTCGTAATTTCAAGAAGCTTGCGAATCTTTGCTTGTTGACTAAAAATTTTCGCCAAGTCGTAAATCTTGCATACACGTGCATCGGCATAGGAGAAAAAAAAATGACCTCATTTCCTCAGGGTGATGATTAATTTGCACACAAAATATTTACAGGTAATGCTAACAAATCCCATCTGGTGCTCGGTTTTTTCCGAGTTCCCATTTAATGATGCAAATATTTATCTTATTGTATTTCTTCTAGACTGACTTAATGCTAACAGAACGTTAAAAAAGACGTGACAACAATCAAATCACCCAAACAGGAAGACGAACTACATTTTAGTGTCAACAAGAAAAGGTCAACGTACAAAGAGCGCCTAAAATTTACAAGGAAGTCCGCTCGGCTTTGATAAAATAACACTTCTATTTGAATGCAAGGCAATCCTTTAACTGTTTTTTTTTTTACTAGCATTAAAGCAATGAATGGCAATTTGTTGGAAGAATTTCACAATTGCAGCTTGCGAATCTTTGTTTGTTGACGGAAAATTTTCGCCAAGTCGTAAATCTTGCATACACGTGCATTGGCATGTGAGAAAAACAGAAATGACCTCATTTCCTCACGTTCATGATAAATTTGCAGACAAAATATTTACAAGTAATGCTAACAAAACGCTTAATAAAGACGTGACAACAATCAAATCACCCAAACAGGAAGAAGAACTACATTTTAGTGTCAGCAAGAAATGGTCAGCTTACAAAGAGCGCCTAAAATTTACAAGGAAGTCCGCTCGGCTTTGATAAAATAACACTTCTATTTGAATGCAAGGCAATCCTTTAACTGTTTTTTTTAGTAGCATTAAAGCATTGAATGGCAATTTGTTGGAAGAATTTCACAATAATTGCAGCTTGCGAATCTTTGCTCGTTGACCGAAATTTTCGCCAAGTCGTAAATCTTGTATACACGTGCATTGGCACGTGAGAAAAACAGAAATGACCTCACTTCCTCAGGCTCATGATTAATTTACAGAGAGAATATTTACAAGTAATGCTAACAAAACGCTTAATAAAGACGTGACAACAATCAAATCACCCAAACAGGAAGAAGAACTACATTTTAGTGTCAGCAAGAAACGGTCAGCTTACAAAGAGCGCCTAAAATTTACAAGGAAGTCCGCTCGGCTTTGATAAAATAACACTTCTATTTGAATGCAAGGCAATCCTTTAACTTTTTTTTTACTAGCATTAAAGCAATGAATGGCAATTTGTTGGAAGAATTTCACAATTGCAGCTTGCGAATCTTTGTTTGTTGACGGAAAATTTTCGCCAAGTCGTAAATCTTGCATACACGTGCATTGGCATGTGAGAAAAACAGAAATGACCTCATTTCCTCACGTTCATGATAAATTTGCAGACAAAATATTTACAAGTAATGCTAACAAAACGCTTAATAAAGACGTGACAACAATCAAATCACCCAAACAGGAAGAAGAACTACATTTTAGTGTCAGCAAGAAATGGTCAGCTTACAAAGTGCGCCTAAAATTTACAAGGAAGTCCGCTCGGCTTTGATAAAATAACACTTCTATTTGAATGCAAGGCAATCCTTTAACTGTTTTTTTTTAGTAGCATTAAAGCATTGAATGGCAATTTGTTGGAAGAATTTCACAATAATTGCAGCTTGCGAATCTTTGCTCGTTGACCGAAATTTTCGCCAAGTCGTAAATCTTGTATACACGTGCATTGGCACGTGAGAAAAACAGAAATGACCTCACTTCCTCAGGCTCATGATTAATTTACAGAGAGAATATTTACAAGTAATGCTAACAAAACGCTTAATAAAGACGTGACAACAATCAAATCACCCAAACAGGAAGAAGAACTACATTTTAGTGTCAGCAAGAAACGGTCAGCTTACAAAGAGCGCCTAAAATTTACAAGGAAGTCCGCTCGGCTTTGATAAAATAACACTTCTATTTGAATGCAAGGCAATCCTTTAACTTTTTTTTAGTAGCATTAAAGCATTGAATGGCAATTTGTTGGAAGAATTTCACAATAATTGCAGCTTGCGAATCTTTGCTCGTTGACCGAAATTTTCGCCAAGTCGTAAATCTTGTATTCACGTGCATTGGCATGTGAGAAAAACAGAAATGACCTCATTTCCTCACGTTTATGATAAATTTGCAGACAAAATATTTACAAGTAATGCGAACAAAACGCTAAATATAGACGTGACAACAATCAAATCACCCAAACAGGAAGAAGAACTACATTTTAGTGTGAACAAGAAAAGGTCAACTTACAACGAGCGCCTAAAATTTACAGTCTGCTTAGTAAATGATATTTTCACTTAAATGCAAGGCATTCCTTTAACTGTTTGGAGCAAACGCGAAGCGCTTTCTTGAAATTTTCAGCTCTCTGGCTATTCAATAACTTAAAAGCTCAGTATCCTGTTAGAACTTACTGGAAAATCAATGGTTACTTCCGCGACTTCCGCGACCGTATTTTCCCGACACTTCGGGACGAGGAAGTATCAAAGAAACACAAACTTAGAAGTAATGCGGAAAATGGCAAATATAGCCCACAAATCAACAATATAGAAGTCATCTTGGCGTCTACCAACACTGAACGAGCAGATAGGCGACACCAATATTGGCGTGCAAGCTCCTGTTTTTTTTCCTCGTAACTATATCTGCCCGTGTGATTTAAAATGAAGTCGACCAGAATGATCAAACACAGCTGTAAATTTTGTAAAACCGTTATGTCCACAGTCAAAGCTTAAACGGTCAGTGAGAGTATTAAGACCCAAATTGTTCCAGATTGCAAGCTTTTTTGAACGAAAACTGCACTAAACGCAAGCAGTGAACAGAAGAAATCGGTCTGCCGGCGAAAGCGAAAGAACTTTACGATAAACCATAACTAGCTAGTAGAGAGTCGCATGTAACAAGAATGAGATTTACAATATTTTCAATGAATTTGTAAAAAAAAAAATAATAATTCCGGATTTCACGTTTTCGAATTTGTTCACATTGTACCCTATTGTCACATCCCCGCCATCTTAAATCATGCACACTTCCTGACGTGTTCCTTGTTATTGCCGAGTATTGTTCTACAATTATAAAACCTACATGTAAGCAGCATTGAAGTGTATCCTATGTTCTATTCATGATTTGCTTCATCCACCCCCCACATCGACTTCCGTGACAATAAAGCGGTGACTTCAGAAATGTCATTGAACATTTTCACATTTTATTCTGATTTTATTTTCATTTTCATTTTTTTCCGACTTTATTTTCACACTTTATTCTGATTTCGTTGTTGAATAGTTCATAAAAATTGGATACAATATTTCTTTTTTATTGCGGAGTTTTCCGATATTTTTGTTGAAAAATGAGGCAATACTTCTAATAGCGACCACAAAGGCAGATCAAGTATTGGACTTTCGAAGACAAAAAGTAAACGCCCCCACAGCGAGATCAAGGTGCGTGTATAGTATAAAGAAACAAAATCATAAATTTGTCCAAAAAACCTTGCTAGTAATCAACTGCAAAACTCTACTGGACAACAAAACTACTCGTGACAAATAAAAGATGGTACAGTTCTACACAGTCGTTCTTTTGAACGAAGACTCAAAACAATATCATAGAGTTGCGAAAAGGCACTTCGAAGTGGCGATTTAACTTTCTCAGGGAAATATGGGAAATAAATATACCAAGGAAGAATTATTTCAGTTTAGTACTCCGTTGTCATCATTTAAACTCTTTTAACAAATATCTAAATTACCGCAGAAACGAGAAACTCGTCCTTTCCAAGTTATGTTTATGTTCAACTATAGTAAGATAGATTGGCCAATATACAGAACAAGTTTGCTGTCCGAAAGCAATATCTCCCCCACCCCCACTCCCGAAAGTAGCGTTGTAAAATCAGCCAGCAATAAGAATCGTCACGTTTCAAAACTTTACTGTAAAGTGTTATATACAGGCAAAATTATGGAACCAGGATAATCCAGAAAAATCTGTCGTGAATTATTACAAACTTCTGTCATAAATAACTGAGAATAAGTCTAATGCTAGAGTTTTTCCGACCTTATGAATCACATGTGGTTGTGTGTTCCCTGAGAGCATCTTGAACGTGTGACGCCAGTTTTCTTCGTTTTCTTTTACGAATTCGCTTTTTCTAAGAGAAAGAAAGAGAAATATGGAGTGTACATTACAACAGCCTTCATTGCAAGACGATATTTTTACTAATTGCGGACGTAAGACCATAACGCCTCAGAGAGATATATGTAATCAATAAACGCAATATAACGCCCCCCCCCCCCCCCCCCCCCATGACAAGACATGACACCTCTATCATGGCTCAATTCTGCGGTCGTTTCGCCTAAGGGTAGCTGGAGTTGTTTTGCTTACATTTTAGGTTAGTTCGTTTAGTCCTATTTGCCCGTTCAATAAACCTGTTTTTAAATGTGACACATACCAGGCGAACAGATCTAAGACGAAACAGTTAGCGAACGGCGAATTGCCTTTACGTGCGAGTTTGTAGATTGTTAAGAACAAACTTCTAGTAAATATATCAAAAATGTTTTGGAGATTGCGATATGGAAAAGGATGCGCGATTACAGACCGGGGGAAGGTTGCAGTTTGAGCGTGAAGCTCGCGAGCGAGCGACCTGACCGTTTCTTCCTGACTTTTCCCTGACCTTCAAGAATGTTATTTTTCCTTGATTATTTCCTGAGCAGTCGCAACAGTGGCAACCATTATTACCGTATTTTGAAGCTACATTATGATACTGGGCCGAGGAGTTACGTCCAGTTAGTGGGCGTTAGGGTTCGTCAATAGCGTCATGACCGCAAATCTTCGGGGGCGTTAGGACCGGATACAGATTACCACGCATGCAAATCCTCTTAGTCTTAACTGGATTTCTGATAAAGATTTTGATAACAATCAGTGACAAGTGTTACTCATTAAGGCAAAAAAAAGAAAAACCAAAAAAAAAAAGCGAAAAGCGACTTGTTGTCCAAGGTCAGCGAGAAAATTTACAGACCGCAGATGTGTGGAAATTTTTTTTTTAAAAATGATGCAATTGTAGGCTGCCCACTGATCATCTCACATCCCTAAAATTCGACGTCCAGTGAAATTCTTCAACCCTTCAAGTTTATTTTTTTTTCAAAGTGGCCATTTGGCCACTGACTGCTCAAGTTTGGTCGACATTGAAAAACTTTAGTCGCTAAATTAAGCTCACGCTTTCAATCCTTCTTCTTAATTTAAGTCGCCAGGCTGGCGACTTCGGTTCCAATTTAGTCGCCAGCTCCAAAATTTTAGTCGCCATGGCGACTTAAATGATCTTAACTTGGAGGGTTGTTCTTTGTCATTCTTTTTATAAAACGAAACGATAGTCCACCTTGCTATCATCAACAGCTGAGTGTTTGCCGTCCTTTTTCCGTTTGCTTTTCAGCATTGAGAGCGGGTTTGGCCCCCCCGGCCGTTTGCGTTTTCGCCGCGGTTTCGCTTCTGTTGTGGAGTCGCTTAGTTTCTCAAGTGTTTCTTTTTCGTGTGCAGCTGGTTGAAGACGAGATATTTGAGTCTTCAAAGAGAGAGAAAAATGACAATCAGCTTCAACGAACAAAAGGTATAATTATTAAACATTCTAGCAGTAAACCAAAAGATAGTTCGAAACACATGGGGGTAAGGGGGGGGGGGGGGGGGGGGAGGCTGAATTGCAACACATGGTAGAAATATAACAGGGACAGCAAAATGATAGGGTGGGGGAGTTCAACAAAGGGCACTAAACATGTGCACAGATAGGGCATGGAAGGAGGGTGTCTGCATTTTACTGCCTGGCTTAAAATTATAACAAAGGCTTACTTTGCACCACTGCAAGAGGTCTCTTTCTTTTCATAGCGTGCAACGTGAAGACATAGTTACATAATTTCAACTTTCAGTTGGGCATAGGAGCAGCCGCTGGCCAGCGCAACATGGGATTAAAAATTAAAATAATTATCCAGGGCCCCTTGGATGCAGTTGTAATAATTATTGATCAAAGTTTTAAGTAATGCAATAACGGGAAAGATCTCATCATGCATTAGTTTCTAGTCAAATGATATTGATGACAATTGTGAAGCAAGGGTACCCTTCGTTTATGTGAAGTCCCAGGTGTGAAACTGAAGTTCTTGCTTGCGAGTTTCAATTCCTATTCTAGACTAAATTTTTCATATGCTGGCCACTGTCTTGGTAAATTATATATCTCAGACCAAGCTCTCAGATTTCACAGACTTAAAATACTTGAAAACCATACCGTTCACAGAGGCACATACCCATACAGCCTGTACACTGTATAAGGGAGTGCCCCCCCCCCCCCCCCCCCCCTGCCCCCAATTCCCTGGGCAGTGGATGGAAGAAGACTTACAACACCATTCTTGACAGAAAACAAACCTTTTCAGATGCTTGATGTGATGCGCTTGAAGGTTTTTCTAGAAGTATTGTGTTGTGATTTATAAATAGAAGAGGAACACCTGGAAATAAAAGAGCTCATTATTAATAGCACTCTAGCAAAAAAAAAAACAAACAAACAAACAAACAAACAAACAAAAAGTAAACAATAAATCGGCCTCTTCTGAGTCTGTTTGCCTCTGTTTCAAAATGTGAACTGGTGCAGTGAAAACCTTTTATCCCTTGAGCCAGCTTTATAGGTGAAATGGTGACTTGGATAAAGTGAAATAAACGAAAAAGCATTCTCAATTCGAATACTCAGAAAAAAGATTACCCGTCCGGTATCTGGAAGGTGATGGGTTTGATTCCTGTCAGAGAACTCGCAAAATCTTTTTTTTTCTGAGTATTAGACTTGAGAATGCTTCTTCGTTTATTTCTTTTGTTATTCTTTATTAAAGAAATCTTGCTGACCAATTACCTGGAATTTTCTGTAAATGACTTCTTAAAGCTCTGTCTTGTGATGCAACAAAGTAACCATTTTGGTTCTCAGTTCCTTTGGCAAAAAAAAAAAAACAGGAATGTAAATTATCAGGTGTACACATGTATATCAGGAGGTATTTTTCACTTTTTTGCAGGGCTGATTTGGGATCACTGAAAGGTCCAATTGTTGAAGTTTATACCAAATCATGTACATGTATTTTAAAATCTAGAAAAGATTTAAAACAAAATTTTTGGACTTCTTGTAGCATTATAAGAGTTGTCCTTTTCACATTTTTATCAATCAATTAATAATATTAATTAATGAGTGATTAGTGATTATTTATCTAGTATTTATTTAATATTTATCAATATTTATCTTAAATAAAACAGGTTATTATAATGCAAAATTGAAGTCAAAAAAGGTTTTACAGTCAAAATACTCAGCGCGTGCCGCTTAGAATTCCGGAAAAGTTTTGATTAACGGCGAACGGATTGCATTATTGGTTTCAAACATTCAAATTTAATTTGAATGTTGTAGATCATCCAACCGTGAACACGTGAACACGTGAGCCTGTCAGAAATGAAGCAATTTGATTGGTTTATTTTTTACAGGTTCACGTGCTCACGTGTTCACTGTTGGATGATCTACAATATTCAAATTAAATTTGAATGTTTGAAACGAATAATGCAATCCGTTCGCCGTTAATCAAAACCATTCTGGAATTCTAAGCGGCACGCGCTGAGTATTTTGACTGTAAGTAATTTCCCAACAGGTTTGGATATTGTAATGGTCAGTAACAGGGCTGTCATTGAGGGCCGTAACCTGTAAGAGGGTCTCAATGGGGTGGTTCCTGTTATGGTTAACGGTTAAAATTTTGGCTTTTTTATGGCTAACGGTTAATTTATTTCCATTACGGCAAACAAAAGTTAAATTATATTAATTTCCATTGTTTTTTAAAAGTTAAAAATTAATTTCCATTAATGAAGAACATATTTTAGGTCTTAGGCCATTCTGGGACGATGAAGTGACCAATTCTGGTTTATTTTATAATTACTGATCGTTTTTTTAATGGTTAACATAATTTACGGCTACCGGTAATGGTTAAATTTTTCCAATTTTTACATCTAATGGTTAAATTTTTGGCCGTTTTACGGCTAACCGTTAACCCCATTGAGACCCTCCTGTAACACCTTTGACAGCTGAGTTAAAATGAAGTTACGAGTGAAGACGCTGATTGGTGCTGTCACACTTGTATACAGAGGGAAATGCTACGGGTGATGACTTCAATGATTAGAAATGGCTGCTTAAAAACTTACTGACAGCTAGCCCCGAGTATATACTCTGTATAATTTTAATTAAGAGTTCTGGGCTTTGTCGTCAATTGAGTATTGCTTGAGCTCTTGAGGGTATTACTTTACTTTAGCAGTAGCTCTCGATCTCCACCCAGGTGGAGAATTAAATGGCCTGAACCCCCTCCCCCCAGAAAAAAAAAATGCTGGCAATAATGAAATCTGACTAATGGGGTTCATGCATCATCTCATCAATAGCTACAGTGTACTTAGCAATTTTCTTGAGGCTATATGTACATAATGCTAGATTAATATTAGTTGAATTGAAGAACTGTTGTCAGAGTGCTCAATAGAAAAACTAAAAGAACACAAATATTAGAAGATTGTGTCTGATCTACTGAACTTTGATAAATATGCCAAGTCAAATCTCCAGTTTATTAGACTGTCTTCTAATATTAATACTAATCACATAAAATCTGGTATGTACCTATCATACTCATAATACATTCTGCCGCAGGGACAGCTGCCTTATGATGGGCACATTTACGCAGCTGGAATCTCTTTGCTATCAACACAGCACCTGACAGCTGAGGACCAAGAGCTTTGCCTTCTTCTATCACACACTTTGTTGTCACTAAATTCAAGTCAAGTTCATTCAGCATATCGCACTTTACTTGTATACAGCTATTTGGAGGAACATTGTCGAAAAAAGCGAACAAGTGCACGCAACAAGACTGAAAGATAGCATGGATAAAAGTATTGACTGAAGGTGATATGTGATCTTCGCAGTGAATTTCCAATAATTGGAATAAAGAAGCCTGAAAAAAATAAGGGCTTCACTACGAAGATCACATATCACCTTCATATATATCCGCAGTTCATATATGAATCATTTCATATACATTACATCAGTATTGACTGTGCTGCACGTGTGGAATACACTGTAGTAACAAGATATAACAATACACTAAACACAGATTTCCATGTTCTCTTTCACTTCAAACATGTGGAAACAAGGTATGTTTAGCCAAACTGAATTTTAGCAGAATTTTCCTAACTCAAAGACATGCACCAGTAAAAGTAAAGCTACAGATAAAGGCCTCCTGAGAGGAAAAACCAATTCTTCAAGAGCAAAAATACAAACTTGTACATTTCCTCTAGGCCAAATGCAAAATTCCAGTGAATACCCAGACCACCTTTCAGTCTTGTTGCGTGCACTTTGGTGCTTTTTTCCGACAACTTTTCTTGAAATAGCTGCAAACTACAAACAAAGACTCATGCTGTACTAGCTATTCATTTGGCATTGAGGGTTTTACTCCAAAATAGGATTCACTTTCTTTGCATTTATGGGGAAAAGTGATGGAAAGTTGCACTGGACTTACTGTCAGTTGCATTCAAGCATGAACACGTCATGTAGAAAATGTGATCAGATCAGTTGCAACTGTCCTTTTCCCCCTTCAAGTGGAAAGCATCCCAAGTACATAAGGTAAAGTTTGCATACAAGCCTAGTGGCCCATCAGGCCAGAGCTTATTCGGGTTTCGGTAGCATGAAGCGACTAGGAGTATTTCTACACCCCCCTGGATGGGATGCTAGTCCATCACAGGGTTACCCCCAGCAGTAAATTTGCCGGTACCCATTTATACACCTGGGTGGAAAGAAGGGCACAATGAGAGTAAAGTGTCTTGCCTAAGAACACAACACAATGACCCCAGCCATTGCTCGAAACCCGGACTGCCCGATCCGGAGTCCAGCGCACTAACCATTAGGCCACTGCGCCACCAACATCCCAAGTACATTACACTGTGCATTCTATTGACTTTGCACAACAAGGCCAATAAAATAGACCCTTTCACGGTTTCTGACGCCATCTTGCTTGGGGGGCAAACACAGCAAAATTTACAGTGAATGTGTGGGAAAAATCGGGAGTTTGATGCCCGACAATTCGAGGACCGTTGACATTCTGAAACTTTTGTGAATTGCAAACTACAGATACTAGCTAAAAGTGTTAACCGATTAAATTTGAAGGGGATCGGTTCACTTTGAAACGAGAAATCTTACTTTTAGTTTTTCATACAAATGCTTCTAAATTTTCCCGCGAACGGCGGCTCCATTTTACAGACAAATATATGAAAAATGAAAATTTTAATTTGCGGCTTTCTTAGTGAGAGTAAAATTCTCAAATTTTATCGGTTAACTCTTTTAGCTAGTATTTTAAGTTTGTAATTCATAGAAATTACAGAATGTCAACCTTTCTCGAATTATCGAGCGCCAAACTCCCGATTTTTCCCATACATTTAATGTAAATTTTGCCGTGTTTGCCCCCCAACCAAGATGGCGTCAGAAACCGTGAAAGGGTCTATTATTGACACCCTCCCTGGCCCATTTGGTTTCACTACACTTGATCTTGTTAGTAAAGGATACATAATTGGATAGATCCATCTAGGTATTTTGGAAGCTGTTCCTTGATGTTAATTTTGGTCTGTAATGCCGCCTGACAGAAAGTGCCATCAACTGTGGACAGAAGCATAAGGAAATAAAACATTAAACTTAAGACTTGCATTCATGATCTTTGGCCGGAAGTCAAACGTGAAATTTGTTTCACCGATTGCAAAAGACAGAAGATCTCGACTAACTCCAAATTTCATCGTATCACAAAATAAGTGACGTTTAACAGTTTTTCTCACCTAATATTTGGTAAGGTTCAAAGATTCCAAAGGAATTCTTGAACAAAGTTAGATATTTTCTCGCATGCTTCACTCTTTTGACCTTCATGCTTCCAAACACTCACACAGTAAACCGCTGATACGTTTGTTTCTCGGCTCAATGAGTTGAGTGCCACGTGATCTTCAAGGTTCTTTCTCTTCGAGCGTGGACGCGGCACAAGATGGCGGCTTTGTGCATTGTTCTCGCGATTTTAGCTCTTTTTGCACCTCTAGATTCCTCTGGTAAGCCGAGAATAACGTATATAGGAAGATAAAGTTTCCCTCTAGGCTTAAAGTGCAATTAAATGCCTAAATTTGGTGGATAAATGGGAATTTTCTACACCTTTTGTCCAGCGCACGAGGCATCAAGCCATTGGCTGATTTGTGCTGAAAACTTTTAAAGGAATTTTTTAGTGTTTAGATATTTCAAAGTTCCCTGGATTTGGTTTATCAAATATGCTAGTACATTTAGTGTATTCTACCTATTCTTGTTTGCTTTTTACTCGTAGATTTATATTTAAAAATTAACACGATGGCTGGCTGGTGCAGAAGTTTAAATTGAGGTTTCCTTGCTCTACTCTTGTCACGAAAATGTTAACTTCTTTCATCTCCATATATTGATCTCAGTGTATTGCAATTGTTTTTTTTTTCGAATTAAGGTGATACTTGCGTTGGAGCGAAGCCAACCCCAGATATCTACTCCACAAGGAACATTTTGCTTTCATCAGAAAGTGTCTTCATTGTTGAATTTTCCCTGAAGTGCGACAACAATGCAAAGGTATTGTAATATTTTTTAATAGTGCCTTTCTAAGGTCGAAGTAAGACAGACACTGAAAAAACTCAACTACGAAACATACTTCTTGCTCAAAGATTATAAGAAAAGGAGACCATGAAGATCATCAGTTAACACTGCCTTAGCCAGGTAGGGATGCAGGAAAAATGGTGACCGTTTTCTGGTAACATAAGCACCAGCCTGTAGTGGGATATGGGGAAAATTGCTCCCCTTGCAAAAATAATTAAGGTACACGTTGACTCCCTAAATACCACTTCTGGTATTTTGAGTCACTTGGAAATGCACAAGATTTTGACTGATTTCCGTGAAACAGTAGAAACCGTGCCTGATAGCATACATTTACCTTTTGGTATGCTTTGATGGTGTTTGTAACAGCACATAAAGTTTGGTCCAGCCTTGGTTCAAATTTTGGTTCAACTGCATCTCACCAAAAAAATTCCCACAGTGAGACCAAGTAAACCTGGGGTGCTTACCATTTGTTGGAAGGAACTGGTTGGGATGAACATTGAATAATGGTAAGGGATTTTCCAAAATCAGCAAACCAACCGAACAAGATGGCGCTTACCATTTGAAGTTCAGTTTCCTGTTACTGTTTTCTGTTGATGACAGACTGGAACTGGGAAATTGTGCAAATGGTAAGGAACTTTCCAACGTTCCGTTCTGAATGGAAAAAAAGGAGTACCTCTGGAGGTAGTTCGTAATTTCCAAACAGATTTTCCAGAAAACTACTGTTCCATTTGACTTTCAACCAAAATTTCCATCTTTTTTGGCTAAATGGTAAGCACCCCTGATATACTCCCAAAACATACCAAAAAAGGTACCGTAACATGAAATCTTTCCAAAGACCTGTGTGATGAGTGTGAATCAGCTACCCTGAGTTAACTCATGATTATGCTTTTACATATTCTGATATGTCTTTGGAAATGTGATTTCATAGTAAAGAATCGCTGGTGATTTAAGTGGAATCCCAATTTTTGAACTTCTAAGGGGAACGAAAGTTGGCTTGGGAAATCAGGAAGGTCGAAAAATTGTGAGTAAAATTTCAGTATTGAGGGAAGGGTAACTACGTTTGTCTCAAGTTGTTGGAAGATTCAAGAACACAATGTTTTGAGAAATCAGGTTTTCTCTTTACTATACACTGTAGTACCACTTAACCATAAAATTTCACTGCAAACTGTAAATAAAATGTCATTTTTTACTTGTTTTGTATCAAAACAGGAGTTAAACTTGTATGCTGAAGTAAATGGAAAAGTGATGCCCGTAACAAGATCCACAGATGATGCAAAATTCCAGGTCAGGCTAAACCAACATATTTGTTGATATTTGTTTTAATTCTGTTCTTTTTTTTTCTTGTTAGTGGTCATGTGAATACTTTTTACAAAGAACTTTCCTTACTAGTAGTAGTTCTCAAGAATCAGGACTCACCACAACAGAAAGAAGGCAGTTTACAGGATCTTTGTTGTACTGTAGAAATGGAATCTTTCCAAAGACTTGTGTGATGAATGTGAATCAGCTACCCTGAGTTTACTCATGATTACATTTTTACATATTCTGACATATCTTTGGAAGACTTCAGGTTTATAACAACAGCATCAATTTTTTCTTTATGAAATATGTGAACTTCTATGGCCCATCAGGGTCCGAAATTAACTTTTTCCTAAGGGCGCCAACTGGCGACTAACCTAAAAATTTTGGTCGCCAAAGACGAGTGTTTTATTTTGGTTTCTTGCCTGCCACGCCACGATCGCGGCTTTGCTGTTCAATTTGCCGAAACAGAACGAAAACGATTTCGCCACTTTCGCCACGCGACATTTTCGCCCGCGGTATCCGTAATGGGAGAAGCCGCTGAATCAATATGGCGCCGGGTAAATATGGCGATCATAGAATCATCGCTTCGTTTTACTACAATTGTCCACGAGAGCTTTATGTTTTCTTTTAAAAAAAGCCTTTTTACCTTGGAATTTCAAATGCGAAGGGACAAAATGTTAGTCGCCTACTGGCGACCAGTTTTAGAATTCTCGTCGCCAACACTCAATCTTTGGTCGCATTGGCGACCAGTGAGTCGCAATTTCGGACCCTGCCCATTATTAATAAATTGGCATTACGTCATCCTGAAAGTACATGTACATGTAGCAAACCATATGATATTTTTGTTGACATTTCAGGTCAGCTGGGCACAGTCGCACAAAGAGGCCAAATCTGGTGTCTACAAATTGAGTTTTTATGATGATGAAGGATATGCTGCTTACAGAAAGGTATGAGAATGTGTATCAAGTTTGTATAATATGATACATTTGTAAACCAAGTGCTTATGAAACATTTGTTGGGGAGAATTGTTCCTTAGAGACTTGCATGTACTTGTAAGTACATGTATATAAAAAGCAAGCCAGTATGTGATGACTTGTATTAATCTGTCAATCCAATGAAAAAGGATGATTACAAAATATACGTCATGTCTGATTACTGCAACTTGCTTTGTTAACCTTCTTCTTTGATATTGATAGCAATTGTACATGTATTTCTGTTCAGTTTATGTTGTGAAAATAGAGTAAAGTTGTCTTCTCTGTGCTGACCAATTTGAATTGGATTGTTATTGTTTTAGGCACAAAGAAGTGGTACGGTCAGTGAGGCGAAGGCTTTGTTCACAATTGACGTCAACCACCCGGTGAGAAGTGAACTTGTATTCCCTGATTATTTTTCAGTTGATAGGCTGACAGTAAACTGATGATGTAGGTCTTACATATATTAGATGTGTTAAGGAAAGCATTACTGGCTAAAGGAACACCAAAAATACATGCATATCTCTCATTGGGGCTTTCACTGCAAATTTTGTTAGCATACCCATTTCAGTTTTTTTCTCCCTCTTTTCTTTCATTGCATATTTGAAATGGTGAAGAACATGTATCCAAGAAGTTACATGTACATGAAACATAAAAATTGATGTTCTTGTTGATCAGAATGCAGTACACGTAATTGCTCTGTGTTTCTGCCCAAAGACACAATGATGAACGTAATCGCTACAATGATGCCAGTTGTGATTAAACACTTAATCCTCTAAGAAGTTCTGAAATGTCTTTGGGTAGGCTAAGCAACCATTAAAATCGGTTGTAGCTTGGTGGATATCGGAGTACTTATTTGAGGTTGATGTGCAATTTATTTTCCAGGGAGCTGGCCGCGAAGGACTGTATGTACAAACAGAGTTCATCGCTGTTGTAGCTGCATTGTTGATATGGTGGAGCGCCAACAATGTGAAAAGCAAACTACAAGAATAAATACAAAATTTTTAAACTTATTGTCCATACAACACTTTTTTGTATTTAATAAAATTGAATGCAAAAACATGAACATGGTTGTGGTGATTGTGTTGCTAATTTTGATAAATTGTTTTCTAAACTACTATCTTAGTTATCAAATTATGGATAATGGCTTAGAGCAGTTTTCAAGCGAATTACAAAGGACACAGACAATCCAGTGAACCAATCAAAACTCAAAGCAGTAATTTACATGTAGGCGGCATGAAGCACGGGAAAACTGGTTTTGGTTTTACTTCTGATTGGTTGTGAAAGTGACGAGAGTTTAAGCCAATCACTGAGTGGTGTAATGCAAAACCAAAGCAAATACGAATTACTTTCTACACTCGAGTGAAACCTGCTCTACACCCAATGTGGCCAAAAAGCAAACATAAAAGACATAGTCATTGTTATTACATGTAATTTTAAGGGAATGCAAATCAGAGACCATGATTTTATTACTTTATGTGTATAACTTGTATCCTAATGCATATACAGGAGTCAAAGATGCTGTGAGAAAACACATTTGGCATTTGACACCAGCTAGTGCATTCTACATTTCAGCCTGGGTGTTCATAGATATCATTGTGCCTTATGACAGTAAAACACATTGCTTTGTCTTTGTTATTTGTAAGTATTGAATGGTCACAGTGAGACCTGCGAGGCTCGTTACCTGTGTTGTGGCTTGTATCAGTGCCGTCAGACACTAAAACAGGAGCCAAGAGAAACGGCTATGTAAAGTTGCCTCTCTCTGATCCACTGAAATGAGAGTCTCGTCACATAGCTACACATGCGTCATTGTTCACAATGTGCATGTACCTGCATGGGTTTTGTCACTGATGATAGTCTGAAGCTATCACAATTTGCAATAAAATTTCATCTATTCACTTAGATCGTGTTAGTCATTGAAAAACTGTTTACCCTTTAGTGTTTCCACACCAAAAATGTAAGCTGAATCACACTGGGGCAATGTGGCTTCCACTGCTGAACTTATCCCCACATCCTGTAGCATGAAGTGAGCAGGGGTAACGCCTCCTCCCCCACCCTACTGGATGGGATGCTAGCCCATTGCAGGTTGGCATGACTAGAATGGATACTCCAAAATCAGAAATCTGCTGCGAGACTGGAACCCATTTCTGCATATTGTGCTACCCTTGCAAGAGCCTGCGAGCAGGCTCCCAAAGAAAACGGAGAGAGAAGCGAGCCGAGAAGGGCCAAGGGGGGACTTAAAAGCGAGGGAGCCTCTTCCTCACTCCCTCTCTCCCCACCTTCATCCCTTCCCCCACCCCCTCCTTTTTCTTGCCGCGTTCTTTTCGCCCCATCCTCGACCGGAGAGCTTGTTCACAGGCTTCCCTTGCTAAGGAATTAAAGCTAACTGTAAGCAAATCGGAGTGGAACAAAAAGTTGCTATAGCAACTTAAAACCGCGCTTATATTTTTGGCTAATTAACAGCTTTCTTTCTCAAAAGTCACGGTTAAATTTAATCTGTTTGCATCATGAGTAAAGGACTAGCAAAGTAGTCACGCGAGTCACACAATCCAAGGCTTACGTTATCCCCGGCTATCTTTAGCTTGGGGTTTTTCCCTTCGAATGACGTAACCCCTGCACGTTCGGGCACGCTCAATTGTTTACTTAAGCAAATATTTCATTTCCTTTCAAATATTTGAACTCACTTCAAGGAAATAGCCAAAGAATTCACTTCGATTGCCTAAACCCACAAGAAATACTCGCAGAAGAGGAAACAAATTAAATTAATGACCGTCGCTTCTGCCGACATAAACATGCAAATGAAACACAATGTTATTTGTCACCTAACGAAAGTGAAACCTGCAACATCAGCGCATTCCATGGTTGACGTAATACCTTTTTCAGTGTATTCAACATTCGCTTTGAATCGAACGCTTCAATAAAACCAAAAGAAAATATACTTTATACACAATAAAGAAAACAATATCCGTAACATTTCCCATACATTCATGTTTCAACAGCTTTTGGCGAATAAACATCCCAGGTTGCGTGATGCGAAGTCCTGATCGCCATTTGTTCGAGTGGAAGTTTGGGTCTAGTCACCAACAAAAAAAAAATGACGAAAAATAAATCCCGTGTAGAGCAAGAACCGCGCTCGGCCCATGGCCGCGCGGTTAACTAACCACAAGCAAACTGGAGTGGAACTAACCGCAAACACACTGGAGTGGAACTAAACGCAAGCAAACTGGAGTTGAACTAACCGCAAGCACACTGGAGTGCTTGGGTTCCAGTCTCCGTGGAGTCCTGATTTTGATTCTGGTCATGACCATTGTGTGCTGGTACCCAGCATTCTGTCAGGTTGCACAGCAATTTGCCCCTCCCATTCATTGCCCCAGATGGAGGGAAAGGTGTCTTAACCAAGAACACAACACAATGATCCCAGGCAATGTTTAAGCCTGGGCTGTTGGATTTGAAGTCCATCACACTAAGTACTGGACTACAATGAGCAAAAATAATAAAAGCACAAGAAATTGGAAGGTTGGGGCTTATTTTTGTGAAATATGATGACAATTTAGGAGGAATAAAAGAGAAATATTACCACCAAACGAAATAGATTACTCAAACAGAAGGACTGATGGTGCCTAGGCATGTAATGCGTGCAGAGATAGGATTAATAGCCCATGAATGCATTGTAAGGTTATTCTTGTTATGAAATTTAATCTTAATTCATTTCAAATCCACTATAAATACTTTATCTCTCTCTCTCTCCAATTGATATATACATATTAAAGAAGTTCAAATGCCTAAAATGTCATGATTCCACTTACACTTAAAAAGAACAGATTGTATTCACTTCTCCTAAAGGGTTACATACCGGTGTGAGTTTAAATTCAAGCTTTCAGTTTTGTCAGTAATTTAAATTTTGTTTCATTGCCGTTATGTGGCGTCACATAACGCTATTATTAAGCAGCCAGTGAGGCGTGACGTCCCCCCAAACGGCTAAGAAAAACATCAAACCATCATGATGTGTCGTGCCTTCACAAACTATACAGGTTCTGTTTTTCACTTCAAGGGCCATTTCCTGGCGACCTTTTCGCACTGTTTGAACAGAACGCCAAAAGCAAAAACGGAGCCCACTCTGCCAAGTAACGTGACGTATACAGTGGCTACCAGCTGACGTCGTTTTGGTGTTAATCGGAACATCTCGGGTGTTACTTCTGATTGGACTATAAGAATCGGCACTTCTTCGGATTTCTTTTGATCGGGCAATAATCGGAACAACTTCGGGCTACTTATGATTGAACAGCAATAATCGGAAAATCTTCGGGTAACTTGTGGTTCGTAACTAAGAATCGGAATACCTTTGGGCTACTTCTGTGGAGATTTACCGACTATGCGACTTGTTTCTTTGGCAACAGTTTTTTTTTTTTTCGAGAGCATCGTTCTTTGCTACGATCACAGTTCGCTATGCGGTTTCTCTGTTTCTATTCTTGCAGCATCGGCGTTTCTCATCAAGTGATAGAAGTAGTTTATTGTGTTTTCGTAACTCTTCACTCCAAGTCTTTCATTGAAGCCGTGTATTCGTTTTGTGTCCTCGGGTGTAAGAACGGACGGCATAAATCTGTAGACAGCATCGGTTAGGTCCAGGTAGTGTTTGGTGTCCGTGTTGGCGATCATAAGACCTAAAACAAAAACGACGCTCATTATACTATTTATCAGTAATGTAGCAGCTATCGCAAACTTGTAATATATTCTACTGGTCCTCTAGTGTAGCAGTTGCTATTGTTTTGTGGGCTAGGGGCATTGTTCCTGTTGTTTGTTCTGTTGTTCTCTTTTCTCCAGTAATGTTACAGCTCTCGTAAGCTTGTAATTCTACTGGTCTTCTGGTGTAGCAGTTGCTATTGTTTTGGGGGCTAGGGGCATTGTTCCTGTTGTTTGTTCTGCTGTTCTCTTTTCTCCAGTAGTGTAGCAGCTCTCGTAAGCTTGTAATTCTACTGGTCCTCAGGTACAGCAGTTGCTATTGTTTTGGGGGCTAGGGGCATTGTTCCTGTTGTTCTCTCGAGGGGTAGCGTGGCCTTGCAAGAGCTGCTACCCGAGAGCTATGGTTGATGACTGTTGAGCCCCAAAAAAGACGTAATATGTACGCAAGGCCGAGGCAGCTTTCGGGAGACTATAAAAATTGCCGCGACTTTTCTAAGGACGGCAGCCGGAGAGTTACGACATTTGTAATGCAATTGTTCAGCGTCTGTGCGTTTAATTTCATGAGCCCCCTACCTGGCGAAACACCCACTTCGGGGAATACCTGCCGAACGCTTTGGGAAATGACCTGAAAAGAAAAAAAGAGGCAGGACCCATCAATGCAAATTCGTAGCCGTGGATTATCAGACGAGAGGCACAAATTGCAAAGTATATAGGTCGAATTACTGCGAGATTTATGAACTTCAAATTCTTTGAAGTGCAGCCAAGCAAACTTACCACAAAAATAATTTATGATTACATTTGAAGGTTTTTAGAGGAGGGCGAGCAGTCTCGATTTTTATAGGTTAGCGTTTGACTGTAATTTGCCAGCAGCAGACCATGAATTAAGTGGTTTTACATGCAAAAATATAAAGTTTGCAGACTATCATTCTTGTTCGCAGTATTTCAAGCTATATTTCCACCCTTCCCAGAATGACGGAACGTAAAAACGCTAACATCTAAAAAAAACGGCCCGACTGCCTGACAAGTCACCATACCTGAAAACCGAAGGCCTCTTTATCCCAGCTGGATAAGGGAGATGGTTTTTCTGACTGCATTACACGTATGTTAACACGATCATCGTTAATACATCGCCGGTCGTGTTCTAGAACCTACCAAGGAGAACAAAACAGAAAAAAAATAGTGAGTCACAACATTGCAAGGCAAGAAGAGCCTACGATAGATCATACTTTACGTAACCAATTGAAAGCAACTGGCGGGATTGGCGGGCACGAGTGAATTTTTTCTCGCGTAGGCGAATCTCATCTCGACTCCGTACCAATTCGCTCGCGACTTGGCGGCCAAGACGAAACCATAAAGCACTCGCTCGCAAAATCCCGACAGCTACGCAGGCTATCTGAAAATCAAATAATGCAGTAAATAGCGGTTTCTCTCAGAGCGCGCATCACTGCCCCAGCCAAATGGCACTCATTTCTCGGCAGTTCCCCAGGGGCAGCCCTCTCGTTTTGCGCTGGTGTCCAGTCCTCTCTTGATTCTTTTCGCGCGTTCAACGATAGATACATGCATCGATTTCATTGTGTCGAAAGCTCGCACTATCGTTGTTTTGACACCATGTTGTTGGGGATGAGGATGAGGAAAAACATCAGCGCATTTTTAACAAATTCAGATTCACTTTAAATTTCCGCGTAAATACTCATTTCAAGTCAATGGGAAGGTACAATGAAGCTGCATGTAGTCCAGTTCTGGCCCTCTCTCTGTCACAGAGAGAGGGCCAGAATCTGACTAAGGTACGGGGGTAGTTTCCGATAACTGACTAAGACCGCGGTTCGTCAGAGACGTTACTAAGCAACAATGTGAATCCTCACGCGTCATGCTGACGTCACAACATTTGAACTACTCGGGAATGTTCGTGCGCTACTTTGATTGGATGATAAAAATCGGAAACACGTCGCGTAATTTAACGAAGATTGACAACAACTACAACAACAAAGAATTCCAGCCCAGTCGCTAGGAAGTCAATGATTTACTATCACCTCTTCAATCGTGTTACTGGGATGTATTCGGTGGTTAACTGTCACCCTTGCCGAGGAAGGAATCACGTTGGCCTGTTTGTAGATGTGAAAAGAAAGACGATCTTAGTACTTCACAAGTGCAAAATGTAGACAGAGGAGTAGGAAAAGGGTAAAAACATCGCAATACACTTATTATTAATAATATATGACATGTTGGTAATTTAACGTTATGATAATAATCAAAGGTTTCAACACACCTTTACGCCCGCGTTGAATTGTGTGACAGCGGTTGTTGTGCGAAGGAAAGCATTGGTTGCTGGCTTCATCTCGAGGATTCTAAGAAAAAAAAAACGCCGAGACAGTTTGAAAGTTTATTCGCAAGCGTTATACTATCTATTTACTGATGTTCGTGGAATTCTTAATCTGCAGTATTCCACAATTTATTTTTGTTGTTGTTGTTGATTCGTTTTAACAAATATAGCTGGCAGTCAAAATCGTTAGCCGGCTGCAAAATAATAACATCTAACCAATCGAATTGGTGCCGTGAACCAATCGGAACTCGAGGCAAAAAATGCAACCGGCACAAAGGGCGGGAAAACATGCTTACGACAAGTCAAAATTGGCTTTGGTTTCGGTCCTGATTGGTTCAACAAATGAGCTTGCTTGCACAAGCGCTTTATATTTATAACCATTTACAGCATCCAGAAAACGTAAAGCCAATTCAAACACATTTTAGAGCGGTTTTTACTTGAGTGTCAAAAGATAATTAGTTTTTTCTTTGGTTTTGTTTTACTAAATACGCTTCTAAAGTGATTGGTTTTAAAATCACGCTACTTTCTCGACCAATCAGAAGTAAAACCAAAAACCAATCGTGACTCGCTCTCACACGTTTTCCCGCGCTTTACGCCGACTACATTTATTGAGTTCATTTATTAAGTGGATGTATGAGTGGATCATTCATGTATGTATTTCATACCAATCAGATTTGGGATTCTATCAAGGACCAATGAAATTGCGGCTTGTATATATGGATCGTTTTTATGAATATTTGTTTTCGGTTCAAGGTACGGCCATTTTTGTTTTGCTATAGATTCGACCTTATTGGGCCGGTTTGGTCTGAAGTCTCTATTCCAAGTCTTGATTTTTATGTAGCTTTGGGTGAGAACATTGTGTGTGGGTTCTGAAAGCGAAAAGTGTTTGGAAATTTCATCGTGGTGAAGGTGATTCTCTTGGTTTACGCAATCGACTGGTTCAGTTGACGACACAATATGGGTATGGTATTTGTTGACCACTTTATATTAAAATGTATGATGTTTTTGAGTAGAATAAATATGTATATTGAAAATAAATGTTGTGACTTCCATTTTTAATATGAGTGTTGTGTGTTTGCTGAACGTTTTGTTTTGGTCCCCAAATGAGAACAAACTGACGCTGTTGTTTGTAAGGGCGAGTGTTAAAGATTTGAGAATCCAAAAGCGCGGTGTTCTTGTGTTTAAACTGTTTTCTCTCGGTTAAAAGTATAGCATTAGTAGGAGCTTTGGCTAAGTAATAACACGAGTGACCACAAATCTCTCAAGATTTTTCCCCAAAAGAATAACGTGATTGTAATAGGTTGAGGCATGTGCGTTTATTTGGGTTCGAGAGTTGCCAAATAATAGGTATTTTAGTGAGGTTGGAATGTGGCCGGAGAAGGTTTGACGTTTCCTGCTTAGGAATAGTAGGACTTCACATGGGCGGTCATGAGTTATTTATTGTACTATCGTTTGAAAAGCTCATGACGTGATGATGTTACAAGGGCACGTTTTGTCTGCTCGGCAAATATTAAATTAGGTGTTTTGACAACGTGGTTGGATGGCACAGCAAGAGAAAATCATCATTTGTGCCGCGAGTGAGGGCCGTAGGAAGGTATAGTAGTCGTGCGAGTCTCGCATTTCAAGCTTCGCATTGATGGCTATCTTTAGTAGAACGGCGGCGTAATGCGGTTATTTCCGTACCAATGACGTTATGCTTGCAAGTGTTTACGTCGGCCAAATTTATTTTCTTCAGATCTCTGAACTCGCCTCGATGAAACAGCCAAAAGATTCACTTCAACTGGCTAAACCGACAAGAAATAGTCGCAAAATTGCAAACAAATTAACGACCGTCGCTTCTGGCGAAATAAACATGGAAAGTAAACATAATCTTGTTTGTCACGTACCGAAAGTGAAAGCTGCAACGTCAGCGCATTCCATGGCTGACGCAATACCTTTTTAGTGTATTAATATTCCCAACGCAAAGCGGTTGCAGTTACGTTTACTCATAGGCAAAAGAAAAAAAAAGACAGCCAGCTTTTTGGTAGTCTCCTTTACAGCCGTTGTTTGGGCTCGTCACGCAAAAAACAACGGCTGAAAAGAAAACTAGCTTTTTGGGTGTGCAGTCAAGCGTGTCACACAACTTCATCGACAGCTATTTTTAGCACTGCCGTGGGAATATTGGTACTGATGATGTTACGCTTACAAGTTAGGGCACGTTTCTGCTTGCGAAATTAATATTGTCCCAGTCCAAGTAAAATCGTCACGTGGTTTGGCCGAAATGCACTGGTGACTAGAGTTGTTTGTTTCTCGCGTTCGTCGGAAGAAACTCTTGCTTGCAGAAAGGTTTTTTTTTATATTGATGATGAAAATAATGGAGCCATTTCAGAAACCCGAGAGTACTTTGTTCTTGTTCCATCTGGCTATTCGTTTGCAATTTCTGGATCAATTTGGCTTTTTTAGTGAGCGTGTTTGCGATTTTGTGATCATGTTTACGGTAAATGTTGTCAACAGTTTTCAACAGTTTTCAATCCATGTTTTGATGTACTTAGCGGTTTTCTTTCGGCTTGGAATGAAAGGGGATGGATAGTTAAACATCAAGGTAACCTTAAAAGTGACTACCAGATATTTTTTTTCTGTTTACGTTTGAAGAAATTACTGACGTATTTTTTGTCTTCAACAGTATGGTTCGATCGATCGGTTGCACACCATAGTCATATTTACAAGGGAAAGCAGCCTAATTTTAGAACATTTGCACAATTTCTTTTTAAATTGTTTTTGAGTTATTTTTCCAAAAGTAGCTCTTAGTCGGCGCGATGGCCCGTTCACATGAACCATGCACAAATAGCTCAACCCATGAAATAAACCATCCCAACAGGACTAACACCCAGTTCTACCCCAAGCCATCAATTGAAAAAATAACTCCTGCACGCTTAGCGTGCCTATGTTTTGCTTCGAGTTTTGATTGGTTCACTGGGTTATCTGTGTCCTTTGTGATTGGCCAGAGTGATTACTTTGGTTTTGGTCTAACGACATTCAGTCGAAAACCGCTCTATGACAGCCAATCAAAAGCTGTTATAACCCTTGAAGACAGTATTTTGCTAATCACCTCCGAGCTAACCAATCAGCGCGTGCGGAAAGCACTATTCACTTGTGTGGTATATACTAATTACTTTGATCAATCTCAGCAGCGACAAAAAACGGCGAACAGAAATAGTTGCAAACAGCTTGAAAACTACTTTTAGTATACCTGACAAAAATTGGTCTGAAGAGCCACAGATTAGCCACGATAATCCTCAGATAAACCGGTACCTGGGAATTGAAAGAATTATTTCAAGAAAGTTAACAAACTTTCCATAACTAGAACTTTCTGTTGGTTTTTCTAGAATTTTGGAATGATATCGAAACAGCGAACAACAGCACATAACATTATTTAACATGCAGCTGGGAGTTTTTTTCCTCGGAAGGGGGAATTTTTTTGCGATTTTCTGGATTTACTTCTTCCCTCCGTAATATGACCTTTTGTTAAATTCAAATTATGAACGAAGACAAGACGATCTTAGCTTAAAAAACGTTAGCGGTTCACTGTTTTTCTTGAACTGGCTCCACCTACGTTCAGCACAGGAAGCCCTGTGAAGTAAGATGTACCACAGGTGCTTTTAATTTTCATCCCATATTTCCCATCTTTTCTTTCATAATCAGCGTGGTTTTGTTACTATTCTTTATGCAAACGATCGCAACAACTAACACGAATTGTGCTGATTTTACCTGAGGAGCAAAACTCTCAAACATTTCCCTCACTGGACCAGATGAGTCAAACACAACAGGCATCGGGCAAGCTTCTAATCTGAGTTAAATAAAGGGAAAAAGAAAGAAGCAAATGATTAAGGAAAGGAATCAATAATTAAAAGTGATGAATGAGTAAATGAATAACGGATGAATTAATGAATAAAGGGCAGGCGAACGAACGAACGAACGAACGAACGAACGAACGAACGAACGAACGAACGAACGAACGAACGAACGAACGAACGAACGAACGAACGAACGAACGAACGAACGAACGAACGAACGAACGAACGAACGAACGAACGAACGAACGAACGAACGAACGAACGAACGAACGAACGAACGAACGAACGAACGAACGAACGAACGAACGAACGAACGAACGAACGAACGAACGAACGAACGAACGAACGAACGAACGAACGAACGAACGAACGAACGAACGAACGAACGAACGAACGAACGAACGAACGAACGAACGAACGAACGAACGAACGAACGAACGAACGAACGAACGAACGAACGAACGAACGAACGAACGAACGAACGAACGAACGAACGAACGAACGAACGAACGAACGAACGAACGAACGAACGAACGAACGAATGAATGAATGAATGAATGAATGAATGAATGAATGAATGAATGAATGAATGAATGAACGAAAGACGGACGGACGGGCGGACGGAAGACGGACGGACGGACGGACAGACAGACGGATGGACGAAAGAGCGAGCGAACGAGCGAGTGAACAAACCAACAAGCAAAGGAATGGGTGGACGGACGGACAGACGAAAGGGCAGACGGACGGACGAACCAAAGGAAAGGAGGTAGGTAGGCGGGAGGGTCGGGGGGGGGGGGGGGAGGGATGGAGGGAAGGAGGGAGGAAGTACGAATGGCCGAAAAAGAGATGGAAATATTTGCTGAGTTCTCACAATTTTAACTTACTCGTTTTCAGAGCAAAAACAAACTTAGTCTATCAATTATCCAATATACTTACTTAGTTACAGCATTTGACAGTATTCCTATGCTACTTTCTCTCGGCGGCATTGAAGAATGCCCTGCTGCAGTATGTACACTGAGTTCTGCCATTATGTAGCCCTTCTCAGCCACACCAACTCTGAAAACAACATCACATAAACACTTTCACACATTGAAGATACATCGTTCAATCTCTGGCCAACAGTGAAACAACTCTTGGTCGCAAACTGACAGATAAACGTTCCCTCCCATCCAGGTCTGAAGGCGACATTTGAGGATTTCGGAAAACCGCATTACTGCAAAAAAAAAATCGGCAAGAATCGAAATACCGCAATTTCACAAGCCTGTACATCTCGCTGATTCGTTAACGCAACGGCAAAAATAGAGGCAAAAAGGAGCCTTCGGACTGTGCAAACAATGACACAGCTTTAATCACGCGCCTTTTCCAATGTCATACACTGGATAGGAGAAGCTTCTTGTCTTGACATTAAGAAATTCAACTTACACAACACTGTTCATGCAGAGAGGGTAATGTCTTGGGGCCTGGGGTGACTTTTGTCCAAGGTACCAAAAATAGCATTATTTTCCAATATTAGCGTTTTAATTTACTCACAAAGCAAATGGTATCCTCATTCCTGGAATAGCATCCTTAACAATCACTGTTCCCTCATCAACTAAAAATTCCAACTGCACACCTTGGGATTTTAAATATGCTGCAATTTGCCGAGCTCCATCAAATCCTTGCACCTTTTGAATAAAAACCAGTTAATCAGAACAACTCCAAGGCAGTTTCTGATCTTCCACGGAGTTATTATTAGAAATTTAAAGTCATCACTGACATTCACTCCTGACACTTCTGACTTTATCTAAATATTTTTCGGCCGCCTGCAATTTTTCCGCGATGCGTGCACTGTTTTGCTGCATGTGCCAGACGAGATCAGATGAGTGTGCCGAACGGCCGACAATGCTTCGCATAAAGGTAAACAAGCCACTATTTTTGATTCCTCTGATCAGTCCAAGCGAAAATTCCCTGGTAGATCTTGAAATATGTTTCTTTCTGACATCCGAAATGATTCCCTGTCGTTTTTTTGGTTCTCTAGTGTAAATTAAAACTACAGAACACAAGAAAGTGACTCTGAAGTTACTGTTCGTTGTTTGGGCAGAATAATACAAAGGATTTTTTCTGCTCAATCAGGAGTCAGCATTTGGAGAGTCATTTAGAAATGGTCTGGAGAGACTCATTTGCCAGGGGCTCTTGCCACTTTTCTTCAAAACTTTCGCCACTATGATCTCTGCCCGGTTTACTTTGTTTCGCCCCGACTAACTGCCCCTGATTCTGTGAGAATGGGAAAATGACCTGCCAATCGTTAGTGGTCTAGACTCTGGATTGAGTGGTCTGGGTTCAAGCACTTTCTGGACGGGATCATTGCATTGCGTTCTTGGAAAAGACACTACACTTTCGCAGTGCCACTATCCATTAACAAGGTGTATAAATTGGCACTGCTGAACTTAATACTGGGCCCAGCTAGTTCAGAAGTTTTCCAGTTGGTTCATGCTACAGATAATTGAAACTGCAAATCATTAAGAGATGGCCTGATGGTCCACTTAGGCACAAACAGATCCCCCACCCCCTCTCCAACTTTACATGACATCAACAAGAATGCGGTAAATTATTTGCAGAGTTTCCTAACCATATCATTGACTTACCTCTTCATCATGTCCAAATGCTAAGAAAAAGCTTCGTTGTGGTTGGTGACCTTGCTTGAGAAGAAACTGTAGAGCTTCCAAGGAGCCCTGTGCAAGTATCAAAGATATGATCAATCACAAAAATTTAGCCCATTTGATATCTGAGATTCACAACCAAAAAAACACATACGTTCCTCAGTGATAAAGCTTTTTAGAGATTTGTGTACAGTGTCTAAAAATGGTTATCATAAACTAGCATCCAATAAACAGCCAATCAGAGATGCAACAGAGTCTATCTCTGTTGAAAAGGCTATGTCATCTCCAACCCCACACTCGCCTCATCTCCTCTAAAGCAGCTGTCTAAAGCCTTGCGTAGTTCTTATCTTTTTTTCCCAAACAGCTTTATAAAAGCAGTGTCTGAGGTCGCTCTCTCTGAAGTCACTCTCTGTAATGAGCTCCATGTCAAAGAACTCCACCTTTTTCTCAATAGGTTTCCTCTCCCAACATTTCAGTCAAGACAATATCAGTTATATCTGTTTGTTTTTGGAAAATTTTAAGTGTTGTCCATCCACCTCACTCTTTAATTATCTACCTAGATTTAAGATAACAAATTGGATTTCTAATAGTACCATGACTCCATTTTTGACATCCAATGTTCCTCTGCCCCAGAAGTATCCATCCTGGATACGCCCTTCAAAAGGGGGTACTTCCCATGATTCATTGGTAGCTGGCACTACATCAAAGTGACTAGCAATGAGGTAAGGCTTTAGGGATGTATTGCTTCCTTTTACAGACACAAGTAAACTGTAGTTTGCAATTACTCTGTACTCCACAAGAGGATGGCTAAACACATCTGAAAATTCTGAAGAGAAAATTCTGATTAGAGCCTCTATCAAAGCTGAGGTCACAAATTCACATTACATCACCGTAGCCTGTGTACAGCTGCCCCCTCCCCTCAAGAAAAATCGTAGCCTGTTCCAGAGCCTGGAACAGGTGAGGGGAGGGGGCGGCTGTACACAGGCTACATCACCGAGCAATGTTCCATTTATACGCCAACCATACCTTCAACACGCATAAACCTTCAGTGTGTAATTTATTAATAAATAAGATTAACAGAATTCATTACCATTTTTATACTGACCCCTTTTCATTATAGGCCTACATCTTATCAACTACTAACAGTTACCAAGCCAGGCTAAATTTATTAAATCCTTCAATGCCAAAGGGAGAATGCCTAGTTGAATATCGTATCATGTGGACACTCAGACCAGTGAATATACATGTAAGCATAAAAGAAGATGTTTGGCTCCAAGGCATTGCATACATTGTTTTAAATTTATCAGTGGTTTAAAATTTTCCAAACCAGTTTACTTTTTATTTTTCATTGTCTTATCCATTATCATAATCTGAAACAAAGGGAAATAAAAATCAAACTGGCTTGATAAATTCTAAACCAGAAATAAATTTAAACCACAACACATACAAATTTTGCTCAGCAAATCTCATGCAAAATGTTGGGAGCCAATTATTTACTATCTGGGCTGGCTAGCTCAATCAATAAGTACCGGTATTTGATCAAGCCTGCTTTACTGCACTTGTTTTTATCTTGGAATATGTCTCAAGTGGCTAATTGTTCTGGATTGTGCATTTTAGATTAATTTTCGATGTGTGTAGGCCCAAACAGCTTTTTCCTGGGCCATCAAACATAAACCCATGCAGTCCCCAACCCCTACCCTGGGTGGGAGGGGTGGGGGTGGAAGAGACAGGGATTTCCATCCTGTCCCTTTCATATGGGAGTTTCCCCCACCCCCCACCCCAATCCACTTCTACATACATCAGTTGGCATGTATTATTGTTTTCTATGAGATTGGGTCAGCTGAGCCATACAGTGGCACGATTTAAAGAAAAATTGTTATGAACTTTCAGAACTAAATCGACATCAACTTGCTCACAGAGTGTAAATTATTTAGTGAGGAGTCTGTCTAATTAACCCCAACAGGATATAATATGCATAACCAAGACGCCGATTTCTTCTTAATCATGTGTGATAATCCTAAAATAGTCTCAACCTGCAACCAAATTTATAGAGTATTCTTGAAAACGCCGCGCCCGAGGAATCGCGCGGAGAATGGAAGGAGTACGTACTAGTAGTGTAAGTGCAGTACACATGTAAAAGTCCTTCGAACGTGCACATTGCGACAAATTAGCAGTAGAATAACTCAGGTACATGGTCTTCATTAAAACTGATACAAGTTTATCTCCTTACCTTTGAGAATAAACTGAAGAAATTTGTAAAGTTCTTCTCGATTGTAATTCCCAATGTCGTACGAAACGGTTTCGAAACTGATCGCTGTTTGAAATCTTTTTTGCACAACATCGTCTGCATGAATAAAATCTAAATCACTTGGTTTACACGGGACGGCAGCTGTAGGTTGATTAGAAAACATCACAGTCCGTGCAATAATGATTAAAACGACAGTAAAGAAGGCTGTAAGGAGAAAGCAGGAAACACTGCGAAACCCCGCCATGTTTATCTTGTTTTGGCAGGCACCTTAGTCACGCATCACGCAATCTGATTTATTGGAGCCCAGTTTCCTTTTGCGTTTTCTCGGGCAAAACCCTCGTGCGCGCTCTGGGAACTAATCATTTGCAAAACTGGAGTCATAAGCGGAATCCAAGCGCGGCGGAAACGGAGTCGGGAGAATCAGAACGTTTCCATTTTCATCCGATTCCGCTTAGGACTCTGTCGCTTATGATCCATTGAAAACTGAATTGTCAGAGTTACATACAAGTAGTAAACAGAAGCGGAAGGACAAACCAATCACAATGCAGTACTAGTTCTTACACCCTCCAAGTGCTTCCTTTTCGCTTTAGACTCCTGCGATCAAGTTTTCACTAGATCAGAAGCGACGGAGTCATAAGTGGTATCGGAAATCTGCTTACGACTCCGTCGGTTTGATCTTCATCAGTTCGCAACTCTCTGCGCTTCTGATTGCGACCCTGACTTCAGCGCTTTGTGAAAACCAGGGTTAAGCGGTCGAGGCCTAGGCACAAAAATCAAAGGGTCCCTCGAGTTCATTCACACGGTACCGAGGCCCTGCTGAACAAGAGAGAAAGGGGGCTCGGGTGTTGGACCCTTCCTGGGTTGCCGCACATGGCAAAGTTTGGGAGAAAGTTGCCCCTAAAATTTGAAATATCATGGTACGCTTTATTTGAACCTGATCATGCTGAACACATTGATTCCACGTTTCGTTACGACTTTTATTTAACGTAACTTAATACACGCTTGTGGCCCTCATATAAAAAAAATATAATTAAAGAACGAAAGATTTTTGATTCGGAATTGCTTTTGCTTTGTTTTTAAAATTTCGTTTAGTGATTGACTTGAAACCCCACGCTATCTACTCAACCAATCAGATTCAAAACCTAAACCAATCACGACTTGGTCACACGCGGTTTCCCGCGCTTGGCGCCCGTCACGTGTATTTGCTTCGTGTTCTTATTGGTTCATTCTGTTATTACATACGTCTCTTGCGATTGGCTATTGTAACACTCGATTGAAAACCATATTATTTTAACAGTACTGTAAAATTCTAAGTGGAGACTAACTTTGGTACATTGTATTTTAGCTTGCTATACCTTCTTGACATTCGGATAAGTTTATTTATTCATTCACATTTGCTTATTTATTATTTGAAAAATGAGCTATTGTGTGAGTATCGATCAAGCTGTTGATCCGAGAAGAATTAAATAGTTTAGTTTGAATGAACAGACGTTTCTCTTCGCGCGATCAATTCTTTCTTCACTCAAGACACGTCTGTGATCGAGTCAACGAGAAAGATCCCATTCTGAAGACGTAGTTGTATAGAAATCCGTACAACGCCTCTGATTGGTTGCTATTTGCGTGCGAAAATTCAAAACCTACAACAACCAATCAGCGACGCAACACGGACCTTTTAGGGCTACGTCATCACTGAGGCAAAGATTAAGCGCGCGAAAAGACGTCTGCAAGGCGCAGAGCATCAGTAGATTTGCCACTGTCATTGCACAAAAAGAATTGGCCCGAGATTCACACTAAATCTCCCGCTCGCCACTCTATTACGCCTCAAGTCTTCATTGGAGTTACTTCTGTAAATGATCATGGAACCATCTTGCAATATTAACGAATGCATCACTCTCTGCTTCCACTTTGGTGATGGGATGGCAGTTATCGGGATACGACAACAATCTAAAGAAAAATACAAAAATTACTTGCTACCTGCTCTTTTCATTCAACATAGCCTGCTATCGTTACCAAGCGATCTATAATGTGCGAGAGCTAATTTAATTTTGATGCCTTACGGGAAAAGATTTGATTTTCTTCTGGGTTCATTGAATAAGCGAGTGCCTGTTTTCACATAATTACCTGACTTAGACTGTCCAGCTGTCATGATGTTTGAAAAGAAATGTAAGACTAACTACAAGTACATTTTAATGACTCTGTCAGGGAAAGGGGGCTATTTAATTTAAAACTTTTTTTTGGCGTTTACTTCCAGTTTGCGTAGAAACAGAAGCGACAACGGGTATAGCTTCTCACTCCTAGATGGAATGGTAGTCCATCACAGGTCTTCCTATACCCCTCAACAACATTTTATTTTTTCAGATTTTTCCAAAAATAGAACTTTTTCGCTTGGGCGTTTTGTTGCCCCATTACAGGCATGTGACGATACTCTTGAGAATTCTTGCTTTCAAATTTTCAAATAGTCGCGTGTATATGAATGAATAAATTCTGTGGATAAAACAAAAATTCTCTAGAGAACATCACGTGGTCTGTAATGGGAAAACAAACTGCCCAAGCGAAAAAGGTCTATTTGATAGTACTAATTTATACTTTTGAGTTGAAGGAAGCCCTGTGAGAGTAAAGAAATTTAACTGCCCAAGAGTACACATAATGACCCCAACAGGGACTAGAACCCAGACCGCTGGATCCGGAAACAAGGTGGCTAACAAAATAGCCCACTGCATATACACACGGCTCAACTAAACTATGACTGTCGGACCTTACCTTGTTTCAGTTCCTTGAGCCTTTAGAGCTCTGTAAAAACTCTTCCCTTGGCTTGGGGGAACCCGAAGGTCTTCTTCTCCTAGCATTACTAACGTGGGCGTCTTAACCTGTTAAAAAATAAACTCAAAAACTAAGATCTCCCGTTCACTTTCTTTTAAAGCTGACTTCGTATAAGATAGTACTCCACGAAGTTGTTGCGTGACTTGTGTAACGCCCCAAGAAATAGCGTCACGAAAATCATGCATACATTCGGTCGGAAACTGCGCTATACTTTCGTATGACCAAACAAAAACTGCCAACAGCCAGTCAACAAAACAAAACGCTTTTTTAGTGGCTTACCTTCTTCACGTGACTAATTGGAGATTTTTCCAGCATTTTGGTAAATATTTCAGGGGTTGGTACAGTGTCGTGCCGAAACTCCTCGCCTACTTCGAAGTAACACCTAAGGAATAATAACAAAAAATAATAATACAGGGCCGGACCTAGGGGATGGTGCAGGGGGTACCCCCCCCCCCCCCCCCCTCTGAGATAACCTGCCGCTTTCTGTTACAACAACTGGTATTCTGCCAAAGTAAGCCTCTGTGGTGCACCCCCTCCTAAGAAAAATCCTGGATCCGCTCCTGTCCCTGTCCCCCTGCGGCGAATTTGGCGGTACGATTTTTCCCACGATAATCGCATAGTACACGCTGACGTCACGACTACAACACGAAAGGCGTCGTGTAAACCAATCTACCACATCCTTATCAGACACGCGCGCTGTGTAAATAGTCCTAAGTAATGCCGTAGCCTACTACTAGGCCTGTCGTAAGCTTGTCGCATGCGAGAAAGTCGTACCGTGTACAGTTAATAGAACCAACCTTGTTTCGTTTAAATCGACCATACCATGTTTAAAAATATCGACTTACCAGTCTGGAATATCCGATATACTCGACATAACTAAAATTGGAAAAAAAAGTATTAATTGAACAGACAGATAGAGAAATGTATACTAGTAGCTGCTAATTAACTTATGGTTTCGCTAACTTTAATTCGTATAAATATAATGTACGAATTATTTACATCAGTTACAATATATCCAAAGTCGAAGTAATTTTCGGGCCCTACATTTTTCGATTTTTTTTTAAATCTAAACTCAATCTAAACAATCGTTGTTTTTTTTTTCTTTTTGGCTTAATATTATCACTTCTATTGGACCTATTGTGCTTCAGTATGATTTACGGACCACGATAGTTCACGGTTTTCATGGAAGTAAAAGGATCATTGGTGAGGGAAGTCAGATAGCTTTGGGTGAGATGATTAAAATGCTTCTTACCAGCTACGTTTACTACGGGATTCCGCATTACGGCAGCTCTGTAGAATTCCTGGTTTACAACAGATAAATGACATCATAAGCAACAGCACAAGAGGCACGATGACCTTAAGGTTAGCGCGGTGGACTCCGGATAAAGCGGTTCGGGTTCGAGCCGTGTTGTATTCTCGGGCAAGACACTTTACTCTCGTAGTGCCTCTCTCCACCCAGGTGTATAAATGGGTACCGGCGAATTTACTGCTAGGGGTAACTCTGCGATGGACTAGCATCCCATCCAGGGGGGAGTAGAAACACTCCTAGTCGCTTTATGTTATGGAAACCGGTGTAAACTCTGGCCCTGCTTGAACTTAGGGTTTATCTAATGCGTAGACAGCCTAGTACCCAGGCGTTCCCTTCCCGCTCATCGATTTGGCGCGAAATTTCGTGACGTCACCGGCCGGCACACCAACCCGTCCCCAGGCCTTACGTGGACCTCGCGCTCGCCCGAAAGAGGAGAAGAACGCCTAGGGACTAGGCTGATGCGTAGAGAAATCTTCAGCAAGGTATACGTAGCAGTTATTTATGTTTTAAATAGAGGCGTCAACAATCAGAAATAACAAGTAAAAAATGCGTTGGTCTTACCGGAAATTGCCCAATAAGGTGTCCAGTCAAAAATCCCCCGTGGGATCCACCCATGATAAAAACATTTGAACGATCCAACTCGTTGCCTTCAAGAACCTTGGTAGCCGCGCGCTGAAAAGAAAGACAGTCAAGACATTGTTGTTTGAGACTTAACAGCATGTCCGCACTTAAATTGAAAAATTAATGGGATATTTGAACTGACCTGGACATCTTGTACATCCTGAGTTCCGATGTTTCCCGGTAGGGAATAAAGGGGCGTTTGGCCAAACCCCAGGGATCCCCTGTAGTTTACTAAACAAAGAAAAGAAGACGTATGAGAGGTTTACCCTACAAACTTCTGGGTGGCCTGGGCATATATCTTGGAGGAGGGGGGGGGGGGGGGGGGTTACATATGGGATGGGATGAACTGGTAGAATTTTGTTCTTAAGGAAAGAAAGTATAAAGTACATGAGGTCCTACAAAAAGTTAGATATTGAAACAATTATCCTGCTCAATCTTGCGGACTATCGTCTGATATTAGCCAACTCGGCCTACGGCCTCGTCGGCTAAGTATCAGGCGGTATTCCGCGCGATATCGCAAAGGGTATTATCAAAAGGTCATACGTGAGGAGGGTTGAAGGGCAGTAGTGTAGCAGCTCTTGTAAGCTTGTAATTCTGCTGGTCTTCAAGTGAAGCAGTTGTTCAAGTGAAGCAGTTGCAGGTTAGGAGTATTGTTCTAGTTGTTTGTTCTATGTTCTCTCGAAGGGTAACGAACCCTCAAGGGGAGGCGTTGCGATAGCTGCTACTCGACTCTTGTAGGGGGAGGGGGTCTATACACGCAGACGATTGTCCCTGATCCCTGGACCCTCTCTCCAGTAGTGTTGCGTGACAGAGAGAGGGCCAGACCTGGACTAATGGTGCTTATGATACCAGACTGTACACGGAGGAATACGTCGAGGAGAAGGGTGGAGCCATCATACTTACCATTGAGGATTGAAAAACCAAGCTTACAGAGGCAAGCACTGTAGAGAAAAAAATCTGATGTAAAAGCCGTGTGAGGTCCTCCATGTGGAAAAACTATCAATGGCGGCTTGATTTCGTCTTTTAGGACAGGCTTCGTGAAAACGGCTTCGTATTCATCTTTAAATTCTGTGGGGCCGATAAAAAACAAAACATTGACGAGTACTTATTGATAGCGTGACAAAGAATGGAAGACTAAAGGCGGTATCGTGTCACGCAAGGGGCGCCATTATACATATTTGGAGAGGTGTCATTTCGCGTTTCGTATCAAGATTGATACTTCATTGGTTCTTAAAACAATAGATAACAGGTCATAACAATGCCCCTAGCCCTGAATAACAATAGAGGTAGTGTTTACAGCGGGCGAATGAAAATAGAGGTTCTAGAGAGGTATTGTCTTACTGAGATTGTGTCACGCGATGCAAATAAAATTATATCGTGCGTCAAGGTGCTATGTCACGCAGGGCAGTGTAGTCGCCCAGCCAGCTAGAGGTACGAAAAAAAAGTTCAGATTGACACGGTCAATTCGTTTACAAATAAAGAGCAAAACGCAGAGATGTCATGGGGAGATCAAGCACCACGGCCGACGGAAGACGGCAGTTTTTCCTTTCCTACAAAACGAGTTCCTTTCTGCCAATGAAAAAATGCGCTAAAACAGAGAAAATACACAGCGCTCTTTTAGGTAAAACATTAACCTAAAGAAGGTCTTAAGACTTACCCGAATCTTTGTTGGGTGCAAATGACATTACCTCCCACGTGATCTCTTTTTCAAGGTTCTGAACTTGTGATTGAGCTTAATAGAAAATAAAAAACAAGTACTGAATAACAGCGACATAGTTTTCGTTTATAAATCCAGATATTTCGTCAATTTCAGTTTACAAGTCAAGATGTTTAACCGATTTTAAAGAAACTTTTTAAGCCAAATTTAGACGTACGAAAATGGCCAATAAATTCAGTGAAATGTACAAAAAGTGACTTAACACAGTGAGGGGACATTTCAATAACACAACGAATACAAAAGAAGGAACGCATGGACAAGATTTAAAGAAGGTTGAAAGAGATTGCGATAAAGGTAAATTCTTAAAAACTATTAGGTTGAACAGTTTTCAAAGTTAATCTCGTTTGTTTGTTTGTTTAACTGACTATAAGTGTTTTCAGCCTGCCTTCAACTATGGCTATCTACTGGAATGGAATGCGATTGTCATTCAAATTCTGCTACTACATTAAACAAAACCAAACCAAACAAACAAACAAACTCGAAAAGACTAAACATACCTACTGGTATCCACGACAAGCCTGAGTCTGGGATGACAGATGGTAAAGCTGCTACCATCTGAAGCGGAGAATAGAAGTTTTATTTGCAAGCATAGTTCAGCATTTTTCAAACTTTCTAGATTTAAGGCCCGGCCAAACGCACGCAACATTTAATATAAATAAATAATAATTAACATTTATATCGCGCAAATTTCATGTGAATATGATCAAATGCGCGTTACAAAGAAATATGCAAACAAATTAACATCTTAAGAATCCCAACTGGCAGGAGGCTGACCAGTTGGCTATTTACAAAGCGTGGTGGAGTTGAGTTCTGGGCTACAGAAAACAAATCCAGCCAGTGGCAGGGAGAAGGATTTGAACCCGGGACCTCCGGGTTGCAAGTCCAGCGCCCTAACCACTAGGCCACGCCGCCGCCTTCAACACAACATATTTCAACACTGTTGCACACAACATGTTGTACACGTTTGGCCACGCTGTTGAAATGTGTCGCAATGAGATGTTGGATGATGTTTGAAAATGGTCATAGTGTTCAAAACATCTTTGGATGCATGCATGTGTTGCATGATGTTATACTCGTTTCGCCACATTCGTGCAACATTGTTGAAGCGGAGCTTGCGCACTAATTTGATTTGCTATTTCAAAGCGCCATCCAACATATTGCAACAGCGTGGCCAAATAATGTGTGCAACATGTTATGCACAACAATGTTCTCCTACGCTGGGTGGAAATGTTTCTTGCGCTTAGCCAGCTCCTTCTAGAAATCTCACACACGATCCAGCAATGTTGCACTGTCCTACGTTGAAACGTTGCTTGCATTTGGACAAACCTTTAGAATACATTCGTTTCTCTTCGCCTGCTAAATTTTTCTGCCCTATCGAGAGCGCTGTGTGAAATTCTACACTGGTGGCGTAGTACTAAAGAAACTGAGGAATAGCCAATCAGAAACACACACGGAACTTAGCAGTGCTACGTCAGAAGTATGAGCTCTTCCTCTCCAAACAGAGGCACGTCACTCGCGTAGAATGGAAATACTCTTTTTTCTTTTTTTTTTTTCTTTCTCGGCTAGCATGTTACAAATAAATGTACCCACAAATTACTTATAGGGAAAAGTGAGATGACTTGCTCACCAATTTAGCGGGGCAGTTTGGTGAAGTGTATGAAGCTAGGATGACATCATTGTTTACATCCAGAAGACTCCAAGATCCGGGAGCTAGAAAAAACGGTTGACAAAAACTCAAGCAAGATTCTAAGATACTTTCTTCTAACTGATAGATTGGCTTGCCCATCTTTTAAAGCCCCGTTTACACAGGCGATTTTTCTCGCGCAACTCAATGCACTTTTTGTCGTGCCGAAGTTGAAACTCCTTCGATATCGCGTCGATTTTATCGTGGCTAGTTTACACGCGTGCAAAGTCGCGGCGATTTCATGGCGATTATATCGCGGCGATATCGCAGGAGACTTCATGCAACTTCGGCGCGACAAAAATTGCATTGAGTTGCGCGACAAAAATCGCCTGTGTAAACTGCCCTTAAGAAACTATCCAATCGGATATCTAGTTTATGAACCCCTCAAGTAAATCCCTCGCCAAAGTAAATTAAACGGAATCCCAAAAATCTCTATCTCGTGTGCTTGTTGCATTACAAAAGAGAAAAAAAGGGCAAAGCCCTAACGCATGAAAACTGCCTTTTTATAAAGATAGTAATCAGGGACGAATCCAGGATTTTTCTTTGGAGGAGGTGCACATAGTTTTTTGTTGTTGTAGTTGTATTAGAGAGCCGCCTGGGCATCTCAGGGGGGGGGGGGGGGGTGCACACCCCCTGCTCCCTCCCCTAGATCCGCCCCTGGTAATGTAACTCACCATTTGTTAAACTTATCACCGACTTGTCCTTACACTTCACGAAAATGATTTTCTGGAATAAAAACAAAAGGAATCACTTACAACTCCATTTGGCATGTCTTGATTAACATGAAATTACTTCTCTAGCTTTGAAGGCAATCTTGTGCATCATAAAAATGAAGATGCATTTTAGCGAAGTTAACACGCAAAAAACAAAAAACAAAAAATGCAGCAAAAACGCTGTCAAAATACGGCTAAAGCGAAAGCTTTTTAAAAATACCAACCTTAGAACTTCTCCACGCAGTACTAAGAATGACACCATTTCCATCCGCCGACCAACAGCGGTCCGCGAGAAGCATGTTGTAAATCCCAGGAAATCCACCTTCTGCAGAATAAGAAGTTTTCTTTAAAAACTGAAAATCACATTTACTAACGTAAAACTAAAGCCAACCGAAAGTTATCAAAAAGCCAATCAATGGGCCAATCACTATGCGGCGACAAGAACTATCATTAGCCAATTAATGCGCTCGAAGCAAACCGCGTGGCCGGTTGAAAGAGCGGGAAAAGTCAAGGAAGCCAAGTCACTTCATTGGTTGATATCTCATTCATCTCTGCTGTGATTGGTTGATTGGTTGAAGCATCTTGCAAGGGTGTCATGGATGGGTAATGAAGCTCGACAAACGCTCTTTGACAAACTGATTTGTACTTATCAAGTATCATCTACATATGTACGTCGTGTAAAAGGCACCAAAAAAGTTTAAAACGGAAGCGATATTCTTACTCTCTGGGATGTCCACAACATCAATGATGGTTGAAGTGGCCTTCGTAGTCCAGTCATACTAAAGTGTAAAATATAAAACTGGCTTAGTTCGTTTGTGAGAGCCGAGATAGAAATAAAATTATGTTGCAAAATACTCATTCCAAGGAATTAGTACGGCTATTATTAGACAAGTAAAACTAATAGCCGGATAAAATCATAAGTTCAACAAGGCAAAAATAACGCGCTTGTGCGATGGACGATCTCTTAATACCTGCATTAATCTTCCACATTTACAATGCGCCCCGCCAACGTCCAAGGAAATGTAAATCTAATTGGGAATCAATTGAAAAAATAGTTACTAAAAGTAAATATTATTATACACTTAGGGCAAAATGCAACTATTGAGTAGAATTGATCTTATGTATTTGGTTAGAATTAATCTGTAATATTATTAAAATAACCAATAGGCGTTATGCAGGATAACGTCAAATGCTCAAATTCACCAAGCCTTGGGCCATTAGAAATAACCGGAGGGATGGTTAAACTCGTTTAGAGTTGCACGTTTGAAAAGCCTGTCACTCAGTGCGGACGGTCTAAACTGATCAGGTATGAGAAATGGTATCTTTCAGGGGGTTAAAAAACTCTCAAGCCACGTCCAAATCAGTCTCCTTTAGAGGTTTAATGCACATTTTTCCGACGAACATCACCGTCTTTTTCCTGTGGGAGTTCCCCCCTGGAGGAGGAGGAATCACATGACGTTCAAAGTGATAAGAAAAAGAACTGTATTGTACCCACACAAAATGATAAAATTTACAAACAAACTTACCAGCTTGTCTTTATTGTGATTGAAACGCGGTGAGTGCACAGCATATTTTAAATCATTCAGCTGTTCTAAATTCAAATGTCACAAATAAAATAGATATTTCAAGAAAATACTTAGGGAGCGTTTGTTTGGGAATATTCTGGAATAAGAATATATTCTGGAATATATTCCAGCTATTCTGCTCCTGGGAGGAATGGAAATCCAAGTATTCCGGAATAGGAAGAGCAGCCAAACGAACGCTAACTTGCATTATTCCAATTATTCTTATTCCGGATTGATCCCAATCGAACGCGCCCTTATACTAATTCTAATCACACATGGCATTCGATCCGTCTTGCGCTCTATAGAGAAACCACAAAGTACATTATTTTCTAAAGTCGCTCTCAGATGAAATACAGAAGGTAAAAGATGAAGAGTCCAGCCCAAATCCACCTGGAGGTGAATTTCAGAGGCAGAACTTCAGGCTCCTGCGGGCAAGCAAGGCAAAAAACACGCTTGCCCGTCCAAGACAAGTATATCTTGATCTCAGAAAAGAGGAATTCCAAAAAAAAAATACTTGTCTGACAGAACAAGTAGAATTTACCAGGAGAACTGTTTTTCACTGAGATTTGAGTTGTCCATTCATCTCTAAACTTTGTGAGCTAACCTGTTTTCTGTAAATCTCTACATCTTTTAAATCATAAACTTACCGGTTTTTGACACTGAAAACTGGTATCGGTTAAGATTAATTCATTAATTCGTTAATAAGCAAACATTCAGAAAAAAAACACAATATTATACTTACCAAGACTTTTCCCATCTAATGAAAGAGAAAACAAACCATTTCTGAAAAGCAAAAATAAAAAAAAGACGAGGATTAATTAAGTGCCAAGTGTTATGAGCGATTTTCCCTTCAATTTTTGCTAGTACAAAACTAGAAGACATTGTGCAATACATTATAAAGTCTACCTAAAGCATTGACAGAATTACTGTCTATTGTTAATGATATTTCAAACAAAACCTGATATATAATATATCAATCATTTGAGCACCTGCTTAAGGAAGCCATTACACACACTGCACGAATCAAATAATTGCAATGTACAACAGAATCCTAATTTCTAGAACCTCCAGGCAGAAATGAAACTTCGAAAAATTGGGGACCATAATATTACAGAGACAGAGAGTAATAGGAAGGAAATGAAAACTGTTTTGAAAAATCGGGAGTTTTGAGAAACTGAAGAAAAAGAAACAATAGAAAATTAGCACTAGCGCACATATCGAGCAGAGATCTACAGAGGGGAGGGGGAAGGGGGAGGACTGGGCTCAGTGAAACTCAAGGTGCTGGTCCGCTGAATCGAAGGCTGGCAAAAAATGCAGTGCAGTTGGAATTAACAAATTCTGTATTATAATTAAACACCCGGGGCAAATTGGCATCTTCTGGCATGGCTTTTGCAGGTTTTTTTAAATGTCTTAACTATTCTGACTAGTTTCTGGAAACTAGTTGCACTAGTCTGTATCCAGCCCTGGTTTGTCTCAAGAAATTGGGATTCTACTGTCAGTATAGAGTATGATGATCATCCTTACTTTCTGATTGGACAGTAGATAAGGCCAAGTCTGTACGGCTCATTGAACCATCCCACAAATACCACACTGTTGTCATCTGGTCCCCAACAGGCCTGGGGAAAAAAAACACAGTACAACGTTAAGTTTCATAACTGACACTTAACGCCATTAGAAGTACGATATTTTTACAAAAATATTGTCATTGTTATAATGTTAATTTATTTCAAATGAATATACAATCTATATCTAATTTATAAAAATCAAACACAATTATTAATAATGAAATAATTATTGATATCCAGTTTGGCAATGAAATCAATGCCATGTAAATCCAGAATAATTAAAACAAAAACAACACTTTATTAGTTCAATGACAAAAGTCTACATGTACATGTATTTAACCACATAGCACTCTACATGCAATACACCCCATGCACACATTGCGTGCCTATAATAACACCATAGGCCTGCAATGCGTGCAACAACACTAACAAAAACATTTTCATTGTTTAATAAGACAAAAGGCTACAACTTCATACAGAAACCCTCTGCACGCATTGCACCTTCTGCACACAAATTGCATTATGATAGGCTCGCAATGCGTGCAAAGGGCTACAGCAACATCTGTTAGATCCAAACTTTGCATGCCTACAACAGTACTATGGGTCTGCAATACATGCAAAGGGCTACAGCTACATCTGCTATATCCACGCATTGCATGCCCACAATAGTACTACAGGCTTGCAATGCCTGTGAAGGGCCATAGCTACATCTGTTATATCCACACATAGACACTTTCCATAAATGGCGTCGGCATTTGAATAACAATACTTATACATGCTAAGCCTCGCATTCGTGTAAAAAATCTTTTGGCTATAAACATCCACATGAGGCTAAGGACATACAAAGTATTGTTATTCAAATTTGATGTCATTTATGAACAGTGTCTATTGCATGCCTATAAAAGTCCCATAGGACTGCAATGGGTGCAAAGGCTACAGCTTATAAGCAATTATTGGATGAGGTTGAGCATGATATCATGAATTATCAAAACTGAGGTCTGTGACTGTTATAACACAGACCCAAGGTTTTGATAATTCATGATATCAAGCAAAAACCAAATTCAATTATAATAATATTGTCTTATTACATGTTTTAAAACAATTTTTCTAGCGCCGGTGTAAAACTTCGTCAGAATATTGGCCAAAGTGGTTTGTGGTTCCTCCAGGTTCTTCTCCCTCAAATAATCATTCAGAATTTTTACACTTGTTTTTGTTATTTTCTTGGTGTTTTTAGAATCTTTGTTCTCGATCAAAACTTTCAATTCCTCTTCGGAAACGGAGGCAAATCGCTCAGCCATATTTTCAAAAGTTTTACAGCACTTCAATGGATGAGGGACCTGGAAACTAGGCGGACTTTGAACTCGACATGATAACCCAAAATCTGCTGCAGATATTGGGTTATCATGTCAAGTTCACATGCTACTGTATATTGCTCTCTCTCTCGATGTTTCAAAGTAATTCTGATGTATAATAATATTTGTTATATCCACACATTGCATGCCTACAATAGGACTCTAGGCTTGCAATGCATGCAAAGGGCTACAGCTACATCTGCTATATCCACACATTGCATGCCTTCAATTGTTTTATAGGCCTACAATGGGTGCAAAGGCTACAGCTACATCTGCACTCTCCATGCATTACACCCGCTGCAGGTATCATGTGCCTGTAATGCTAAGTAATGTTATTATAAGTAAAATTAATTGTTTTAGGGCGCGTTCGTTTGGGAATATTCCGGAATAAGAATATATTCTGGAATATATTCCGGCTATTCTGCTCCTGGGAGCAGAATAGCTGGTATGGAAATCCAAGTATTCCGGAATAGGAAGAGCAGCCAAACGAACGCTAATTTGCATTATTCCAATTATTCTTATTCCGGATTGATCCCAAACGAACGCGCCCCTAATTACTCACTTGTCCCACAGACAAGTGATCAGGTATACCATCCAACACTCTGATCTCTTCACTTGTTAAGTCAAAGACAACAAGAACTGGAGAACACTTCGAAACCAGCTGCTCTCCCCAGTCATCTTTGAACTCAAATTTGTTTCCCTGGAGATAAAAGAGGAGGAAAAAAAAATTAGTATTATGTTCTAACAATGAAGTTTTAATTGTGAGAATAAAAATTACCTCTAGCATAAATATGCTTGATTTAAATTTTAAGGTTACCTTTTCTGGAAATGGCTTGTCTGATGAAACATCTGATGAAAAAAAAAAAATTGCTTGTATAATTTATTAATTTTATGTGCATGCATGCATTATACAATTTAATAATAATTATTATTAGTGCATTTCTTCCACCAACTGGCAGGCAAGTGCTATTAGCCAAAATTAATCTTACTAGTCATCCAAGGCTGAATGGAGCATGCCAGGTCCCTGAGAGAGAGGACAGGAGAGGACTCCCATATGGAGAGAATGTGGGATGGTTGCCTTGCTTAGGGGTGTACCCTGCTGATTTTAGTCTTATTGACAGTGTTGCAGGACAAAAAGAATATTTTTAAAGTTGTCAAGATTGTATTTAGGGTTGAAGTGAAGACATTAAAAAAAAATGCTGGGCCACACTATGAGTGTGTTGGAGGTTACTACACTTGTAACCGTCGGTAAGTTCCAAAAGATGATACTCACGGCTTGTAAACGAACTGCCATATCTTTAATTTCGTTACATCTGATACACAAGTCTTCCGTACCTTCCTTGCCTTAAGACTTCCGGCGTGTAGTTCAGAATTATCACAATCTTTAACGAAAGAACCGAGGCGAAATAGTACATTTACAAACTGCCGAGGTTCGACCTTGTTCGGAACAGCAAACTCATGTGCTTTTTCTCTCACGTGACTCTACATGGAGGGAAAAACTGGCGCCTAGTGCGCAATACCGCTGTTCAACTCAATGCGGTAGCATTTACAACACTTGTCCTGCTTAATAACAATATGCACAATACAATAAGCCGTAGTTATAATAAGTTTAAGTATAACCATTACATGACCACAAAATTTAGCAAATCAGGATAACATCTCTGTTTACCACTGACAATCTATTTTAAACCTTTAAACAAAAGACATACCTTGACTCTGCTTTTCAAAGTATGAAGCAGTTTTTGGCAATTTCTTTTCTGCCACATACAGCAAAGACTTCTCTGATGCCGACCAAGCCAAACAACCAAACTGTGCTGAAGAAAAAAAAAACATGTTACATGCACTGTTAAAAATCTTAATTAAAATTAAATCTGCATAGAAGCCTACAGTGGCTCATCAGGCCGGAGCTTATCTTGGTTTCCACAGCATGAAGGGACAAGTTAGGAGTATTTCTACTCCACGCTGGATGGGATGCTAGTCCATTCCAGGGTTACAACCCAGCAATAAATTTGCTGGTACCCATTATGGGTGAAGAGAGGCACTATGAGTAAAGTGTCTTGCCCAAGAATACAGCACAGTGCCCCAGCCAGCAGGGCTTGAATCCAGACCACTTGATCAGGCCCTAGTCCAGCACACCAACAATATAAATAAGCTAGGGCACCATATGCCTCCAAGGTACACTTCCCAGGTGCCAGGCAGATGTGTGATGTCATTTAATTAAACTGTAACTTGAAAAGAGGAGATCAAGATCTATTACCAGCAATCAATATGACTGGAGAACAAAATCTAAATGAAGGACTAGAAGTTTGACAAAAATCAAGAAAGTTAAACTTGTATAATTATAATTTAAAATAATAAATTGATTGAAAATAACTTTCCCCCAATCATTAATTAAATTTTTAGATAGTGTACTTACAATCCTCACAAATTTTGCCATGCTTTTCAAAAGCCAGGACATCAACATTCTTGACAAGGTGACCAGTAGACCAAATCTAATAACACCAATGAAAATAAAGTTACAAACAAAGATGCCAGTCCACGCCACTGGTTGTGGCAGCCTCCAAGTTGAAAGTAATTTGACAGTCTGAAATTTCCCAGGCTATGTGTACCTCTAAGAACTGCTTGTCTTCTTGTCCCTTCTTTCCTGGAACCTTTCTTACAATGGCCTGCAGCTGTCCACTTGGTGAGACACTACTCAATTGTCTAAGTAATTAACAGAAACTATTAATCCTTAATGTTGGACATTTCAGAGCAAGACTTAAAATGTGAGAATGCTGTTGGTTTTTCGTAAAATAACGGTGGTTATTGGAGAATGCTCAGAGATTTGTAATGTTTATATTTGGACATGTATAATAGTCAACAGAGTTTTACCATAATTTATTGTCAGTGGTTTTCTTAAAAGCATTTAAAGAATATTCAGGCACAGTGTACCCCATCCTTGGAATAAATTAAAACTAGTTCACATAAACACTTTTGAAACATAAATTTTATTTCCATTCAAAAACACCCTGCCCCCACCCCCACCCCCTTATATTAAACCCTTCCCAAAAATAAGCCCACTTGAAGGAAACAATGAGGAAATATAAGCCCTGGACTTATTTATGTACAGAATTTTTAGCAAACCAAGAATAACTAACATCACTGATAATAATTCTTGACTAAGACTTACAGGTTTTGAACTTCCATTGGAAATGAAGGTTCTCTAATATTATGAAAAGACACAGAAGTTTTCTGATAACTTGCAACATGACTTCTATGAAAATTACGATTTTCATTTCTTTCCAGATCTCGCTGAGACCATTGGGAAGTAATATTTAGTTCGACTTCATCAGATTTGGAGTCTTGATTTATGAATGATACTCTTGCTTTGGTTACGGAAGCAGCTTTGGCACATTCTTTGTAGACTTGCACTGCTCTCTCCAGAAACTGATCCTAATAAGAGAGTGAATTTTACAAATATGGAAACTCAACTAAAATAAATTATAATACATTGCAGGTTTTTGTAATTACACACTGTATAATTTGAATTACAGAAACCTGAAAAAATCAGGTTTGTTTACTTATAATTTTATCAGTGGGATATAACAGTCCATAACAAGTCATGCAAAATCAATGACCTAGCCATTTGCGACGCATGATTTGGGAGCAAAAATGATCCCTAATATGAATGGTATTGTTCCAAAGAATATCCATACCTCCCCATGGGAGGTTTTTTTGGTTTGAAACCCTCCCTCCCTTCCCCCCACCCACCCCTCCAGAAATTCCAGTTTAGCTTCATCATTTTCCAATATGACCCTCCGTGGGTAGGGTATAAATATTTCTGGAACCACATAAAATTTAATAGCTTGGAGTAACATATAATGCAAAAAAAAAAATGTATGATAAATCAGTGCGCGAAACAGATTCAGTTACCACTCTGACCCCACCACCACCCCCTCCACATTCTTTATACCACCCCTGGAGGCCAAAATCAACCTTTGATCAGCTCAATGCCAACAAATAATTTACCCTTGCAAGATCAATACATCGTTAAAAAATACACGCTATACAAATAAAGAACACTTGAATGATACAAAGTTCAACGACAGTATGATCTCTATTGGTACATAAAGATTTTATCATACGCAGTACAGCACAAAGGCCCATGTACTTTTAATAATTAATTTGCATTACATTTTGTGAGCAGACCTGCCAACCCTCCCAGTTTCGCCGGGAGACTCCCGGTTTTTTGTCACTTCTCCCGGTCTCCCGACAAAGGCCTGAAATCTCCCAGTTTTTCTGAATAAACCTTAGCTGATATTTATTATGAAATTTAGCTCTTAAAGCTTTGTTTCATTTCAAAAAGTGAAGCACACAGAACATTTTCCGTGTTTGCTTCCATTCGAGTCGGGGTCTTGGTACAAGACAAGCTGGCTTTGCCTTCCCGACGTGCTTTCCTAACTGTGAGAAAATTTCACAAGCATTAGTAATTATGGCGGGCTTTGAACCACGTGAATCGGAACAACATTTACATGTTGACAACATGAGGTAAGTACCTGTTTTTAACTCTACAGTACAGCAGTGCTAAGTCACGTGCCGTTTTTACAAAATCTCCCGGTTTTTTGCCTAATCTCCAGGTTTTTTTTGGCCTTTGGAGGTTGGCAGGTCTGTGTGAGTGTCGTTCTTTTCTAATTCGTGATTGATGTGACTGACTGACTCGAACGGCATGATTTCTGAAGGATACTATGAAAAACACTGGATGCATAGTTTTGAATGAGTTTATAGCGGAGCTCCTGCGCGCGAAGCGCGCCAGCGGAGCACCATGAGTAAGAATTTTTGGTAAACCCATGTGGCCAAGAAAATTTGGTTGCGTACGCCGTCCGCCCGTCCGCCCGCGCGTACAGACTCTCGGGGAGGGGGAGTGGAGTCCTAAGGCATCCCGACCGGGGGTGGGGGGAGGAGGATAGGCTGAGGGAGATGGGGAGCAGATGAATGCCATCTCAAACTTATCCCTACTTACGTACGTAACCAGAGCTTACAACTTTGATCAATTGACAGCTGTCAAATCAAGGTATCCGCTGACCAGTATCACGTGGCCATATCGCGGGCTCACATGTGGAGCTCATCGAGGTTACGTGTTTTTGTGAAGTTAACCGCTGACCAGATGATGGTTTTCTAGTTGATCGCGGGCTCAAGTCCTGGTTTTTTTACAATTTTTTTGATCATCGCGTTAATTCAGATTTAAATAATAGGCAAAGTTAATAACCGAGGAGCTCAGCTTTTAGGCATGGCTAGATCTATAGTAAAATGTTTTTTTGTGTTAAAAAAACAATCTGGACATTTCATTTCAACTTAAACGAAGCGATTGTATGAAAAGGCGGCAAACTGAGGCAAACTGGTTTGCACGTTGTTTACTGCTGAATTGAAAGACGGCAAGAAAGCGTGCTGGAGGACATAGATCTTCGTGAATATTTCTCGCTTTATTTACTTATCTACAGCATGGAAACTTATGCCAAGTGATTTAGGATAACCTCTTAACGGGAAGATCCGAAATAATTGTTGACCTTAACATGATATATCGGAGTACGAGTCAAAAACAGCGAGAGTTGAAGCACTGTCGTCGGTTCCTGCGGCTGACCAAGACTGGAAAATTAACTGAGGTCTGAGCTAAGAGCCGGTCAAGTTGACTGAAGTGACGGATAAAAGACTGTTAAAAGCTACACCGAAAGGAAGAAAGATATTGATCTTCGCTGATAATTCAGATTATGCATATGTCGGTGGTGTGAGTTTATTACGAACATTGGACGAAACTACCGTTTTTGTTGCTTCGTCTCCGATGTTATTTGGCTGGCTTGAAAGCTTTGCCCTGCAGAATTTACAAGTCTTCTCAAAATATGAGGTAACAAACGTAAATGTACACATTTTGTTATGAGAATCTGTTTAACTTAATTTATGAGCGAATTCGATGTTGTGTCGTTTTTCAGATCTTCCCGTCAATTATAAGCTTAAACCGCTTAAATTTCGTTAAAACGGCTGCTTTCAAACCTCTTAGCTTTAATCACTTTTGTACACTTTTCCCCATTAAATGTTTCGTTTTAAATATTGTGTTTTTTTAGTTAGTGGAGTTAACTGTGAGGTTCATCGTTGGATTTTGAAAAGAATATTCAATTATTGAGCTACAAAAACATGATTTTGCGCGCTGCATTTACAGAAAAATCCCGAAAACAAATCAAAGCAAAAAACGAGTAAACCTTCGGCAACGATGCTTCACACCAACGATTAAACGATTTATCATCCAATTGCTCTATTTCACTCGCTTGCATTTTTGTCATTTTGGTGAGTGTGTTGAAATCTCGTACGCGTGATAAATTTTTAGATTTGTAAACGAGTATTTACGCTGGTTTTTATATTGCGAGGTGCCTGTGCTTGGGTGAGTGAGTTCAGACTTTTCCTAACGCACATTTGCCTGTTAGAAACGAAGGAAATTCATTCACTTCTATGCATAAAATTCTCTAGGGTATTTAGCAATGTGTACGATAAAACATAGTAATCATGCAACCAAACCAAGATGGTTCAAAACTACATTGTAAGCTTATTAGACAGCGAGCACCACTTCCTAAATCACAAACTGTCGCGATTCTTACACAAAAAAACTGCTTAAAAATGACTTAAACCGGCTCCCAATGAATTTGCTGAGTAAGTTTTGCCGCTGTGATTCTCTTTGTTTTGGCGTGAGTTCATTTTGTTTAGCCACGAGTTCACTTTGTTCAGTGCCTTGAGTTGATCTTTTTGCCTTGACTGTTTTGAAGTAAATCAAAACAAATTTCTTCGCCTTCATCAAGGTCCTTTTTACATTGAATTACCCTTAGAGTTATGAAAAGTCTTTACACTAAAATTTGATGTGTGCGCCTACGTGTGTACGTGCATGAGGAACCCAATAAAGTGCAGCGACATGCACCTGTATGGGCAACCGTATACGCTTAGAAATAGTGTGGCTACGTATTAATTGGGAAACAGTGCAAACTCAAGCAAAATATAATAAATAGGAGCTCCGCTTTTAGGTCTGCCTAAATCTCTTTATTAAGCTTACGGAAATCACACGTCACATGATGTGCGGGATGCAAAAGAGTGATCTGATATACACTGTTTCACATGCCACCCCAAAAATATAGAAGATCGCTAGTCAGCTAAGTTTGCTGGTTTTTCTCTTTATCGGAAATCAAAATTCGATTATTTAAAATCACAATGATCGAAGTAATAATAACAAAATGAACTGACCTCAGAGTTTCCGCTTTTTGTCGCCATCTTGGATTTGACAGGGAAGGGCACTGGAAATGAACAGCGGCTTAATCACAGTGCGGGCTCAAATTACCCATCATTCACCTGGATCGAAGGTCTTGGACATTTTGGAACTTCAGATTTCTGAGCTTTTTGCTGTTCCTCTTAGGTTTTCAAACATTTTTATATTGAAATGAGCGCAGGCCTTCCTCGTAGAATAATCAAGGTAGGTTCATACAACATTTCTTCTGCTTCTGAGCTCAAAAGTCTTGGCGAATTTGTATGTTTCTTGTCAAGATCTTCACATGAAGTCTGGCTATCTCCAGCACTAAATTGTGTTTCGATTTTAGGAAACTCAGCGTCTTGTCGCGGAACCAGTTCCTGATATAAAGGCCGAGCCACATGAAGAAAATGCAAGATACTTTAAAGTGACTATACGTGGCCCTGCTGATGTGAGTAGTTCGATATTTTCTTTTTATACAAGTCGATTTCTCTAGCTACCTTGATCGTCCGCGACAGTTTTTTGTTCACTGTATGCTTAAGTGTGAAATAAAAATGTCTGCTTTATTGCTATGGATTTCAGACCCCATACGAAGGAGGTGTTTTCCATTTGGAGTTATTTCTCCCTGAGGAGTATCCCATGGCAGCGCCGAAAGTCCGATTTATGACAAAAATTTATCACCCAAACGTAGACAAACTTGGTAGAATCTGCCTGGATATTCTAAAAGGTAAGCTTTCGTATAAAAATTTAATGACCTATTCACGTGCTTTATTTGCGAAAGGCGCTTGTTTACATAACCTTTCAAATTAAATTTCCTAACCATAGATCGCAAAGTTTTTACTTTCTTCGTCTTAAAGGGTGTTAATGAATTTAATTTGTTTTAACTACTTTTAACAATGTTACAAATTAATTAAGCGTGTTGCTGTGATGTTTAAATCGTTTGTTATTGATTAAACAACTTGGATTCCATTTCCTCGTGATTTTTATTCTCAATAGAACCGAACATAGATTTTCAACCAAACTGCCTACTGGTTGGTTACCTTCAGGGAACTTAAATTTTGAAATAAAAAAGGGGGGTCACCACATTCGTTTAGGAGCAGGAAGACCTTGTATATCCCACATAATTCCTTAATATTTCCTTTGCGAATACTGGCAAAATACACATTTCCGGTGATAATCTTTTTTTCAAACATAGGAATTGATCTGTATTCATTTTATAGAAAGAGTTTGATCGTTACACCCAAAATACATGAAAAAATTGATAGGTCACCATACTTGTTTACGAGAAAGCGTCGATTTATTTCTCTTGCAGGCTAAGTTGAATAGAAAAAAGCCGCCACTTTGTTTATGTGTGCGCGCTAATTACACGTAGAATTCTGCACAGTAAGGATGCGCAATGCAATACAGGGCAATGACCTTAATTTGTCCCCTATTCATAATTTTGTGTACAAGATTTGATGGCTTGAAATATTGCAAAAGCTTGATTACCTGATCAGAAAGCTTTAAAGTAGAATTAAACTACCTTAAGGCTTTCTTAATGTAACCAATCATGAAATATAGATCTCTCTTTACATCTCAAATTTAGATAATCACCTGGTTGCAACATCATCCTCATACAAATTCTCCTGACAGATCCCCATACATTTTTTATGGTAATAGTTGGGAGAATTTGTTTAACAATCAAAGCAATTTCCTTCTGGGGATCATTTTATTGATTGTCGAAGAGATATGACACTAAGTGCATGACTGCTATAAACAAGATTTACATTTACATTGCATTACATTGTGTAGTTCCAGAAAATATCCATACCTCCACCACAGAGGGAATTTCAGATAAGAGCCCCCACCTCTCCACAATTTCTATTTTTGGGTTTTTCTATAAAACGGTGAGGAAATTGCTCGCATTGAAACTCATTATGTAAGCAGTGTGCATTATAACTTGATAAAGCATGCACGTGACATAGAACGAATGCTTTATGGAGCTATTAATAATGAACTCAAACTGACCAATCACAGTGCGTGATTTTATAATTAAATTTGAAATTTGAAGCCTGTTGATTTTTGCATGCTTTACTTCCTCGTTAACATGCTTACATGTAAAAGGTGAATGTTTTGTAATCTAACAACAGATAAATGGAGTCCAGCTCTCCAGATCCGCACAGTTCTGTTATCAATTCAAGCTCTCCTAAGTGCACCTAACCCAGATGATCCTTTGGCTAACGACGTAGCTGATTTGTGGAAAGTAAATGAAACCAAAGCCTTAGAAAATGGTATGCAAATCATATAACTACTGAAAAATGGTACAAAGTGTACATCACATTGAATTCACAGTTGATAGAGGGAAATGGTTATGAAACCCAGCAAAGTTCTTTGTTGCATGTTTTAGTTCGCTACTTTGGGGGTTGACCCTGCACAAACCTTGACAAAATACAATAGGTGGTTACGTGTGTTCATGCAACTAACCAATAGATACATTGCGATTACATAAATCATGCATATTGTATGAGCACAAAACAAAGGATGTGCTGGGTCGTGGACCTTCCAACATAAATCTGGGCCTATTATTTTGTTTGCCTCTTTCAGCCGGGGTTCATAACCATTTCCCTCCATTAACTATGATTCAATATAATTGTTTTTATGCTTAGCAGTTGTTAGCAAACTCCAGATCAAACAGTCTAAGTTTAAGCCCTGCACAAGTCATTGTGTTGTGTTCTGTGACATGACACTACAGTGTAGCCCCAATATCACTCCACGCTGGAGTATAAAAGGTACTGGCAGACTGTTAACCCAAGGGGGGTGGAGGGGGAAGAGGTTTTTTTTGTAATTTTGAAAAGGGCATTTAATCTGTGGTACTGAAACTTTCACCAGCGGTTAATTCATCCTCTGCAGAAAATTCTGATATTTGATTTGTTAACACTGCCATGGCAACATCACAATTGCATGCACGTGTGTCCAAAAATCACCATTTTTGACAGTCACTATTCTTTCTATTTTCCAGTTTCTGAACAAAATTGTACCATAAATTTCGTAGGTTTCATATTTCATTAGCATCTTTTGCTTGTTTTTGTGTCAATTACCATTTCTTGTCTTTCAAAGAAAATGGTGAAAGCCAAGATGGTGGCTCTAATGATGTCTTATGATGTCACAGCCGAAAAAAATTACATCATCTTATAGACTGAGATAAAGACTTCTTACTTGATGACAAATGAAGGGTCCAGTGGAAAAGCGACACATTGGAATTTTCGCTAAATTGAACATTGCCAAAACAACTCCAAATTTCGCATGCGAGTTTGTGTACATGTCTTAAACATTGTCCTGTATTTGATTTTGCTGGTCTTCGCTTCGTTCTCCTGAAATAGCGCATGCAAAAAACATCGATTTTGATGGCGGCGTCTTTGAGAATTTTCTTTGATAAACGGTAAATAAAAGAAACCCTTTGTTTCTCGAGACAATAAAACCAGCGACGGTTAACCGGCTGTTGTTTGAACCCTAACCTTTAGGGTTACAGTTTTAACCCTAACGCTAAACCTCAACCCTAACCCTAAACTTGAATCCTAACGTTAGGGTTTTTGTTTTAACCCTAACGTTAGGGTTAAGAAATGGCTTAGGGTTAGGATTTAGACGCTAACCCCGAGCTAGCAGTTTGCCTTCTCGCGGTTATTTTCACTCTGGGTTGCTTGCGGTTAGCTTTCACTCCGGTCTGCTTGCGGTTAGCTTTCACTCCGGTCTGCTTGCGGTTAGCTTTCACTCCAGTCTGCTTGCGGTTAGCTAGTTTTTGTTGTTCGGGTCAACACTATTTTCATGAGTTTGCTCAGTCTGAATTAGCCAGTACAACACTCTGCTTATGTGGCACGCGTGCTGTGACATGCGTGGCGGACGTTGTCAAAACTACATTCCGTTAGTTTCCCATTACATCTAACTTCTGCTTTCAGTAAAGCGCTATATGCTCTCACTTCTCCAATCCTTACATCATCACATCGCACACAGTACAAAATCCCACAAAATCAAGAAAAGAAAAGATCGCACACACTTCTTGGTTTTCGCATGCATTGATCGATCGATCGATCGTTGAATTTTTAATGAGGCACCGAAAAATCTTTCGACAGGGCAGGTTCAGCCCTCAACACTCAATCAACTTTTATAAGTCTAAAACCAGCTCACTTCTCGGCAACTTTGCTGCCGCAGCACCCAAAACTGACGCTCCGAAAGTTCCCGACAAGAAAACTGTCTTAGACTTTCCGCTTGGATCGATCTGCTTTTTGTACGACAACGTTCACTCGAGCGCCTAAACAGCGCTATTGTGCAAAACAAAAGTCAGAACAGCCCTCAGTTCTTCGAGAGATGCTTTGATTTGCAGGCATCCAGACTTAATGATGTCCTTCAGCCACCAAGCGGCTACACAAGTGGTGAAAAGACCAGGAGAAACTCTTATTTTCACGTCGAGCAAATCGCCATCTTTTTTTTTTCTTTTCTCACACGTGACCTCCACGTCACAATGCAGTATCCAGTCCTACTCTGCCTGATTCAATTCTATTGAAAACATGGCGTTCGTGTGAGCACGTTTGAAATGCTTTTGGCCTGCTGAAACACTTACAGAACACTACAAGGAAAGATTAGCATGCGACGTGTGGAAAAACTCGTACTACTGGTTGACTGAGGAGAATGTAAGCTGCAAAACACTTTATTCTCATTTTTGCTACGTTATTTTTTTAGAGCGAAGCAGAGATGAGCGGATTCAAATACAGCGCCATGTTTAAGACATGTAAACAAACTTGCATGCGAAATTTGGAGTTGTTTTGACAATGTTCAATTTAGCGAAAATTCCAATGTGTCGCTTTTCCACTGGACCCTTCAAATAATCTTGCCATGCATTAAAATGATTTTAAGGTGGAGCATCAATCCCCCCCCCCCCCCCCCACCAACTCACCCTGTACCACAGTGGGGGTATGAATTTGCTTGAATATCCAAAGGTTAAGGTGACCTGAGAAAATACTGGGAGCAACCCACCCAACCCCAGTGGAAACCTTGAAGTGGTGGGGGATGGAGGGCTACTCCCAGGGTATGTGCTGCTGTGGGGGTTTTCAGGCAGTTGAGTTTTTGATAGTTTATAGTTACTGTGTTACTGTATAGTAAACAGATGGTTTTTTGTCCAGAGTAAGCTATCATTTTCCATGAAGCTAATTGAGTTGCTTGAAGAATTCACAAAGTTTCCCTACAAATAACATTCAATGAAATTTAAAAATCATTACAACAGGTAGTAAAGTGTTGATAAATAGCTCTGACTATGATAGGGAAAGGAATTTTTAGAACAGGGTTACAAAATGCAAGCTGAGCACAGTCTAAAATAGGTTTTGTGTGGTCTTGGAGTCCCAATAACACACCCGCATCTAAAAAGTTGCAAAGTACCTCCCCCCAGAATTGAAAGTAGCAGTACTTCAGTCCTGGTTGTCTCATGTTTTGGAGTTGACTTGATTCCCCCCACCCCCCGCCCTTCAAGACATATCACATGCATGTGTGATAACGTTTAGAAATTGTGCTCAAGTAGTTGATATTTACTAATTACCTGCCTTTGGTCAATTGCAGCCAAAGAATGGACCAAAAAGTTTGCCATGTCAGAAAAATAGTACCTTCAAGTCAGATATTTGTGTGTGAGTTGAGGAACTCCACGTCAGACTTGTGTTATAGTTTATGTACTGTATGAGCAGTAACGCTTCTTTCAAAACAAATAGCGAACCTTTTTGTATAATATTGCGTAATAGATTTATCATGCCAATTAATGTTCTGTGCTTTGAGTTTTTGAATGTTCTGTTATCTCTGCGAATTTGGTGATTTGTATGTACACCAGATTTTTCTGATCATGTGACCATGATGTCAATCAATGTCATGAGAGCATGTCACAGTTGAAAATGAAACCCTGCCTCCGATGCCTTATTATGCCTGAAAAGTTGCTACATACGTGTAGACAACATAAGGAATATTATTTTGTTGCAAATAGTCACAATAAAAAATTATCATTAGTGTACTTTGTGCCGTAAAGGCTGGTTTTCACTATAGAGAGTCAAAGTTGTAAGAGCACTTACGACCTCGTGAAATCTAAGTCATAAGTGGAGTATCAGAGCCGGTAGAAACAGAACATTTCCATTTTCTTCTCATTCCACTCTTGACTCTGTTGCTTATGTTCCAGTGAAAACTAGATAGTCAGAGTGGTAAGCAGAAGCAGGAAAACAAACCAATTCACACTGTTAGTTTTCATGTCTTCAACAGTGGTTTCCTTCTGTTTGTGACTCCAATAATCTAGTTTTCACTAGATCATAAGTGACAGAGTCATAAGCAGCTCTGCTTATGACTCCATCCATTTGAATTTCAGTAGATCATAACACTCCGGCACTCTGACTCGGCCGCTAGTAAAAACAAGCCTTAACAAAGAATTTCCACTGAAAACAACATTTGTCCCCCTTGCTGATCATAGTCATACATGTTGTTAGCAGTGTAGCAAGTGAAAAACTGATTTCTGACTTTTTTGGACTCCGTCAACTGCACTTGTGCTGTTCATTGGTTCGATCTACATTTTTTTTAAAAAAATCCCATCATATTTGCCTTCTAGTCCATTAGTAACTATATGCTAGGTAATGCTAATATGTATTATGAATCCTTGCTACATTTTAAAGGATTTCAGAGAAAAATCCAATGGATTCCTATTGATTTTACAAAATACTGAAGTTCAGTAAGAACAATCATGCAGAATTCTAGAAGATATGTCTGTGTTAATGTGACGTTTGTTAATAAAATTGACTCAGGGACTTTAAAGTGTTCTGGAACCAAGTTCAATGAACCTAGTCAAAGTACAAAGACAAACATAGGGGTATTTTTAACGAACTTTAAAATGTTTAGAAATGTGATGTTCACAATGCCCTAATCAGTGTTTGATATACGTGTATCTTCTCAATCGAAACTAAAACTGAGGAGTAAATAGCGAAATAAAATCGTGAAAATCTCTGCTAATTAAGCTCTGATTTCCAAACAACTGTCACATTTTTGGTTTCCTTTGTTTTATCTTGATGAATTATTAAATGTGTTTGAGGAGTTCTTTTGTTGACCAGTTACAATACAATATTCTTTATACGGACCTGAAGTTTTTTTAGAAGGAAAATTAGTCCCTTTCAAGCCAAATTGTCTTATTATTGTTATTATTATTTTTTGAATCCCACAAAAAATATTGTAAACGAAGTTGTAAGTTAAAAGAAATTGTTGAAACACTAGGTAAATAAACCGACGCAGCAAATTATATATTGACGTTTCAAGTGGTAATAGCCTTTGAAGCAAAGTAATTATTCGTCAAAATCTCTCTTTTTAACAACCACAGAAGTTGAGCTCAGGCTTTTATAGTATACCTATATTTTTGGTCCACCCCCTCCCCCACCGACCCCCAGATCATTAATATCCCTATGTCTGTTTTTGTATGGATTAAACAGCAACGCACTATTAGACTTTGTTCACAGTTCAAGTAAAATCACTATTGAACGCTTAACGGGTTGCACATTATTACCAATTCAAAGCAGATACGCGAAGAGATCGGGTGAAAACAAATGACAGTGTTATATGGTTGTAAGGCAGTTTTTACATCGCTATAAAAACTAAAAAGGTATTCTCTGGCTTAACATTTTGGAACACCCAGCTTTTGGTTGCCTGTCTTGAAGATTGCAGACAAGCAATAAAATACGTTGTTTGTTAAACTGTTTAGCCAGGAAGCATTGCTACATTTTTTTTTTCTGATCATGTCCTATATGTCCTGGCTATCGGCATCAACAGCTCCCGTCAGTTAGATATTTCAAGTCAACAAAAAGTGGAAAAAGTAATACAAAGGTTTTGATAAAAATTAATAGCTGTCTTTAAAAAATAATCGTTTAGTACAACTCTATACAGAATTTTGTATCTCCTCAAACCCCATGCGTTTTGGCAATTTCTTGGTGGTCCATCAGAGGATTTGAAAGATTTAAACGACAATAGAGTGATTTTGTTCAGTCTAACCCACGAAACAACAGCTAACAATTAGTAAGTAATAGTCAAAACTAAAAAGACAACAATGGAATAAGTGTGTCTTCAGGGTGATTTTATTTTATTTAACTCGTGAAACAGCATGTAGCAATTAGTGCGTAATAAAACTAATACCACATTCACACCAAAGCTTAAACATGTTTAAATGTTGTTTAGTTAAACACGGTTTAAAATTGTATTCTTCATGGAAGTTGCTGACTGATGTTTATCGACTTCAAATTTAGCACAATGAAAGCACAAGTTAGAGCATACTTGAACCCTATGTAAAATTTAGTCTGTCAGTTGTCTGTTGCTGATTTTCATTTTATTAAACCTGGTTGAATTGAACATGTTTTGTTGGTGTGAATCAGGTAAGCAAAAGAAGTGTGTAATACTATCTGAAAGTTAAGTTACTATTTCACGGGTTAAGTAAAACTACTCTAAACAATACCCGACATCAAAATTCAGTAGCTTCTACAACACCATATTTTCCTTTACGTGAATATGACTAGCGTGAGGATAATACGTTTCATTTTTGGCTCATATTGAAGATGAAATATACCACGTTGTGTAATCACAAATAAAATACTCAAAAATTTGCTGTGTCTTCTTACACTTCAGTGTACTCAGATTTGCTGCAGTGTACAAACATTAGTTGCTTTGCCTCATAAACTAAAAGTGTTGGTAGAAACTAAGCCGCGTTGTAATGGAAATCCGTTAACGTAATTTTCTTTTAAACAACAGAGTATTTCTGTCGAGGAACTATCGGCTAATAGTTGCCCCTTGTTAATTTGATGTTCTTTAAACTAGCATCGCTTCGACGGCTCTTATGCTTGTTTTAAGAGCATCTAATTTCCAAGGCGCAACTATCAGTGAGACCGATGGTCCCGAGATTGAAACACTTTACGCCTTTAATGTTCACCACGAAATTTTCTACCGCGCGTATTCAAAAACGAGCTTCTTGGATTGTTTTTCTTTTATTAATAATTATTTTTTCATTGTAACATTTTAGGATGAAAGTCTTGAAAGCTGAAATGTAAAAACGCGACAAAACCAGACTAGGCCCTTGTGTTAACCAAAATATTTCGCGTACGAGCACTATCCATCCGGGTATTTTCCCCAGACGGGCACTCGGAGAAAATTTGGTGCTGACCTCTTAATCGCCGATAGAACACTAGCGGATGGGGGACAGAGATGCAACCGTGGACAGTCTTTTTTGGGAGTTTTGGACTTATCAGCACGGTGTAGCGAATGCCAGCGCAAATAAACTGAATTACACAACGACCCGTACACTACATCAATTTCGGGGGAGGAAGCGGAATCATGAATCATGAATCGTAGCTGCAAAATTGGTAGGAATCATGAATCTTCGTGTTTAAAACTTGGGAATCGTGAACAACGAGAGATGGCTAAAAGAATCATGAATAACAAATGAATATGTTTCCATCGATATTGGAGGCGTACTTTTGAAAATAGAATGCAAACTACGAAACTTCTTAACAGTTATATCACAGAAATGGGCGAAAATAGCATTTCAGAGCGTCTAATTTTCAAAATTTTCAGGGGGAGCATGCCCCCAGACTCACCTACAGGAAAACACTGAAAGCGCGATTCAAATCTTCATCCCTTACCTATCAACTGTGATCAGGTATGTTACACACAGTGAAGTTATTTTCAAAACTGGATGAAAACAATGACAAATGAATCATGAATATCGAATGAAATTTTTAAATGAATCACGAATCATTGAGGGAAACTAACAAGACAGGAATCATGAATATCCAAAGTCCAATAATTCCGCTTCCACCCCCGAATCAATTTCCGTACTTTGAACTCACTTGCTTACCGAATCACGCGTTGCCATATCACGTGTTTCGGGGAACAAGTATCACGATGGTGTCTCGCAAAGGAAAACATGCACTTAAATGAGGATGATCAAAGCAATCATGCTTAAAGAAAACGCAGCATATCGCGATCGGATCTGAGAAGAACTATGGTCCAAGCATGCGTGAAAGTAAAACTCTGAAAAAGGTTTTTAGGGGGTGATTACATGGCGAATTTCAGCCCGGGCTGAAATTTCAGCCCGGTTAGCCGGGCTGAGATTTCATCCTGGGCCCTCAAAGAAATCCTCTTGAAATGAAAGTAGCGATTACATGAAGAAGGTTATAGCCCGGTCTGAATTTCATCCCTGGCTGAAAATCCTAGCCCGGTTTCTGAAACCGGGCTAGGATTTTCAGCCCGGGGAAACGGGCTGAAAAATTTGCCAAAAGTCCATGTAATCGAAATGGAATGTCAGCCCGGGCTGAAAAGGCGACGTGAGCATGCACAGTGAGGTTGTTTTCTAGGAAACAAGATGGCTGCGAACAGATTTCAGTGGAAAAAAGGCGATAAAATTGAGAATCAAATTCGATGCCTAGCTATTTTCAAAGCTAAGATGGAATACAACAACAGTGACTTCAATGCAGACAAGGTAAAGCAGTATGAAGCTGTTCGGGAAGCCATGGCTCGGATAAATGAAAACGAATCGACTTTGTTTGGGCCTCCTGTCATCACATCATCATCATCATAAAGAAAGGCTATTCTCTTGTTCAAGAAAAGTTGAAGGAAATACGACAATTCGTGTCCTTGGCGCCATTTTTGATTTTTCGGTGACTCTACGCGCGCAATTTAATATTTTGCGCTCGGGCTTATATTTCAGCCCGGTTGAAATTTGTCATGTAATCACAATAATATTTTAGCCCGCCTCACCGGGCTGAAATTTGCCATGTAATCACCCCCTTAGTTGATGTATTCATTTTTAAGCCGTTTTAATTTGTTACACAAGTAAATATTTCCGCTATCAGATCGACAGAATTCAAAACAATAACATCGACGCGATCGGTGGATAGTGATTTATACGGTGGATACCGTTATCCACCCTTTCTACAACTGGAGCCTGATGAATGTTACAACTCGCTTAGAAAAAAGCAATGTGAAAACCATAGCTTCATTACAAATAAATATGTTTCCCGGGCGTTATTATAAAAAGATACACGCAAACAACGTCAAACAAACGAGATTAACTTTGAAAACTGTTCAGCCTTTTCATCGCAGTTTATTTTAATCTTCTACAAGTTTTATCCATCTGTACCTTCTTTTGTATTTGCTGTGTTATTGGAATGTTTCTTCGCTGTTTCAACGGTGATTATTTCTCTATTTTACGAAAATTATTTGGTGGCATTTTTCTTAAGTTTTAATTTGGCTAAAATCCTCCGTACGTGTACAAGTCACCGACTCAAGAAGCGAACTATTTCGTCCATAACTGTCGTGTCATCAGCTTTGCACACAGTTTTCTGTACTTGCGGTCGTCTGACTGACATTTCAAGTCTTTTATGGGCAGCTGGTCGGGTAGTGATTTTGCGTAAACTTGCAAACAGCTCTACAGGATCACACGTTGATGAAAATTTTCGTAATCCTTGCAAAACGTCTTGCGCAAACTTGCTGTAATGTGCTGTTGCAGAAATGACAAGTGGTCGATTGGGGTTAGCAAAGCGATCTGCTACATCTTTAGCCACGGCTGTGTGCGTGTCCAAAACGTAGCCAGTTTGTTCAAAGGTAGATCTTATGGTATTCAGACAATTCTCTTCCCTAGTCCAGTCAGCTTTAAATATGGTCGACAAGTTACTCTGTAGATCGTCGGATATCTGCAAGGAAAAGATTTTTTAGCAATTAGTGAATGAGTCTGTGCGTAACAGCGAGAATTATCAGCATAGAGGTTTGTGGTATCTATCAGAACCGAAGGGTATAAGTTGGATAACATTAACTGAGACCTTATTAATTCCTGATGATTTTCCTATAGCGCCAAAACCGAATCCGAGGAATTTTTTTTATGAAATCCAGGGCCGTAGGCAGGATTTTCCTTGGACAGGTGCCAGCGCCGGAAGCGTGAGTGTCTAGGGGGGATCCGGGGGTATATTTCCCCCAGAAATTTGGAAAAATCAAGTTGTTTAAGTCCACTTTTCCTGCATTCTGAGAGTCATTTTAACCCTCCCTCTCAGATTAAGCGGACCTTTGCGGCGTGTCTCACCCTTCCCACCACCCCCTGCCTACGGCTCTGAAATCAATCAAAGCGCTTGCTCACTTTTCTATGAAAACTCCCAGAAAACTTGACTTTTAACCCAACTTCCAAGGATTTAGGGGACTGGCAAAAGATGTTCGCTTTAACGGGGTTTCGTGATATCGGGAATCTTTTCCATATAATTTACTCAGTAATACTGGGGCGAGGAATATCGCTTGTTGCACCGAGCATGTACCGGACTTTTTATTATCGACTAACTTTATCATAGAAAAGGGACCGTTCATTTTTTTACGGGGTAGGAGGGGCTGGTGGAATTTGATAGGTAGTCTCTCTTCATCAGAAATTTTTACCCTGCACCCGCCCTCATAATCCAATTTTTTTTTAGATGACCCCCACCCCCCTCCCCCAAAAAATAGTAATCCAATTTTCTTTGGATGACCCCCCCCCCCCTCCCCCCTCCCCCCCCAAAAAATAGCTTATTTATATCAAGCTACACTTAATAGCAGATAAAATTGTAGCTTTAACCGATAATCATGCATAGTGGTAACATGGTTTTTATTGATGGAGCGTGTATTGATAATTGGTGGGGTTGAGTTTTTTTTTTTTCATGCTTGAAAAAAACTGCCATTTTTTTCAAGATGCGTTGTCCGTGAAAAAGCTCCTTTAACAAGCTGCAGTCACATAACAAATAAAGAAAATATCGCATACCTTAAAATGTTTGTTCTTCTCTAACGAACTCATTAAACCAGCTACAACTTGTCCATTGCTCCCAGTCGCATGATAAAGTAATCTCTCTAGATTGGATGATTTTAGAATGTCAATAGAAGGAGAGATGGTCTGGTGAATACGCCGCTTGATCATGTCGTACGAGCCAGTGTGAAAGAAGTCTGTCAGAATGTTGTTCTCGTTTGAGGCACAAATCAGGTTACTGAAAGGTATTCCCATTTCCTGAAAACACAATAAATACACTTTTAGCACTCTTCTCAATTTTCCAAGATCGAAATCGTAAATTATAGTATTTAGAAAGGCAGCCACTCCAGCCGTAGCTGGTTTTCATGTGGGTCCTCTATCCAGAACGAAATGGAATTTGAAATGGTGGTTTTTCAGGAGAGAGGAAAACCTGTGAATCCAGAGAAAAATGCTCGAACCAACCATAACCTAGAGGCACATACAGCATCAGCCTGGAATCGAACCCAGGCCGCATTGGCGGGAGGGGAGCGCTCTTAACGCTGCCCCCCCCCCCCCCCCCCCACCTCCCCATCTTTAATTATCGTTAATGATTAATTTACATTCTGAAATAGGATCTTAACAGATTAACGATGTAGTCAGAAATTGCTTTTATACAACTGGTGTTCCTTAACAACAGCTTGTGACTCGCGCCACGTAATAAGATGCAAAGCCAAACTAACCAATTGTTGGTCACGCTTGTTTTCCTGATAAAATTTTGAGTCGACCAGTACCTCATTGAACATCTCACATGATTGGCCATAAGAACAATAGGACAAAGGGCACAACCAATGCCCCTATCCCTGAAGACAATGAGCAATATTGTTTTAGAATGCCTCTGAAATTAGAGGTTCACAAGAGGTACTGCTCTACTCAAAATTTTTGGTTACGGAAACGAAATGTTTCTGTAAAAAAAATCATAAAGGATTTTCGCTTCCCCCCCCCCCCCTTTTTTTTTGGGGGGGGGGGGGGGGTTTCATGGAAACAAATTTTTCGTTCGCTCTTAATGTAGTGCACGTAGGCATATAGGAAACATTTTGATAAACACTGCATGAAAATCACCCTGTGTCTCCGCAATATATCCTCGTTTACCATGACCAGTTTTTTGGCCAAATGAAGAAAAGCACAATAAATAGCTTTTATTAACTAACGCTTAAACGGCGCGCTTTTCTTCAACAAACCTTGGCATAGTACGCAGCCAGAATATTGCCGAAGTTTCCTGTTGGTACACACAGATCAGCCATTTCACCCATGGAGATAACACCAGATTTAACCAGATCCAAATACGCCGATGCGTGATACACAACTTGCGGTAACAGCCGACCCCAGTTTAATGAGTTAGCAGCACTTAGCTGAACATTATAAGAGTCCGCAAGTTTATTGTTGAATGACTTGTCGTTGAATATCGTCTTAATTGTAGTTTGGCAGAAATCAAAGTCATTATTCACACCGATCACGCGTGTATTTGGACTGTCGGTTGACACCATTTGAGCTTTCTGAATCTGGCTGACTCCTTTAACAGGGTACAAAATCAAAACTTCAGTGTTAGGGACGTCATTGAAACCTTCAAGCACTGCACTACCGGTATCTCCAGACGTGGCAACAAGAATCAGGCGTTTAACAGGCCCGTTTGAGGTAGATTTTTGAGAAATAGCTTCGTTGAAAAACTGTGGAGTAAGCTGCAAGGCCATATCTTTAAAGGAAGCCGTAGGGCCATGGAAAAGCTCTTGTATGTAAAACTGGTCGTTAAGTTTCACTACAGGTGCTATGGCGTCGTGTTGAAAGTTATCAGAGTAAGCTTTGGAGATCATCCCGCGCAGAATCATGGGATGCAGATCAGCTGATGACATCCATTTTTCCAATATTCTCAAAGCTCTTTCTTGGTAGCTACAGTCTACAAGCCTCTCCCACTGACCTGGAAAGAAGAGACAAATTACAATACCAGATGAGATTGAGTGGTACGGTGCATGCTTGTTTACAAGCAAAGCTGCAGTGGTCCGTATAGCACTCGCGCTTGTTGGATATGAGGTCGTTATAGCCAACTCGTCCATACGCGCCTCGTTGGCTATCTACCATCTCATATCCAATGCGCGCTCGTGGAATAATTGTTAAATAACTGAATTTCAATATGAATTATTATGTAACAAATGGAAATTATATCTGATTCATTATACTTATGAAAGTGGGGAGAAATAATTATCTAATAAAAATTGATAGTTTTATTACTATAATATGAATTGAAAACCTTTTTTCTATCAGACAGATATCGGATACTTGAGCGAACCATCTGGAAGGATGCCATTAACGCTAACACACTTGTATGCATCTCACCTTGAGTGAAGTGTGGTATTTTCCTTTTTGGCACATACAGACCGCCATCTGGAGCCAGTCCCTCTAACACGACATCTAAGAATCCCGGGCTCTCTCTGCCACTATCAGAGTATTCTTGCCTTGTACTTGTGAATCCCAGTTCGTCATGTCTTAACTCCTTCAGACGATCTAGCGTCTTGTTGGTTATTTCTTCAATGGAATCTCCTTTAGCGCAAACTACGCGAACATCATAGCTGGATTCATAAAACTGCTTGCGATACTGAAGAATTTCACTCATGCTTATTCCTGAAACAAGAGACAGTTTTGAAAACTTTAGTGGAGCTAAGATCACTAGTACCAGCTTCCTTTGAGAGAGCTGTCTGCATTAGAGAGTTACTTTCCATGGTTCGTACAACTTCGGACAAACAAAATTCAAGGACTTTTCAAGGACTTTTCAAGGACAAAAAATCGTTTTCAAGGACTGAGTTTTATTCACAAAATCAAAAGTCTCCGATTTTTCCGTCCTCTTTTTCATTTCTTAAACACTCGACTAAGTCATCTACAACTTTTAAATAGTTCAGGCATTCCTCAGTAAGCTGAACTGTTGACTGACCATCTGCTTCCGGCGGAGGCGGGGGAACGGAACATTCACCGTTACTTCCTTCTGTGTGACAAGAATTAGATTCTGACCTAACTGGCTTGTGAAAAAATGCAGACATCACGTGGGTTGAGCTTGAAGTTGCACCAGTGTTCCTTTTATGTTTCTCGCCTTTCATGTGAGACATAAAAGCGCTTTCTCCCATGCGTTCGATGTCGATCACTTTGTTGCAAACACAACACAAAGCCTTGTGCTTGTCGCCTTTAAATTCTTTAACCCAGCTGAACTTTTCATCACTAAACCAAAACAACGCTACATGTTTACTCACTATCGGCCATGTTACCCCTTCCAACAAAACCGCATGGTGGACAACCCACATCAGAGGCCTGGTGCAAGCCCTGGTGCATGAAATTGAGGCAAAGATCTAAATCATGCTTCTTGTAGGGGTTTACGTTTTATAGCGACATTTTCGAAAGTTATTTCGCATTTTTGAAGTCGTTTGTGAACAAATTTTTCTTACCAAAATCATTTAATTTATCAGAAAAGTAATAGGACGTGCAAGAAGTCCTACATTTCAAGGACTTTTCAAGACCTAATGAAGAAATCAAGTACTTTTCAAGGACTTAACCAAATTCAAGGACTTTTCAAGACGACTGCTAAAATTCAAGACCTTTTCAAGATTGTACGAACCATGCTTTCCATAAACGGAGTAGACTAAAACCCTTAGAGAAATGTCTGCCTTAGCAATGTGTTTCCTTTATGGTTTATAGTGGCTCCCTGTGGAAAGTGATGCTTAGAGAGCTCTTGGCCTTAAGGTCATTCCTCATAATTGCATTGGGCATCCTTACCGCGCATAATTTCACGCGTGATTAGCGGGCGCATTAAAAATGACGGCTTATTACCTTCAGCTAGTAAATCAGCCTAGTGAAAACACAATCAGAGAGGTCAAAATTTGTGTGGGATACCTGTGGTATCACACACTAATGCGATCCGGTTGTAACTCCGTCAATGCAAATGAGTTATGCAAATGAGTTACAACATCGTAACCCACACATGAACCCTTTGGATACCCTAGTTTTTCTCTTGTTTTGAACTGAGTAATAACGTTCTTTCTGTAAAATAAATATAAGCCAGAAACAATCGACAGTTATATGTAAATTTAGAAAGCAATCATGCATATAATCGTAATGATATTCTAAAGAATTATTGGGTATTATAGACAAGTTGCTGATGCCCCTAAGCGAATATGGGGATCTTCATATATATTTCAAGATTTTAGTCTCTATAAGGTAAACAACCAGTAGGCAAAGTTTGATCTAAAACCTCAGTTCAGGTTCTATTTCAGTGGCATGACCTCAAAAACTAAGGTGGACGACCTTGAGTGGTGATGTCTGCCTTACAGAGGTGTCTTGCATTAGAGATGTTGATCAGCCTTAGTCTGCGAATACAGCTGGCTCTCATTTGCTCCCGCTACTACGTGTGAAACTAGCGGAGCGAATGAGAGGCAGCTGTATTTGCAGGCTAGATCAGCCTAAGATAACTTTTCCCTTTTATAAACTTAAGGTGTTTTTCCTTTTGTAGAGGTGTCTATGTAGAGAGAAATAAAGGTGCAATAGGTACCCTTATTCAAACATTTTTCTTGAGGTTTCTGAAGAGGGCATCTGCTTTACAGTGGTGTGTTTCTGCATCATAGGTAGATACCTACCATCGCAGCATGTAGTGGCATTGCCTGAAGGTGCCTCAGCCTCAGTCGCAGCCTCAGCCTTTCGTAGTTATCCATCTTAGGGAAGTTTCTACCCCTTAGAGATGTAATAGGGACCTACCCTAGCTAATGTTAAGTGAGTGCCTGCTTAAGTATCTGTTAAAGAGGTGATGACCATACCCTCATTCTGTCCAACAATCCGGTTCACTTTCATCGCAGCCAGCCGATTCAAAATCTCATTATCCTCCACATCTAAGTAGACAACAGTGCCAAGTGATTTCACATGGTCCATGGCTTCTTTGTGCATTGGATTGGAACCAGTTAGAGAAATAACGGCATTGTTGGGGAAAAACTGCAAAAGGGCTTGTCCCTCTACCTCCACAAAGCCATCAGATCCTACTTGTGATAACTACATGAAACCAATAAAATATGTATAAAAGAAGAGCCAAAGGTAAAATGTAGGGGTGTAATATCTGGGACAGCCTGACCTAATGACTTGTAAGGGAGTGACTATTATTATTTTAGAGGGGGTGGGATGGTACAAATAAGGGGAGGGTCTAATGCAATGAAAAGGCGGGGGGGGGGGGGGACTAAATTATGCACACATATTGAATAGTCAACAAGGGAGTGGGAACGGGGTTGGGGGGTGGGGCAGCAAAAAAATGTGCTTTACAAAGCAAAAAATTTGAACATGGCCTCCCTCCACTTACACCAGCCCTCCCCACACACCTCTCTAAAAAATGACTGGTCCCTAAGTTCCTGTACGGCTTTTTTGTTCCTTTTTTCTCAGAAACGAAGCAGTAATTGTATTGTTGGGGGCCACTATCCACACAAACGAATGCCTGTAACCACAATGTCAACATGTTGTGCTAAAGGCAAACAATCTTGTAAAAAAAATGTTCTTCAAATATTGGAAAGACAATCCTCAGAGACAAAGTGATGTATCGGTGAAAAATATAAAGTGAGCTCTTTCCCTGTTTAATTGCTAAGTAAACATTCTAGCTATATTCTGAGAAAGAAGAAAATTCCCATCAATGAGAGCACTTGCAAGTGCAAACAAAGACACGATGCCTTCACGTGAGTCCTGTTTGCTGGCGCAGAAGGAGAAATTACAAAGTTCCTTGTCATTCTTGTCCTTCAGCCATCTGGAAACGAAACACTAATTTCTTTTTGATACCTGCTTGTTGCCCATGCCTTGACCTTGCTTTGTTTTAGTGCGTCACCAGGACAAACTTGTTAAAAAGTGGCACAGGTTAGCGATCAACTTGCCAGGCTTCACTTGTAAACAGTGTTTTTAAAGTGTATGAGTTCTATATATTATAACCAAAAATCTGAATAATCAGAACTACCTTGTCAGCAACTGTCATTCCCCACACACTCTCCAGGACATCATCATCAACATCAATGACTTCACGTCCCAGATGAGTACCAAGGATTCTTCCGACACTGGTTTTACCAGCTCCTGGGCTTCCCATCAGGATGACATTATCGCCCCTCTGTAATAAACAATGCCGCAAAGTTATTGTTGGGTATCTGCCCATGGTCCCAAGTAATCAGTGAGTACTCCCCACCTTGTCTAATCTCCAGGATACAAAGAAAATGCTTTACTGGTTTTATTTTGGCCTGTTTTTGGCCATTCCTGAGAAAAGTTGGGATGTTAATAGAGATATTATTAATGTTGCACTAATTTTCTGTTGTTAATTGTTATCTTAAATCTCATTTTGTCTGTTGTACCAACAGAATGTCAAACAAACACACGTGGGAAGAAGAAATTTGAAAATTCAATATTTGAGAAAAGAATGCCATTCAGTAAACCCCCTTTATCACCCCCCTCCCCTCCCCTCACCTTCCTCCTAGCCTGTCAGATAGGAGGGGTAGAAGCTAGGGAAAGAATATTAGACAGGAAATGCATAAATTGAAAGTGCATCTTGGACAGTTAATCAGGGCTAAACCAAGTAAACCAGCAAAACTTTTGTCACTGATTTTTGCTGTTCACTTTGTTTTGCCTTATCTAGACTGCTCACTGTTCCAAACTTTTCCATGAAGTTGTAGAGGCAGACGTTTAAGTTTGAGGGGCTGCCACCTTGGTTTATTGATGCGAGCAAAAACTGGTGAGAGTATGAAATACCCATGGGCAGGGGTTCGCTGCTGGGGGTTACTGGGGGCACCCCTCCACCCCCAGGGTGTTAACCCCCAGCACCCTTACCCATGGTCATCTTGTACTCTCACCAGTTTTTGTTCACATAAAGAAACCAAGGTGGCAGGCTCTCAAACTCAACGATCTACAACTAGAACTTCATGGAAAAAATAGGGAATGGTAAACAGTCTAGTTTCGCCCCGACTATCTGCCCCTGGGTCTCCGAAAATGAAGGTGTGATACCCTCCCCATCGATCCCCACAAAGCAGTAACATAAACAAAACGATAATATTTCTTTGGTACCTATTTACCTGTCGTCTTGTGCCATGTAAGCATTTTTTCTGATTACTTGAAAATTTCCTCAAATACTTCCTCCTTGCTTGATCAGAAGAAGCGTATCTTTCCTGATTTGCCCTGGGAAAATGTGCATTTGAAGAAATCGCGCGAAAAAACACCAAGCAACGAGATTGAAAACAAGGGGCACTTGCTTTGCACAACCATCGAGGCAACATCTTACTCTAGATCCACCTGTGTCTCTTCACTAGGATTACTGTGCTAAGCCATGATCTAGTATGTAATGAAGAGATCTGCACAAATGTACAACTATTTTGAAATGATGTGGCCGAACGGCCACGTCGATTTCTTATCGGTCGAGAACACCTGGAACTAGCCAGGCACACTTTATTGAGATTTACTTGAAGATCAACCTGTCTTCTGTTGTCTGCTGGTCAATCGCGGGTTTCAAATTTACCACATGGCTGCTCTCGGCTGCTCATCGTTCGAAATATTCCTCGAGGTTCCCAAGAAGATAAACTTGAGAAGTATTTCTGTGAATCGAGTGTTGCTATTGCTTGCTAAAAGGTAGGCACGTGCAAGTGCAAAACCAAAGCTGGTATAAAAGGCTGGTTAGTACAAGAGAAAAAAAGTTCCATACGACACACACTAATGTTTACAAATTTGTGTCTTCTTGAAAGGAGCAAAAATGCCGTCTTCTAAGAAACAATTGAGGTAGGGTATACGTAGTATTCATCCTCGGAAACCCAGGGCTTCAAAGGGGACGGAATGGAAAGGAAAGGGAGAGTCCCGTCCCCTTTAAAGCCCTGGGTTTCCGAGGATGCGTAGTATTTAAATAAGGAGCAACTACAGGATTCAGGGCCACTTTGGTCCACCTCATTTACATGTGTCGGAACTCTTTATAGAACGAGGCATAACACAATAGATGCTATTCTTATTCAATGACATGCAAATAAGTGGCCCAGTATTATGTAATTTAGCCTAAAATAATTATGGGTGGGGAGAAGAGAGGTACACTGAAGGATGGATCTGAACTTCTCGTACCTCATACCTTTTTATACTCTCAGTTCGGATCTCTTCGTTAGTAGATCGTGCCTCTAAATTTGTGTTATTTTTGTTGAAAAAATTACACATTTTTCCCTTATTTATCCCGGTTCCCACCAACTCGGCAACCCACCAGCTCTTCTCCGGCCTCTGGTTCAACCATCCCCTTGCCCCCTCCCCCTCCACAACAGAACATTGGAATGCGCACACACCATTATTGGACTGCAAAAAATTTATCCACTACCCTTGGAAGGGGTATAAAATGGTCCTTGAAAAATCATGGGTCTCAGCAAATTTTAGGCGAGTCTCAAAATCTCTGCAGCACAAACTAGAGTCTCGGAATCTTGAGCTCGCAAAAATAAAGCTGCATGATCTTGGAAATTTTCGAATTTTGAAATTTGAGTCACCAAGTCTCGCAAACCTAGTGGAACTTTAATTAGTATCAACCGTCACAAAACAACGGCAACAACAACAGCAAAATAGGGAGCTACAGAGCGTTAGACCAGCGTTGCAATAGTTTTGCGCTGGGATTTCTAGATCATGGCGTCTCACGCTCGGATTTTTGATTTGCAGTTTCTCTGGCTCGGTTTTTAAATGAGAGTCCTTGTGTCTCGGCGAGTCTCGGATTTTACCATTTTATACCCCTCTTGGAGAATTAATGAGCCTGTGGTTTTGACACCAAAGTTACTAACCAACACTCTTACACCGTGTGTTTGTCATTTCACCATGTTGGTGTGACAAGTCCTTTTTCTAAAGTTCTTGTTGCCCATTTTTAAATCTATGTTTAGCCTTGGAAATTCCGTTGGAGCAGCACAAAACATATCATGAAATTAGGCTGTGTATACTCAGCCAGCTCCAGTTTTTCATAAGAATTTTCATCAATATTGTTGTTATTTTCTAGGTCTCGATGCCCAGTTGGTTTTGAAGCTGTCAGTGTAAATCATTCACAGGAATGTCCAGCACTTGAAGATGTTTTGTCAGATAAGAATTCTTCACTTTGGCTGATCAAAGTACCTCATGATGTAAGTTAAATTTTAAAAAACCCTTTAATTCCATCATCTATTATAGACCCCAAGGGAAACAGCGATTTTTGCTTCACCTTAGCCAAGGGGAACACTCAGTTAAGGCAAAATAAAACTCACTTTGTCCAATGTTTGTCAATGTTTTTTGAATTCTGTTGTTAAATTCTTACTACCGGTAGCACTTTTTCAATTCAAGGAAGTATTTTTGGTCTATTTGATACCTGGGGGGGGGGGGGGGGGGGGGGTATTCCCATAAATTTCGGATAGGGGTGTGCCGCGAAGGTTCTTAAACCCTGACCCTATTTAAGGATAAGGAAAACGAAAATTGATACCTTTTTTAAGGCCCAAACCCAAAAAATGACACCCTATTCAAGGAGAGGAGAAGCGTTGGGTGACGATCCAAATAACGGCTAACCACACACGGCAAAACACAAATCTTTACAAAATCGCTTCGCTATTAGTTGAATGGATAGTTTATAGTTTAAACAGACCATTGTTACGTTTAGTTGGGCATTTATTTTAGCTGATAGAATTTAGGTACCCTATCTAAGGATAACACCATAGGGAGCCCAAGCTCAAGTAATTATTCAAGTGAAGTTGTAAAACATGAATGAACTGCAAATTAAAAGGTGCCTTTTGTTCTTTATTGTTGTCCTGGTCTTTCTGTATCATCATAAGCGTAATAGCAGCGTAGTCCAGCGATTATGTCATACATCGTATGACGAATCAGTGACGAATGATCCGTAATAAAAAATGACAAGGGCACACTCGAGCAATGATAGCTAATACAACAAAGATGCAAAATTTCGTGCCGTGGCAGTAATCAGCGGTTTGGTGTCGACAAAGATACTTTCCCCGGGTGCCCAAGGTAACATTTGACCTGACAAAAATCGTGTGCGTTCTTCGAGAAATGTTACTTGGGGTTACAAAAGCAAATGTTTATCATTATTTGGTTCTAAATATTGGTCTACCACTTCATCTAAGTGAGAGAACGCACACGATTTTTGTCAAGTCAAATGTTAAGTGTCTTTGTCAACGCTAAACCGCTTCGTTTCCCTCCCCCGACGAGATAATTAGTTGTCATTTCCGTGGCAACCGTCGACCAATCATAGCGCGCGCTGTCAGGGTAACCGCTGATTACTGCCACGGAGTGCAGGCGCTGTCACACCTGGTGGGTACCAGCTGCGGACGAAAGATAATTTGTGAACTGATGAAACATTTCTGCATCTTTTTCTAAGAGTAGTCGGCTTGCTGTTCAAAGTAAAGGACATGGACCAAAAGGGGCATTGTTTTCGGCAAGTTTGAGCGCAATTTTGGAGCGAGAGAAGTTTTTTGGAAGCAAAATTTTGCATCGTTGTTGTATTAGCTATCATTGCTCGAGTGTGCCCTTGTCATTTTTTATTACGGATCATTCGTCACTGATTCGTCATACGATGTATGACATAATCGCTGGACTACGCTGCTATTACGCTTATGATGATACAGAAAGACCAGGACAACAATAAAGAACAAAAGGTACCTTTTAATTTGCAGTTCATTCATGTTTTACAACTTCACTCGACTAATTACTTGAGCTTGGGCTCCCTATGATAACACCAGGAACACAATGCCAAAAGGAGCAAAAATGATACCCTACCTCAAAGACCATACCCTATCCCGCGGCACATACCTATATAGCCCATATATGGGAGTGCCCCCCCCCCCCCCCCCCCCCGGGATTTGACACAGTCACTCACGAATTCCCTGCTCTCACTCCGGATATACAACCTCTTTACATGCAAAACCAATGTGGCCTAATTGTTATAAGGAGTTACATGTACATTATTATGTATACTGTGATAGTGTTTTGAGGTATGTGAAGATAGCAAAGGGTTTATGCGTGACACGTGAAAAGGCAAAAATTTGAGAGTGACGCATGAAAATAGGGCAAGAATTAGACCATGATGCGTGAAAAGAGCTAGCAAAGACACGTGATTCGTGAATTGTGCTGTTTTGAGTATTCGCGGCACATAAATTTGGTTAAAATTTGTGCGTGAAATGGGATCATGATCCCCCCTTTGCTACCCTCATACGTCACATGATACATCCTCATCCACTGAAAATTGTTCAGTAAAACAAAGTCACGGTAATCCTGACAAAGCCAATTTAGTTGTGAAATATTAATTTTGGAAGTCTCAAAACTGATTGAATAAGATTGAACAAAGTTCAGAGAGTTCAATTTTTTTGTTCTTCCCAGTTTGACTTGTCAAGTCTGTCTGGCCAGAATGTTGTATTAAATGGATCACAGGATCTACGTTCCAGTGCTGCACAGGTGCATATAATTTACAATCTCCATAGCTACAGTATATAAGGGACTAATCATAATTTAGAGGGGGAGGGGGCTGGTGCAAATGGACGGAGCCAAATTCTCCTCACCCTCCCCTTTGATGAAGCACATTTTTTGCTGACTCTCCCCCATCTTACCTGCACCCACTCCCTTAAACCTTACTAATGTGCCTGCATAAATTTATGTGCCCCCCCACTTTCCCGCATAAAAATAATTGACCCTACCCCTATTTACACCAGCCCTCCCCACCCTCTCTAAATAATGACTGGTCCGTAAGGAATAAATTTCAGAACTCAATCCAGGTTTGGTTTTCTAGGACAACAACCACAGAAATGCAGTAGTTAAGAAATATATGAAACCAGAGTTCATTTGTAATATTATTCTTGAAAGTGTCAAATAATCCAAAAATAAATACACAAGAATAAACGTGTTTCCAAGATGGCAGTTTATATCAAGCTGGAAGTGTTCCACACATCACTAAGCACACATGAAAGATCATCTACTGTCTGTTACCTAGGCCTTAATTTAACTTTTCTTGTCAAAATATGAATCACACCTCCAGTGAAGCATGCTAGTGTAACAAATTGATGCAATGTAGAATTTGTCTTCATTGAACTTGTTCCTCTATCCCAAAAAGTGTTGTTGGATGCTGGTAATTGTGTGTGGGAGGAAGGGTTCTCACATTATTGTATTTTGTTTTATTGGTGGTTGGGCAGCTTCCCCTGGTGAAAAGCGACATAAATTTGCTACTGGATACAGGCACTAATTTATAATCTTTACTTTATCTGCATTGTTCTCTATTCCTTTATCTTAACGTACATGTATAGGACACTGGCAAAAGATATGAAGTCCAGTCAAAGACAGACTGCAGTGCTGAGGCAAGTGAAAACTAGCAAATGTCATTAAGAATGCTGTTGCCTAGTTGCAGTGTTTGCACGAGTAAAATGCCATTGATGTAATGTATATGAAATGATTCATATACGAACTGCAGATATAATTATATGAAGGTGATATGTGATCTTCGCAGTGAATTTCCAACTTAAGCAATTGGAATAAAGAAGGCTGAAAAAATTCAGGGCTTCAACGTTGAAGCCCTGATTTTTTTTCAGGCTTCTTTATTCCAATTGCTTAAGTTGGAAATTCACTGTGAAGATCACATATCACCTTCATAAAATGCCATTATAGGTACATTCGGTGTCTCAAATGTACGTTAAGTTAATCATATCCTCATCAGTGCTTTCATTAAGACCTGGCACCCATTGGAGCTCCAGCAGGATCTTTCAGGTGAATCATTGGCTAAAATTCATGCAGCTCCCTATAAATCAGCTTCTTATAAATTGTTGCTTTCTGATGGGTGCAACACAAGGACAGCCCCCTACATTGTACTTACAATCTTGTTGAAAGCACTGCCTTATGTACAGTCTGCAAAACTGAAGTGTTGTTTTTTTGGCAAATCTTCATTCACATAGAAACACTCATACAGTTTCCGACTTTTATTATTCAAGGGAAGAATAGTAAAAGCACGTAAGGAGACTCCTTTTAAATCTGACATACTGTCAGCAGCTAGTTACTTGGCTGAACTCCAAAACAAAGACCTCAGGGGCAATGTAGAGACTGGAATTTACCATTAACTGGGATGCAGTTGTTTGCACGTATATGTTTTATTGATTATTTTGTCATTCTTTTTTTTACTTGTTTCTTGATTTCCTGTTGATATATATTAATACTTTTTTCCAATACAGCTGTCTTCTTTTACTGTCTTACTTCCATCTTTGCAACAAAAGTCTTTGTGTGCAGGCAAGTATATGTCCTACATTGAATATATTTATCTAATATATTAGACTTCATGTAAAAAACCACTCCTCTTTGATATTGACACTAAAGGGTCAGAGCTGTGTGTCTGTTATATGGAGGTGTCTTTGTTGTGGTTCAATTTTATCCTTGGTTCAAATTTTATTTTCAGTTGTTTTAAACTCAATATCATACAGCACCATACCCAAATACTGTACAAAGGGAAATAAAATTTGAGCCAAGGATTGCATGTACATTGAACCACAACATCTGCATTACAGTCAAGTAGAGAGTATTATGAACTCTAGTTTCTCTGGGACCTTCTCAACTGTCCATAATATAGAGGTGTCTGTTCTATGTTGATGTTACTCCATTCTATATAGAGGAAGAGGTTCTATGATTTTTTTTTTTTTTTTTTTTTTTTTTTTTGCTTGGACTATTTCAAACTGGCTGTAATATAAGGTGTCTGGTTTGTGGAGGTGTCTGCACCATAACCATGTTTATTTTTATACTTTTATCATTACCACTATGATAGCTCTCAATTTGTACAACCTATTAAATTAGTTATCATGGTATTGCATGCATTACTGTCAATTGTGCGAATTTATATAATTTATATATTCATATTACATAGTTATTATCAATCATGCAGTAGCTTGCAATGTAATTCTTCTTATGGTGTGATTCAGATATGAGGCCGAGTCATTACGAGTTCCAAACCTAAGGAACGTTCCCTCAGTTGTGGTCAAAAAAAGATCTTGTTTCATTGTTTTGTACTTGTTTCTAACTGAGTTTGTTTTTAGCGGGTTCAATAAGTGGCCAAATGAGTGTCATTCGATCAGTGTCTGTCCCTCCACCCACACTTCCTGAATCTTCACTGTCTGTCCCAAGACAGCCACCCACTCAAGTCATAAGGAAGTGGAAGCCATTTGGATATAGTAGGTTTTTTTCTGTTGTTATTAACATTGATGGTATTTCTTCATGTTTGATATACGTAAAAGGTAAAGTCTGTATACGAGTCTAGTGGCCCATTAGGCCGGAGCTTATCCCGGTTGCCGTAGCGTGAAGCGACTAGGAGTATTTCTACTCCCCCCTGGATGGGATGCCAGTCCATCGCAGGGTTTCCCCCAGCAGTAAATTCGCCGGAACCCATTTATACAAAGGACATAACGCAGTGCCCCGGCCAGGGCTCGAACCCAGACCACCCGATCCGCAGTCCAGCGCACTAACCATTAGGCCACCGCGAATTTGAAATCGACTTATCTTGAGCCTAATTTGTATTCGAAACTGAAGATGGATGTTCATCATCCGAAACATGTACAGTGTAAAAATGACATGTTCATTTGTCACAAGCGGGGGACAAAGAAAAAGTTCACTTATGAAATTAGACAAATTGCCTAGCTCATGACGAGTCTCTTGCAGTTCAGTGGCTAGAGCGCCCAACCGGTATCCGGGAGGCCATGGGTTCGATTCCAGTCAGGGGACTCAATTTTTTTCTTTGTCCCACGCTTGTGGCAAATGAACATATCAAATTTTTTTTTTTTCACCGAGCTTAAAATTCACCATCTTCATTATTTATTTACATTGTATTTCAAACTTAAAGCCATTTGTACCAAGAAAGGACCAATCACAACGCTCGGGTTTACCTCAAGACTGCCATGCCATGACAAATACGTAAAGGCTATTGTCCAAAAAGCCTGTTGTTAGCTTAGAAGCTAAGCAAAGTTAATTGACTAAGCAACGCTAATTGTAGTGTAGGTGAAATTGTAAACAGTATATGCTTCTGTTTAATAGGAAAACCCCGGCGAAAATCGAAACGCAAGGGAAACGAGATGACAGGAGATTTATCTGTAAAAGAAAAGAAAACTAAAGAACATAAGGAGAGTCCTAAAGATGGATCCCGAAAACATACAAAAGAACGAAAGGCGACCGATTTGGAAGAGTCCGTTAACAGCAATGCAAGTGGAAAAAATAAACGCGACTCTCCGAAAAAGAAGAAGAAAGACGAAGCAAAACATGAGGTTGATTTAACGCGGGTTAAGACTGAACCCGATGCAGATTGTAATTCGCAGATGACAGCAAGAAATACAGAACAGAGTTCACATAGTCCAAGAAAGAGGAAGGCGGAGATGAATGAAAGGCAGCCAAGTAGTGACGATCTTGCGCTTACAACTAGCAAGAAAAAGAAGAAACTCAGCAATTCTAAAAGCATGGACACAATAGTAAAACAAGAACATGCTACACCAGATGACAAGACGCCGCGGCATTCTAGGAAGCACCAAGACCCTGACAAAGACGAGCTGACTTCTTTGAAACAAAAGAAGATCAAAAGTGAAAAAGACCTTGACTTAGCACAGGTCGAAAGAGAACCCAAAGAATCACATAAAAAGAAGAAACATCACAAAACGAAAACATGTTAATTGTAATACTGAGCACATGTTAAATGTAGCCTTGTTTCTTTCCCTTTTCTTTTTGAATTCGTTGTTTGTAGACGGTCTTTCTTGTTTGTCTTTGATCTTAAAATATCCAATAGTAAGCCATATTGTTGTTGTTGTTTTTGATTGGTCAAAGATTTTGTCGCTGTTGTTTGAAAAGGCACTCTCGGTGGACACGTGCCAGTTGGCGAGTTCTTCGAAGGAATTTTGCGTTTATAAGTGGTTAGCACTTTCTTATAGGATTGTGGATGTCTTCAGCTTTTATTGCCTCTCAGTTTCAGGCTACATTCTCTTCTGTTTTCATTTTTGTTTTTGTTTATTTTCTCTTGTTGTAATATTTGTAACAGTGTACCTTAACGACCTAACTTGTCCAACGCAAGAACTTTCTTATTATGTCCTTCACTGTCTGTTTCCCTTCCTTTATCTTCCAACTGGTAACTATTTTCCTTATTCTTAGTTGGATAATTAGTTCATAACACACGCGAGATAAATAACATCTGCAATTCGCCGATAGTGAGGTAAATAGCATAAGCCCAGGCTGACTCGTCCACAGTCGTCTCATACGAAAATTGAAAGACGCGAAGGATGGTGGGAAGGAGAAAGTTGGAGGACGTTGTCTCTCCTTCTTTGTTCCCTTCCCATCATTCTCCGCGCCCGCTTTTTATTCACAAGAGACACCTAAGAAATCCGAAGCCGAGTAAAGGCAGCTGTTGCGAGCATTGTTATGGAGTAGGTCGATCGTTCCCAGACAGCACACAGCAAACTTGTAGAACTTATTCACGATGTCCGCCATGTTTGTTTTCACATTATAACGGGTGTGGACAAAACATGGGGTATGCCATATGGGTTTGGCCATATGACATACCCCATGTTTTATCCACACCATCTCGCATCTTATGGCAAACACACAACAAATTTCATGCTTTTTGACTTTCACGGATGTCAAGTTTTTCTGACGGTCAAATCATGAAATAAATAGTAATGGAATGACGGTGTTCGCCCTTTTGCTGTTTCGCAACCTATGCTATTATTATTTTGACAGCTTTGTAACATAGTTCTATAGGTCATCGTTAAAGTGACACGAGCATTTATGTCGATTTTCGGCAGATTCAAGTCACTATGGTTAACAAGTCGTATCTTGGACAGGAAAATCAATCCCAGTGCTTTCTGTTAAAATATGAACTTGGGCAAATGACATTCTGGTCGCAAGGTATCCTGCCAAGGCTCTCCAAAGTTTGTTATTCAACATACTGTGTTTCTTCTTATTGAAGTTCTGGATCATACAGAATTCATCATGCACCTGCCGTACAATTTATGTTGCCGAAATCCGAGTATCCCGTAAAAATAAATAAATAAATAACCTTTATTTAGACACGGTAGTATTTAAAGCTAGAAGCTTGTGGGGCCGAGTATTACCGATCGAATTGGAATACGTAGGCAAACATGATTTGTATAACCACAGGTAGCCAAAGCTTAGGATACGACTGAAAATAAATAAAATGATCTTAAATTGTCAAGTGTTTATTGTTTTATCAATCTTATAGCGGAGCTCCTGCGCGCGAAGCGCGCCAGCGGAGCACCATGGGTAAGAATTTTTGGTAAACCCATGAGACCAAGAAAATTTGGTGCGTACGCCCGCCCACCCGCACGCCCGCCCGTACAGACTCTCGGGGAGGGGGAGTGGAGTCCTAAGGCAGCCCGACCGGGGGTGGGGGGAGGAGAATAGGCTGAGGGAGATGGGGAGCACCTGCCATCTCTACTTATCCTTACTTGCGTAAGTAAACAGAGCTTACATTGACAGCTGTCAAATCAAGGTATCCGCTGACCGGTATCACGTGGCCATATCGCGGGCTCACATGTGGAACTCAGCGAGGTCGCGTGTTTTTGTGAAGTTGACCGCTGACCGGATGATGGTTTTCTAGTTGATCGCGGGCTCAAGTCCTAGTTTTGTTTACAAATTTTTTAATCATCGCGTTAATTCAGATTTAAATAATGGGCAAAGTTAATAACCGAGGAGCTCAGCTTTTAGGCATGGCTAGATCTATTGTAAAAAGTTTTTTTTGGTTAAAAAAAATGATCTGCAGACACTTCATTTCAACTTAAATGAAACGATTGTATGAAAAGGCGGCAAACTGGTTTGTACGTTGTTCACTGCTGAATTGAAAGACGGGAAGAAAGCGTGCTGGAGGGCATAGATCTTCGTGAATATTTCTCGCTTTATTTACTTATCTACAGCATGGAAACTTATGCCAAGTGATTTAGGACAACCTCTTAACGGGAAGATCCGAAATAATTGCTGACATTAACATGATATATCGGAGTACGAGTCAAAAATAGCGAGAGTTGAAGCACTGTCGTCGGTTCCTGCGGCTGACCAAGACTGGAAAATTAACTGTGAGCTAATATAAAAGTGTGCTCAGAGCCGGTCAAGTTGACTGAAGTGACGGATAAAAGACTGTTAAAAGCTACACCGAAAGGAAGAAAGATATTGATCTTCGCTTATAATCCAGATTATGCATATTATGTCAGTGGTGTGAGTTTATTACGAACATTGGACGAAACTACCGTTTTCGTTGCTTCGTCTCCGATGTTGTTTGGCTGGTTTGAAAGCTTTGCCCTGCAGAATTTACAAGCCTTCTCAAAATATGAGGTAACAAACGTAAATGTACACATTTTGTTATGAGAATCTGTTGATACTTCATTTATGAGCGAATTCGATGTTGTGTCGGTTTTCAGATCTTCCCGTCAATTATAAGTTTAAGACGGAATCCACCAGGAAGTCGAGTAATATTTATTTAAGTTGGACAAAAATCGAGTACCAGAATAATTTAAATCCTATTGCGTTATTTTCTACCCTAATCACAACTATAACAAAATTCTCGAATCTGATTGGTTCTTAGCACGCCCTATTTTTTACCAAATTGGAGCGCGCGCGGCTAAAGTGTCCAATAACAAACTGTCCAATAACAAGGTGTCCAATAACAAGGTGTCCAATAACAAAGTTCGCGTGCTGCGCATGCGCGCGCTCTTTATTTGGTTCCTTGTTGTGACTAAATACTCCTTGATATTCCTAAAACCTTCAGCTTCAAGAATGGCTTTTTTGCCTTAGTGATGATAAGTCCTTAGTAGGCTTCGCTTTATCTATTTTTTTTCTCGAATTTTGTTATACTTATGATTAATTGATAATAGGACTGAGTGTCGTCCAATTCTGTCTGTAATCATACTCGTGATTAAACAAATCGGACTCCCGCTACGCGGTCGTCCGATTTTGTTAATCACTCGTATGATTACAGACCGAATTGGACTCCACTCAGTCCTATTACCATTACTAAATAAAAGGTGAAGATGTAAGTAATTATCACTGATAACACCAACAACAATTTCCTATCAGAGTCTTAGAAAATGGATTTCAAAGTTCACAAGCTATAGGGAAATTCTCACGTGCAGCCATTTTGTAAAATCGTCTTTAAGCGATTCAGTGGAATTCAGTCAAATTTCAAAATTTGTTTTCGGTGTCTGGTGTTGTTAGAAAAGATTTCTTTTGATAAGATATTTGAAGCAGTAACACAAAAGTTTGCAATAAGGTGTAAATAATTTTGGTACAACAATTTCTTATCAGAGCCTGAGAAAATGAAATTTAATGTTCACAAGCTATAGGCAAAAGCTCGCGTCTTTTAACTCCGTAAAAACTAAAATCTTAAATTAAGAGGTTCTGAGGTAAGATGGAGCTGTTATCTTAATGTGAGAATAATAATCATCTTAAATTAAGATCTATCTTCATCTTACTTTAATATGATAACGTCTTATTTAAAGAGTTCTGAGGTAAGATGAAATTTCATCTTAAAAAAAGATTCGAAACCTCTTTAATCTTAACAGTCTTAAGTTAAGGTGGCTCCATATAGTTTTATAACCACACGCGCGCTGATGATGCGAGCCTTCAGAAACTGTGCGAGCGCTGACGCAAGCTCAGGCAAACACGGATTTGAGTTAAACATCTCAAAGGAAATCTTTAACAGACAATGCTGTGTTGCTTAAAACGCCCAGTTAAATCTGTAAATACAATGCAAACATGCACTACAAATATCATGAGAAACACTTTATTATGCTTACAAATCCAAACAAAAACAAAACAAACAGAAAAAGATAAAAGTAACGAAGGTCTTGGCTATTTTCAGGACGGTAACAGTTCTGCGTTCAGTTTACCTTCAAATATACAGTCTGTTAATCCAAATTACCGGTAATTGTATTCTATCTCCAAGTATTTTCTAGCAGCTCCGAGAATATCCTTTAGCTTTGAAGATTACACCTTTGTCAGGTGAAAACAGAATAACAGTTTTGGTCAGTAAACTTGCGAACTGAAACGAAAAACTTTGGCGCATCAAAAAGCTGATGACATTTTCGGATCGAAATTAGCCAATCAAAACACTTGCTCAATTAAAACTGACGCCATTTTGGATCGAAATGAGCCAATCAAAAAATTGTTCTGTTTCCCGAGAGGTCCGCCTTTCGGAAAAAGAGCAATGGCCGTCAGTAAAAACGTACTGGAATGAAAAATTCCGCCAATTTTGGCTGGAATTACATGTAAGAAAAAGGAACAGCAATTCTTCCGTAAGTTCTTTTTAAAAAATGTGAACTACACGCCGAAGTAGTCCTCCTAGAAAGCCTGAAACGGAAAGTCGAAAATGTTCATGCACTCATCTGTGGGCTATGCTTGAATTCTGTTTACATTTCTTGACATAAAAAAAACAATTACGGTACTAAAATTTTAGATTTCGACTCCACATGTACACAAGGTCGTAAAATCCTTTGCCCACATTACTACAAACGTTAAGTTATGTCCACCGCATTGACTAAGAATATTGTAGATGCCTACTACCTCAATTTAAGACGTATCGCGTCTTTGTTAAGACGCTAACATCTTAACGATCTCCAAAGCGTCTTAAAATTTATTTAAGATGAGCAACCTTCTCAATTTAAGACGTTCCACCTCTAGGAATATGACAGTCGAGAGTTCATCATCTTAACGTAAGAAGTATTAATCTTAGATGAGAGGTTACATTCTTATGATAAAACGCACCAGTCTTGTTTTAAGACGCATTCAAAACCTTAGAGTAAGACAAACTTGAATCTTAAAAATAAATAAGACGTTGCTGTCTTAAGTTGAGATGTATTATCTTAAACTAAGATCACTTAAGCCTTTATATTAGATGGTGGTTATCTTATGTAAGATGCTTATTATCTTAGTATAAGATTTTAGTTTTTACGGAGAAGCGATTTAGTGGACTTCAGCGGAACTTCGAGATTGGTTTTCGGTGTTTGGTGTTGTTAGAAAAGATTTCTTTTGATAAGATATTTGAAGCAGTAACACAAAAGCTTGCAATAAGGTAGAAATAATTTTGGTACATAATTTTGTCCAACAACTACTCGAAGTCCTGGCGGATTCCGTCTTAAACCGCTTAAATTTCGTCAAAACGGCTGCTTTCAAACCTCTTAGCTTTAATCACTTTTGCACACTTTTCCCCATTAAATGTTTCGTTTCAAATGTTGTGTTGTTTTAGTTAGTGAAGTTAACTGTGAGGTTCATCGTTGGATTTTGAAAAGAATATTCAATTATTGAGCTACAAAAACATGATTTCGCGCGCTGCATTTACAGAAAAATCCCGCAAACAAATCAAAGTAAAAAACGACTAAACCTTCGGCAACGATACTTCACACCAACGATTAAACGATTTATCATCCAACTGCTCTATTTTACTCACTTGCATTTTTGTCATTTTTTTGAGTGTGTTGAAATATCGTACGCGTGATAAATTTTTAGATTCGTAAACGAGTATTTACGTCGGTTTTTATATTGCGAGTTGCCTGTGCTTGGGTGAGTGAGTTTAGACTTTTCCTAACGCACATTTGCCTGTTAGAAACGAAGGAAATTCATTCACTTCTCTGCATAGTTCTCTAGGGTATTTAGCAATGTGTACGATAAAACATGCAGCGTAGTAATCATGCAACCAAACCAAGATGGTTCAAAACTACATTGTAAGCTTATTAGACAGCGAGCACCACTTCCTAAATCACAAACTGTCACAATTATTACACAAAAAACTGCTTAAAAATGACTTAAACCGGCTCCCAATGAATTTGCCGAGTCAGTTTTGCCGCTGTGATTTTAATTTGTTTGTTTTGGCTTGAGTTCATTTTGTTTAGCCGCGAGTTCACTTTGTTCAGTTCCTTGAGTTGATCGTTTTGCCTTGACTGTTTTGAAGTAAATCAAAACAAGTTTCTTCGCCTTCATCAAGGAATTACCCTTAGAGTTATGAAAAGTCTTTACACTAAAATTTGATGTGTGCGCCTACGTGTGTACGTGCATGAGGAACCCAAGAAAGTGCAGTGACATGTAGAAATAGTGTGGCTACTTATTAATTGGGAAACAGTGCAAACTCGAGCAAAAAATAATAAATAGGAGCTCCGCTTTTAGGCCTGCCTAAATCTATATATTATTACATATTCATGTGAGCTTTGAAAATTAGCATAATATGCTAATTCTAAAATTGCTCCCTACTAGTCTAAGCGAAGCGAAAGGTAGCACACTCGAACCGCCATAATGCCGACCCGTGTTCATGAAATGAGCTGTAATTCTCAAGGTTTGCTATCTTCCCCTCAAAACGCCTCAAATTCAAAGGCTTCGATAGTCGTTCTATAAATACATACCGAAAAAGTGCCCAATGTTACATCCTTTCCCCGGCAAAACGGCAATATTTCAGTGGTAAACCTCCACGAACCATCCGCGGCCCGAGCGCCTCTGCAATTTTTCTCATTTAATCATATGCAATTTGGAACCACAAAAGCCACTTTCTAGGGGAGGTGTATGCAATGTCGCGTGCGACACATGATTTGATTACACTTCATCATGTGTTGCACGCGACATTACATACACCTCCCCTAGAAAGTGGCTTTTGTGGTTCCAAATTGCATATGATTTTAATCAAAGGCCCTTTGGGCTGTCTCGTGTCAGTCAAAAAGAGATTAAAATATACTTTACTAAATAGTTATTATAAAAGTAAATGTTTTGCGGGGATAGGGAAAGCAGAGACGGGGGAACATTTTGCTGGGATAATATTTAATCTTCTTTTTCCATTCGCGGGAAATAAAAATGGCGAACAGGCGGGAAAACAAAATGACAGAACACATATTATTTATGATTTTTACCAAAAAAACGTCCGTCCTCTCTATTTCCGACGCAAACTGAACGCAAGAGGAATTGAGCGTTACTCGAAGCACTCGTCCCCCACTTCACCTCCTTGCGCCGACGTTTTGCGCTGTTTTCCATTTCTTTTGTTATTTATTGCCCGTTTTTAACGATCAAAGAACAATATCAGAAAATAGAGTATTTCATACACGTTTTTTGTGACGAAAACGCTGAAAATAGAAATGCCGATATGTTTGTAACGAACGTTTTACATACCCAGGCAAATAGCATTCCCAAGTAAATAACACCAAGGTAAACTCACCGCAGGAATACGTTACCGAGGTGTTTGCGGTCACACACTTGACACTTTACCAAGGTCAATTTTTCATACTGTTTTTGGCGCGAAATGCGAAAATGGGTAATTCGAGGGTGCTTGCTTAGCATCATCTCGCTTTTATTATGTATACTCTTTCGACAGTCCTCTACTGCTTTGTTATGTCAGTATTTCAGACAGCGAAGAAATAGAAGGCGAAGACTCCGTTTATATAAATCTCTTTGTTGGATTTTTCTAAACCTTGAAATGAAATCGAAATACGAAAAAAGAAAACGCACTATAGATCTTCCTTGACTAGTGTTATATTTAAACGCCAAATTTCCAAAAAAAAATAAATAGCATTTACTTACAAATCAGCAAGCCATCAAGCCATGATTCTAAGAAAGACCACGTTTTTGCTGCCTTGAACACGCAAAGTTGACCTCAGGAAATCTAAACCTCACGCCATCATATTTAATTTCAAATTTCTCTGTTTATTTTATTTGCTTATCTTTGAGGTTTGCCTCGCGATTGGTCATTTTATCTTGGGGTACTTGGAAAACCTACCTATTTGCCTCGCCATAAATTTACCTTGGGGAACATTTTGCTGTGATAATTTTTAGTCTTTTTTTCATAAGCGGGAAATAAGAATGGCGAACAGGCCATGAAAATGACAAAACACCCGGGAAAACAAAATTTCAAAGCACGCGGAAAAACAAAATGACAGAGCACATATTATTTATGATATTTACCAAAAAAACGTCCGCTCTATTTGTGAGTTTCCCGAGGTAAAGAGCCCTTTTACCATGTTAAAAGGACGATGTGTAACGGCAACTATAAATTTGACACACTACACTATTAACCTATTCCGTACTTGAAGCCCTACACCGCTACACAGATCAAGCAATTTATTCCAGTCAAATTTTGTTAATTACATTTTATGCAGTTATTACGAAAAAACTTTCCGTAAAGATTCTCGCATCGCGACTGCATAAAAACACAAAATCCCGCTCCGGCTCTTTCTTGAAATTCCCGCTTACCGCTCCTGTTTCAGCTCCCATCCCGGCCGAATATCACCACATCTTCTTATCTGGGTTACTTAGGGTGAGGTCTGTCTTTGACCTTGTTAAAGGGCAACTCTTGGAAAATTTACCCCGATTTTTTAATTTTTTTCTATAAGTTGTTTATAGCAACAGGAATCTTTAGAAGGTAAAATTTTAAAGATATTGGCCAAAATGAATTTACTACGAATTTTCTTTTACGCCAATTTGGCGGCAAAACATTCGGATTTTGGTACGTCACGTGATGCTACGTCACAGGTGTGGAAGGCAGATTTGCTTTTGCTTCTGATAAAAGAAAACACGCCAAGCTTCTCTTCATAAATGAGAATGGACAAGGAGAGAAAGACCCTATGCTGCTCAATGATGTCCAAGATAAAAAAAAAGGTAGTGCTTCAGTGCTTAAATATGAAAGGAAATAAACTTTAAAAGAGTAAATCATGTGTTTGTGAAACGAAACAAATCCGTCAGATTGATCGGCCGTCTTCTAAGGTCAGCAAATGTACATACAGTGGAACCCCGCCTTACGGCCACCTCGTTAATACGGCCACCTCGTTATTACGGTCACTTTTTTTTTGTCCCGGCAAAATGGCCATACATTTTCTTATAATAAAACCCCGTTTATACGGCCACCCCGTTAATACGGCCAACGGCCACTTTCTGAAATCCCAAACTATACAATCCTTTATAATATTACCCCGCTAATACGGCCACTCGAACCAAATGCCCATTAATAATTGACCAAACGAAACAAATACAGTACTTGAGAAACAATATTGAATGATATTATTTCATTCAAAACGGCTGTTTATCTCTTTGAGCTTTTCTCCTCTTTGTGAACATCTCTTACAGAAAGATTGTTATCAAGGTCCAATAGATTTGTTAGCATTTTGATGTGGCTCTGTTCAATTGTGATATGTATCTGTCAAGACGTCACTTGAAGTAGACCAGTCATGAAATTTGACCCTACCCCGTTTATACGGCCACCCCGTTAATACGGCCAAATTTCCATGGCCCGTTGGTGGCCGTATTAACGGGGTTCCACTGTAGCTTTATAATACGATGCATCCTCTCTTGCACCATATCGTGATAAAGATGCCTTTTGTCTGGAGTAGATAGTAAATTGAAAAAGGTCTGCGAGTGCTGACTCCCATAATTTGTCAGAAATCTCTTCATTTATGAGCAGGAATACTGAGCCTCTATATATCCTATATGTAAGCGAGATCCACGCGTTCGGAAACAGACCGATAAATTTTGATTCTGTTGTTAAGAAATTTGTAGCCACCCTCAGATTTCTCCTGCTGTTAATTGGCAAAATAGAAAGCAATTCCCACCAGCAAATGTAGTGTTTCTTTGAAGTATATGCCTTCGAAAGGCGCGCGTGATTTGCGTGCAGGTCAGTACTGCGCAATAAGAAGCCACTACCCCGCGCGCTAGCAGAGGCGCTCTCGCGGGATATAAAATTATACGAAGAAATGGGGAATCAAATATAAAACAATATCCGGATAACTAAGAGAAGAAGTGTTGCGTGTTCTGTGATTCCTTTTGAGAAACAATTGTTGTAAATTAGGCAACCTGGGGTGTAGCATGAAACCCGGGTATGAAAGCGTGTCACGCTCTTTCCCTTCACCCTCCCTAGCCTGACCACGAAACAGTTTCGTGTGCAGAGTCGAGCAGATGTCAGTTGACGAGATAACTAAAGGAAAACATGCCAAAAGTTGTAAGAAGAGCGCAACGACCATTTCAACTGCAAACGATGAATTAAAACGCAAGCAAACGCGAAAGTAATAAGGAGCCAAACACAGCACAATTTTCGATTTTCGTGGGGGTGCTTTTCGCAAAAAGATAATAAATTGCAAAATAAAAACATGACAACTTAATTATACCGATAAATATAAAATCACGCACTGCAGGGTCGTGTAATAGTCCCGGTGGCAGTAATCAGTTTACAAAATCATTCTACAGTTTTACGCATACAAGCACGAACAACTTTGAACAAAGTTTCCTCGAGGCAAGTTGTTTCAACTACAGAAAGCGCAAACTCCCTTCTCCCAACAAAAGAAGTGAAGAGACCCAGCACGAGCTTTGTCCACATTTAACTGCAAGCCTGAGTATGTCCTAGATAAAATCTGCCGCAGAATTTCGGTAGCTGGCATTTCGCCGGCAGAATTCTTCGTTTTCGAGCAGAATTTAGAAAAATCGGTAACACAAAGGAGACAAAGAATTTAACTTGCGTTTCTGTATTTGCAAGCTTTCAAACGCACAAGATAGATAGTGTACATTAGGCTGAAGCTCAAAACCTATTGTGATAAACATGAGCAAAAATATTTGAAGACCGAATTTAAACAACAAAATGCAGCAAACAGTTTGGTTGTATAAAAGCATGTTTAATTAAGCTTCTCGCGTACATGCAAATAATAACAAGGCTTTTCAGGTTTGACTTAGCTCACAAACAACTGGCCGAGGTAATAGAAAAAGAAACTGTACATTTAGGACTTCAATTCACTCACCATTCGTCGCCGTCGGCGGTGAGGAGGTTCGATATTTTACTCCCTTTCTCTGTCTCGCTGTTTTTCCCTGGAGGCTCAAAACGCCAGGGTTGAAATACCATAGAAGGTTCTTAATCATCCCCTGACATATCCCATCTTATAGCTCTCTAAAAATCAGTGGAGTCGCTGGCAGAAGTTGAGCTCTCACTGCAAGAATTTGAGTCAGTCATGTTCGTGACTTGTTGCGGTTCCACACCTGTGACGTATCACATCTCGGGATCATAATCGAAGCATCCATGGCGAAATGTCACAAAAGCGGTAAAATACGAAGTTTTACGTTAAAATTAACCGGTAAAAAGCTTCTGAATTCAAATGTTTTGCTTCCTGTGTAATTTTGGAAACATTCGGAAGCTTTTACTGAAATATAGTTTTCTTGCCAAGAGTTGCCCTTTAAACTTTTGAGATGTTTGTAAGATAAGTCAAGCTTAAGGCTTTTTTTAGCCCCCTAACGCAGCTGACTTAAAATGATTTTATCTCGGCGTACTGATAAACATTTCTCGATGATCACCAATTCTACTGGCAAGAAGCATGCCATCGCCTCAGTCTTCAGTTGCAAGTGATGTCGAAGTACTTGCTACCAGGCTGGCTACGGCAAACACAAAACGAAAAAACCTCGCGCTAAGTCTGCTGACAGGACTGAGAAAGAAACGCACGAACTTCTTGAAGCGTAGGCCCCCAAATTCAGTAAGCTGTGGGGAGTTTCACAAAGAAAAAAATAAAAATCTGGAACGATATCTATTCTTCATACAAAGAAAGGTCTCCAGAAAGCCAGAGAATGCTACAGCAGGTGAAGAAACGGCAGCAGAATCTAGAGTACGAGTTCAAGCAGTTCAAAGCAGCGATCTCGCTCGACTGGAGAAGATGGAATTCAGAAAATTAAAGAAGGTTTCCCCTATTTCAACATCCTGAGTAAAGAAAGGCGAGAAAGTACGACTCCAGACTGGCATGCAGAGTTCTTTTATTGAAATGTGTGAAAAGAGTATTAGCTTATATGGAACAGGACAACGCAAGATTTGAACGATCAGCTGAAATGTTCCGTGACGCCCAGAGCAGGCAAATGGCACAAACAAACGCCATAGTTGACATTTTTAAAGATTTAGCATCAAAATAATTGTCTTTATCTAATCGTTTATCTTCTGTTATTGAAACGATACATACAATTGTTGTGCAAAACTCACGTAGTAATCATAGTCTTTTTTAGGATGCTCGTTTTTTGTCCAACCTTTTTCAACGCAATTCTCCAACGAACTTTCAACACGCCAAATGCTCGTTCCACTACGCACCGAACTTAAGGTTTTAAACTTTCTTTGCTCCTGAGTCAGGCGTCCTCTGTCCGGATAGGGTTTCACTAGCCAGTTCGTTAGTGAATAGACACTGTCGCCAGCTAAAAGGGGCCTTATTTCTGTTCCATTTATATTGCCTGTTGGACCACTAAGAATTTGCGTTCGCTGCAAGTTCATAAATCAAACACTCTTTCCTAATTGTCTCAATCATTCCATTTAAAAAATGTACAAAAATTTCATCTAATAAAACTGCTCAAATTTAATACATCTCTTTCACTGCTTTACATTCCACGCCGTGATTTTCCATTAAATTAAAGTTCAATTCTGTTCAACTAAAAAGCCATTTATAATAAACACTCCCAACCGACAAACGATTGCAATGAACCAGCAGAAAAGCAAAAAACTTTCAATGCAGCAATATTTTTGAACTCCTACTTATAAACAAAAATTATTTGTTCTTTCACAACACGCGCACGCGCGCACAAAATCCGGCCGCCTCACAAAGCAAATCTTGACATGGCGGGAAAAATATTGACATGGCGGGAAAATTCCGCGGCCTCACAAAGCAAACGCGCATGGAATGCACCTTCTCCCTCTCGCATATTCTCGTGTCGTCATGACAACGTCATGACGACACGAGACAAAAATGAGAAAAATTGCAGAGGCGCTCGGGCCGCGGATGGTTCGTGGAGGTTTACCACTGAAATATTGCCGTTTTGCCGGGGAAAGGATGTAACATTGGGCACTTTTTCGGTATGTATTTATAGAACGACTATCGAAGCCTTTGAATTTGAGGCGTTTTGAGGGGAAGATAGCAAACTTTGAGAATTACAGCTCATTTCATGAACACGGGTCGGCATTATGGCGGTTCGAGTGTGCTACCTTTCGCTTCGCTTAGACTAGTAGGGAGCAATTTTAGAATTAGCATATTATGCTAATTTTCAAAGCTCACATGAATATGTAATATAAGATTGATAAAACAATAAACATTTGACAATTTAAGATCATTTTATTTATTTTCAGTCGTATCCTAAGCTTTGGCTACCTGTGGTATAACGAGTGAACAAGCACAAGCAAGGGCAACTGTAGTCAGGCACGAAAAACCTAGATAATATAAACACGAGAGTTATCACATGAACGAAAGAAACAAAGTAATCGTTTTGGCTTCTAGTTTTCAGCTGCGAATAACTGCGAGTAAAAAGAAGAGCCTTAAAACTCCCACGCAAAAATATTTCAAGTATGATTCGCGTGTGACATTTGAGTGTCACGCCAAAGTCACGCACATTTCCAGTGAAATTTTTGTCGTTTTCAGACCATTACAGTCACTAGTGGCTTTCTTGTAGTGTTTTTAAGATTCAGATAGCCTCACACGATCATATCATACCAAATAAACGGAAAGGAAACAATATTTTAAAAGTTTTGAAATACTTTCCTCGATAGTCCATAGCTAGCGGAAAACCCGTCAGGGGAGGGGTGGGGAAGGATGATGTTGACGGTCAGAAAAGCGTTTCTGTTCAAAATACGACACAAATTAATCAACCAAATGAAAACTATAAAATTTTATAGCCTTTAGTTTGAAGTGATGCGGATATCGTTTGCTTTTAAGATTTTTGGCGCTTTCTTGGTGTTGCGGATCACCAAATGACGTCATCTTTATCATCCCACAGTCTCTTATAGTTATCACTAATCGTTCATGTTATATCGGCGAATTTGTCGGTACCGACAAACCGACATTTTGTGACTTAATTATTCGAGTCTTCGTATGGGCGAACCGACGGACCGACAGACCGACAAAATCTGTCGGTCAATTTGTCGGTACCGACAAACCGACACTTTTTGAATTCGTTATTTGAGTCTTCATACAAGCGAACCGACAGACCGACAGACCGACAAACCGACAAAATTTGTCGGTCAGTTTGTCGGTACCGACAAACCGACAGTTTTTGAATTCATTATTTGAGTCTTCATATAGGCGAACCGACAGACCGACAAACCGACAGACCGACAAACCGACAAAATTTGTCGGTCAATTTGTCGGTACCGACAAACCGACAGTTTTTGAATTCATTATTTGAGTCTTCATATAGGCGAACCGACAGACCGACAGACCGACAAACCGACAAAATTTGTCGGTCAATTTGTCGGTACCGACAAACCGACAGTTTTTGAATTCATTATTTGAGTCTTCATATAGGCGAACCGACAGACCGACAGACCGACAGACCGACAAACCGACAGACCGACAAACCGACAAAATTTGTCGGTCAGTTTGTCGGTACCGACAAACCGACAGTTTTTGAATTCGTTATTTGAGTCTTCATACAAGCGAACCGACAGACCGACAGACCGACAAACCGACAAAATTTGTCGGTCAGTTTGTCGGTACCGACAAACCGACAGTTTTTGACTTAATTATTTGAGTCTTCATATAGACGAACCGACAGACCGACAAACCGACAAAATCTGTCGGTCAATTTGTCGGTACCGACAAACCGACAGTTTTTGACTTAATTATTTGAGTCTTCATATAGGCGAACCGACAGACCGACAAACCGACAAAATCTGTCGGTCAATATGTCGGTACCGACAAACCGACATTTTTGACTTAATTGTGAGTCTTCACATTAGCGAACCGACAGACCGACAAACCGACAAAATCTGTCAGTCAATTTGTCGGTACCGACAAACCGACATTTTTGACTTAATTGTGAGTCTTCACATTAGCGAACCGACAGACCGACAAACCGACAGTTTTTGAATTCATTATTTTAGTCATCGTATACAGGGATGGTCATTGTACACACAAACCGACGGACTACTACTTTTCGCAGACGTACTGTTACTAAAGAGAAATTGTTTGTGTGTGAGCAAACATTTTCGGCTTCATTTCATTAACGAAAAGGCACACAACATTTCTTAGGATTATTGCAAAGATTAAAATATAATTTACAGTCAAAACAGCTCAAGCGTTCCTATCAATGGTGAATTAATGGCTTCATTAACAGAAAATTGATTTCATTCTTTGCTTCAGTATACCATTCTTGAAGGGAATATTTCAATGTTCAAACGGCGACTAGATTCAAATGTCGAGTTTTGATTTGATTGTTGGCTAGCTTCACGCGACGACAGACCGACGGTTAAATAAAGTTAATTTAAGTTTCTGTTTTGTTGTTGCTCAGCACTTTGGAAAACCTCACTTGGGTACACTGTATGAATTTCTTTTCGTTACTGTGAGAACATTTACGGCTAAAGTCGAAACTCAAGTAACTAAAAATGTTATTGCGTGTTCGGTAATGCTGCTCAACTCTTCCCAAGAAATAAGAATTGGAATCTTAATCAACAACAATATTATGTTAATTATCCGCTTAGGCTTAGTTTTCTCAAAATCAATAGTTGAATCGCGATACAAAACTTATTTCGATTTTGAGACGGCAATACCACATTATTTTGAGGGCGTATTGGGCTCCGTTGCTTCGCGACTCCGCCCAATACGGAATATATTTTCTCCCAACTAGCCGTCAACATAATGTGGTATTGCAATCTGAAAATGGCCGATTCGCACTAGCGGACAAGTTTTAAATGTCATGACATTTTTGACAAAAACAAAATTGTCGCGACAAGTCAGAGACATTTTTAAGAAAACAAAAGGTGTAATTATTAGGACAGTAGCTCTGCACGTGCTTCTGGCATCTTGTGCAAACATCAAATAATCAGGCAGGTCCACGTGGTGAAAAATTTTAAAACGATTTGAATTTGAAGTGCGCGTGTACTGATGTTTTTGTGCTCGTGCGGGGAAAATGTCCCAAAAAAACTATGGAGCGATTGCAGTATACCCGGCCCACTTATTTACATATGTCGGAACGCTTTAAGAACGAGGCATAACACAATAGGCACTTTTGTTATTCAATGAGATGCAAAACAGTGGGCCGGGTATTAACCCCGGTATTACCATCATTCCACGACCTCTCCTCGGCACACAAACGTGTTTTGCCGCCTATCGTGGACAAATTTTGCTTGTTGTTTTTTACGAGGGGCGTTGGAATGCGACTTGTCATGAATTGTCCTGCCTCGAGGCAGGACATCGGCCCCTTTGAAGATTTGTCCGTTTTGACAAAATTTGCCCTTGTCCAACAAGTCGTTCGCACTTGTTTTTGCGATTGTGTGACAAAATGTATCGCGCGTGCAACGCGGACCAATCAAAAGACAACTGCTTTTTGTTTTCCTGAATTGTTGGACAAGTTCTTGGTCTCAAAAAACGTATTCGCACTTCTTTTCTGTAATAAGTGACACACAAGTGATGAAATCTACCAATTGTTACAAAATTTGTCCGCTAGTGCGAATTGGCCCTATGTTTGTAAAACAAAAATGTTAATTTCATAATGCTGGCTTCGTGCGACAAAATATCCCTAATTTGCATAAAAACAAAAACTGGGTCAACAGCACTTTCCCAGTATTTTTGAGCCTTTTTAGTGTACTAAAATCTCTCTCGTATTATGAGGGGGTTGAAAAAAGCGAGTGACGAACAAAATGACGAGAAAAGACTGTGTGTTGCCAGAAACTCATAAGGGTTTCTGGCGTGCCATTTGACAGTAGACCAGTTCCAGTCGAAATTATGCAGAGTTTGGTCAAATTCCAATGTGCTCGTCGCGTGAAGCTAGCCAACAATCAAATCAAAACTCGACATTTGAATCGAGTCGCCGTTTGAACATTGAAATATTCCCTTCAAGAATGGTATACTGAAGCAAAGAATGAAATCAATTTTCTGTTAATGAAGCCATTAATTCACCATTGATAGGAACGCTTGAGCTGTTTTGACTGTAAATTATATTTTAATCTTTGCAATAATCCTAAGAAATGTTGTGTGCCTTTTCGTCAATGAAATGAAGCCGAAAATGTTTGCTCACACACAAACAATTTCTCTTTAGTAACAGTACGTCTGCGAAAAGTAGTAGTCCGTCGGTTTGTGTGTACAATGACCATCCCTGTATACGATGACTCAAATAATGAATTCAAAAACTGTCGGTTTGTCGGTCTGTCGGTTCGCTAATGTGAAGACTCACAATTAAGTCAAAAATGTCGGTTTGTCGGTACCGACATATTGACCGACAGATTTTGTCGGTTTGTCGGTCTGTCGGTTCGCCTATATGAAGACTCAAATAATTGAGTCAAAAAGTGTCGGTTTGTCGGTACCGACAAATTGACCGACAAATTTTGTCGGTTTGTCGGTCTGTCGGTCTGTCGGTTCGCCTATATGAAGACTCAAATAATTAAGTCAAAAACTGTCGGTTTGTCGGTACCGACAAATTGACCGACAAATTTTGTCGGTTTGTCGGTCTGTCGGTCTGTCGGTTCGCTTGTATGAAGACTCTAATAATTAAGTCAAAAAGTGTCGGTTTGTCGGTACCGACAAATTGACCGACAGATTTTGTCGGTCTGTCGGTCCGTCGGTTCGCCCATACGAAGACTCGAATAATTAAGTCACAAAATGTCGGTTTGTCGGTACCGACAAATTCGCCGATATAACATGAACGATTAGTGATAACTATAAGAGACTGTGGGATGATAAAGATGACGTCATTTGGTGATCCGCAACACCAAGAAAGCGCCACTTAGCCTCCATTGCAAGCAAGCTAGTTCCAGTCCAATACCAAGAATAAGAAAATGATCTATTTACCTGCTTGATTTGTTGGCCAGCATTCCTTTTATAATGCATATCAGCGCCAGAACTTAGGGGGGTGTGGCAGTATCCTTCCTCAGGAAATTTTTTAAACATAGGTTATTTAGACAGCATTTTATGTGTTTTAAAGACAGTTTGTTAGGAAACAAGGCAGGTAAAAGTGAAGGACATTAGGTAGAATGTATCATTGAAATTAACCTAGAACCACGCAGCTTGGTCCAAAATATACCACGAATCTACAAATAGTGTACCTTCAACCCAAGGACCATATTGAATGTAAATAGTCGAACTGTTTTTAGTAATGCCTACCCCAGTTACACTCCTATCCTTCTTGTCCCAATTTTAAATAGAGCAACCCCACAGACCCCTCCCAACGTCTCTATAGGACAGCTGTCAACCCTAGAAAAACAAATTTCTTAATGAGGAAAGAGATAATGGCCACTAATCGGAGGCTATCCAGCAGGCTAATGGTTTTGCCACTCATAGATCACAATGTTTCGGCTCTGCCCGCACCAATCCCAGGAAGAAAACCCTCCCGAAGCAAGGGTTAAGTAAGGCATTTAACAAAAATAAAAAGGTTGGGTTTAATACCGTCAAATATACAACAGCTTTCAGTCTTGTATTCTGAATGGCTGTTTTTTCTATGGCATGGTATAAAGGTCAAAAGCTGTAATAATACAGAGATGTAACAAAATATTAAAAATGTATGTTCTTTGGTATCAATCCACCAGCATATGTCATGGTCACTCTCAATTTACAGGATATGCAGGATGATGGTAGCTATGCAAATACTATTCTGTGCACACAATCTTAAGGTAAATAAACTTGTTTTAAAGGCCAATTTATTATTGAATACAAGTGAAATGTCAGGCATTTTAAAGATCTTGCTTAAAGTTTCTTAAGAGCCCCCAAATATTGGTTTCTGACTCGACAACAAGGTCGACGAGTCGTCTCGATTCGATCGAATCGACGGAATTTTCAACCCACCTCCCCAGTATAGAACACTAAACATTACGAGTTTTTTCTAAGTGTCCTGCAAATCGACTTCCGGCATGACGACTCGACAACAAGGTCGACGAGTCGTCTCGATTCGATCGAATCGACGGAATTTCAACCCACCTCCCCAGTATAGAACACTAAACATTACCAATTTTTTTCTAAGTGTCTTGCAAATCGACTTCCGGCATGACGACTCGATCACAAGGTCGACGAGTCGTCTCGATTCGATCGAATCGACGGAATTTTCAACCCACCTCCCCAGTATAGAACACTAAACATTACGAGTTTTTTCTAAGTGTCCTGCAAATCGACTTCCGGCATGACGACTCGACAACAAGGTCGACGAGTCGTCTCCATTCGATAAGTATGACCTTTCAACATCGATGAATGGAGTTTACGAAGTGATTTCCAGTTTCTCGAATCGACAGATACCTAACACGAATCGACTCACTTTGGGTGTATTGGACAACCCTCAGCAATCGTAGAAAAGATGGGATAAAGTTTCAGGTTCAGCATTGCAAAAAGTACACAGATCATCCGTTTTGTAGCCAATTTTAAATAATTTGGTGTTCGTGTAAAGAATAGAGTTTATAACTTTGTATTGGAAGGCTTTCACATATGATTCAATTGCAACTAAGTGCGGCAATGCAAAGATTTGTTTGATTTGGTCCGTTGTAAAGTTGAAGTCATTCTGCAATTTAGATATTATATTTGGTGGTTTTGCTTTTTCTGAAACTAGTGGGGAGTAATAATCTTTTGATCTTTTAACTGTAACGTCAAAGATATTGTTCTCAATTGAAAAAGAAGGGGATTCGGTTGATACAATTACATTATTAGTTTTTAAATGTGAAGGTATAGAATATCGGAGGCCTGCCCATTGAAGAAAGTTGGTTTTGTAAATCTCTCGCCTTCAATGTTTTAATTCGTCGACGCAATCACCCTAAACTGTGCATGATGCTGGGTAAAAAAATGGATTCTCAAAATGTTATTTTTTTATTTTTGAAACTGAAACATCTAAAATGAAATCTTACTCGATAATTTTATTTTCTACTTGAACTTCTCAAAGAACGTCTGACGTTGCGTTTCACGGACATCCGGTTTTTGTTTTCAAAGCTAACAGTATTAAATAAGCTTGACAATAAAGTTCACTCCATATACAAGAAATACTAGCCAAGGAATACGTGTTGGTCTTTATTAGTCATTTATTTCAACTGGCATTGGCGTGGTGAGTAACACTTGTCTTGTATTGTACGCTTTTTATAATTACAGCATAATGTCTTTGTTTAGCCATGAGATATAAACATGAAACTATCCTTTGTTGTTACAAGTTACAAGTGAAATGTGTCAACGTAGCTTAAAAAAATATCGTGGTGATAGCTTATTCACTATTTATTAGTAAATGGTCACTCACTCCCGCGTTAAAGGCTTTGTCGTCATATTTTAAGTCATTTTTCTGATGCACAAATTTTCTTTGAAATTGAAGAAAACTTCAAAAAATATTAGAGAGGTTAAGCTTCACGTTTAGTTTTCCCGCGAACGGCAAAAAGGAAACTTTTACCGTTTGCCGTTTATCGCTCAGTACGTCAAAGTGAGTAGTTTGGTGTTTGGTGTGAGTCAGTAAATTATTTTCCATTTTACTGATGGATTTATTCATTAATTAGAGAAAAAATAAGAAGAATCAGCACCATTCTGACGTTTGCCGTTTGCCGTTAGAACGTGAAGCTTAAACTCTCTATTATATATATATATATATATATATATATATATATATATATATATATATATTTATATATATATATATATATAGAGGATATTACACGGTAGCGAGAAGATATGAATTTTATGTTCGAGTGGCAGAAGCGATATCTCACGAGTGAGCGCAGCTAACGAGTGAGATGTCGTTTTTGCCACTCGAACATAAAATTCATTTCTTTGAGCGTAATGTTCTTTTTATTATATGGAGACCAGATGTAATTGAAATTGCCGATTTTTATTTCATTGTTTTCGAAAAATCGAGCAAGTTTTACATATCACTGTTCGCCTTCACAGAAAATACAAAGCACCCGTGTTCAGGATATAGAAACACCATACTGAATTCCAATCAAACGAATGAAGCCTCGTTATTGGAGCAACGTTTATTTTCTAGGTTATATCGCACAATATCTGCTTAACTACAAATCTTCCTAGTCACAGCATAGAGAGGCTATGATATAGACGAAACTAGATTTACAAACACTCCTAAGGCAGCCACACACGGGAGAGGGGGGGGAGGGGGGGGGGGGCGCAAAATTAGTTTAAATCGCGTAGTATCCGCTATATTACAAACTTAATATTTCCTAGCCACAGCGTAGAGAGAGTGGTTATGATACAAACGAAACTAGATTTAATTGACTTCCAGGAGGCATACTAATACTGCCTGGAAAACTAAGAAATTCATGGAATATTTTGTCAACTAAATATCGTAACACGTAAGAACTGAAAACATCACTGACTTTTGACTTGAATCCGATGCGGCAATGTCTTGACGGCCGATAGTTTTCAACTGCTTTTGTTTTCTTCTTTACAACATCTTGCACACTTTGTGAAATTCCTTGCGAAGAATTCTCTCTAAAAGCCTTCAAGTCGTCAAGGTTTCCATTAACATGTTCTCAGTCGTCCTTGAGTTTTTCGGAAAACTCATTCTTTTTCGTCGCTTAATTAAATAAATTAAACCTGCTTGTCGATGCTTGCTCACAACAAACCTGAACGGCACAAGAAACCAAGTTCATTCAACAGAGTAGAAATGGCGCGAATCGTGACGTCAATGAGCGATATGACACTCGCAAGCGTGTCACACGGAAAATACGACACTCGGGTCCCGGATGGAGTGGCGTAAGGAATCTACGAGTGGTTTAGTTCCCAGTAAAATACTCTCGTCCATATAATAAATATATATATCGAAACTGTGCTGTCAAGGGCGGATGACGAACGAAAAACTTGGAATGTCAATTTGCAAAACATGCCTTGTCACTGTAATAAAAGAATCACGTTCTATAATAGGTTCGCGGATCGACGGTTTTGTCCTTGAAAGGGCGCACGGATTGCAGACGATAGCTACAAACAGAGCGGAATTAATTCGCGGATTTCCAAATTCGACGCATTTTTGGGTCACATGCACACTAATCAAACTTCGGATTTCAGATCTTTGCAGGCCTTCCTTGGCCTTGGTCGCGTTTTGTCCATTTTGTTTTCGGACGAGACTCATGCTAACCTTAAATCTTGTTACGCTGGAATTGACGCATAAACAAGACAGACAAGTAATGATACCAAAATTCATGATAAGATTACCATAAACTATGACAACATCTACCACGGTTCGGTACAGTGAAATTGTACATGCAACAAAAGGTTTTCAACTAATGCAGATCCGGATTTGAGCGAAAGTGCTCAATGGTAAAACCAGAGCTGTTATAACATAGATTTATGGAGTCGGACTAGTTCAAAACCATTTAATCGCTACTCTGAGTTTCATGCCTCATGCGAGGCAATCATCAGGCGACTGCCAGAAAAAAACGGTTACATGTAAAGATATACAAATTTGAAAATAGAGAACAATGAGTACTTGCGTGACATGTCAAGATGTTATTGGACGAAAAAAAAATCTATATTAAGCTAACACGGTATTTAACAAGAATTTCTTAGAGTGTCTACTGATCGAAGTCAGTTCGCTTCTATGATTAAGTGTTGACATTTCTGGTTTGCAAATTATAAAATATTTCTCACAAAGGCACAGATTACATTTTTTGTTGATATTAGAATACGATCGTGCTTGTCTTATTTTCCGCCATCTAATCTCGTAGTTGATTTTCCGGTCCTTTAGACTCCATATATATTTGCTGAGCTCGGTTGCATTTTTGTAGCGTTCGTTTCTGAAGGAGCATGTATGGTTTCGGTACCGTTCTTTAAATGTGGTGTCACAAAGACCGATGTAGGTCTCCTTCGACTGCGGGGTGGTGACCTCTGCTTGGTAAACAATGTTCCGCTCTTTGCAATTTCCTTCAAGTGGACAATTGCGGAAAAAGAGACGAATGCCCTTTAAAAGGAACTTGTCTCTCCAAGGACATTATTTATCAAGCAACGGTGACGTCATCCAACAACAAAAGTGAAACCTATGTAGGATTAACCGCCACTGAATTCAAAACAAGATGGAGAAATCATCAGACATCCTTCAAAAACGAAAAATGCAAGAACAACACCGAACTTAGTAAATATGTCTGGGAACTAAAGTGCAAAAAAGAAAGTTACACAATTGGGTGGAAGATCCTTGGAAAAGCGAAGCCATACTCAAATCTCACCAGAAAATGCCAGCTATGCATCGCAGAAAAGCATTTTATCATCACGAAACCGGAGCTGGCAACGTTGAACAAGCGTAATGAACTCGTTTCGACATGTAGGCACAAAAGAAAGTTTCTCCTAAGATACAATTTAACGAGTACGGCAATTGCTTCTTAGCGCGCGCATGTTGATACAGATAGCGCGTGCATAAGTTTTCAATTTTGTTAACGCATAACGCATCTTGCGCGATCATATTGTTTGTGTGCATCTTTCTGGCATCAGTGTATATGGAGGATAACTGATGAGTGGGTCAACCTCGCGTTGACCTACGAAACATTATTGTATTAAAATCCATATGAACTCAACACCGGAGTAGTTTTGCTACACAATCTATTATAAAAGCTCCTTCATTGTAGAGCACTATCTTGGATTCGACGGTGACCATTAGCTGAACTATATATATATAGCTTACAGTCAAACCGGATGTTCTTTTGATGGGAACTCTGCAATGTTGTGGTGCAATGTTCCAATATTGATTGGGCGTTTGCTCTACCCAACTTGCAACTTTCAATTCAAATTTGATTGAGCAAGTTGCAAAGGTAGTTTTCATTTTCCCTGTATAGAACGTAACAATTCCACAGGTTTAGTTCAGATTGCCAAACTGGGAAACCAGAACTTGCTATAGCAAACTTGAATTGAAAGTTGCAGAAATCCTTCTCTGTTTCTCAAACGAAATGCACCGCGTGGAATCATTTATCCCTTGCAAACACAGAAAGCTAATAATGCACCATAAATTAAGAATAAACCTATAGATCTGTAAGCATGCAAGGTTGTTAAAATTGGGGAGGGTTGAAAAAAGAATAATAACGAGACGAACTTCAAAACTTATAATATTTCAAAGTTTGTGACGAGGAAATGAATGTGAGAAATGAACAGACAAAGGAATTCACTGCTGAAGCTGTTTTCTTACATAGCTTGATATAGTAAGACTTTTAACTGAAGAAAAATGATTTAATTTGTGACTCATAATCCAAAAAAAAAAAAATAAAAGCCAGTACTCCAAAACGTGGGGAATATTTTCATTGTGAAGAACGTTTTTAGGTGCAGCTGCTACCGCTAGGAGCTAAGACTAAATAATCGACAAGTCGTAGAGAAAGCCATGTGTCATACCTGAAAGAAAACCAATCAGAAAATTATTTAACACTGTAGTTTCAATTATATTTTATGAAGTTTTGTTATTGTTACATATCTCAGATCAAAGGTAATGCGACAGCAATCGATGGCGAGCCCGTCACAGACAACTACGACACGTATACATTACATCAGTTATATATATATATATATATATATATATATATATATATATATATATATATATATATATATATATATATATATATATATATATATATATATATATATATATATATAGGCAGTTGTGGAAAACGAGGACGGACAACTTCGAGCGAAAACAAATATATATACAGTAAAAAATCTAAAAAAAGTTTAAAAATTTAATAAAAATAGACGTTTCGGTCAAAGACCTTCATCAGTTGCAGTGCAAGTGAATAAAAAATTACAATATCCTTAAATAAGTTTACAGTATAAAAAATGACATAATATTACAAAGATGATTACATAACAGGGCGTGGTAACACATGAAAACGAAAAAATTAACCAATGATTAACAATCGGTGATTACTAAGCGAGATACTATGACAATGCGGTACAAAACTCAGGAAACACAAAACAAATAAGAATAAATAATCAAATACAATACAAATAAGATTAAAAAAAAAAAGTAACGTGATTCATCGAGTTAGCTGAAAGTGTGAAGGGACCCGCGTGTGAAATATTCAATATTCAAAAAAGGCGGTCCCAGGTAAAACTTGTGACAAAATCCCCAAACAAAGCCCTTGAAACTATGCCGCAGCAAGGCACAACAGGCGCCCTGAACAGGGCCCTTAAACAACAATGTAATAAATTCCCCGATGGGGGCCCCTGAGAAAACCTAGCGCTAACAAAGCTAACAAGATCCAAGGTCAGGGCCTTTGAACAACTAAACCAAGATAACCGCCAAATTTGCGAGTTATTTTTGCGCTAATTGTAGTTTATTCTTTTTTTCGAGTGGAATTCCTGACGTTTATTCAAGCCAAAGGGTGCCAGAGAGAACAACTGTGCACTCCAATATGTCTCTTTAGTGATTAAAAGCTTTTCGATGTTGCTAGAATTGTTTGCATTTATCTGCACTTGATCAATACACTGGAAAGAAAAGTCGTTTAAGTCGTGCGGTGTTCTGTTGAAATGCACCGCTACCTCACAAGTCTTTTTCTTGGTCAGCATAGCAGACTTGTGGTTGCGAAATCTAACTCTAAAATCTGTTGTTGTAGAGCCAATGTATTGTAAATTACATTTCTTACACGAAGCCAAATAAATGACATTTTTTGAATCACAAGAAAGTTTCGATCGTATCTTATAGCTCTTGCCTGTTTGAAAACTCTGGAAAGAAGTTGATTCGACAAAGTAATTGCGACAGAGGTCGCATCTTGTTCTTTTACATTTAAAGCAACCCTTAACCTCAACAACCTCTTCAACTTCAGTGTTAGAGCCATAACGAGATGGCGCTAACAACTCCTTAAGGTTTTTGGATCTTCGAAAAGAGGCTATGATGGAATTTGGCGGGAAAAGTTCTTTTAATTTGGGGTTGGATTCCAAAATACCTAGGTGTTTTCTGATGATGCGACCAACATCAGGTAAATTTGGATTAAATGTTGTTACGAATGGAAACAATTTCTTCTCAGCTTTGGCACGAGTTCTAAGTAAATCGGTTCTAGATGTAGTTGAGGCTTTAGAAAATTGATCTTCCACTAGTTTTGTGGGATAACCCTGATTGACTAGATAACCCTTATATTGGGGTTATATAAGGCCTTGCTGCGGCATAGTTTCAAGGGCTTTGTTTGGGGATTTTGTCACAAGTTTTACCTGGGACCGCCTTTTTTGAATATTGAATATTTCACACGCGGGTCCCTTCACACTTTCAGCTAACTCGACGAATCACGTTACTTTTTTTTTTTTAATCTTATTTGTATTGTATTTGATTATTTATTCTTATTTGTTTTGTGTTTCCTGAGTTTTGTACCGCATTGTCATAGTATCTCGCTTAGTAATCACCGATTGTTAATCATTGGTTAATTTTTTCGTTTTCATGTGTTACCACGCCCTGTTATGTAATCATCTGTAATATTATGTCATTTTTTATACTGTAAACTTATTTAAGGATATTGTAATTTATTATTCACTTGCACTGCAACTGATGAAGGTCTTTGACCGAAACGTCTATTTTTATTAAATTTTTAAACTTTTTTTAGATTTTTTACTGTATATATATTTGTTTTCGCTCGAAGTTGTCCGTCCTCGTTTTCCACAACTGCCTACAAATTTCATTACTCGAGGTTTGGAGTACGAATCCTTCTGGCGCGTGGCATCCCTGTTGGCTCGAAGCATCTTAACCTTTACAACAATGTCGAGTAAATAATTCTAAAATACATCCCTTCTAGGGTTCCTGCTGCAGAAGAAATCGTCACTATTTAAACCCTGTGGGTAAATAGACCTAAGCCGGTAAGCCCACTGGGCCTCCCGTTCCCTAAGATGTTGTTCCCCCGTACATTTGTCAATTAGTTGAACTCTAACATCATCTAAACCATTATGATCAGACTGATTGAAATGCTTATAAACAATGTCATCCTTTAACTGACCATCAGAAGATAGCCTTCTGTGTGCATTAAGCCTAGATTTTTGGTTATTAAACCTAGTTCTAAATTTATTGATGGTAGATCCTATGTACTGCATTTCACATTTTGCGCATGACAACAAGTAAACCACGTGATCTGAATTACAGTCTAACTTAAAATTAATAACGAAGTCTCTCTCAGTAACCCTACTTTTAAAACCGATGCCCTCGATCAGGAAGTCACAAACCTTACAACATCTATCCCCGCAACCTCTACAACCCCTATCAGGTACAGGACTCGGTGTTTTAAGATCAGAGTGGACCAAAATGTCCTTAAGGCACTTAGGCCTTCGAAACGCCACCATGGGCACCTCCCCTATGGCTTCCTGGCAACGTCTAGAGGACTGCAAAACAGGTTGAAGCCTGTGTAAAATCTTGGCAACATTGGGAAGCGCTGGATGAAAAGTAGCCGCCAATGGAATTCGTTGATTACTAACTGGCTGTTTATCTCTAAGGGTATCTTCCCTTGGAATCCTCCTGGCCCGATCTATCTCCCTATTAACATACTCAGCGTTATAACCTCTCTTAATTAAATACCCGCAAAACTCCTTAGCCCGTTTTTCAAATAAGTCTTCCTTAGAACAAATGCGGCGTATCCTGAGTGCCTGACCAAAGGGAATACCATTTTTACACGAGTTAGGGTGGCACGAGGTATGAAACAAATATTGGTGCTTATCTGTAGGTTTACTAAATAAATCCGTAGAGATAACCCCGTTATTTAACATAACATTAACATCCAAAAAGTTTACCTGACTGTGCGACCAATTAAAAGTGAATTTAATGGTATCATGAAACGAGTTCATGAGTCCCATAAATTCCTTTAGACTTTCCTCCCCCTCCGTCCAAATGACATTTGGACGGAGGGGCACGTTGAACGTGCATGGAACGTGGTCTCCCGGGAAATTTTCTTTCAAAACGGAGTTATAGGCTTCCCCTACCTTGTCACCTTGAAAGAAAATTTCCCGGGAGACCACGTTCCATGCCACATAAATCACATCTTCGATTGCCGTGTTGCCAGCATGGTTGTCCTGATGGTGTAGTGGATATCACACCCGACTAGTATGCGGGGGGACGTGGGTTCAAATCCCACTCAGGGCGAATTTTCTTTCAAAAATTTATATATATATATATATTCAGTTTATATATATATATATATATATATATATATATATATATATATATATATATATAGTGGCGTGACATGCAAAGATATGATTGGTTAAGCTAAGTGAGTACGGTTTTTAACAGGAATTTCTTAGAATGTCTACAAGTAGTCATCAGTTCGCTTCTATTGTTCAGTGTTGACATTTCGGGTCGACAAATAATAAAATATTTTTCCCACAAACACAAATTACATCTCTTGCTTGAATTACAATATGATCGGGCCTGTTTAACCTTACGCCATTTGATGTTGTACACAATTTTCCTTTCTTTAAGGCTCCAAATATATTTACTTAATTCGGTTGCTTGTTTGTACCGCTCGTTCCTAAATGAGCATACATGGTTTCTATATCTTAACTTGAAACTTGTGTCGCAAAGTCCAATGTATGTCTCACTTGAGGTTGGTGTCGTGACCTCGGCTTGATAAATGATGTTTTGATCGTTGCATCTTCCGTCCATGGGGCACGTGCGTGAGTTCCGGTAGTTACAATTTCTATCATTGGTGGGATCAGATTTATTAATTTGAGCTTTGTTGTGGTTGGATATGATTGTTTTGATATTATTCATGCAGCTATAGCTCAATTTAAGCGTGTTCCGGTTAAAAATTTTGTGCAGTGGATTTGATTTAGGAAAGTGTTGATCAATGAGAGAAAGGAAGCACTTTCCTACGCTCGTTTTGACATTGTTGCTGAAAGGTGGATTGTACCAAAGAATATTTCTGGGACGGTTCCTCCGTGATGGCTGCGTCTCGTTGCGTGACTCTTTGTAAGAGAGGTTGTAATTATAGCCACTTTTATTGAGTGCTTCTTGGTACAGGGGTTTGGCGTTGTCAAAGCATTGTCGGTCTGAATTGACAACGCCAAACCCCTGTACCAAGAAGCACTCAATAAAAGTGGCTATAATTACAACCTCTCTTACAAAGAGTCACGCAACGAGACGCAGCCATCACGGAGGAACCGTCCCAGAAATATTCTTTGGTACAATCCACCTTTCAGCATGAATGTTAAAACGAACGTAGGAAAGTGCTTCCTTTCTCTCATTGATCAACACTTTCCTAAATCAAATCCACTGCACAAAATTTTTAACCGGAACACGCTTAAATTGAGCTATAGCTGCATGAATAATATCAAAACAATCATATCCAACCACAACAAAGCTCAAATTAATAAATCTGATCCCACCAATGATAGAAATTGTAACTGCCGGAACTCACGCACGTGCCCCATGGACGGAAGATACAACGATCAAAACATCATTTATCAAGCCGAGGTCACGACACCAACCTCAAGTGAGACATACATTGGACTTTGCGACACAAGTTTCAAGTTAAGATATAGAAACCATGTATGCTCATTTAGGAACGAGCGGTATAAACAAGCAACCGAATTAAGTAAATATATTTGGAGCCTCAAAGAGAGGAAAATTGTGTACAACATCAAATGGCGTAAGGTTAAACAGGCCCGATCATATTGTAATTCAAGCAAGAGATGTAATTTGTGTTTGTGGGAAAAATATTTTATTATTTGCCAACCCGAAATGTCAACACTGAACAATAGAAGCGAACTGATGACAACTTGTAGACATTCTAAGAAATTCCTGTTAAAAACTGTACTCACTTAGCTTAACCAATCATATCTTTGCATGTCACGCCACTAGGCATTGTTCTGTATTTTCAAATTTTGTATATCTTCAAATGTGTCCGTTATTTTTGGCAGTTGCCTGATGATTGCTTCGCAAGAAGTATGAAACTCTGAGTAGCAATAAATGTCTTCGACCAAATAATCCAACTCTGCAAATCTGTATATATATATATATATATATATATATATATATATATATATATATATATATATAGCTCGGATCGACGGATTTGTGTACCCCTATTCAACCCTCTCCTCTGTTTTTTTAGTAACACTGAAACTTATACATTGAAGAAGGCGTCATGAACAACATAGAAGATGTCATAGAAGCCATCGGTATAACCTTATTTGTTGCCATTTTCCTTTCCAACACCGGTCGTGCACTAAAAGCCATCGAGTTATGCATGGAAAGCTTGATTATGCTAAACAAGAAAGCGCCGAGTATAAAACAGCAATTTGGCAAATTACTTGACACGATTTATGGAGCAATCTACGAAACAATGTTCAAAGGTTACAGCCTTATCCACGATAACACAAGTGCTATAACATATGGCAAGAAACTTCTCGCCTTTTACTGCGAGTGTGGTGACACAGTCTCCGAAGGGAAACTTAGAATAAAGCTGGCGCAAAAATATCTGAGTCAATGTAAGTATGTAGAGGCTAAAGAACTAACTGAAAAAGCAATCACTATTATGAGGGAAACTGGGGACAAAAGAGAAGAAGCAATCGCATATCAAACCCTGGGAACTGTGTTGAAATCTCTTGGTGAATATGCTAAGTCTAAAGAATGTCTCGAGAAATCAATTGCGATCAGCATGGAAATTGGCGACAGAGCAGCAATAGCAGCAAGTTACGAAAACTTAGCAAAAGTGTTTAAATCTCTCGGTGACTTTGTCAAGGCTAAAGAATATTTCAAGAAAGCACTTGCGATCAACATGGAAATTGGTGACAAAGCAACAATAGCAACAAGTTACGGACAACTAGGAACTGTGCTTCAATCTCTCGGTGACTGTGTCAAGGCTAAAGAATATCTCGAGAAAGCACTTGCGATCAACATTGAAATTGGTGACAGAGCAGTAACAGCAGCAAATTACATACACCTAGGAACTGTACTTGGATCTCTCTGTGACTATGTCAAGGCTAAAGAATATCTCGAGAAAGCACTTGAGATCAGCATGGAAATTGGTGACAGAGCAGCAATAGCAGCAAATTACGGACATTTAGGAACTGTTTTTAAATCTCTCGGTGACTATGTCAAGGCTAAAGAATATCTCGAGAAATCACTTGCGATCAGCATGGAAATTGGTAACAGAGTAGCAATAGCAGCAAATTACGGACGGCTAGGAACTGTATTTAAATCTCTTGGTGACTATGTCAAAGCTAAAGAATATCTAGAGAAAGCACTTGCGATCAGCATGGAAATTGGTAACAGAGCAGGAGAAGCAGCAAGTTACGGAAACCTAGGAGCTGTGTTTCAATCTCTCGGTGACTATGTCAAGGCTAAAGATAGTTACGAGAAAGCTCTTGCGATCAACATGGAAACTGGTAACAGAGCAGGAGAAGCAAGCTGTTACGGAAGCCAAGGAAATATGTTCGTATCTCTCGGTGAATATGTCAAGGCTAAAGAATATCTCGAGAAATCACTTGCGATCAGCATGAAAATTGGTGACAGAAAAAGAATAGCAGCAAATTACATACACCTAGGAACTGTGTTTGAATCTCTCGGTGAATATGTCAAGGCTAAAGAATATCTCGAGAAAGCACTTGCGATCAGCATGAAAATTGGTGACAGAAAAAGAATAGCAGCAAATTACATACACCTAGGAACTGTGTTTGAATCTCTCGGTGAATATGTCAAGTCTAAAGAATGTCTCGAGAAATCAATTGCGATCAGCATGGAAATTGGCGACAGAGCAGCAATAGCAGCAAGTTACGAAAACTTAGCAAAAGTGTTTAAATCTCTCGGTGACTTTGTCAAGGCTAAAGAATATTTCAAGAAAGCACTTGCGATCAACATGGAAATTGGTGACAAAGCAACAATAGCAACAAGTTACGGACAACTAGGAACTGTGCTTCAATCTCTCGGTGACTGTGTCAAGGCTAAAGAATATCTCGAGAAAGCACTTGCGATCAACATTGAAATTGGTGACAGAGCAGTAACAGCAGCAAATTACATACACCTAGGAACTGTACTTGGATCTCTCTGTGACTATGTCAAGGCTAAAGAATATCTCGAGAAAGCACTTGAGATCAGCATGGAAATTGGTGACAGAGCAGCAATAGCAGCAAATTACGGACATTTAGGAACTGTTTTTGAATCTCTCGGTGACTATGTCAAGGCTAAAGAATATCTCGAGAAATCACTTGCGATCAGCATGGAAATTGGTAACAGAGTAGCAATAGCAGCAAATTACGGACGGCTAGGAACTGTATTTAAATCTCTTGGTGACTATGTCAAAGCTAAAGAATATCTAGAGAAAGCACTTGCGATCAGCATGGAAATTGGTAACAGAGCAGGAGAAGCAGCAAGTTACGGAAACCTAGGAGCTGTGTTTCAATCTCTCGGTGACTATGTCAAGGCTAAAGATAGTTACGAGAAAGCTCTTGCGATCAACATGGAAACTGGTAACAGAGCAGGAGAAGCAAGCTGTTACGGAAGCCAAGGAAATATGTTCGTATCTCTCGGTGAATATGTCAAGGCTAAAGAATATCTCGAGAAATCACTTGCGATCAGCATGAAAATTGGTGACAGAAAAAGAATAGCAGCAAATTACATACACCTAGGAACTGTGTTTGAATCTCTCGGTGAATATGTCAAGGCTAAAGAATATCTCGAGAAAGCACTTGCGATCAGCATGGAAATTGGTGACAGAGCCACAATAGCAGTAACTTACGGAAGCCTAGGATCTGTGTTTCAATCTCTCGGTGACTATGTCAAGGCTAAAGATAGTTACGAGAAAGCTCTTGCGATCAACATGGAAACTGTTAACAGAGCAGGAGAAGCAAGCTGTTACGAACGCCAAGGAAATATGTTCGTCTCTCTCGGTGAATATGTCAATGCTAAAGAATATCTCGAGAAATCACTTGCGATCAGCATGGAAATTGGTGACAGAGCAGCAATAGCAGCAAATTACGGACAGTTAGGAACTGTTTTTAAATCTCTCGGTGACTATGTCAAGGCTAAAGAATATCTCGAGAAATCACTTGCGATCAGCATTGAAATTGGTGACAGAGAAAGAATAGCAGCAAATTACATACACCTAGGAACTGTGTTTGAATCTCTCGGTGACTATGTCAAGGCTAAAGAATATCTAGAGAAAGCACTTGCGATCAGCATGGAAATTGGTAACAGAGCAGGAGAAGCAGCAAGTTACGGAAACCTAGGAGCTGTGTTTCAATCCTTCGGTGACTATGTCAAGGCTAAAGATAGTTACGAGAAAGCTCTTGCGATCAACATGGAAACTGGTAACAGAGCAGGAGAAGCAAGCTGTTACGGAAGCCAAGGAAATATGTTCGTATCTCTCGGTGACTATGTCAAGGCTAGAGAACATATTGAGAAAGAACTTGCGATCAACAGGAAAATTGGTGACAAAGCAGGGGTAGCAAGCAGTTTCAGAACGCTTGGAAATGTTTATCTAGGTCTTAGAAAATATAGAGAGAGTAAAGAGCATCTGAAGAAAGCACTCACCATCACAATTAACATTGGTGACAGAGCCAAAGAAGCAGTACTTTATCAAAGCCTTGGAGAGGTAGATTACCTTCTTGGAGATGGTTTCAAGGCTAAAATGTTTTACGAAAAGTCACTTGCAATCGCAGTTGAAATTGGTGACAAAGATCTTGAAGAAGGCAGCTACTTACGGCTAGGAATGGCGCTTTACTTGCTCGCTGATTACGTCTCAGCCGAAGAATATCTTGACAAGGCACTTTCAATAAGTAAAGATATTAAACATGGTGAAGCTGAGTTTCATTGTTATTGTTATCTTACACTGACGAAGCTATCGCAAAAAAAGTTCGACGAAGCTTATTGCGATCTCTTACGAAGTATTGAAAAAAGTGAAGAAATGCGAGGTTTTAATACAGACAACGATGAAATCAACATATCTTTCGCGGACATGCATGATTTTCCCTACAAGTGCCTCAGTGAATTGTTTTGTAACGCTGGAAGTCCTAACGACGCTCTATATGCTGCAGAGCTGGGACGGGCTAGAGCCCTAGCAGACCTGATGGCAACTCAGTACTCCGCTGAAATAGACATTTCAACAAAGCCGCAATCGTGGATTGGCCTTGAAAATGTCATGACAAAACAAACCAATTGCTCTTGTCTGTACATTTCTTATCGTGCTCAAAGTGTATTTCTGTGGATTATCAAGACAAGCGGAGTCATTTCTTTCCGGAAAAAGAGAGTGGATAAAAATACTCTTTACAAGACACTAGCACAGCCAGCTAAAGATTTGGATGAATTTTTTGCTATCATGGCTAAAAGGTTTCGCAGCTTTGGTATTTTGCCGGAGGAGGTTTGCGAAGATCGTTCTTTAAATGACATAGAGCCGGCTGAAACTGATTCTTCTCAGGAGGAGAGCCACGCAGCTTTGCGACAGGGAGAGGATGAGGAAAATCCCGAACCGAGCCTAACTTTGTTCCACGAAATGCTCATCAATCCTGTGTCCGACTTACTTGAAGAGCCTGAAATCATCATTGTTCCCGATCGCAACTTGTACCGTGTTCCATTTGCAGCTTTACTCGATAAAAATGGAAAGTGTTTATCAGAGACTTTCAGGATTCGCATCGTTCCTTCACTTACGACTCTCAAGCTCATTCAGGACAGCCCTGTAGACTATCACAGTCAGACTGGTGCTCTGATAGTGGGTGACCCTGATGTTGGTCATGTGATTTTCCACGGACGTCTCTACAAAAATTTTTATCCATTGTCTGGTGCAAAAGAGGAAGCAGAAATGATTGGACGGCTGCTGGGCGTTCAACCTTTGTTAGGGAAGCACGCAACGAAGCAGGCGGTACTTCAAAGAATAGCTTCTGTGAGTCTGATACATTTTGCTGCACATGGCGATGCTGAAAGGGGAGAAATTGCGCTTGCCCCTGCAGGCTCCACTACTGAGATTCCACAAGAAGACGAATACCTTTTGAAAATGGCTGACATTTCAAAAGTTCAACTGCAAGCTAAACTGGTAGTACTGAGCTGCTGTCACAGTGGCCGTGGACAAATTAGGGCGGAGGGAGCTGTTGGAATCGCTCGTGCGTTCTTAGGATCTGGTGCACGCTCAGTGTTGGTGGCACTTTGGGCCTTAGAAGACAGCGCAACAAAGCAGTTCATGAGTTGTTTCTACGAGCACCTTGTTCGCGGGGAAAGCGCCAGTGAATCTCTTCACGAGGCTATGAAGTGGATGAGAGATAACGGCTTTACCAAAGTTTCCGAGTGGGCACCGTTTATGCTGATTGGAGATAACGTGGCATTTGGCTTCAGAAAATTAAAGCAAGTTGAACATAGCGAAGAAAACATTTCATGATTTTGGTTAGTTAGCTTTCGGTGTGAGTTAAAAAAGTTTAAAGTATCTTTCATTTCATTACAACTTATGAAGTCAGGTTCAAAATGTTACCGTGTCGCTTCAACTAAATTCCTGTTGTTGAGATATTTGCTAAAGCCAAAACATTTGTTCGGAGGTGATCAGATCACTTATTTTTGTGATTTTTCCACCAAATTAAAGTGGAGGGAGGGGGGGGGGGGGGGGGGGGGGGGTGTAAGGGAGTGGAAGGGGATGGAACAGTTCCAAAACTAGCTCTAACTTTTCGTTTGTCCAAAACCGTACCGGATCGAAACCGGGTAAGCGATAGGGATAGCAAGTCCTGTAGGAACCGAAAAGCCTATCCAGGTCGGTTTCTCATTGGTTGTGATCGGTGTCTATCGCTTCTTTTAAAGGAAAACGCTCCTTTCGGTGGGGGTGGGGGGTGGGGGCTTTACTCTTGGGCTGCATAAAGTGTTTCTGGGCCGATCCATTTACTATAATCGTGCCAAATGTGAGAACAAGCCCAATGATGAATGTGTGAAGAATTGGGAGAGAGAAAAAACGCAATCTCCAGATACAGACCTGTACCAGTCTCTATCTATGTCTTCTTTGTGCGTGATTGGTTACGAGGTGGGCGGAGGCACGCCGGGAGTTACGGGAAGACACGAAGGATTCTGTCCCTTGGTCTCTTCCTCTGACTTCTCGTCCGCCTTCATTCACTCTAGTTTTCAGTTCTCTCGCGCACCAAAAACATGCAACTAGCGACTGGGCACATGTCTGCTTGTTGATTTGCGAGAAATGTTTATTGAAATCTTTTTGATGAAGAAAATACATAACTGGACACATAAAGTCGAACATAATAAACTTATTAATCATACAGTTATTATAGGAAAAGAACTATTTCATTGTTAGATGTAAGATTGTTAAGCGGAGCTTGACTCCAGGAGGGAATTCCACTAGGTATGGTCGTCGTTTCGCTTAGAGGTGCTAGTTACCAACTTTGGTCTCACTTGGGAGTTCATGACAAAACGCAAATATTTTTTTCCCGATAGAGATTTTGTTCAGGGTTATACGTGAAGAAATAAAAAAATACGCTGTCACACAGTACTGGGGATCTTGACCAATCACATGTGATAATGGTGAGTACTTACCATTTAGCCAAAAAAAAATCCTCGGAAAGTTCGCTTGAAAGTCAAATGGAACAGTAATCTCCAAGAAAATCCATTCGGAAATCGTGGAATACCTCCACAGGTACTCATCTTTATCCGTTGGGAATGGAGCATCGGAAATTTCCTTACCATTGACCACGTTACCCAGTGCCAGTCTCTCATCAACGAAAAACAATAACAGGAAACCGAACTGCAAATGGTAAGCAGCATCTCTTTCGGTTGTTTTGCTGATTTCGAGAAAACTCTTACCACTATTCAATGGTCATCTCAACCGCTTCCTTTAGACAAATTGTAAGCACCCGATATCTTTTAGGAATCAAGAAAGCTTGATCCACGCCCAGCTTGATCTCCTTTAGAGGTTTAATTCAAATTTTTCCGACGAGCATTTCCGTCCCTTTAATATGATAGCACCCCCTCCAAGAAGCTTGCCGCTACTAAGAACTAAACTTAGAGCTATATACAAAATAGAACTAATTACAGCCAGGAAAAACGAAATAGAAACTATACATTATAAAAAGTCGCAGCCGTTATTGGCTTATTTAGCATTATATTGTTGAACCTGCATTAAAGGGAATCTCCACTCTCACGACAAGAAGACTTTGAATTGTTTGAAATAATTCCTAAATTCTAAATTTTACAGGTCAAGGGAGATGTAACATTCAATAATAACAGCAAATGGAAAAGTTTATCGCTTTTATATTTCCCGAGCGCTGCCATTCTGGATTTTATGACGTGTTATGGTTGCCGCTATTGTTTGGAAGCAGAGGATCTTTTGTGTGAAACAATTGAGCAACCATTACACGTCATAAAATCCAAAATGGCGGCGGGCGGGAAATTTTAAAGCCACAAACTATTTCACTTTTTGTTACAATTAAATGTTATTTGTCCCTTGATCTGTAAGATTTGGAAATTAGGCATTATTTCAAAGAATCCCACGTCAACTTGTCGTAAGAATGGAGGTTCCCTTATATGAAATTTAGATTTTTTTACTCATCAAAATTCAACATACGCGAATATCAAAAATAACTCAAAACTGTATTTTCTATCTGTAAGCTAATGTTTTTGCTGTCAATTTTTTCTTGTGACTTTTTATAGCATGTAATTAAGTAGTGTAACGAATTGCCAATAAAAATGTGAAACTGATAAGTAGCTGAACGCATGAGTTGTGTCTATTTTCTGTAGCGCTGATACTGAATATTATTTCTTTCGTCACAAGTTTCATGCATCAGTTACAAACCGGAGACTTCCGTTATCTTTCGGATTTAGCTGGCCAAAGTCTAGTGCTCGCTATTTCGCGATGCTGTTTCTTTCGCTTGGTCGTTAAATGTACTTTCGGGTGGTTAAAATAAACAATTTATTATAATGTTACTAAATTTTGTATAAAGTCTTTCTGTTAGGTTATTCAAGTGAAAACTATTTCTAAGTACTTCATGTTGTGTTATTTGCCTTTTTCAAAGTCAATCTTTGCAACGTTTGTCTGGGGACTCTTAAGATACAGTTTAAAAAAAGAATATGAAAATGTGATTGCAACTTTCAAAATGGCTGAATAACCTAGACAGAAGTATAGAAGTTATAAATATATATTAAATCTTTGGAAGCGTGCCGTTTTACAAACGCTCTTTTTAAATGTCATGCAATGCCGGCAGTATGACAACAATGGGTAACAAACAGAGAAACCTCCGCTTTCATCATCAACCCTTTAGACACCGAGTGGCGCATAGGTCATGGCCCTCAGTTAAGGTTCAGATATTGGAGTACTGCCTCAGCAGTCCTCTTCCTGGTAGATTTCGGGCGGCTTTTTTTTTCTTTTTACCCACTGGTGTCCATTTGAGAGAAACTTTTGACATGTTAGTAGATTCTCTCTCTACGGAACAAATGACCGATCCAGGTCCATCTTCAACGTGTAAGAACAATACCATGTCCTTCTGCTCTGTTAGTGCGAAGAGCTTATTGTTGGAAATCTTTTTTTGCCAAAAGATATATGCATGATTTTTCGTTTTGCATGTCTTGCACCTCTTTCAAATCATGGACGGTCATTCTTCAACATTCAGATCCATAGAGAAGTGCAGAGATTACACAAGCATGGTAGATCTTAATCTTCGTTCTTCTGCTGTATATTTTGCTCCTCAACACAGATCGTAATTTTGCAAAGGCTCATCTACGTTTGCCAATCCTTTGTCAGATGTCTAGGTCAGCTCCCCCCCCCCCCTCCCCCCAACCCCATCACTGCAGACGGTACTACCGAAATACGTGAATTGTTCAGTTGTTTCGAGGTGTAGCTGTCCAATCTTATTGGGCAATGGTGCTGAGATGTTTACAGGCAAGACTTCTGTCTTGTTCTGTCCTGTTAATTGCATAAGACATCTTTGCAACATTGGATAGGCAAGTCCAATTTAATATATTTTAATAAATCAGAATTGAATTCAGAATTAGAATTACCTCCTACCAGCTTTAAAAGTGTAAGAGGAATGTGGCGCCAACTTGCAATGATTATCGTTGGTTTCATGTATCTTTGTTATCCAAGTTACTTTTAGGACCTTGTCCGTTATTTCGAAGTCAGGCAAATCTAGGCCACCTTTAATTTTCGGGGCGACCATTGTGGTATGTTTGATTTTAGATTTGTTTTGCTAAAAACCTGAGAGATGGGTGTTTGGACCAAAGATGAAATTTCTCTGGGGAAAGTGAGTACCGATGTATTATATACTAGTTTGGAAAGAACAAAGGTTTTATGAATGGTTACTCGACCGTACAGTCAAGGTAAGGCTTTTGATTGAAAAAAAAGTTAGAAGGGTCTTCATTTTTGTTCAAATATTTTTTCAAGGCTTTATCTTCGTCATAAGAGAGGTAGATTTCCTGTGCGTATATCGGCTCTGAAGGCCAAGCTATACCATAATAAAGGTGTTGAGATGTTACGTCTGCTTGCCCCTAACTCGTTCACGGTACGCCTTACATCTGTATTCATCCCTGCTGTCAACAAAAAAAATGTAGTTGAAGGCGTGTATTTACATTCATAGTGATAACAATGGAAATGACAGGCCTACACAACTCTTATCCACGTGTAATAGCCATTTTAGAGTTTGGCTCGAGCGAGTGTATCTTTTAGAACAAATTTAATATCACTGCAGCAGTAAGGGTGATATTTCATACAAAGAAAGTAAAATCATCGTCAGTGCCCTCACAAAGTAGAAAAAAAAATGAGAATTTCATACATTTCATACAAATCAGGTTAGATCTAAGTTCTGAGCCTCAATAGCTGAATTTTGATATTTTAATATTCAGACTAAAACAGTAGACATCACTACGAGGCTCCGAGGAATAAACCGCACAAACTCTATAGTTTATTTCCCGGAGCCTCGTACTGAGGTATTTTGCTTTATATCGAAATTGGGCTATTTGTTTTTAGTATAATTTCCACAGGTGAATTCAATTCTGATTGGTCGAGAAGCTCGCACTATGACGCTATATTCACCGCGCTAGGCGGTGAATATAGCATCTCAAGGCTTGGCTACTAAGTCATGCCACGTTTGCTATCCAGGCCAGTGAACATGGCGGCATTTGCTGAATGAAAATTTCTCTCATTTAAAAGAAATCACTCCAAGTCCTGGATATTTAAAATATTGGGAATTTTTCAAATTAACTACCAAGGCTTTTGGACCGGAAATATTTTCAAGAGATGGTTTTCAAGGCATTCGAATTGATCGTAAACATGGTGGTTTTGGAGATTGCACGCGGCCCTGTACTCAGTCAGATCGACTGGCAAAACATTATTTAGTTCTCTTCTCACTGGAGCTAGTAATTTCGAGAGGATTCACACAATTGTTCAGAAGTCACCAACGATTAAACAAAGGTACCAGATGTATCTATCTTTTTCGTAGTGTTTGTTTTGTTCCGTTTTATTGCTAAAACCTGAGTGAAAATTACGATTTCAATCGAAGAATTAAACTGGTTTACACGTATGCAAGCGAGCACTTGTGTTTGTTGTTTTCGTGTTTTCTATTATTATTTTTCAGTTTTTGATATTCACCTGTGGAAATTATACTAAAACAATTATTCGCCTCAGGCTCAGTGATTATTGTTGAATAATCCCCTCGACTTCGTCTCGGGGATTATTCAACAATAATCACTTCGCCTTCGGCGAATAATTGTTAAATAGAAACTTGAATCTGCACTTGTCTTCACAAACAAAAAAGGTTACCTAAAAATGAAAGTAAGTTATGCAGTAACTGATACCGCGGTCGCTTGTTTGCTTGTAGATTTATCTCTCAACTGATTGGTGGCTACACAATCAACATGTCAAAATCAAATCAGTGCCCATGCCTTTTTAACGTTTTGTGCAGTAGTAGTAATTGCATGGAGAGGGTACAAGGAAGGAAAGAAAAATAAATTTTAGGTGATTGCGGAGGGAAACTGGTACTGAACAATGTAGACACTTGGTGTCATCAGTCCCATTGCTTTAGTAATTGGTGTGTGAAATTCAACAGAGCGGATCTTTAAAGCAGGCGCTCCTTTTCCTTCCATTCCAAACCGGTCCCTGCAGCCCGCGCTTTCCTCATGTTTTTCCCTTCACAAAGCCCTACGTCTAGCATTTCAGTTATTGAGCCGAAACCAATTGTAGAAATGTAAGGAAATTCATAAAGCAACATGGACATCACCGAACGGCAGAACTAAAAACCAAATAGACCACACAATGATTGCTAAGGAATACAGATCATCAGTTATGGACACTGTAGTTCGGCGAGGTGCAGACGTAGGAAGTGACCATTACCTAGTGGAGACTAGGCTTAAGCTGAAGTTAAAGAGAAGTCCAAGGGAAAAGGAAGGTCGAACAAGATTTGACATGCAAAAGCTGGCAGATGAAGAAATACGCAACAAATACAACATTGAGGTCAGAAACAGATTCCAGGTCCTAGAGAGATTGGAAGAAGAAGAAAATGCCGATCAAACGAACAACAGAATGGAGAACATCTATGTTGCAACTGCTAAAGAGGTATTAGGGACAACCAAGAGGGAAAGCAAACCCTGGTTATGTGGAGGAACATGGAAGAAAGTAGAAGAAAGGAGACAACTAAAAATGAAGCTCGAAAGTACACGTTCAGAAAGAGTCAAACAAAGAATAAGAGAGCAGTATAAGGGAAAGGACCGGGAAGTGAAAAGGAGTGCACGTGAAGACAAGAGGCGCTGGTTGAATGAGATGGCAGGCGATGCTGAGAGAGCGGCAGAAAATGGAAGAACTGGGGAATTACATCGAATAGTGAAGACCTTGACGGGTGAGAAGAGAAAAGTGAGTACAGTAGTAAACGATAAAAACGGAAGACCAACAAATGAGGGGAGCGAAAGACTGAAGATCTGGAAAGAACACTTTGACGCAGTACTCAACAAAGACCCACCTGAAAGGCCCTTTCAGCCCCACGAAATGGAAAGAAGGCAAAACGACAGAGAATTTGACATTGGACCATTTCGACCAATCGAAGTAAAAAGTGCTATAAAAGCAACAAAAAATGGAAAGGCAGCTGGACTTGATAATGTAGTAGCAGAACTCCTAAAAACAGATTTAGATGAGAGAACGAAGGAGCTAACAATATTGTTTAACAAGGTGAAGGAAGAAGGCGTAGCACCAAAAAGTTGGAATAGAGGATTGATAGTAAAGTTACCCAAGAAGGGTGACCTACGGGAATGTACGAATTGGAGAGGCATTACACTGTTACCAGTCATCAGTAAGATCTTTGGAAGAGTGTTGATAAGTAGAATCAAAAGAGGTGTTGACAACATCCTGAGGAAGGAACAAGCAGGTTTTCGAGAGAACAGAAGTACCATTGATCAGATCTTTGCTCTCAGGAATATACTTGAACAAGTCAACGAATGGAACGCAACTCTGTACACCCATTTCATAGACTTTGAGAAAGCGTTCGATTCTGTACATAGAGAAAGTCTGTGGAACATCATGTCAATGTACGGAATCCCAGAAGAGCTTATCGATTTGGTGAAGGCGATGTACAACAACTTTGAGTGTGCAGTCCTAGATGAGGGTGAAACAACAGAATGGTTTCAAGTGCAGTCAGGAGTAAAACAAGGTTGCGTCATGTCCGGTTTCTTATTTCTACTTGCAATTGACTGGGTCATGAGCAGGACTACGGAAGGTAGAAGAACTGGTATACGATGGAAGTTCACCTCGATCTTAGAAGACCTAGACTTTGCAGACGACATCGCTTTGTTGTCGTCCAGGTACGTCGACGTAAGAGATAAGACCAGCAGACTAGCCGATGAAGCTGCAAGAGTTGGTCTTAAGATCAATGCAAAGAAGTCAAAAGTCATGCGAGTAAATGCCAAAAACGACCAACGAATAGAGCTTAATGGTGAACAGGTAGAAGAGGTGGAAGAGTTTGTGTACTTAGGCGCTTTGCTGGACAAAGAAGGCGGAACGACCAAGGACATACAGCATAGGCTGAGTAAAGCTAGACAGGCTTTTTATAGGATGCGAAGAATATGGGACAACAGTGAGATTGGCAGAAAGACGAAGGTACAATTGTTTAAAACAATTGTTAGGTCAGTTTTGATGTATGGCTGTGAAGCTTGGAAACTTACGAAAACAGAAGCAAAGAAGCTGGACGGTTTCCAATACAAGTGCATGAAGAGGATTTTAAGAATAAGGTGGCCTCAGACCATTTCCCACCAACAAATCCAGGAGAACACAGGAATGAACAGAACGAGCGATGAAATCAGACGTAGAAGATGGAATTGGATTGGACATATAATGAGGAAAGACAAAGAGGAACATTGCGTGACAGCTCTGGAATGGAGGCCAGAAGGGAAAAGAAGGCCGGGCCGACCCAAAACAACATGGAGGAGAATGGTTGAAAATGAAAGGAAAACAGCTGGGTGGCAGTCATGGGCGAATGTTAGAACTCTCGCAGCAAACCGTCGGGGATGGAAGGAGAATGTCAAAGCCTTATGTGCCTTATGGCATGAAGAGATATAGGATAGGATATAGGACTTTTAAGTAACCTACTGATGAACGGTTATAGCAATGAGATATAGGGCAAAAGTGCAACAACAACAACAGCAACTTTATTTGTATCCTAAATTAAATTAAATTAAATTAAATTAATAATTATTGGAAGAATAAAATCAAATGAGTACATGGCTACCCGAAATAACCACCATTGCCTAATGAAAAACTGGGCGGTCATCATAAGTGCGCGCGTAGTGTGACCACAGCAAATGTGTTCGTGATCAGTCCCCTGAGAATGAACTTGTAGCTTAATTATATTGTATTTAGCTAAGGCAATTAGTGGTTTAAATCCGATGTCATTGAAATGCTAAATTCTTAACTGTTAATTGATCCAACAAAGCTATTTTTATAATTACATATTCTAGACACAAATGACATTATATAACGTCGAGTCGACGAAAATCATGTCATCTTGTAGAGTGAGCGAAGGGCTTTCTTTTCAGTGCAAAATAATTAATTCGCTGTACATTAAGTAAGCGATAAATGCCTCGAACGTTGGTATTAATCCGTATATCTCACTTATTTCATGATATTAATCATGAGGGATCATTATATTAAGCCCGTTTCCATGAAGGCATAAGCCGTCTAATTAGTAGTGCATCGGCTCCGGGCGTAAACAATGTAGTCTTTGTTTTTTTTATTATTGATGTCACTTATTGTGTGGTTTTCTCAGAATAGCCCGATCGTGCATTTCCACGGATTTCGCGATTTATTGTGATTGACAACCTTATTTGAATAACACAAGCTTGTTTGGATGGTTTGTTTTGCTCTGTGTGTTGTTCGCATAGTGTGGTTTAGCGTGTTTTGTACAGCGTCTTAGTGGTAATAGTAAACGTACGAAGAAATTGAAACCTCGACAGAAACGGCTAGAAATATTTATGAGGAGTTGAACCAAAGACAGGAACATGGGCTGCTCAGCGGATCCGAATACTAGATACGTTGTAAGGAAACGTTTAGGAATGTCATGTTTTCAAAAATGAGACGCGCGTTGTTGAACTCAAGAGGAAGGAATTTTTAATTGAGGCAGTGTGCAGCGACAAATTTGAGGTCAGCATGACGGAAATTCAACCGAACTTAGCTAATCTTTTATGATTTCATTTTAACATGAATTTGATATTTCTAAAATGAATTTAGAAACTGAAGAAGGCTTTGTAATTTCAAAACACTTTTTAGGGAAAGTAAACCTAAGAAATTTTTGGGCTGCCACTGCTATATAGCTTAAAGTATTTCGTATCAGTTTGCAGTAAAAATTTTTATTGTTGGGATAAACAAGACAGTTAAATTTTAGTTAAGAATATTAGAATACTAATGACAGGTTTAATAAATTATGTAGATAAAGGCCCTCGCATTTATCTGTATAAATCCCTGAAAAGAGGGTAAACCCATGAGGCCAAGAAAATTTGGTGCGTACGCCCGCCCGCCCACGTCTACAGACTCGCGGGGAGGGGGAGGGGAGTCGCAAGGCAGCCAGACCGGGGGTGGGGGGGGGGGGGGGGGGAAGGAGAATAGGCTGAGGGAACAGGAGGAGATTCTGTTGTTGCCATGCGCTGACCGCGGATCGCAGACCGTGGATCGCTGGCGCATGAATCAATTACCGCCAGAACGAACGTTGCGTGGCAAGTGCGCGACAACCGCGAAATGAACATGTCGACATCACTGCTTCTGTTCATTGCTTGTCTCCTTGCGCTCAAACTTGTCCAGAGCGGAAAAAATGCTGCAGTGATATGCGCTATATGCAAAAAACGCTTCGAATCAAAGCCTCGCGTGCAAACTCGGCCGGCGCACAGTTTTCTAGCGGACATAAAGCAATGCTTTGGATCAAACTTGGTCGTGGATGAAGACAGCCGGATATGCAGCACGTGCAGGGCTGCGATAAGTAAACATAGGAAGACTGGAGAAACATTTGAACACGTAAGTACTCATATTTATTTTAAAAAACCCGTTACAATGAAGCATTTGGTAAAACAGACATTTAGGTACTACTGCAAAGTATCCCTGGGGAAATAAAAATATACATCTTTTTTATTGACAGTTGACGGGCTCCACCTGTAAGACCAGCACCCCAACAAACTCTCTCTCTACTGTCTCTACGCAAACTGATAATCACCCCACAACGGCATTTGAACAGCTAAAGTGGCGCGTCAAAGACACACGTTTTGGAGAGGTACTCCGTGCCCCAGATGGCCACACCCTCTTACCACCCGGGCTTTTTGAAGAAGTTTCCGAGAACATGGCACAGCTTTCTAAACGTAAGAGTGCAGATGGTTAAATTACGCCTGCTTCTTTTGGTTCCCTTTTGCAAATAACGATTTACTGAAAAAGCCCTATCTTGTATTGTTCTAGGATGTGATCTGAAAGAGGAGCTGCAAAAAAAACGGGCTGTGGCAATTATATATAAGCTATGTTATGGCCTAAGTCAAGTTTGCAACTGGCTCCAGACGGATCACGCCCTTTTTTTAAAACAGTTAAACTTGAATCAGGACGGGATTGAACTACAACATGTTTTGGGATCCACATGCTGCAGGCATACGGCCAACAGAATCTACAATGAAGTAGCTCAAGGAACTGCAAAGAGACTTAATGATCTTGTCACAGAAGCGATTGGTAAGAAATACCAAATTGTACTTATTATTGATGATTACACCGCTATCCACAATATTAGAAGGCCGACTGCTAGTCAATCTTGTAATCCCAAATCTACGTGTACCATTCTTGTTAAGTTATTTAGGAACATCCTTGCCATACCGGCCTGTCCTGCAACTAACTACCACTCTCTCAAAGCTTTGGATATTCCAGCTGTTGTAAACTCTGTCTCTGGCCCTGCAGCAATGTGCAAACTTTCTCAATCTTACTCTTCTATAATGCCTAGTTGGATCCGGAACTGCTTTTTCAACCCAGAGCTTGAAAGGCATGGCTTGTCATCACATCAATACTGCCAACATGACTCCGTCAGAACCATGTGTCAAATGCAGGATGTCCACTTGGTGGATTTTGTAGAGTTAAATCTTAAGAGCAATGATGACTTTGATGCTGCATTTGACATTGTGCTCAGTACAAATCTTTTAGAATATCTAAAGCACTTCCTTCGTTCTCAACCTGGTGACTGGCCTGCACAATTCTACTCCAGACAAATCATCTATGAAATCCTTTAAAAATACCACAAACATGCTGAAGCATCCTCTGCATCACAATCTCGACCACAGTCCTCTTCTGCGACAGCTCACTCAGACCACAGCTACACTCTGTCATATCACTCTGGATCTGAAAAAGAGAATGGAACTGTCAACTCTGATCAACCTGCTATTCTTTCTTTAATGCCATGCATTGGACCTCTCCACATTTCACTCAATGGCCAGGAAACACTATTCGACGAATTTAGAGACTTTTTTGAAATCATCTACACTAAACTATTTCCAAAGAGCAAACTTGCTAAGAACCCCAAGCCTTGGCGTATAAGCCTAATTTTGGAGGTAGTCTATGGTGGATGGCTCTATATCAGAGAGTCTGTTATAGAGAAATTTATTGCCTTTAAGGATATAGAATATCAAACCCTCCTAACTCTTTTGGATAATTAATTAATTTATCAAGAAGTAATTTTGTATGCAAATGCATCAAATGTGAAGTGGGGGAAATATGTTTATACAGTTGACCCTGAAAACAGGGTATTGCTCCAATTTTGACAATAATCTCGATTTTTGTCAGTGATCAAAGCAGCAAAAATATAAATAATACATATAGCACTCAAAGTCTTCCAAGGAATCCTATTGGATATATGTGTGAATGTTGCATAATGAAGGAAAATTGTCATCAGGAATGTCAATAAATATGTCACAATTAGTTTGTCTAAGCCTGATCTTTAAATATCATTCGATGCCAGCGATTGTTGTTTACTTGAAATGTTTATACCTAGTGCACAGAATGAACATTAAAATCAACCATTGTACAGCAAGTCCAAGGCAGGTGAGACGGATGTCAAGATCAGTGAACTTGCCTTGAAGTAAAAGGGCATGGAGAGATCTAAAGCATTTTAACATGATCCCGAATTTTACTTATTTTCTTTGGACAATATCCGATACAAACATTCTTTTCTTGAAAAATTCCTGCCCATTTTTCGTTGGATATGCGTGTAGATTTTGAGTTAGACAAGCAGAAGTGTTTCCCTATTCCGAAGTTTACGGCGATGGAGGGTTTTCAAAGACAAAATTATTCACGAGTTCGTGTCATTGATTTGCATAGTTCGACCAATGATACAATATTCAAAGCATAGTTACTCACCTTTTGGCGTGTGTAAGCGAAAGCATGCCCCTTAGGCTTTATAGCGTGGTAGGGAACAACTGCCTTCTTGATGGCAGCGGCCGCCATATTGACCAAAACCCTTTTCTCCTCAGAGCACTTCAACGCAGTTTGCCATCGTTAAACCTCAAAACAATAAGTCTACTAGCCATAGGTTTGATAAAGTCTAATGTACCGTCCTCTATACAAAGTGATATAGCTCAGAAGCTGGTATAAAGAGGTTAAACTACGGCCATAAAAAGGTAAACATTCACTTCTCTCGTGCGAAAAGTGATCGCAACTGCGCATGCGCAACCGCAGCTCCTCCTGTTGGCTATATCTATTGTAAAATGCTTTTTCTGTTAAAAATATGATCTGGACATTTCATTTCAACTTAAACGAAGCGATTGTATGAAAAGGCGGCAAACTGGTTTGCACGTTGTTCACTGCTGAATTGAAAGACGGGAAGAAAGCGTGCTAGAGGACATAGATCTTCGTGAATATTCCTCGCTTTATTTACTTATCTACAGCATGGAAACTTATGCCAAGTGATTTAGGATAACCTCTTAACGGGAAGATCCGAAATAATTGTTGACCTTAACATGATATATCGGACTACGAGTCAAAAACAGCGAGAGTTGAAGCACTGTCGTCGGTTCCTGCGGCTGACCAAGCCTGGAAAATTAACTGAGGTCTGAGCTAATATAAAAGTGTGCTCAGAGCCGGTCAAGTTGACTGAAGTGACGGATAAAAGAGTGTTAAAAGCTACACCGAAAGGAAGAAAGATATTGATCTTCGCTGATACTTCAGATTATGCATATGTCGGTGGTGTGAGTTTATTACGAACACCAGACGAAACTACCGTTTTCGTTGCTTCGTCTCCGATGTTATTTGGCTGGTTTGAAAGCTTTGCCCTGCAGAATTTACAAGCCTTCTCAAAATATGAGGTAACAAACGTAAATATACACATTTAATTTGTTACGAGAATCTGTTTATACTTCATTTATGAGCGAATTCGATCGGTTTTCAGATCTTCCCGTCAATTATAAGCTTAAACCGCTTAAATTTCGTTAAAACGGCTGCTTTCAAACCTCTTTTCAAACCTCTGCTCAAACCTCTTTTCAAACCTATAGCTTTAGTCACTTTTGTACACTTTTCCCCATTAAGTTTCGTTTCAAATATGGTGTGTTTTTTAGTTAGTGGAGTTAACTGTGAGGTTCATCGTTGGATTTTAAAAATAATATTCAATTATTGAGTTACAAAAACATGATTTCACGCGCTGCATTTACAGAAAAATCCCGCAAACAAATCAAAGCAAAAAACGAGTAAACCTTCGGCTACGATACTAGCTTCACACCAACGATTAAACGATTATTCATCCAATTGCTCTATTTCACTCGCTTGCATTTTTGTCATTTTGGTGAGTGTGTTGAAATCTCGTACGCATGTTAAATTTTTAGATTCGTAAACGAGTTTTTACGCCGGTTTTTATATTGCGAGTTGCCTGTGCTTGGGTGAGTGAGTTCAGACTTTTCCTAACGCACGAAGGAAATTCATTCACTTCTCTGCATAAAATTGTCTAGGGTATTTAGCAATGTGTACGATAAAACATGCAGCGTAGTAATCATGCAACCAAACCAAGATGGTTCAAAACTACATTGTAAGGTTATTAGACAGCGAGCACCACTTCCTAAATTACAAACTGTCACATTCTTACACAAAAAACTGCTTAAAAATGACTTAAACCGGCTCCCAATGAATTTGACGAGTTAGTTTTGCCGCTGTGATTTTCTTTGTTTTGGCGTGAGTTCATTTTGTTTAGCCGCGAGTACACTTTGTTCAGTGTCTTGAGTTGATCTTTTTGCTTTGACTGTTTTGAAGTAAATAAAGACAAAATTTCTTCGCCTTCATCAAGGTCCTTTTTACATTGAATTACCCTTAGCGTTATGAAAAGTATTTACACTAAAATTTGATGCGTGCGCCCACGTGTGTACGTGCATGAGGAACCCAATTAAGTGCAGCGACATGTGCGAATATGGGCAACCATATACGCGTAGAAATAGTGTGGCTACTTATTAATTGGGAAACAGTGCTTTAGGCCTGCCTAAATCTATATATTATTCAACAGGGTTGTAGGTTGTTGAATAACAAAAGAAAATGTGTCAATAAAACTTAAGCACCTTGTCGTCCAAGGGATGAGCTATAATTTTGATAAAACATTTGTCATGCAAAAAAGACAGTTTTGTGGCACTGATGAAAACCATCAACAGGCACGGACGCATTCTTGGTCATGCTATGTTTTGAAATTAATTGTTTCCTTGACCGTTAAATGGAATGCTGTCAATAGGTCTGGCCTCGTGTCTGCGAGATAGTTAACTTGAGATAAAACTCAACTGTCTGATCGTGTCCTTCACTGCCTGTTTGACTTCTCTCATCTTCCAACAGTACAGAAATGGATTCAGGGTAGAATTTAGCAGAACAAGAGATGCTGCTAGATCCCAAGCGAAGTAAAGAGCTGGCGTGCTTAGTCCAGTAACAACAAATGTAGAAATGACTATACCAAATGGAAGATAGCAAAGCAGTAGCGTCCCTTGTACCCAAAGTGCAGTCGACACTGTCTTTCTGTATCGTGCTATATTCAGCGGAATTCCTCCTCCGTTCGGTTGCCCCTGGTGAACAGTTTCTTGTACTTGACGTTGGTGATGACGAAGCCTGACAGAAATTCTCGAATAACAGAAGATTGAGGTTGCTATACCCAAGAACACTAAAACAAAGGTGATGCTCAAACTAATTCGAAAGCTGTAAACAAATAACATTGCCAATGCAGTGCAAGAAAGCCACAAACTGACAACAAGAACCCGCACTCTTCTCAGAGTTACCACATGTCTGTATCTCGGCCCCAACGACAGGGCGAGAAGTCTGTCCACACTTATGGCAGTCAGTGTGAACAAAGATACTCCACAGAACATTGCAGCTAAAATACTAGAAATGATTTCAAAGTAATGACAGTACCGCTTGGATTGTTCTTTGGACATCAAATAGACACTGGCGTAAATGGGTTCCGAAATGAGGCCCACGCAGAGATCTGTGGTGGCAAGACAAGTGAACAGAAGTTTCGATGGCGGATGAAGGGACGTCACCTTTCGAAGAGCAACAATGATCAGAACATTCCTCAGAAGTGCAGTGACGGCAAGAGGGATATTGAGTGCTGGAATAATGATCTTCTGACGTGAATCGACGAGATCCTGCGAGCAAGCAAACTCTTGAATTGTCGTGAGATTTTCACCTTTAGTGAAGTTCACCATTTTCTTCTTGGTGATTGTTGCTTCCGTACTGCTTGTGACGAGAGCAATTGTTCGTTTAGTGCTAGAAAATTAATATTTTCTGGCTGTACTCTCTCCTATTTTCTCTTCTGGTGGGTCCGGGAGCACTGCGTTTAGCAAGATTTCTTTCCTGATGAACAGAAAGTAGCGTTTCAGTGCCAAAACAAATCGATACAAAGTCTCACTGATCTAACAGTCACCCTTTCAAAAACACCCCAATACAAGCGAGATCACTAAAGGATGCTCTTTTTTTAATTAAAATTTATGATGAAAACCCCCAACGAGGCTCTTTTTTTCCATATGAAGTAATTGTCCATTTTACGTCGTTTCAAGACATCAAATCAATAGGTCTTCTGTATTGTTATAACAGATAACAATCTAAGTAGAAGGAAGCTTTGTGCACAGTTAGAAAAACACTCAAAATTAAAATTTTCTCACACTGCGGTTATGATTATTTTTTCCAGGCTAGCCATTGAAAGCTCCGTTTTAAATGACAATATTAAAACGGGTTGGAGATTTAGCAGTAGTAATAACTTTCTTTTATGTTTTATGTTTTTCATTTGAGTGTTTAAATAATAGCGTCCCCCGCTTATTCATCTTAAAGACATGCACATTTTGATTACCTTGCAAATTGACAAATTGTCAACGCTCGACGAGAAGGCTGAATACAAAATTGTCTTTCGCACAAAACGGCCTCAAAGGATGTTTTTTTTTCACCGCTCAACCAACTGGTGCAATAGGTAGATACGAACCACTGAAAACCTGAGCAACACCTCTCTTTCGTCTTTTTAATAAAGAACAGTAAAGAGGGGCGAATTTGATGTCGAATTGTATGCAAAGTTCTTTCTAGAAGTTTGGAAGACATGTAAAATTCAAATAATTATAAATAACCACAAAATTGCCCTTCGAAAACACTATTTTTCCATCGCTGTATTATTCCTTTCGATACTGTGAGAAGGCACTTTGTGTCGAATAAATCAATTCCTATCTTTGATGTTCAGTATATAGCAGAATAACCAGGTTAAGCGTTACGATTTTTAGAGTGAAGCCTTAGTAATTCTGATAGCCTAAAGACAGTCGAATAATCCTGGGTTTTCGATTTCTTGGTGGCAGTTTAGATCAGAAGATAAGCGAAGCGTCAAACTTAAATTGCCTCTATTTTATTTTATTTTTTTCATTTTCGTGTGCGATAAGACTTTTTTTTTTACTCATCTTGCCAAATTTCAATGCATTACGAACATCAGAAGTTATTTTATTTTCACATTTATTTTCGAGAATTTATGGTCGCCATTGATCAACCTTGTTCCAAGGCTTGGCTGCGAATGGGAGAAAGTGAAAACAAAGGCTCAAAAATACCTCACGGGTTGAAATTATAATAACACCAAGTATTTGAAATCATGCAAAAAAAAAAAAAAACTTCGGGCTTGTTCTTCGTGCAACTTCCTATGCTGATTGATTTAATATAATTTCAACCCGTGAGGAAGTTTCTGCTTCACTGAGTTCAAAGCCTCGAAATTTTACGATCCCTAAAGTTTTGATTAAAATTCGGTTTTCGCTAACAACAAACATATACTGTTAAAAAACCTCAATTTTGATTAAGTAAAAGCAAGGTGCTTTACATTTTTTTCTCCTACATTGTTTTGGTTATTTCATGTTTATATCGACAGCGCCTAAATTCTAACAATTCATAAGAGAGAATTTCACCAATATTCACTCATTGTTAAATAGACGCACTTGTCTTAACACCACTTTTCTGTTGATAGGTATTATCGAATGGTTGCTCTTTGCCATCACGCGAGCACATGCAAATGAGAATTTTTTGTCTAGAGCGTGCAATAACCAACATCGTTTTCTGCTCGGAATCAAACGCTGATATCATTAATACCATCAGACCTTTTTTCCACTCATTGGAAGGTCGTGCTTTGATGATATTGTGAAGGTTGATGTTTTATCCCAATATCACGATTAGCAAAAAAAGCAAACAGCTCTTAGCGTTGAACAATTAATGTGTGCTGAGTTAATCTCCTGGATATTTCGCTATAGCTATGCGTCTTTTAATCGTCAAATCGTCTCTATGAACCACTGCTTGCATAATGTGAAAGTTCGCAGTATTTTTTTTTATACATTTTCAGTTTTTGGTTATAAAATGCACTTACCTTTTTCTTGTTCTCCTTTCTTCCGATATCGATCGAGTACTGAATTGTTACTCAGTGTCTGAAAATATATACGTTGAATAGCTAGCACCAGCTGCGGCATGCAATCGGCCATTGAGTAGGAAGTCTTACAGCGAAAAGAACTCTACCGGCGCCACCCAAAGTTTTTTTTAGGCAATCACAAGACAAGTTCAGAACAAAAGAATTGGACTTCCTTCATGAGCAGACCAATCACAGAAAGGGGCAAATTTAATTGCTGATGAACGAACTCCAATTCTTTTGTTCTAAGCTTGTCTTGCGATTGGCTAAAAAAAACATCGAGTTCGTTTTACTAAATACAACGTCGATCTACATGGTGCGTTTTTCACAAGTAATTCTCAAACTCATTAATAACTCATCTAGTTAAAACAAAGGAAATCAGAACCGTGACGGAGTTTGGAAATCTGATCTTAATTAGCATAGATTTTGACGATTTTATTTTTCCGTTTTCTCCGTAGTTTTAGTTTCGATTGAGAAGATATATCAAACACTTGACAGAGTGTTTCATCACATTTCAAAACACTTCAAAGTTCGTCAGAAATACTCCGCTGCGCGTCGTATTTTCAACTCTCTTCTCGGTGTTTGGAAATGTGACGAAGAACGCTGTCTCGTGTTTGATATATTACTTCAAGCACGCCTATTGAGATTTGACACATATCCCATATAGTTTCGTTTTTCTTGAAAATATGAAATAACTTAGTAAAGAGGAAAATGAAATTTTATCGATCGTCAGCAACGTTCAAATAAAAGCCATCCTATATTTTTCATTTATCCAATAACCGCGATTGAAACTTGTCATTCCCTAACTTTTGGTGTCATTTCATTGACGTTTTCGCGTGATGCAGAAAAAAAGAACACATGAAGTTGGAACAAAATTATGTACAGCAAACTAGAGGAAGTGTTTATAAAATGTAACGAGCCTCATAACGGATTAACAAAAGTTTAATATGTTGGGATTTTGAAAACTGAAATAAAAACAAACGCGATAGAAATGAAACTGTTTTTGCTTAAGATTCTCTCATCAATGAAAAAAATATCAAACAGTTAAAGGGGCAGTCTCACCAAAATTTCGTGCTACTTGAAAATCCAATGAAGGTGTTGGTATCAATTGGGAATTGCCTAACCTTGTTAAAATGCATTGTACTAGTCACAAAAGTTGTTTAAAACCGGTGTGGCTACGGACGGGGAGGAAAGAAGTGGTCTAAAATTTGAAAACGTCGGGCCGACGTTTTCAAGTTTGACAGTGTTACATGGAGGAAAATCACTAAAAAACTATCGATTATGGTTTGTTCACATCCGAGAGAGTGAATTTATGCCTTTTTTGTCATTAAAAGGTTACTCTGTTGATCAGTGAGTGCACCTTTATAATTCTAGCATAGTTTACACAAAAACTTAGAAGACCTCTCGTGATACTGCCCCTTTAAATAATGCCTTTCATTAACTGTCGTAGCACCTGTTCCTAGCAACATTTTATATCAAACTTGTAATGAAGCCTACTGAGTTATCTCGTTTTTCGGTTTATCAATGGTTTTGTTTATTAAGTGAAACAAACCTTGGTGCAATTTTTTGCACAAAACTGTGATTCAAGGACTTTTCAGTTTTCAGTTGTGTAATACACCGCTTTGGAAATATACTGTGTCATTTTAGTATTTCGTCCCTGCAGAGCGTTGACGCCGTTGACAAGAAGTCATAGAATAATCAGCAGAATAATATTCATGATTAAACTCTTTGAATTTATTTCCATGCAAGATCAAGATCAACATTTCTTTCTCGCGACAATTTGAATGCTTGTCGTTTAGGGGACACTCAGAAGAAACTAGTTCTTCTACAACTTCACACTGATTATCTAAAGAAAAGTTTTTTTTTTTCATACAGTGGAGCTGTGTTGTGGAACGACCTACACACAAAATCACGGCAAGCGTCGCAGTTCTAAGTAAAATATTTTTTATCCGATCGAGGTAGGTAGATAGTTGATAAAAGTTTTAAACTTTGATTGTCCATGATTTTTGTCGTTGCCATGGCAATAACATAATTACATGCAGTTATGGCCAACAAAAATCTATAACTTTTAACAAAATTGTACAATTCGTATTTTTTAGTTGGCTTTTTAGTTTACCATTGTAGCTTGATTTTGTATCAATTTCTGTTATTTTCTAAGAAAATGGTGAAATCCAAGGTGGCAGATTCAACAAGGCGGCCCTAATGTTATCATATGACGTCATGGTCGACAAAAATTAGGACATCTTGTAAAGCGAGCAAAGGGCTTTCTACACAATATAAATAATTTCCCTGTGAATATAATGAAAACCTTACGGGTCAGGCTCCATCAGCACCCCCACCCCTACCACTACTACCGCCACCACCTTGGGTTAAAGGGTTAAAAGTCTCTCGTATAATGGGGATAAAAGGCCAAAATTTTAACAACAAACAGGTTCTTGGAGTAGCACAAATACGGGGGTGTTTTCTTACTACTTATATTGCCAGCAAAGAAGTAGTGTAGTAAATAAGCAGAAATTTCGTTAGGAAAAATGAATAAAGAATAATGTTATTTTTTAACAATATAAGCTCAGAAAGTTTCTCATAATTCTGGCTTTAAAATGTTTTGTTTGTCATGAATTAATTTTAAGAAAGTGAGAGTTTGTTATAACATCCAAGTTTTCATACGTTCTTTGAATTTGAGGTCATGAAAATTGGCTTAACGCGAGGGAAGCTTTTCAGCAGTGAAAACAACCTCCAGCAAAACCGAAGGCAAAGTAATATGCTTCCGGTTAATTGACCATCTTGGGATTAAACTTCACCTTGGATTTTACTTTTAAATCGATTTTGTTTTGTGTCGATTCCTCTTTACGACAAGTACATATTGACAATCTTGCAAATTGACAAATTGTCAACGCAAGAAAGCAATGAAAATTAAGGGTATAAAACAATGTGGTCTTTCGGAGGAGGATGAACTCCAATGATTGCTTTTTCAACGCTCAGCCAATCGACGTCTTCATTTGAGTTCCTGGTAAAAGTGTTTTAGCTTGAGAAAAGTGGCTTTTAGTCAAAATAGCCTCCAGCAAAGCAAAGGAACTCATTAAATCTCGAAACACATGCTCCTGGTTATCTATTATCACGAGATTTATCTTCAACTAAAGTTTCAGTTTTAGAATCGATTTGTTTTGCCTCAAATTGCTTTCCCCGCTTATTTGTCTTCGAGACATGAATATTTTGACTACCTAGCTAATTGAAAAATTGTCATCGCACGAACTCGATGAAAAGGCTGAATACAAATTGTCTTTCCCACGAGATGGCCTCAAAGGATTTTTTTCACCGTTGAACCAAAGGGAAAACTGGTGCGATAGGTAAATACGAGCGACTGAAAACCTGAACAACGCCTTCCTTTCGTCTTTTAATAAAGAACATTTAAAAGCCGGGGCAAATTTGATGGCGAATGATATACAAAGTTCTTTCTAGAATGGAAGTTTGAAAGACTTTGAGAGAGATTTTGCAGGTGCAGTTCACTATTTTTTTTTTACGTACAGTTAAAAAAATTATAAAGAACCACAAAATTGCCCTTCGAAAACACTATTTTTCCATCGCTGTATTATTCCTTTCGATACTATTAGAAGGCACTTTGTGTCGAGTAAATCAATTCCTATCTTTGATGTTCAGTATATAGCAGAATAACCAGGTTAAGCGTTACGTTTTTTTAGAGTGAAGCCTTAGTAATTCTGATAACCTAAAGACAGTCGAACAATCCTGGGTTTTCGATGTCTTGGTAGCAGTTTAGATGAGAAGATTAGCGTCAAACTTAAATTGCCTCTATTTTATTTTTTTTTCCATTTTCGTAGGTAGATAAGGTAGATAAGGTAGGTAGATAAGGTAGATACGGTAGATTTCCTATTTTTGTAAAGAAATTTAAATAACATAGCCTTGATTATAATTTACATGCATAAAATGGAACGCTACTGAAGAAAATCTGAAAATACGGGTGTTAACTACACCATATATAACTTTTATAATAATTATATTCAAATTTCATAAAAAAAAACAAAAAAAAAAACATACGAAGCATTAAGCTTGTGAACGTTCTTTATCTGTTGGGACGTATTGTAATTTTCAGATCTATATGCCATTTCAGTTTCAGGTTTCTTTTTTCTGTCATGTGATTTGTCAAATATGGCTATGATTTGAAACTCTTGAAGGACTCTTCTAAAAACTAAACAACGTATATGTCATCTCTGCTCATCTGTCAATGTTTGATATTTTACGACGTATCAACAATGATTCCTTGTTATTGTCAAGAGAGGATTGAGGCCCCTACCTAAGTATAAGGAACCGAACTCAGAAAATACCTCAGTGCCAGGAGAATAAAGATACTGATTATAACAATACTTCTACAATAGTTACATTAGATACAGGTACATAGGTTTACATTTGGGACTGCCTGTACTTCGCAAATAGACTAGTATAATAGCTCGATTTATTCACAAGCATAATAGATTTCTGCATTTCAAAGTGACCTTTTATTCTTGTTTTATATTCCTCAAGGTTAACGTTCAAAAGTAAATCTGGATTTTTTTAAATTATATTATTATTATTATTATTATTATTATTATTTATATTATATTATATTCTGAAAACTAAATTCCCCCCGTAAAACTTACTTTCTTTCATGTACAATAGATCTTTTTCGTACTGGAAATCACTAGGTCAGCTGTATACGGGCGGGGACCGTTTATTTTTGTACGGCATGGGGAAGCGGAAGCGTATGGAGGGGGGATCAGCCGTAACTGACAAGCATTGAGGGGGGACCAGAAAAAAATGAGAATTTCAGGTGGCGGTGGGATCACCAAACGCGCTGCCCCTTCCCCCCCTAATCCGAGGCGATGAACAATGACTGGTTCCTTAGTTATTACCTTAAAGATTGCCTTGATGATTGCCTTGCAATGAACTGTGGAAGGAGACTTCACTGTATTCGGAGAAATTAGCTCGGCCCTCTGTCTCCTATAACTAAGGACAGAACTTCTTGTTGGCAACAATTTCTTATTCTCTGAATTTAACACCTTTTTACTGTACGAGCTGTTTACAACGTCTAGTGACATCTCACTCAAAAATCTTGCTTGAGCTCTTTTATTGGGACCACGTATTAACTGTCAATCATCCGTCAAAACGTCAAAATTCGTGATTTATGCTTACGCAATGACCTGCGCAGTCCATTCTACGAGCAGGTGCAGCTGCGAAGAAGGCTACTTTTATGTACATTCCTTCCCGTGAGTAAACATTGTCAAAATCTTTTTCTTTCCACTGCTTTACTACGATCCCGAAAATGCCTGGCCAAATCAAAACAACACGAGAAATATAAAAAATTCAGAGAACATTTTTACAGAATAACATTAAACTTTAGTAACAAGATAATACAAAAAAGTTAAACTAAAGATTGTTATTAAATCAATTCAAACAAACTACTTTACAACACTAGCTCTGGTCCAGCCCACATCCATATTTTAACACTAAGTTGTTTACGATTTTCAAGTCAAACCAAAAGTGTTACCATCTGTCTCGGCTGTCCAAACAGAATTCTGAAAAATACTTATCTGTTAATTTACACATGGCACCAATAATTTATTCCTAGCAAGTTCAACGAAAGGTTTAAGGATACTCGTGAATTATTTTGAATATTGCAAGTAACAAAGCTCGCTACAACTTCGCCTCGGATAAAGCATAATTTGAACTTAGAAAAAGTATTAACGTTCAAAAGTTAATCTGATTTTTAATTGAAAACTACATCAATCTCCCGCATGGAAAAGTAATTTTTTTCATGTACAATAGATCCCTTTTGTTGCATGTTTTGTACTAGAAATCAATAGTGAAAGACAAGTGTATAAGCCGAACGCGCAAACTGTTGCTAATCGATTACCTTAGTGATTACCTTAAAGACTATCATTATCAGCATCTAGGTCCCGTCCTCTATGTAAAACTCATTAAACAGGTAGACCGAAAGTCGCAAAGTTACATCGAAAAAGTGGCACTTTCAGTAAGAGCTCTTAAAAGTGGTACTTTTAAGAACGGTTAAATGTGGTACTTTTATAAGTACTTTTAAAAGTGGTACTTTTGAATACTGTTAAAAGTGGCACTTTTGAGTACGCTTAAAAATGGCAATTTAAGAATCTTGAAATATGGCCATTTTAAGGATGAACTGTTTTTATTATTTGGCAATTTTAAAAACATTTAGTGATTTTTACATAGAGGACTTCGTTCAGATGCAGATAGTGATCCAAAGATTGCCTTAATGATTACCTCATTCGAACCTCATAATGTTTACTTCGATGAATCTGCCGTTCAGCTACGATTACCTCAGTAGTTTGTACTATGAGCTAGTGTGAAGTATCGCCGAGGTTTCTTTTTTTAACAATAAAGAAGATTTGCTGAGTTCCAAAGAAGTTTCCTGGTTTTCTCCTGCGTCGCGCAAGGTAAAGTTGAGGAACAAGTTCCCTGTACCGCTGGCATACTGAAACGAGTGCCGGCTGCCACTAAAGCCCGTGTCTCTACCGAGTTATTTCCCCTGCTACGCAACGGATCGCGTTGTTTGCCGCTCACCTGTCAACAGCTTACGCTTTTAACCAAGATATTTGCCGAGTTTACGAGAAGAGCCAAATAAGCGTCCAATAGCCATTAAACTTATCGTTACATTTTTGTTTTAGCAACTGTTTATATTGCTTTTTGTGAATTTAAACAGTTATGTATGCAATTTAGCTCAATTTGTTGCTGAAAAAAGATATTTATTCGGCTGTGACTTACACTGACTACACTGTCGCGCAGTGATTTTAACATACAACGAATATCTGCTTAAAAAATCGAAGATTTGCAAAAGAAGTGCGACGAAAACGAAGTCTTGAGGTACCTATAGAGAGGCTACCTTATGGCCGTTTTTAATACGACGAGTTAAAACGGCGCCAAAATTCGCGCTATTTGATGATTTCAGATTTTAAGAACCTTTAATCTTTAACAATATGGCTGCCTTGTGTGGTGTTGTCAAAGTAATTTTTTAAAATTCTTTTGCCTTCTTGAGGGACATATCATATGGAGAGGAAAACAGAGAAGCTAAAACCCACTGGAATCACTCTGGACCGTCTCAAAACGCCATAAAAACACAAGTTATACACACAACAGGGCAAGTACTTAATATTTTCCCCCTTATTTTGAACTGTTTTGAACGATCGTTATATTCCCATAAAAGCTCTTATAATAACGCTGTTGCAAATGGCGTATCCTGCCGCGTACGTCACGTGGTTTCAAACACAGAGGATTGCCTGCTTGTGGTTAAATCTCCAAAACAGTTCGGAGTCACTGGAAAGCAAGTTTGCTGGAAAGTGAACGGAAATCATCAGATGCTACTCGACACTGTTCGGCTAATGAGATGGACAACGTTGCTAGGATACAATACAGCAAAAGCAAATAAGAATTGAAAGTTAACTGAGATCTTTCAAAATTAACTGATAGCTGAGAAATAGCTCAAATTTTAACTGATTGCTGAGAATCCAGCACCCCCATGCACACCCTTTATTTCGGTCGAGAAAGGGGCGCCTGGGTAGGTATTTCGTAGCTAGACATTTTTTTACGGTTAACATTTTTTACGGCTAACGGTTAAAATTTTCTAATTTTTACGCCTGACGGCTAAGTTTTTTGCCGGTTTTACGACTAACGGTTAATCCCATTGAGACCCTCCTCTTAGCGTTGAACAATTAATGTATGCTTAGTTAATATCCTGTATTTTCGCTTTCCTATGCGTCTTTTAATCGTCAAATCGTCTCTCTGAACCACTGTTTGCATAATATGAAAGTTGGCAGTATTTTTTTTATACATTTTTCAGTTTTTGGTTATAAAATGCACTTACCTTTTCCTTGTTCTCCTTTTATAATTGAATACGAAACGTACATTTGAGTTACTTAAAGACAGAGGTTGTCTGGTATCGAGTACTAAATTGTGGCTCAATGTCTGAAAATATATATATTGTGGTTCAATTTTATCCTTGGTTCAAATTTTATTTTCCTTTGTTTTTGGGTATGGTAATGTATGATAATGAGTTTAAAACAAAGGAAAATAAAATTTGAACCAAGGATAAAATTGAACCACAACATATACATTGAATAGCTCGCACCAGCTGCCGTATACAATCGTATACAATTAGTAGGAAGTCTTACAGCGAAACGACCTCTACCGGGGCCACCCAACGTTTTATTAGCCAATCACGAGACAAGCTCAGAACAAAAGAATTGGTCTTTCTTCATCAGTGGACCAATCACAGTAAGGGGCAAATGTAACTGCTGATGAACGAACTCCAATTCTTTTGTGCTGAGCTTGTCTTAATGTGATTGGTTAACAAAACGTTGAGTTCGTTTCACTGTAAAACAACGTCGATCTACAAGGTGCGTTTTTGACAAGTAATTTAAGTACGCCTTTTGAGATTCGACACATATCCCTTATAGTTGAAAATATGAAATGACTTCGTAAAGAGTTCTAATGCGCTAGCAAAAATGAAATTTTATCGATCGCCAGCGACGATCCAGTAAAAGCCATTATATATTCATTTATCTACCATGAGGGTCGTACAGGGGTATTCTCGTGACGCGTGATTAGCTGATTTTATTTTCCGTGAAACGTGAATTTAATAAATTTATTCTTCGTGACCCGTGACCAGAAGGTTTTGCGTGACACGTGAAGAGCTTGAATTAATAACCGATATTCGTGATTTCACCACTTTATTGACTTTGTTTTGCGTGATTTTGAGACGCGAGACCTCAAATGTGATCTCCGTATAATTATCGTAACGTCAAACACTCTTTGTAGAGTAAGAACAGGATAAAAGAGTAATGTTTCTTTCTTATTTTCGTAATTTCTTAAAGGTCAAATGAACCAAATTTTCGAATTTTCTTTTTTTTTTAGGCCAATTAGTTGATTAAGAACCAAATAAACATATTCTGAAGTTTCAAAGGAATTGGACTTTGTAAAACAGAGAAATTTCAAGTTGAAAAATGCTTAGTTTTGGCCTTCATAATCGTAGAGCACTCGGGAAAATTGTCGGGAAATTTTCGGAACATAAAACTGTGACGTCAGTATTGGTGCCCTGTGAAATTAAGGGAAATTTAAAGTCTTTTGTGATGAAGCTGACAAGAATGGAACATCATGGTGTTTTGTGCAGCACTAAACTGCTTAAATTATTCTAAGTCGAAAGTAAGTAAGTTTAAGTTTCCAGCAAATTCAAAGCTCAGGAAACAATGGCTTTTGAAAATGAAAAGAAAAGAAATTCAGCCAGGAAAGAACTCTCGCATTTGTGCGGTTCATTTTACCAAAGACTACTTCAGAGAAAATCTGGCAATACGTAGGTTTCTGGGTTCTGATTTCAAGCCGCTAAGACTCCACCTCAAAGAGGATGCTGTGCCGCGGACTATTTTTTTTTTGTTTTGTTCGGAAAAGAAATCACTGGGAAGAATGTCTTCCGAAGCACAAAGACCCCACTGTCCGTTCGGCTTTTGCTAAACGAAGGAAGTTAGAGGTATGCATTTTGCACCTTTCTTATTCTACCTAGAGCTAGGTAGGGTATTTGTTATGATCATTAGCACTTTTACTTTGTTGGTTTGGCTGGTTATGATCAAGCATTAGAATTTGAACTCGTTAGTTCAATATCCTCGCCAAATAATTTGCTTCCATGCACGTGCACGAGCTTTTTGACGCGTATAAAATTATGCTTCAAAGGTTGTATTTATGTTGGGTTTACAACCATAAATTTCTAGCACTAAATAACATGTACCGGCTAAATAAATATGGACCAAAAAACAGCTAATACAAACAGAACTCACATTGTCCGCGGGGACAGTGTGTAAACGCTCAGTATTTATTTCAACACTGAATTTTCCTTCAGCTGAAAACGACACGAATTTATTCATTGAAAGTTTTACCCTACGTGATGCTTTGCAGTTTCGAATTTGCATTGAGAAATACCCTTTAATTCATTCAAGTTAAATTTTTGTGTACAAATTTATTTTTGTGTTTTGTTTGACTCTCGAGTACAGAAAAGAAAGAGTGAATTCAATCTTAGCTTTTGGCCACATCCTAGGATAACTTCGCGCTACATACCAATCCGGGTTGCAAGAAGAACACGTCCTGATAAGAATTACGTGCAAATCCAAAAAAATTGCATTTAGATTGGGGTATATAACAAAACTAATTGTTCTATACCAAGCTGAGCAGACTGATGATTTTTTATACGCCATCCAGTGTTTGAAAACCTCCTATATCGTACAATGCTTACAATTTTACTCAGTGCTTTGATAATTATTAATCTTTGAAACTGGATTACAATGTAGTAAAAAATATAACAACCATGTTTAAAAAAAAAGCTTAGATTCTTTCAGAATTACTTGAATTACTTAGACTGACTCAAACTCTCAAACTTTACATTATTCGCTCTTTAAACGACGATCGTCTCTTCGATCGCAAAGCCGTGAAATAAAACTATTACGTCACAAAATTCAAAGCTCGATCCATTCCTTCCATTCCAGTGCGCAGTCATTTTGGAAACGTTTTCGTGAAGTCTTCGGAAATCTTCGTAGTTTTTGCTATAGTTCGCGCTTTAAGGCTCAGAAAGCAAAATTTCTTCTTAAGTTTAGTTAATAATGAGTTCTTCTAGCGTTTGGTTGCTTTAAAATCGCTAAAGAAAGAATGTCGAAATTTTGGTTCATTTGACCTTTAATCAATTTTGATTTCTTCAAACACTATTTGTAGCGTAAGAACAGGATAAAAGGGTACTTATTTTCGTGATTCGGGAAAATGAAATTTCAATATCCGTGATCCGTGATTCGTTATTTTTTTCGTCCGTGAATCGTGCCAGAGACCCTCCCTGTACGACCCTCTACCATTGAAACCATTGAAACTTGTCATTCCCTAACTTTTGCAGTTGACGATTACGTGTGATAAAAAAACAAAAACATGTAGTTGCAACAAAATTAAATAGAGCAAGACTAGAGGAAAAGCTTATAAAACATAACATGCCCCATGACGGATTAACAAAAGTTTAATATGTTGGGATTTTTAAAATTGAAATAAATACAATCCAGGTAGAAATGAAACTGTTTTTGCTTAAAATTCTAGCTCTCATCAATGAAAAAAAATATCAAACATTTAATGCATTTTGTTTATTAACTTGCGTAGCATCTGTTCCTAGCAACATTTTATATCAAACTTGAAATGAAGTCTACTGAGTTATCTCTTTTTTTCAGTTTATCAATGGTTTTGTTTATTAAATGAAACAAACCGTGGTGCAATTTTTGACACAAAACTGTGATTCAAAGACTTTTCAGTTTTCAGTTTCGTAATACATCGCATTGGAAATATATTATGTATCATTTAAGTATTTAGTCCCTGCAGAACATTGACGCCGTTGACAAGTAGTTATGGAGTAATCAGGTGAGTAATATTCATGATTAAACTCGTTGCATGTCTAGAGGTCTTAAATTTATTTCCATGCAGATATAAATGATCGAGTCCAGCGCTCGAGTTATCATCTCATAAGATAAAAGGGGAAGAAACCAGATAAAGAATACACTTTTTTTATGAATTCCGTTGCTATGGTGATATGTTATGAAATATTCTCTGATAACACCTGAAAACCGGAAAGTGTTTTTGTCTAAAAGTTAAATCTGTTTAAAAAACTAAACCTAACATCGTTTTAGTGGTGAACTCTTGGTATTCGTTTTGTTAAATTTTTATATATCAAAACCAAAATCTGGGAGAAAATGAGGTTAGAGAAAGCTACATGCAAAACTCCACAGCAATAGACTAGAACGGAGATTTTTAAAGGAATAGTCCACATAATATAAAGTAGCAATATTTGACAGAATTTCCAAAGTGGTCAAATTTATTCATCTCATTTAAGACATCTGTTTTCAAAATGTAGTACCTGATAAGTAGGTTATTTATTTAGATTCACTTGTTAAAGACAGTCACGCACAGAGAGGCACATGCGCCGGCATAAATGACAGTTGTTTGTTTAGACGAAGAGCATGTAATAACAGGGATGATTGCCTGCCCCGATAACGAATCATTATTACCAGCTTCTTTTAATTCCCACTTTACTTTGCTTTGAACTTACCCGATATTGAAAGGCTTAGTCGAGTTTTAGTTTTGATATACGTTCATGATAGTTTTATCCTAATTACGCGATTAGGAAAAAAGGCAGACAGCTCTTAGCGTTGAACAACGCATGTTTGGTTAATTGCCTAGACTGTCGTTTTTCGTCTATCTTTTCATCTCTAAATCTTCCCTATGATTATTTGTTTGCAGCATAATATGAAAGTTGGCACTATTCTTTTTGCACATTTTCTTTGTTTTTCTGGTTGTAAAATGCACTTACCTTTTCGTTAAACTTTGTTCTCTTATCAATGAATACGAAACCATCATCAACTTCCTGAAAGACAGAAGTTATGTAAGTCTGGTATTGAGCACTGAATAGTGGTTCAGTGTTATGAAAATACAGTATATACACTGAACAACTCTCACCAGCTGCCGTATACAAGCACCCACTCAAAAGAAAGTTTCAATACAACGTCCATTTACCTGGCGTGTTTTATGACAGTCAGTTCAAGGACGCTTAATGAGTTCAACACATGCCCCATTTAGTTTCGTTTCCCATGAAAATGCGAAATGACTTGGTACAGTGATATAATGAACTTAATGACAAATTTTAATTTTATCGACCCAGGATCGTCAGCAGCGATGACAACCAACCCTTGTTTCTTTTACCTAATCATAATAAAATTCTGTCAGCTTGTACATCAGTTTCCAGACGCGCGAATGACTAAGAATTACCGATGAAAATGGTCTTTCCCCACTCATCATCAAATATATGATAAATTCAAGTTTGTAATAAAAGGGCAAAGCTTAAGGCAAAGTTTACAAAACGCAAGAAGCCTTGTTGACTTGTAGACAGTTATCTGTGATTGGTTTACTGAATCCCGGTTATCAGCCAATACACCTGTGTTTGACCTTATATGGGAAACGAGTGCGGCGAGTGCCGCTCAGATTAAACGTTCCCTGCGGGAAGCAAATGTTCCATAAGAAAAATGCCTGAAAATAGCTTTATATGCAATAAATTATCGGCAGTGCCTTCCCTAAACCACACAAATACCACAAAAGTGCCATAGTTGACTCACTAGGCAAAAAAATACTTGTAAATGTACAACAAGAACGACTGAACAAAGAAGAAAGGCAGCAATAAAATTATTCACGGGAAGAACAAAAAACTGAAATAAATTATTTAGTGTTCGCCGTAAAATTAGCTTCAGCACTTCAGTTAAGTTTGTTACCTTTCAATTTTGATCTTGTCCTTTTATACTTCAATAAACTTTATCAACTCTGACTGGTCTGAGTGCAATTTCGTTTCAGCGTAATGTAGCAGTCTTGATGACAGCCATGGAGCCGTAAACAGGGCGTATAATTTCAAGAAAAGCTATTGCTTCGGATCTTCCCGTAAACCTTAATTGTTGTCACAACTTTCCTGGATGAGCAGACGATTTAAAAGGAGATAGCTTGTCCAAGGAAAATGTTCGGAAACAAATTCTCGCGCAAGCTTTCTTTGCGTGTTTCATTCAACACAGGAAGTGAACACCGCGCCAAAAATTTTTCTGCCTCCCATACTATCACTTTGTTTACATCTAAATGAAATGCAGGGGCGTAACTGGGTGGGGGGGGGGGGGGGGGATTTCCTTCAAAATATAGAATATTTTTTATATAAAATGGGTAAAAGTGATTTAGTGTTGTAGCTGTAAACTTCATTGGTGTAAGCACTAATTGTTTCAGTAAAACTCTTAATTGTTGTTTTAATTGTTATCTCGTCTGTAAAAAAATGAATATGATACTGATAGTGATAGTTAAAAAAGTCGTTAATAAAAAAGGGAAGCGGGTGAAGGAAAGAACTCGACGAAATGCAAGGTACGTTTTACTTTGCTACACTGATATCATTAGCAAATTTTCAAGACATGTGGAAACTGGTACAACAGATTTAAGGAGCTAAGTCACAGGGATTTTGCGGACTTCTCGTCTAAACTATTCTTAAATTAGTGGCAGACAACTTAACCCATAAAAAGAATTATCCTTCAACAAAGGAAGAGATGACCATAATTCGTGGCGTGAAATGAAACTGCGGCTATAAATATCAATTTTTGGAAAACGCGCGTAAATAACTTGGAAAGTTTAGCCTTAAGGTTTTAAAGTTATATCCATGTCTATCCTAGCCATCCGCAGTCAAGACCTTGTAAGCAGTTTCAATGCTCTAATATAGCAATTTTCAATACAATTGGACCATCATTTTTAGTTTTGTTTTAATATGTACCAGTAGAAACATTAACAATATCTTGACATGATTGTACATGTTATTTTAACTAACTCCTCTTATTATCCCAAGAGAAATAGAGGATAATACATGGTTTCGCGGAGATATGAAATTTATCTTCGAGTGTTCAAATCGATAGCTCACGAGTGAGCGCAGCGAACGAGTGAGATATCGGATTTGAACAGGAGAAGATAAATTTCATATCTCCAAGAAACCATGTATTATTCTTTTTATTATATAAACCTACTAATTACGATGTTTTTGACGATTTTCCGAAGATTTCCGACCATTTCCGAAGATTTCCGAGAATTTTCAAAATGTTGTCCGAAGGTTGTACGAATGTTTCCGAACATTTTCCGAGAATTACCGAAGTTTTCCGAAGATTGCCGAAGATTGCCGAGGAAGATCCGAAGATTTTTCGACTTAATATCGATTTACTTTGGCTCATTCAGCATTGGAACATGGCAAACTCTGCAAGCTGATAGGTCAAAAATGATATCACACATGTGTGGATATCATTTTTATCCACACATGTGGGATACCATTTTTCTCGATTTGCTACCACTCACTAAAGCACTGCAGTTTATATAATAATTGCATACTCTCTTTCCTTTGCACTAATTAGCTACCCTATAATTTATTCCATTACATTTTTCTAATGTTATAATACAACAAATTAAAAAGTTAATAAAATTTGCACTAATTGCGATTATTAATTTTTGTTGAAAATTAATTTATTGTAATAATTAAAAATTATTCACCGAAGTGGAGGTGAATAGTACTTTGCTAATCACCTCCGAGTTAACCAATCAGCGCGCGCGGAAAGCACTATTCATCACTATCCAAATAATGGTCTAGCTTTGTTAAAGATGACTATATTAGTCCACAAAGGAACAAAAAGGTATGTTATTTTGATCGCAATTTGAAAAGTCGGGCAGACTTTTTCAAACTCTGCCAATGTGTCCTGGATACATCACCAGAAAATGATTACACTTCGCTCCCCCTTAAGTAATTGAACTTATATCTTCACTTTGCTGCTCTAAGCGCTTGTCGTGAATGAACAAAGCTACTTTGTCATGAATTTAGCTACGTTATGGCTTTACATGCATCAAAAGCTAGTCCGCGGTTACTGCCCCTTTAAGGTGGCTGGTATCGGTTTCCAGCATTTTCAAGCATTTTTCAGCTCTTACACTTTTGACGGGTCTGTACTAGAAATCTTTATCAGTTGATGCTACAATAATGGTATCAAATAAATGCCCAATGATTGGTGAATATGTTCTGGTCATTTTCTTGACGTCACTGGTTACCATAGTAACAGGATAACCTGTTAAAAACACCCTTAATTTTAGCTTTAAGTGCTTATAACTCAAAAACGAGCTCGGTGACCCCCATTTTTTATTGTTGAGTTATAATTAGTATGTAAAGATACAACTTTTTGTAAAGTTAAAAAAATTTCTACGAAGCGGTTTCAGAGCCACCTAATTATACCTCAACAATAAAAAATGGGGGTCACCGAGCTCGTTTTTGAGTTATAAGCACTTAAAGCTAAAATTAAGGGTGTTTTTAACAGGTTATAGGTTGCTATGGAAACCAGTGAGGTCAAGAAAGTAACCAAAACGTACTCGGCAATCATTGGGCATTTATTTGATACCATTATTGTAGCATCAACTGATAAAAATTTATTGTACTATCCAGTCAAAGTGTAAGAGCTGGAAAGTGCTGGAAACCATTACCAGCCACCTTAAAGTGTAATTAATAAGTAGGTAAATAATTAATAGTTCAATTGTTATCGTAATAAGTATTTATTGTATTCTCTTTGTTATTATATTTACCTCGCGTTTTGACCGCATTTTTAGGTGCCGAAAGGTTGGCATTTCCCTGCCCTATAAATACTTATATGCATCATCTGTTCTAACAGTGCTTGCAAATGATACACAAAAATCGTTACGGAAAATTTATAATTTTATACCTCTCATCTCCCTGATATTTTTGTACGTAATTTTTCTCTTTTCCTTTCTCCATTCAATTTTATTCTTAAATTGTATTTTAACAGATGAAATGCCACGCGGTGGAAACACAAACCATGATGATAACGATGATGATGATGATGATGATGATGGTCATCATCATCATCATCGTCATTCAAACAAAGTGATCTTTACAGCAGACTCCTTTTTCGTCCTTTCAATTCCAACTCAGTCCTGCGCTCTTACTTTCCGTTTGTTCATTGTTTTCTCTTTCTAAATCCCTACTTTCAACATTAACGTAAAGCTTGTATTGCATTTAGGACGCGGGTCATTCTCGGTTTTTGCAGAGGCTTCATGCTTTGTAACGAAATGTTAACAAAACGTAAAAATTAGGAATACTTAATGGCTTGTTGACAATAAAGTTGTCAATCTTCGAACCCATCAAACCAGATTGTTAAGTAGGGAAACAGCTAAACTGCTTGATCGTGTCTTTAACTGCTTGTCTGACCTCCTTCCTCTGCCAACAGTACAGAATATTATGGTATTTTTGACCAGTCCTAAATTACATTTGTTGTTTTTTATTTTCACTTGAATGGTGTTGTTTTCGCTTTGACTGGTCTATTGTGTTTAACACTAAGGACAATCTCTACGTTAGACGCGAAAGTTACCTTGACTGATAACAATCATGTCATGTTTTCATTATTGTACCGTCTCCGAAAATCTTTAACAACAAAACTGTCTGATCGTGTCCTTCACTGCTTTTCTAACATCCCTCATCTTCCAGCAGTACAAAAATGGATTGAGAGATGAGTTAAAGAAAAGCAGTGATAATGAGATAGACAAAGCGAGGGAAAAAGATGGCGTACGGATTCCAGTGATCGCTGGTATACCTGTTGCTATGCTGAATGGAATATAACAAGCCAGTAATGTCATTTGTATCCAAAGGGAACTGGACACTGTCTTTTTGTATCGCATCAAATTAAGTGAAATTCCTCCTTCGTTAGGTTGGGCTTGGAAAACATGGTCTTGTACTTGAATTTGATGCTGTCGTAATCTGAGGTAGATCTTCGTGTAACATAAAGTTGTGGCCACTATGCATAACAATACTGCTAGGCAAACGATGCCTCTACCAATACGAGTGCTGTAAAAGAATATCATGGCACTGGCTGCGGACGAAAACCAAAATGCAAGAACAGAAATCCACACTCTCCTCAAAGTTACCACCTGTCTGTATCTTAGCCCCAACAACAGGGCGAGAAGTCTGTCCACACTTATTGCAGTCAGTGTCAACAAAGATACTGCACAAAAAACAGCACCTATGGAATATATAAGTATGTTAACATAGAAACAAAGATTGGAGTGTTTTGGTATCATTAAAGCAGTAACGTAAAGCGGCTGTGAAATGAGACCAACACAGAGATCAGTGCTCGCAAGGCAGCCTAACAGAAGTTTCGATGGTGGATGAAGGGACGACACCTTTCGAAGAGCAACAATAATCAAAACATTTCCCAGAAATGCAGTGATGGAAAGAGAAATGTTAACTGCGGGAATAGAAATCATTTTTCGTGCTTCATAAAAAGTTGGCATGCAATACACTTGTTGTAGTGTAGTGTGGTTTCCATCTTTGTTGTGGTTTGCCATTTCTTTCTCGATAACGATTATTGTCGTGAAAAGAATTTAATGTTCCTCTTCTGCTTTTAAAATTCTCCGTCCGTCGAGTCCATGTCTTTTCAATTATTTCATCTATGGAGTCATCGTACTGTTCGACCAGCGTATATCAGATGTATTTTCTGAAAATAGAGAAAGCAAACTTTCAGAGCACAATAGCAACCGAATCTTATGCTTACCTGGACAGCAAAGTTAATTCTTGGAAACATCGTTTAATGTTTGCTACAAAGAAGATTGAGGAGATCAATAAGTGAGTTTCAACCCCCAACTTTTGCATTTCTTACAGTCACAACAAATAGCACAATACATGCGTTCGCGAGCATTACAGCAACCTTTAAATGCTGTAAAAAATGTTGCTTAACCATTCGCTTACAGAACCTATGTTACGGTCTATTTTTTACATTATGTAACTTGTTAGATAAGAGTAGTGTTAAAAATTGTGTCATTCCCAATTGTTGACTACCGCGTGGAGCATGGATAGGATGGACTTAACAACTCCTCCTTATGTCGTTTGGAATCTCCTACTTTACTATTTTACTATATACCTTTCAAATAATGTATGGGATCTTAGCATTGCTTAAACGTTATTGTAACAGCTCCCAATTATACACAAGCATAATATTTTGAAGCAAAAATTTAACAGTCAACTGTGCAGCAATTTCTACCCAGCCGATGTCGTTGAAACTTGCTCACATTAAAAATTGGATAATTTGAACTTGTTGACATTGATAAGAAAAAATCTATCGTCGCGTTTGGAAAATATTCGCGTTTTTTTCATAAATATATTTTTTCAAAAGCGCTAATATCTCGTGATCTTTTGCCTTGTTTGCCCTATAATTTGAAGCTTTATAAAATTTGAACATTTGTTCTTTCGATTGCCAAAAGTCAGAAAAATCGGGTGAGGTTTATATGCCCAAAACTCGATTTAGAAAAGAGCTCCTCCGTTCCCCAAAAAATAGTCGCGGGCCACCTTAACCAAAGTACAATCCAAATGTAAACGAGTCATCGTGAATTTCATCTTGCTGAGAAAACTTCCTCTAGATTAGTCTGACTTAACTGACAAAAAAATCCAGGAGATGAATTTAGCATGATACGGAAGCTGCACAGCCTACTGTACAAATAGCGTCTGTACAAAATTTACGGTTCACAGAACGACTGATTTCTTTTTCGTTCTCAAGTTTTAGCACAGAGTCTTTTTCGGCAGATTTACTCGCGGCTCACATGACACTAATCACGCAACTCCGGCAACATCGACGCGAGAGCACACGCAATTCTCGTGTATCCGCGCGTGTCTACCTGTTCTAAAAATATAAAAATTGTCTCGTATCATAGGGTGCGTGGATCTCGCGCTTACGGTCTCCTCCCATTATGGCTCCTGACAATACCTACAATCATTGTGACGGGAGTTTGTATAAGAGTAGTGTTAAAAATTTTGTCATTCCCAATTGTTGACTACCGCGTGGACCATAGGATGGACTTAACAACTCCTCCTTATGTCGTTTGGAATCTCCTGCTTTACTATTTTTATAACAGTGTCTTATTTAAGGGAGAGAGAAATGACCGCGAAAGTTACTAGATTTCAATTAAGGTAAAAGTGAAGTCTGCATACGAGCCTAGTGGCCCATCAGGCCGGAGCTTATCCTGGCTTCCGTAGCGTGAAGCGATTAGGAATATTCTACTCCCCTGGATGGGATGCTAGTCCATCGCGGGGTTACCCCCAGCAGTAAATTCGCCGGTACCCATTTATACACCTGGGTGGAGAGAGGCACTATGAGAGTAAAGTGTCTTGTCCAAGAACACAACGCAGTGCCCCGGCCGGTGCTGAACCCGGACCGTTCGATCCGGAGTTTAGCGCACAAACCATTAGGCCACTGCGCCTCTCACAGATTTCAATTAAAGTACGTTTTAAAATAATATTTGTTACTCTCATGCATCTAGTAGCTTTAGTAAGGTACGAGACTGAATGTTATATTACCTAAATTTTTTACGTCCTAATCCTGAACTCGTCGACCAAGTTGGGTTTCAGTTACGAGGAAATTGATTTCGCACCGGAAAAATTTACAACAATAAAGCCAAATTAGATAAAACAAAAATACAAAGTGAATTGGAAATATGGGAATACCTACAAATTACAATACCGTTAGATTTTTCTCTTTCTACAAGGATTAAAATCATTTGCCCAAATTTGAACTTTCTAAGGTTATTTTGTTTTGTCAGAAAAAATGTCCGGTGCAAGCTTAATTTGAATTTTTCTGTTAGTTTTACCAAAGTGATGTTTAATTCTCACTTTTGATTAGTGTCGTTAAGCCCTACAATTTACGTTTCAAGTAATTGCCAAATTCCAATTGTTTATTTTTTTTCAGCTTCACTTAACTGGTACTTATTTTCACATTCGTGTCATTAGGCCTCTCCAAGTTAGGTTCAAAATGATAAGAGCGTAATGCAATGCAATTCGGAAAGTTTTCTCATAATTGAAATAGGCGCAAAAAGAACTGTAAATAAACGTAACTTGGACGAAAGCCTTTGTACAATTAATGAAACAACAAAAATAATTTCCATTTGGATATTTTTATGCTACATTAAGGTTCAGTTGATACTAAAACTTAAAGCGGGCTTCTGATAAAACTATTTACTTTTAACTTAATCGAGAAACGAAAGGTCTAGTGCTTTAGCTAAGAAAATTGGCCACTTTAGCTTTGGTCCTAGCCTACTGCAAGTATTAACACATTTGTCTTTCCCGATGATGGACTGTTTTCATCCAGCTATTTTGCAAGCATCGATAATTAAGAAACAAAGAGCCCTCGTTTCAAGCTTGTTGCAAAATTTTACTATTAGTGTTAAGTTCATAGTCACAATTTTTAACACGAGGAACAATCTTAGATCCCAAGCGAGATAGTTTGATGGTGTAAGTAATCGAACGACTAAAGTACAGAAATATAGATAACAAAACACTGATGTTATTTGAGAACACTGAGATCTGAGCAGTACTGCTTTTGTATCAACCAACACATTTCAAGCAAAATCAAAAATACTTACCAGTCCTTAATAATCATTGAAACATTTCAGGCCAGTATCTTTGATAATAACAGATCGATTTTAAGTCAGCGATCTTAGAATTAAAGCCGTCACACAGTCACCAAATTATGACTCTAAATCCACGTTAGAAGCTTGCTGTGTAAGGTTTAATCAGGCCATATTGTTAACTTAAAATGTTACGATGAACACCCCACGTTTATTCAATTGCATGTGAAGAATATTTACAATTTTGTGTTTGTATTGCTATACATATGTGAAATTGGATGGAACTTGGTTGTTTGTAAACAGATAACAAATACGTCTTCTAGATGAAAGGAGAACAAAGCTCTTCATCGCAGCTGCATGACTAAGACTCCGTTGGTCTGACAGTTTAAATTAATTTCCTAACGAACTTTTATTTGCGTCTCTCAATAGAATTCATTTCCGGTACAGCGTATATCAGTTTTGCGGTAGGTTAGGTTGACAATGCCATTTATTTCTGCTGATGATTCAATTATCTCTGTAATGTAACAGATAGATTTTCACTTTGATATCTAACTGAAGGTGTCAAAAAGCGAAAAATGTTGCTTCGGATCTGCGGTTTGCTTTGCGTTGTTTTATAAGGTCATTTAAGTTCATCACGATGAACAATCTCAAGCCATTTGAATGAGCTTGGAGAATGCTTTACAGGAAACGAAGCTCTTGTGTACGAGGAATCGACAGACCGGAGCGTTCGTGAAACATCCGTTTCGTCACTGTAGTATTACAAATTTTATTAAGTTTCCTTTCAAGATTTTTTTTTACGTGTTCAGTGGCACTAAGCTCAGATACAGATACAATATCATTATTATACGTTTTTTGTTTCCCTTCATGATATTTGTACTACTCAAGACTAGTTTAACAGGTTTCGTTGTGAAGGGGGGCTTTTGGAATTATGGTAGGGGAAAGAGGATAGGTGGGACACCAACATCAACATAATCATACGTTTTAGAACATAAGGAAAAAGTTTTTAAACAGCTCAAAAGTTTCCTAATTGTAAAAACCAGTACACGTCTGATTGTTTGAAAATCTTTGAAAATATTCTACTAAAATATCCTACAGTCCCACATTAAAGGAAGCTTTTTACATAAGCAGTTTTAAACACGAATTTAACACTCAAATTCAATATTTTAACACTTACTTGTCTTGGATTTCTGATTTTAGACAACATCTACAATGTAGCAATTTTGTGACTGTTGTTCGTATCAGACCGTCAGTATTTGACACACTGTAACAGTCACTCTATTGTTTATTTATCACCCCAGGAAGCATGTGATCAGCATTTCCATTTATGACTTTGAAAGCTAGCTCTCTATTTAGTTTTTCACACCCTATTTTCAATAAACTGGAGATAAGTCTTGCCGAAAAATGTCATTAAAAAAATTAAACCGCTTTTTTAAATTCCTTAAGAATATTTTAGCCTTCTGTTTTCGTACTTTTTTTTTTTGTATTTTATTTGTTTTTTCTCTTAATTTTACATGCACGGGTGTTACACTACACGACACTACATTACACTACATTACAAATATGCTGACAAAAGAAATCCTGACTAAATAATTACAAGGTTTCAGAGAGCTACTGTTCTACTAGATGAAGAAAAGGATTCCATTTATTATAATGAAGCTGTAATTTGTTATTTTTTTTAGCTATATGACGTTCGATTTGAAATGTTTTTCTTATTTTTTCGATTAATAATGTAAGTGAGAGGGAAGTCTTATTTAGTTTTGTGCGATAGATAAAGTGTTTGCTTTCTAGGACAATATAATTTAGTAGAATTTCATTACTGACTATGACAAGCACCCCAAATAGAATATCTCTAATATTAAACGACCTACATATCATGCCCTGAGAGTTTGACAAGAGGTTTACCTCTTCCCAGAAAGCACGCACTTTTGAGCAGTAGAAAAAGAAGTGTTCTAAAGTTTCAGGCTCAGTTTCGCAGAAATAACACAAAGGAGAGTCGGTTTTCCTAAATTTGAAAAGCATATCGTTTGTATATATTATTCTGTTGAGTAATTTATATTGGAATTCTCGTAGTTTTGTGTAAAGAGTTGTCTTAAAAGGCAGTAGGTAGATCTTCTCCCAGTCAAGGCGAATGGTGTCTGTGTTAAAAAGTTTATCATATTTCTTCATAGCAGTCGGCTTGCTGGATAACTTAGTCACAAAACTTTGATACAACGATTTTGAATGCAGATTGTCAAGGGTGTGTTTCTTTCCTTCTAAGCGAAAATAAAACTCGCTTGGAGATTGCCTTTGTGTGTTTGCGAAGATAAAGGTCTTATTCCTTTTTAGTTGCCCGCGCCAATCTTGAGGTAGAGCGTTGAAGAGACGGAAGATAAAAAAGTGATCGACTGGCGAGAGAGATAAACGCCATGGCTCCTTGTCCAATTTGAACTCGCCCCTTTCGTCGTAGAGGTCGCCAATCTTAACTAGTCCGGCTTCGAGTAGCTTTTTATTGTAAACTGATCTAGACTCAATACATATAAACTTGTTGTTCCATAAGACTTCATTTGTTATCTCTGAAAGCGAGGAAGGGTTAAACTCATTTTGAGAGGTCCAGACCAGGAGGCATTCTTTGTAAAAATCTGGGAGATCTACTGGTAATTTTGTATAATCAAAATTGCAGTGGAACAAGAATTTGCCTCCGACCCTTTTAAGGTAGAAGTCCAGAAAAAACTTCCAACCAGCTGGGTTGGAACTCAGGTATTTCTTAATACAAAGTACTCTTTGCGCGCTAATCATGGACTCTACATCAGGCATTTTCAAACCTCCTTCATCATAGGGGTTTATAAGTGCCGTACGCTTGATTTTGTCCTTTCCTTTCCAAATAAACGAGTATAATAATTTATTGATTCTTTTAATGAAATCTTTTTTGGTTGAGATTAGAGAAGCCCGGTATAAAATCTTCGGTATAGCGAATGACTTGATTACTTGAATTTTTCCAAACAATGTGAGACCTCTCCAACTCCAGCCTTTTAAAGATTCTCTTAAAGATTTCTCAATGGTTTCAAAATTCATTTTCCAGAAAAGCGAATAATTATGAGTAAAATGAAAGCCAAGGATTTTAATAACCTTGCTTATTTCCTTTACACCTAGGTCCGAACTTTTCATTTCCATGTTTCCAAGCAGGAGAATTTCTATTTTATCATGATTTTTGCAAAGGCCAGAATAAGTGCTAAATAACTTAATTGTATTAAATAGGGCAAGGTGTGATTGTTTATCACGAACAAATGATGTCATGTCATCTGCAAATATGACTAGTTTCAGTTCGTTTCCATCTACCATAATGCCTCTAATTTGATCGTTGTTGCGGACAGAGATTGCGAGTAATTCAAGTACTATTATAAAAAGCGATGGTGATAGTGGGTCGCCCTGGCGGACACCCCGTTTGAGATTAAAAAAAGGAGTCGAAAATCCGTTATTTGTTACACAACTCGATATGTTCTTATAAAACATTGTTATCCATGCTATGAAGGATTCACCAAAACCGAAAGTTTCCAGAGAATTAAGGAGAAAATTCCAATTAACCGAATCAAAGGCTTTTTCAAAGTCAATAGCCGTCATAATACCGTGGTAGCCTCTTTGTTTTGTAAAGTCCATAACATCGCTTATTGTGCGAACAGCGTCGAAAATGGTCCTTCCCTTAACGAAAGCATTCTGATCGTAGTGAATTATATGTGGTAACACGTCCTCAAGCCTTTTAGCAATGGCTTTTGATCCAATTTTAACATCTACATTAACGAGAGATATCGGTCTCCAATTTTTAATAGATCTCCTATCTTTGTCCTTTTTCTCTATTAAAGTTATTACTGCTTGTTTCTGCGTGTTAGATAATTCTCCATGAAAATAAGCGTAATTTAACGAATCAACAAGAAGCGTGCCAATTTCTGGCCAAAAATATTTGTAAAATTCTATTGTGTTCCCAGGGGTTTTATTGTTTTCAAATGTAGCTAGGACCTTAAAACATTCTGAATATGTCAACTGACCTTCACATGAATCACGCTTGTTTTCACTTAAGTTAGGAATGGGAGAAAAGTTAACTAGGAAAGGACAGGTGGATGAGTCGATTTGTCTCACTGATTTTTCATCATAAAGGTCCGAATAAAAAGTGTGAATTTCATTTAGAATAACGTTTGGATCTGTGGACTCTTTTCCATTTGCTTGGATTAATTTTCTTATACAGCTTTTCTTTTTATTATTATTTTCTAAATTCAGAAAATACTTGCTATTTCTTTCTCCTTGTTCGAACCATGTTGCCCGGGAACGGATGATCGAGCCTTTTATAATGTAGTCATATTCCCTTTCATACTCCGCCTTAACCGCTTCAAGATTAACAAGATTTTCATCTGTTGGCGATTCTGCTATTTTCTTTTCGCATATTTTAAGCTTACTTTCAATCGTTTGGAGTTTTTTCCGCCTTTCTTTTGCTTTTAATTTGCTGTACGAAATACTTTCTTGACGAGTTTTATATTTCATCCAGTCCCATTTAACTCTAATGTCATCACAGAAATCGATTTCTTCGAGCCAAGTTGGAAATTTGTCTCGCAAGTTTTGGACGAAGACAGGGTCGTCCAAGAGGCTGTTATTAAACTTCCAAAAGGACGGACCACGTGGTTGATCGTCTAGGCTATCGATTTCAAGCGTAATTGCCAAGTGATCAGTTTTGATAGCAGACACGATATCGATTTTAACTACATCTTCCTGTAGAGTATCGCTTATTAACCAATAATCGAGGCGTGTTTGAATGATTGGGCTTTTCTGTCTCCATGTGAATTTTTTACTGTCCGGGTTCCGGATTCTCCAGATGTCAACCAAATCGTTTTCCATCATGATATTTTCTAAAAACTTAACAGATTCCTTTAACGCTGGGTTTCCTCCCGAGCAATCAAGAGCTGGATCCAAAGTTACGTTGAAATCCCCCCCTAAAAGAATTTTGCAATCAGGCGCACTTGGTTCGTCTTCGGCAATGAGATCGGACAGTGTTTGGAAAAACAAGGACTGCTTTGTAGTAATATTTGGTGCGTAGACATTAATTAAGAGGAGGGTGACGTCCTGAATATTTGCCTTCAAAATGAGATACCTCCCTTCGTCGTCAGATCGGAGTGATTTTAGTTCAAAATCGAAACCCTTGCGTATTAGAATGGCGACCCCACGACTATGAATAGATCCGTGAGCAAAATAAATTTCTCCAGGCCACTGACTTTTCCACAATAAAATAAAAAAATAAATAATAAAAAATAAATCACTTTATTTAAGTGTCAATGTATTTAGCACGGCTGTACTAATTGAGGACACTGTAAATAGTGAAACAAATATTATAAATGAAACAGAAACTTGTTAAAAATCCCAACTGGCAGGAGGCTGACCAGTTGGCTATATACAAAGCGTGGAGGAGTTGAATTCGGGACCACCGAAGACAAATCCGTCTAGTGGCAGGGAGGAGGATTTGAACCTGGGACCTCCAGATTGCAAGTCCAGCACCCTAACCACTAGGCTACGCTGCTTCCAAAGTTTTCAGTCTCTTCTGTGCTATAGGTTTCTTGTAAGAAACATATATCAGAGTTTTGCTTCATTAACCAGTTAAACACAGACTTCCTTTTTTCAAACGTACGAATACCTCGAACGTTTAGCGATATAGATTTAAGCTTTAGATTATTACGATCCATAATAGAAATATAATATACGGATGAATTGCATTAGAAAGCAGGACAGTAGCTGCCGCTCCCATGAGAGTTGGGTGTCAGATAAGCCAACATATTTTTAGACAATAAAACACACACTACATAGAACAAAAATATAGAGTATTTAAACGTAGCCAGTGAAATAGAACTGTTAAGCGCTACGCTGGAATGGGACCGTCCCATGGGTGTACAAACTTCGCGTTATGTAAATATTTGTAAGAGGAAAAAAAAACGACAAGAAAATAGAGAAACTTTCAGAGCTCTTGACGGTTGTAAAAACAAGAAGAAAATATATACTAAAGTTCCTTTAAATTATATAAGGAATTGCTTACCATAAACTACACGCATTAAGAGTCTGCAGTTGAACCTGACTCTCCCATTTAAAGTGCAATCTGATAAAGAAATATCCAGAATAAAATTATGTGAATTGTTCGCCGTCAATGAAGAGCTTGTATGGCTCCGCTCTGCTGAAAGCCGCACGCTTTCCCTGCTTCCTCGCCTCCAACATTTTAGGAATCAATATCTTGCGTTTATCGATCACTTCTTTGGGTAGGTCTGGCCCAATTCCCAGGCCAGACTCTTCCTCCAAGCAAGAACGGCGGGAGAAGACTGCTTCGCGGTCGGTATATCGTAGAAAACGGGCAATTATAGCTCTTGGCTTGGCTTGGGTAAAGCCTCTCTTTCCCACTCTGTGGACCCTCTGAAATTCAATGGACCGAGCATTGCTCATTTTGAGCTGGTTTTCCATGAAGCTATAAAGTGTTTCTTTAGTGTCTTCTTCGGTGACTTCTTCCCGAATTCCGTAGAAGCGCAAGTTTTCTCGGCGCTGATACACTTCATAATTTAAAAGTTGCAAGCGTAGCTTATTCAAGTCTTCGTCATGCTTTTTGTTTGATTTTTCTAGATTGGCTTTCCCATCTTCTACGTCCTTGTTTAAGCTGATCACACTGGCCTTAAGCTCACGGGTTTCGGTGGTAACACTCTTCAGGTCTTTTTCGACGCGTGAAAGATCTTTCTGTAGCCCTGCGACGGTTAGGTTTATCTTGTCGACTGTACTTCGAAGTGTTTGGATTTCCGAAGCAATAAATTCTAACTTGTCAAGTTTACTGAGTATTTTATCCATCTTGTTGGTATCAACTTGCTCCTTTCCCATTGCTTGTAATCCTGGCAAAGTGCTGTTGTCGCTTTCTTCACACTGTACACACTCAACAATGGCGGACGCCTCGTGGGCCTCGTGTTGACACAGTTCCTCTTCTCCGTCTCTCAAGCGTTTGTTTTCGGGAGAAAAGCTTTCTTCCGAAGATGACTTTCTTTCTTTTCTTTTTACACAGGACTGCAATTCCACAAAAATGAGAAAAATACCGAGACTTAGGAACTTTCCGTCAAGAGCTTTCGGTTTTGCTCCTCACGACTCCATGTCCGACCCAGTCTCTCTGTTTTCGTACTTAATGTAGCATCGAGTATTTAATGCCGCTTTTAGAGAGAGCTACCATAGCTTATATTGTGTTTAAGACTAGCGACAATCTCTTCTTTCCTATCGGAATAAAGTACAGTCCGTTGGAGTCAACTTGTGGAATAACAAAGCTTCCTGATTGTAGCCTTCACTGCTTGTCTTACTTCTCTCATCTTCCAGCAGTACAGAAATGGATTCAGAGATGAGTTGAAGAAAAGCAGGGATAACGTTACAGACAAAGCGAGGGAAATAGATGGTGTATCGAATCCAGTGATAACTCGTATGCCTGTTACTATGCTTCCTGGAAGATAACAAACCAGTGTTGTCATTTGTATCCAAAGGGAACTGGACACTGTCTTTTTGTATCGTATTAAATTCAGTAAAATTCCTCCTTCGTTAGGTTGGGCGTGGGGAACATGGTCTTCTACTTGAGTTTGATGCTGTCGTAATCTGACGTAGATCTTGGTATAACATAAGGTTGTGGTTACTATGCATAATATTGCTGCTATGATAACGATGCCTCTACCAATACGAAAGTTGTAAAAGAATGTTATTATAATGGCTGCGGAAGAAAACCAAAATGCAACAACAATAACCCGCACTCTCCTCAAAGTTACCACTTGTCTGTATCTTAGCCCCAACAAAAGAGCTAGAAGTCTGTCCAGACTTATCGCAGTCAGTGTCAACAAAGATACTCCAGAAAAAACGGCACCAATGGAACTAGAAAGTATTTTAACATAGAAACAAAGATTGGAGTGTTTTGGTAACATAAAAGCTGTTACGTAAAGCGGCTGTGAAATGAGACCAACACAGAGATCAGTGCTGGCAAGGCAGCCCAACAGAAGTTTTGAAGGCGGATGAAGGGACGACACCTTTCGAAGAGCAGCGATAATCAGGACATTCCCCAAAAGTGCGGTGATGGACAAAGCAATATTAACTACGGAAATAGTAATCCTTATTTGTGGTTCATAATAAGTTTGTATACAATACACATGTTGAATTGTAGTGTGGTTTCCATCTTGGCTGTAGTTCGCCATTTCTTTCTCGATAATGATTATACTGTCTAACAAGTCATGACAATAATTTAATGTTCCTTTTGTGCTATTAAAATTATCTGTCCAACGAGCCCATGTCCTTTCACTAATCTCATCTATGGAGTCATCGTGTTGTTCGGCAACCGTATATCAGATGTATTTCCTGGAAAAATAGAAAGCAAAGTTTCAGAGCAAAAACGATAAAAAAACAATATCCGAACAGCTCGCTAATGGTATTTCTTCGACGGTTTTGCCAAATTGCGTGCTCAAGTGACATTTTCTCTTTGTAGAAAGAGCATTGAACGCCAGCGAAAAATTTCCTTTATGTAGCGAATCTTATGCTTGCCCGGATAGCATTTCAGCGACCCCTAAATGCTCTAAAAAATATTGCTTAACCATTCGTTAATAGAACCTATGTTACCGTATATTGTTAGATGATGTAACTTGTTAGATAAAAGCTGATTATCACGTTGACCATAAGATGGACTTTCTCCTTAAATTTTAAACAACTCGTCCTTATATCGTTTGGAAACTCCTGACTTACTATTAATAACAGTGACTTTGTTAATGGAGAGGGAAATGACAGCGGAAGTTACAAAATTTGAATTTAAGTACGTTTTAAAAAACGTTATTCTCGTGCAACTTGTGGCTATAGTAATGTACAAGACCGAATGTAATAGTACCTAAAGTTTTAACGTCCTAATCCTGAGCTCGTCGACCAAGATGAGTTCCAGTTATCTCGCATGCAGAGGAGGATAGTAAAAGACTAATGCACCTGCCGGAAAGCTTTACCACAATAAAGCCGAATTAGATCAAGTAAAAATACAAAGTGAATTGAAAACATGGGAATTTATTTTTTTCTCAGTTCGTGAGCGGGCGGTATTCTACAAATCCTCCAATCTGATTGGTTCCGGGAGCGGGCGGTATTCTCCCATCCGGCCCGCTCACGGAGCGATTCCGCCCGGCTAGCTCGCTGTGTTTTCATTTCGCGGCGAGATGATCGAACCCACGAAAGTTTTGCTCTCCAAAATTAATGAAGTTGTTCACCAACCGCTGTAAATATGAAAGGAAAAGTAAGCAGTGGAATTAAAGGCCTTGAAGTTCTCCAAAAGGCGAGTATTGATTCTCTTTATTGACAAAATCAAGTTGTACCGAGTTTTATGGCCGTAGTTTGTCGATCGTTGTTTGTGCATTTATTATTTACACTGATTTTCACGCCATTGCGCTTACCTGCAAGTCGCCGGCTTACATACCCGATTGATTCTTTCAAAAGCTAACTTAGTAACGGAATTAAAGGCCTTGAAGTTCTCCAATAGGCGGGTATTTTTTGTATTTATTTACAAAATCAAGTTATAGTTTGTCGATCGTTGTTTATGCATTCGCATTGGTTTTCACTCCGTAATGCGGTTTACGGCAAGTCGCTGGTTTACAGACTCGATTTATCCTTTTAAACGCTTTGCCTTTCTGCTACTTTTTCCCAAAACCGAATACTGCTTATCACCATTCAAGAAAATGAGATGTTTTGATTAAAAACAGTCAAATTAATTCTCGCAAAATTGTGCCGTGTGCAGACGACCAAATGCCCTCTTTTGCTGCTGCATTGTGCTTCTTTTTTAATATTAAAGTTACTTTTCTCTTCTATTCTGATGACCTTTTCCGAGAGTACTGTTCAGTTTCGCGAATTTAATTTGTTTGGCGGAAAACAAATCATTCTTCACTTTAGCCGTAGCTTAGCGATCGATTCAACATGCACATTGGATGCGCGCGTATATTACAATTACATTTTGCAAGACAATCTTTAATTTTTTGATCTTTTTTTTAACCAAGTAAGAAAAAAATAAATAAGTTATTTACCGGCTTTTAGAAAAAAATAAAAACGTTATTCACCAGCCTAGGTCGGTCCGTATTGGGAAAAACTGTGCCCTCGGTCTTGGAACCGCCCTCGGCCTGCGGCCTCGGGCGGTATCCAAGACCTCGGGCACAGTTTTTCCCAATACGGACCTCCCGGCTGGTAAATAACCTATATATCTCCAAATTACAATACCGTCAGATTTTTCTCCTTCTACAAGGATTGAAATCATGGGCCAAATTTCAATTTTCTTTGGTCACTCTACCATGTTGAAAAAAAAAATGTCCATCAGTAAAAGCTAAATTCCAATTTTGTATTAGTTTCACTTAAGTGATGTGTTTTTTTTTTACTTTTAATTTGTGTCATAAGCCACTATAATTTACGTTGCCTGCACTTGCTAAGTTTCATTTTTTTTTCAGCTTCACTTAACTGATACTTATTTTCACTTTTCATTCGTTTCGTTAGGCCCATGCAATTGAAGGCGGAAAGCAGTGCATTTCGGAAAAGATTTTCGAAATTAAAATAGATGCAAAAAAAAAAAACAAAAAAAAAAAACTGTAAATAAACGTAACTCGGTTGAAAGGCTATGTACAATTAATACAACAACAAAACTCTGCTCCATTTGGATATTTTCATCTTACATTAAAGTTCAGCTTAAAACGGGCTTCTAATAAAACTGTTTACTTTTAACCTAATCAAGAAACGAAAAGTCTAGCGCTTTAGCTAAGAAAAATGACCACTTTAGCTATAGATCCTAGCCTACTGCAAGTATTAACACAACTGTCTTTCCTGATCATGGACTGTTTTTGTTCCAGCTATTTTGCAAGCATCTATATGCAAGAAACAAAGAGCTCGCGTTTCAGGCCTGTTGAAAAATGTTCTTATTATTGTGAAGTTGAAAGTCTTAAGTTTTAACACGAGGGACAATCTTTTAAGATTAAAAGTCTCAAGCGAAATAGTGATATGGTGTAAGTAGTCCAACGACTTAAGTACAGAAATATAGATAACAAAACACTGATGTTATTTGAGAACACTAACACCTTAGCAGCACTGCATTTGCATCGACCAAAACATTTCAAAAATACTTACCAGTCCTTTATAATCATTGAAAAATTTCAGGCCAGTATCCTTAATATAACGCTATAGATTTTCGGTTAGTGATCTTTTGTGTTTATATTGCTACACATATGTGAAATTGGATGGAACTTGGTTGTTTGTAAACAGATAACAAATACGTCTTCTAGATTAAAGGAGAACAAAGCTCTTCATTGCAGCTGCATGACTAAGACTCTGTTGGTCTGACAGTTTAAATTAATTTCCTAACGAACTTTTATTTGCGTCTTTCAAAAGAATTCATTTCCGGTACAACGTATATCGGTTTTGCGGTTGGTTGGGTTGACAATGCCATTTATTTCTGCTGATGGTTCAATTAGCTCTGTAATGTAACAGATAGATTTTCAGTTCGATGTTTAACTGAAGGCGTCAAAAAGCGAAAACACATTGCTTTGGATCAACACTAGATGATAGCTGTGCGTGGTTTAATTCTGTCATTTAAAAAGAACATAAATAACTTAATAAAATTGTCACGATGAGCACTTTCAAGGCATTTGAATGAGCTTGGAGAATGCTTTGGGCGTTTTTGTTATATTCATTTAAAACTGAATGGGTTTGGTTAACACACACTTTTCATTTCAAATGCGAGAAGTATGGGAAAGAAGCTCTTGTGTACAATTTTGCTCCTTTTTACGATACTTGTACTCCACAGGTTTCGTTGTGAAGGGGGGCTCTTGAAATTGTGGCAGGCTTGTGAGGGAGAAGAGGATAGGTGGGACATCAACCTTAACATCAAAATATGTTCTATAACATAAGAAAAAGTTTTTAGACAACTCAAAAATTTTCCTAATTTTAAAAAACCAGTACACGTGTAATTGCTTTAAAATCTTATCGAATCTTACATTCTACTAACACATCATACAGTGCTTAATAAAAGAAAGTTTTAAACATAAATTGAACACCCAATTACAATATTTTAACACCTACTTGCCCTAGTCAGGGTTTTCTGATTTTAGACAATACCTACAATTTTGTGACGGGAGTTTGTATTAGAAAGTACCTGAAACTTTGTAACGGTCTCTCCATTGTTTATTTATCACCTCAGGCAGCATGTGATTAGCATTTCTATTTATGTATTTGAAAGCTAGCTCTATATATAGTAATATATTCACTACAAACTGAAGATACGTCATGCCGAAAAATGCCAATAAGATGGGTCGTATTTTTAACTTCACTAGCAATATATATAAGCTTTCTGGTTTTCCGTAAACAATGTAGCATGTAGTAGTTGATGCCGCTTTTCTAGAGAGCTCTGCTCTGGTCGAGGGTGGCTTTCAGTTGCTGCAAAATAATTTTTAAAATAATACATGACATCCTCTCGGAATAAAGTATAGTCCATGTTATAGTCAACTCGATGAATAACAAAGATTCCTGATTGTGTCCTTCACTGCTTGTCTTACTTCTCTTATCTTCCAGCAGTACAAAAATGGATTCAGAGATGAGTTAAAGAAAAGCAGTGATAATGTTATAGACAAAGCGAGTTCAGTAGATGGATTACCGACTCCAGTGATAGCTGGTATACCTGTTGCTATGCTGAATGGAAGATAACAAGCCAGTAATGACATTTGTATCCAAAGGGAACTGGACACTGTCCTTTTGTATCACATCAAATTTAGTGAAACTCCTCCTTCTTTAATTAGGTTGGGCTTGGAAAACATGGTCTTGTACTTGAGTTTGATGCTGTCGCAATCTGAGGTAGATCTTCGTGTAACATAAGGTTGTGGTCACTATGCATAATATCACTAGTATGCAGATGATCACACTGCCAATACGAGCGTTGTAAACGAATATTATTGCACAGGCTGTGGAAGAAAACCAAAATACAATGACAACAACCCACACTCTTCTCAAAGTTACCACCTGCCATTATCTTAGCCTTAACAACAGGGCGAGAAGTCTGTCCACACTTATTGCAGTCAGTGTCAACAAAGATAAAATTGCACCTATGAAAATTGCACCTGTGAAAAAAGTAAGTACGTTAACATAGAAACAAAGATTGGAGTGTTTTGGTAACATTAAAGCGGTTGCGTAAAGCGGCTGCGAAATGAGACCAACACATAGATCAGTGCTTGCAAGGCAACCTAACAGAAGTTTCGATGGCGGATGAAGGGACGACACCTTTCGAAGAGCAACAATGATCAGAACATTTCCCAGAAATGCCGTGATGGAAAGAGGAATGTTTACTACTGAAATAGTAATCCTTCTCTGTGCTTCGTAATAAATTGACATGCAATACATTTGTTGAATTGTAGTGTGGTTTCCATCTTCGCTGTAGTTCACCATTTCTTTCTCGATAATGATTATTGTCTAACAAGTCGTGACAAGAATTTGATGTTCCTTTGGTGCTATTAAAATTCTCTGTCCAACGAGTGCATGTCCTTTCACTTATCTCATCTATGGATTCATCGTGTTGTTCGACCAGCGTATATCAGATGTATTTCCTGAAAATAAAGAAAGCAAACTTTTAGAGCAAATACAGAATCGAATCTTATTCTTGCCCGAACAGCAACGTTAATTCTTGGAAACATCGTTTAATTTTAGCTACAAACAAGATAGAGAGGAGCAAGAAGTGAGTTTCATCTGTCGAGTTTTGGCAGTCACAACAAATGACACAATACATGCGTTCGCGTGCTACTATTTTCCGAGTATTACAGCAACCCTTAAATGATCGAAAAATGCTGCCTAGCCATTCGCTAACAGAATCTATGCTACCGTCTATTGTCAGATGATGTAACTTGTTAGATGAGTAGTGTTGAAAATTGTGTCATTCTACCACGTGGACCATAAGATGGACTTTTTTCCACAATTTTAAACAACTTGTTCTTATATCGTTTGGATCTCTTACTTTACTATTTAAATAACAGTGACTTTGTTAAGTGAGAGAGAAATTACAGCGGAAGTCACAAGATTTTAATTAAAGTACGTTTCAAGAAATGCTATTTTCGTGCATGTAACTAGTATTTATAGTAATGTACGAGACCGAATGTTATATAACCTAATTTATTTTTACGTCCTAATCCTGAAGTCGTCGACCAAGTTGAGTTCCAGTTACGAGGAAATTGATTTCGCAGCGGAGGATGGTAAAAGACTACTGCTCCTACCGGAAAACTCTACCACAATAAAGCCGAATTAGATCAAATAAAAATACAAAGTGAATTGAAACTATGGGAGTATCTCCAAATTACAACAAGTCAGATTTTTCTCCTTCTACAAGGATTAAAATCTTGGGCCAAATTTGAACTTTCTTTGGTTACTCTGCCTCGTTAGAAAAAAAAAAACATGTCCTGTGCAAGCTAGGTTCCAATTTTGTATAAGTTTATCTTAACCCTTTTCATACCGGGCTTTTTTGGATCTTTTCAGGCCGGGGGGGGGATCCCCCCCCGTAACTTCCAGAATATTTAAGCAATCGCAATAAAACTTACAGGATATATAGTATGTCCAAAAATCTATCTTTATGTCACGTGCGGTGATGACGTCACATCACGTGAAAATTACATCATGATGTCAAAACAGCCGCCATCTTCGATCCACCATCTTGGATTTCAAAATTTTTCCAAAACATCAGAAAACCACCCAAAATTACAGAAAAATATTCAAAATCTATAAAACAGTGCGAAAAAAAAAACTAAAAGAGGTGAAAATAGTTGAATTAAAGTTAATTTTTATCAATGAAAACACAAAAATTGCAAATTTGGAAAAACATGTCTGTCAAAATGACGTTGCCATGGTAACGTCAAGTTCCAGACACAACAACCTATCCCACCAAGTTATTCCCAGATAAATTTTAGAAAAACTCGTAAAGTTTGGCAGCGTTTGGTTGAATCTTGAAAAAGTTATAAACGTTCAAAGTCAGCGCGGGCACTTCCCCACCCCCCCGGTCTGGACAGGGTTAAGTGATGTTTTTTTTTTCGCTTTTTATTTGTGTCATTAAGCCTCCACAATTTGTGTTATCAGCGCTTGCTGAATTTTGATTGGCTGAGACAGAGGGCATTTTTTTCTTAATTTTAGTAATTGCCCCGGGCAAAATTACTTGATCCTGATTGGACGAGCAGAAAAAATACTCGTTTCTAATTGGCTGAGCGCGCTGCACTTGGTTGGCTTCTTGACGGCGGAATTTTGAACCGAATTTTCAAACACAGCGCTCGCTTGTACGTCGCTTCGAAATTTGACTTCAGTTTCCCGTTATTTGATGAAAAAGGAATGGAAACCGGACGATAGCTTGAAACGAAATGCCGAAAGCTGAATCTCAGGAAACGGAAGATTATTTTCATTGAAAACTCGAAAACTTGCATCAGCCAGACGCTTGGCGAGCTTGCGACGAAATTCATTCATGGCGGCCAACTAACTTTTTCGCCTCTGACTTCTGTCAAATGCGGCTTCATCACATGCAACCTGGAGTAAAGATCACAGAGTTTGTTCAGAGAAGGAAGATGGTCAAATTATCTCTGCAAGTTTGTTAGGACTCGTGCATGTGGTCTGCTGTTATCGATGTCTAAGGATTAACATGTCAAGCAGCTCGCAGCAGAAAGCTTCAAAACTTGCAAACAGGTGAATAAAATTATGTTTTACTTTGCTCATTGACTGTACGCTTTTTATATATTTTTTTCACGACTTACATTTAGATTTAAGCTTACATAAATGCCGACGTTATCCTGTTCTGAATGTAAGGGTTTGCTCAATCTTGCCGTTCTTTTAAATGTGATTTTATGAAGGTAACTTGTGTTTTCGTTAGTTTTCGTTCCGCCGCAGACTTAAGCTTGGCGCCTTCAAGGTCTTCCGAAAATTTTGCCTTCTATGACATTAACAAGTAATCACATGTTTTCTCGTAAAATTAAGTATTAATATCACTTGTGTTTTCAGAAATTGCTGAAATTGCCCTCGTCGCTGCACGACTCGAGCAGTTTCAGCAACTTCTGAAAACACAAGTGATATTAATCCTTAATTTTACTCGGCCCCATGCGATTAACTATACAAATGATGAAGGCTTAATGCAATGCATGTCAGAAAAAGTTCTCATAACTTTTGATTAGTGTCGTTAAGTGCTACAATTTACGTTACAAGTAATTGCCAAATTAAGGCTCAGTTGAGACCAATGCTTAAAACGGGCTTCTGATAAAACTGTTTACTTTTGACTTAATCGACAAACGAAATGTCTAGCGCTTTAGCTAAGAAAAAATGGCCGCTTAAACTTTGGTCTTAGGCTACTGCAAGTATTAACGCAATTGTCTATCCTGATCATGGACTGTTTTTCTTCCAGCTATTTTGTAAGCTTCGATAACTAACAAACAAAGGACTCGCGTTTCAAGCTTGTTGCATAATTTTGCTATTATTGTGAAGTTCAAAGTCACAATTTTTAACACGAGGAACAATCTTAGATCCCAAGCGAAATAGTGAGATGGTGTAAGTAGTCCAAAGACTAAAGTACAGAAATCTAGATAACAAAACACTGATGTTATTTGAGAACACTGAGATCTAAGCAGCACTGCATTTGTATCGAACAGCACATTTCAAGCAGGAACAAAAATACTTACCTGTTCTATATAATCATTGAAAATTTTCAAGTAATTATCCTTAATATAACGTTATCGATTTTAACTCAGCGATCTACGAATTAAAGCCGTGTCACCAAATACGTCTTCTAGATGAAAGGAGAACAAAATAGAGATTTATCACAGCTGCAAGACTCCGTTGGTCTGACAGTTTTAATTAATTTTGTTACAAGGTTTTGTTTGCGTGTTTCAATAGAATTCATGTCAGATTCAACGTATATCAGTTCTGTGGTAGGTCGGGTCGACAATGCATTTATTTCTGCTGATTGTTCAATTAGCCCTGTAATGTAACAGATAGATTTTCAGTTTGATGTCTAACTCAAGGTGTCAAAAAGCAAAAAAAAATATTGCTCCGGATCAAGGGAGGAAGCTTGCTGTGCGTGGTTTAATAAGTTCGTTTAAAAAAAATACAAAAGGATTGCCACGATGAACACTCTCATGTCACTTGAATGAGCTTGGAGAATGCTTTACAATTTTATGTTTTTTTTTTTGTTATATTCATGTAAAATTTAATGGGCTTGGTTAACACACACTTTTTATCTCAAATGGAAGAAGAAGGGAAACGAAGCTCTTGTGTAAAAGGAATCGACAGTCCGGAGCGTTCTTGAAAAATCCGTTTCGTCACCGCAGTATTGCATATTTGATTAGTTTCCTACCAAGTTGTTTTTTAGTGTTTAATAGGACTCAGTTCAAGTACAGAAACGATATCATTATTATCAAATTTTGCTTGCCTTCACAATATTTGTACCCCACAAGACTGCTTTAACATGCTCCGTGTTCCTCCTGAACGCGCGAATGTTTCCAAAAGATGTGAAAAGTCAGTATTTCTAAAAAAAGAAAACTTGGATAATAAATCTTTTCACATACATTTTATTTTGCAGTGCCGCTGTACAATTCAGCTCACCAAAATACTGCAAGACGCATAAAATTTACTGCTGTACTGCACACTTCTAATGTAGTTAATGTATTTCTATTTTTACATTATCATTTCATGGCATACATGTAAACTAGCTATAAAGCTAAGCGTGCTTACCATGTTAAATTAAGGATTGATTGATTGATTAATTGATTGATTGATAGTAAAATGTCTAATGAAATATATTTACTAGCTCGATAAGGATGAGAAATGATAAAACCAGTAAGCAATACATAACCATGCGACATTTAACAGCTACACCATTTGCATGGGCTGATGGTGATAACAAGCTTTTATATACAATCTTCGTTCACTGTCCAAAATCCACGCGTGCAGTTGCCCCATCTTCTAGTGTGTTTAGCATAAAGGACAATCTCTACGTTAGACGCGAGAGTTACCTTGTTATTAAACAAATTTTTGACCAATAACTGTCATGACATGTTTTCATTATTGAACGCTCTCGGAGAATCTTTAACAACAAAACTGCCTTATGGTGTCCTTCACTGCTTGTCTTACATCCCTCATCTTCCAGCAGTACAAAAATGGATTGAGAGATGAGTTAAAGAAAAGCAGTGATAATGTTATGGACAAAGCGAGGGAAGTAGATGGATTACCGACTCCAGTGGTCGCTGGTATACCTGTTGCTATGCTGTATGGAAGATAACAAGCAAGTAATGTCATTTGTATCCAAAGGGAACTGGACACTGTTTTTTTGTATCGTGTTAAATTTACTGAAATTCCTCCTTCGTTAGGTTGGGCTTGGGAAACATGGTCTTGTACTTGAGTTTGATGCTGACGTAATCTGAGGTAGATCTTCGCATAACATAAGGTGGTGATCACTATGCATAATATTACTGCTATGCAAACGATGCCTCTACCAATACGAGTGTTGTAAAAGAAGATCATTGCACTGGCTGTAGAGGAAAACCAAAATGCAACAACAGAAACCCACACTCTCCTCAAAGTTACCACCTGTCTGTATCTTAGCCCCAACAACAGGGCGAGAAGTCTGTCGACGCTTATTGCAGTCAGTGTCAACAAAGATACTCCACCAAAGATTGGAGTTGCGAAATTAAAAAGTATTTTAACATAGAAACAAATACTGGAATGCTTTGGTATCATTAAAGCCGTTACATAAAGCGGCTGTGAAATGAAACCAACACAGAGATCAGTGCTCGCAAGGCAGCCTAACAGAAGTTTGGATGGTGGATGAAGGGACAAGACCTTTTGAAGAGCAACAATGATTAGAACATTGCCCAAAAGTGCGGTGATGAAAAGAGGAATGTTAACTGCGGAAATAGTAATTCTTTTGTTTGGTTCATAATAAAATGGCAAGCAATACAAATATTGAATTGTGGTGTGGTTTCCATCTTCGTTATAGTTCAACATTTCACGATTATTTCTCCATTACCGTTTAACTAGCCGTGACAAGAATTTAATGTTCATTTTGTGCTATTAAAGTCCAACGAGTCCATGTCCTTTCACTAATCACATTTTTCTGTCAAGTCATCCTGTTGTTTGGCAAGCTTAGAGCAGATGCATTTCCTGGAGAAAGAGAAAGCAAATTTTCAGAGGAAAAAGATAAAAAAAAAAACACCCGAATAGCTAGCAAATGGTCTTACATAGACGGTTTTGCAAATGTGCGCGCTCAAGTGACATTTTCTCTTTGTAGAAAGAGCATTGCATGCAGGGGACAGCAAAGTTAGTTCTTGGAAATATCGGTTCAATGTTTGCTACGAACAAGAGAGAGTTGAACAACAAGTGAATTTTATCAGTCGACTTTTAGATTTCTGGACTCACAACAAAGAGCACAATACATGCATTCGCGCGCCACTATTTTCCCGAGCATTACAGCAACCCTTAAATGCTCTAAAAATGTTTCTTAACCATTCGCTAACAGAACCTATGTTACTATGATTTAACTTAGATTAGAACAGTGTTCAAAATTGTGTCATTCTCGATTGTTGACTACCACGTGGACCGTAAGATAGACTTTCTTCTACAATTTTAAACAATTCGTCCTCTTATCGTTTGGAAGCTTCTGCTTTACTATTTCAATAACAGCGACTTTCTTAAGGGAGAGAAGAATGACAGCGGAAGTTACAAGATTTCAATTAAAGTACGTTTCAAAAAATGTTATTCTCATGCAACTAGTAGATATATTAATGTACGAGATTGAATATTATATTACCTACAATCTTTTTCATCCTAATCCTGAACTCGATGACCAAGGTGAGATCCAACTACGAGGAGCTTGATTTCACAGCAGAGGAATAGCCCAATTTGATCAAATACAAAGTAAATTGAAATATGGAATAACTCCAAAATTACAACACCGTCAGATTTTTCTTCTTCTACAAGAATTACAATTATTGGCCAAATTTGAACTTTCTAAAGTTATTTGGTAAGGGAGATGGAAATGACGGCGGATGTTACAAGGTTGTAATTTTAAAAAGCACGAGACTTAAATTTCAAATTCTGTATTAGTCTCACTTAATTTTTTTTCCGCTTTTCATTTGTGTTTGTTAAGCCTCTGCAATTTGTGCAATGCATTTTGGAAAAAAAGGTTCTCATAATTAAAATAGATGCAAAAGCAGCTGTATATAAACCTAACTCGGACGGAAGCCCTTGTGCTTGCTAATTTTCAATTGTTTTTTATCGGTTTCACTTAAGTAATATTTATTTTCACTTTTCTTTTATCTTATTAGGCCTCAGCAATTTACGTTTAAAACGATCAAGGTGTAATGCGAAGCATTTCGGAAAGGGTACTGACAACTAAAATAATCATGCAGAAAGAACTGTGAATAAACGTAACTCGGACGGAAGCTTTTGTGCAGTTAACAAAACAAAAAATCGTTTCCATTTGGATATTTTTATCTTACATTAAGGTTCAGCTGATACTAAAGCTTAAAACGGGCTTCTGATAAAACTGTTTAAGTTTAACTTAATCGAGAAACGAAAAGTCCAAAACTTAGGTCTTAGCCTACTGCAGATATTAACATAATTGTCTTTCCTGATCACGGACTGTTTTTCTTCCAGCTATTTTGCAAGCATCGATAAATTGTTAACGTACAAAGAGCTCGCGTTTTTAGCTTGTTGCAAAATTTTGCTATTCATGTGAAGTTCAAAGTCACAATCGAGGAACAATCTTAGATCCCAAGCGAAATAGTGAGATGGTGTAAGTAGCCTAACGACTAAAGTAGAGAAATATAGATAAAAAAACACTCATGTCATTTGAGAACACTAAGATTACAGCAGTACTGCTTTTCTATCGACCAACACATTTCAAGCAGGAATAAAAACACTTACCAGTCCTGTATCCTTAATATTAATAATAAAAGATCGATTTTAAGTTAACGACCTGCGAAAAGTCACACTGTCCCCAAATTAAATTATAGCTCTGAATCCAAGTCAGAAGCTTGCTGTGTATGGTTTAATAAGGCCACGATGAATACCCCACGCGGCTACTCAATTGATGTAATTGGTATGGATATGTAAAATTGAATGAACTTTGGTTGTTTGTAAACAGAAAAAATACGTTTTCCAAGATGTAAGGTGTAAGGTGTACAAATTAGCTGTTCATAAAGGCCGCATTACTAAAACTCCGTTGGTTTGACAGTTTTAATTAATTTCCTAACAAGCTTCTATTTCCGTGTTTCAATAGAATTCATAAAATTGGATGGAATTTGCTTGTTTTTAAATAGATGAGAAATGCGTCTTCCAAATGCGAGGAAAACAAAATAGCTCTTCATCACAGCTGCATAACTTAGACTCCGTTGGTCTGAGGGTTAAATTTATTTCCTAACACGTTTTTTTGCGTGTTTCAATAGCAATTATTTCAGATACAACGTATATCAGTTCTGTGCTATATTTGGTTGACAATGCCATTTATATCTGCTGATGTTATTTGAGAACACTACGACTTGATTTGCATCGACCAACACATTTCAAGCAGGAACAGAAATACTTACCAGTCCTATATAATCATTGTCAAGCCAGTATAATGAATAATTACTTGTCCCACATCTTTTTAAACGCTTATATCTCGACTGTTTTAGGTACAATTAAACTGAAATCCAGAGACATAAAAGAATGCTGGAAGTTTACGAATGTCGTTTTTGATTTGGTAGTTTGCGCTTTACGTCGACGCTAGAGCGCCATTAGCACGAAATTGCGAAACCATCATTGTGTGTCCAAGTTTGCGGATCGAGTAGAAGACAGCACTCTGTGATTTTATCAAAAACAGATGAGTCACGACCTCTAGTATGTCATAACAGAGACGGATTTTTAAATTTAAACTTCGCCAGGGAGTAAATAAATGTGCAAATTTGAATTTAACGCCTTCTATTTTTTTTAAGGTGGCTGGCTACCGTTTCCAACACTTTCCAAGACTTAGATTTCGATGGGTCATTATAACCACTCTTTATCAGTTGATGCTACAATCATGGTGTCAAACAAAAGATTAGTGATTGGTGAACACGTTGTTGTCTTTTTCATTATACAATATGTTACCATAGCAACACTACAACCTGTTAAAAACACCCTTAATTTTAGCTTTAAGTGCTTCTAACTCAAAAACGAGCCCGGTGACCCCCATTTTTTATTACGAAATTTTGATCAGCAAGACAAGATGCAACTTTTGGCAAAATTTTAAAAAAATCTGCACATGGTGTTCAGAGCCACCTTAAATTTTCGTAAATTTAAGGTGGCTCTGAACGCCATGTGCAGATTTTTTAAAAACTTTGCAGAAAGTTGCATCTTGTACTGTTGATTACAATTCGATAATAAAAAATGGGGGTCACCGGACTTGTTTTCGAGTTATAAGCACTTAAAGCTAGAATTAAGGTTATACTGTTGCTATGGTAACTTGCAATGTCAAAAAAATTGCCATAACTTGTTTACCGGCCATTGGGCATCTGTTTGATACCATAATTATTGGGTCAACTGAAAAAGACTTTTGGCATTGATCCGTCAAAATTGAGGTGTTGAAAAATGCAGGAAACTGTTCTGAGCCACCTTAAGCGCTATTTTAGAATTCCGCTTCTACCATGACACACTACAGTATCATATCCATGGCATACCTCTGTGTAATGCTAGCTCATAAAGTTCTAAATCCGCGATGAATTCTTGGACACAAAAGTCCAAACTTTGAGATTTCCGATTAAAACAATGCGTTTTCAAAAAGAACACGTTTACTTATGAATTTTAATGCAAAGGATTGTTATACAAATTTCAGTTCCAATTTCTCAAGATCAAGAGTTCCTACATTTTTCTTTGATATATAAATCATTGAAACAAGAATATCTATTTTCAGAGCCGATTTATTACATGTTACGTTTGAGTAAACATTTTACTCACAAGATCCGTGCCACACGTGAACACTTCAAATCACGCGCCATATTTTAGCATAAATATTTTATTCAGTCATGAATGTTTGGTACACTTCTCGATGCCAGTCATTGCAATTCGTGCATACGCTTTAAATAAATGCATAATGATGAACCCGCGACCTTAATAAGGCCATTTTGAAAGAAAATAATTACACAAACAAGTAATAAATAAATAAAATTAAATAATAGTATTCGTTTAGCCCGAATACTGGACCTACTGAACTGAAATTTTGTGGTAAGCTCCTAAATGTGATTGGTATTAAGGGAAAACAAATGTTGTCCGATTCGATTCGTTGATAACCGAGATATAAGCACTTATGTACAATTTGCCGATACATTCCATGCAATGATGTAAATCATTTTTGCCATTAAATAATTCTACAGCACGAATACTACACCTTTTGACCTAAAATTTGAAGACAAGTATCTCTCTATGACTCTTATTAATCATACGATTTTAGTTTTGGTGAACATCATTTATGAACGGAGAAATTTGCAATTCAGTGCAACATGCCCATACATTTTCTGTAATAAGCATGCCCATACATTCTCTGTATGGAACGGTAACTAAAACGATTAAATAATTCTACCGCTCGACTATTTAACCTTACGATTTAAAACATGTTAGAAAGTATCTTTATATGTCTCTTATTAGGCCCCAAATATTGTATCGGTGTAAATCATCTAGGAGCCGAGAAATTTGCAATTCTTTTGCAACGTGCCCACTCGATGCCCATACATTGCTCTGTAATTATACAAATCATATCTGCAATTAAATAAGTGTACGGCCCGAATATTACACCATTTGACCTAAAATTTACAGACAAGTAACTCTGTATGAAACTTATTAAACCTACGTTTTTGCTTTTAGTGAAATTGTTTTAAGAACCGAGAAATTTGCAATTTCGTGTAAACAGCCGCCCACACATTCTCTGTATGGATCTGTAACTAAAACGATTAAATAATTCTACAGCTCAGCCATTAAACCTATCGATCTAAAACATGGTTGAAAATATCTCTAGAAGACTGTTATTAGGCGTCCATGTGTGTAACTTGTGTGGATCATTGAGAAGCCGAGAAATGAGCAGTTCTTTGCAACGTGCCCATTTGATGTCCATACATTGCTCTGTAATTAGTACAAAGCTATGATCGCTCAGTTGATAGAGAGCAGTTCTTTGTAATACCTTCCATTTGTCCGGTAGTTGGTTCGAATCCGGACTTTGGCGTGAACTTTTTTTGTTTTCTATGCTTTTTTTCTTTTTTTGGAATCGGTAAACTTTTAAATTGAAATATAAAGGGATAACATGGACGCAACAATTAATTTTGATATTGTGTGGATGCGGGCCAATCGAAAGTCCGCTATTTCAGTAAAACGTCGGCCACTGCCGGAAATCCAAGGAATGAGAACGCTGCAAGTGTAGAAAACATCAGCGAAATTGATGGCCCAATCACATCAATTAAGTAGTGATAAACAATTACTTTAAGGTTCCCAAGCAGAATTTACCGTTATGTGATTGCAAATCCGGACTATTGAATAATAAGGTACCCAAGACATTGTGACAAAATAGCTTGCAACGAAGCTGTTAAATATTTTATCCGTGACGTTTATTAACGGAATATAAATGCCCAAATAATAATAGTAATAATAATAATAATAATACTAATAATAATAATAATAATAATAATAATAATAATAATAATAATAATAATAATAATAATAATAATAATAATAATAATAATAATAAAACAATAACAACGGGTGCTCCTAGTCGTATTTTGTTGTAGCTGGAGTTCAGGGCTTATTGTTGAAAGTAGAAATAAAAAAAAAAATCCCAACAAAATAAAATGCTTCTGAAACATTTTAACGACATGTGGATACAAAAAGGCACAAACAAGATAGTCACAAAAATGTTTGTAGATTACTTGTTTGTGCGGTTACCACTTAATAAATAATTACACAAACAAGTAATAAAATAAATAAAATTAAAAAATAGTGTTCGTTTAGCGCGAATGCTGGACCTACTGTAACGATAATGTTTTAAGGCTGTTGGGTGATTATTTGCCTGTACTTGGGAACTCGGCAAATATCTTGGTTAACAGCTTAAGCTCTTCACGGGCGGACGGACAAAATGGTTTGGCAAACAATGCGATTCGTTGCGAAGCGGGGAAATAACTCGGTAGAGCCACAGGCTTAGCAGCCGGCACTCGTTACAACATGCCAGAGGTACAGGGATCTTGTTCCTCCGCTTAACTTCGCGATAACGCAGCAGAAAACCAGGAAACGTCTTTAGAACTCAGCAAAGTCTTCTTTAATGTAGATGGTACTTGACACTAACGCATAGTACAAACTGCTAGAGGTAATCTCTAAGGTCTTCAAGGGTACATCGAGGAAATCGTCAAGGTAATCGTCAAGGTAATCGTCAAGGTAATCTCAAGGTAATCTCAAGGTCATCTCAAGGTAATCGATTTGCAATAGTCTATGAGTTACCTATATAGTAACCTAGCTAAATACAGTTGTCTTTCGCTATTGAATTCTGATACAAAAGAGATGTATTGTACATGAACGAAAGTTAGTTTTTCATGCGGAAGATTGATGTATTTTCCAGAATATAGTATTTTCATTGGCTAAGTTATAATTAAAAATCCAAATTAACTTTTGGACGTTTACCTTGAGGAATATAATACAAGAATAAAAGGTTTCTTTTAAAATGCAAAATCTATTATGTTTGTGAATAGACTGACCTATTAGTCTGTTTGCAAAGTATAGGCAGATGTTCTTTTTAAATATTTTCCTAATGTAAACTACTGTAATTGTATCTATTGTATCTTCTGTAGAAGTATTGTTATAGTCAGTATTTTTAGTTTTTCCTATGCAAATTCAAGGTATTTCCTGGTTCTGAGGTATTTTCTGAGTTCGTTTCGTTATACTTCGGTAGGAGTCTTATTCTTCTCGTGACACTACTGAACTGAAATTTTGTGGTAAGCTCCTAAATGTGATTGGTATTAAGGGAAAACAAATGTTGTCCGATTCGACTCGTTGATAACCGAGATATAAGCACTTATGTACAATTTGCCCATACATTCCCTGCAATGATGTAAATCATTTTTGCCATTAAATAATTCTACAGCACGAATACTACACCTTCTGACTTAAAATTTGAAGACAAGTATCTCTCTATGAATCTTATTAATCATACGTTTATAGTTTTGGTGAACATCATTTATGAACGGAGAAATTTGCAATTCAGTGCAACATGCCCATACATTTTCTGTTATAAGCATGTCCATACCTCCTCTGTATGGATCGGTAACTAAAACGATTAAATAATTCTACAGCTCGGCTATTAAACCTATTAATCTAAAACATGGTGGAAAATGTCACTATAAGACTGTTTTTAAGCGTCCATGTTTGTAACTTGTGTGGACCATTGAGAAGCCGAGAAATTAGCAATTCTTTGCAACATGCCCATTCGATGTCCATACATTGCTCTGTAATTATATAAATCGTGTCTGCGATTTACTTATCAGCACTATCAGCCGACAAAAAGCAATTGTTTGCAACATGCTCTTGAAAAAACCTCCCAATGAAATGTTTAAATTATTAAAACAAATAATCCCTTCAGTGCGAAGCAACGATGGCTCAGTTGATAGAGAGCAGAGCAGTCCTTTGCAAGACGCGCCGTTAGTCCGGTCGTTGGAATCAGTAAACTTTTAAATTTGAGTATAAAGGTATAACATGGACGCAACAATTATTTTGAATATTATGTGGATGCGGGCCAATCGGAAGTCCCTTCACCCGCTGAAATCGAAGGAATGGGAACGCTGCTAGTGTGGAAAAACATCAGCCAAATTAATGGCTCCACCACATTACGTAGTGATAAACAATTACATTAAGGGTCCCAAGTAAAATTTACCGTTTTGTGGTTGCAAATGCGGACTATTGAATTATAAGGCTCGCAAGAGATTGTGAAAAAATAGCTTTCAACGAAACTTTTAAATTTTTATCCTTGACGCTTGTTATTGGAATATAAATGCCCAAATAAAAACAACACAATAATAAATTGTGCTCCCAGTCATATTTTGTATCGTAGCTCCAACAACAGGGCGAAAAGAAAGATCCAGTGGTTTTCCTAGAAGCAAAGGTCTTAGTTCATACAGGCACTCAAACTGTAGGTATTCAACTGCTGCTCCTGCTTCAGCGTCTGGTTTGTGTTAGTACGCATTTGAGGAGATCTAAATGAAGTCTTCACGAACGAACTTTGTAGCTACTCACCAGCTCTTTTTGAAACCGTTAATGCCTTGCTGTCTCACCTTACTGATGCCATATGGAACCAGGTCCCTTATGTTCCAAGTCTACCAGAGGATCTACGCTATGTGTTAGATTGAGGCACCCTTAGCTTCTTCACAGAATTTCTTGGCCTCGTGGGGAAACGTACGACGTTATCTGCAGTCGTTACGTTACGTTGTTATATATAATTATGGTCCTTCTCTGTACAAGAGCATGCAGTGCACACAAAATATGACATCTACTCTGGACCATAACCTGAATCAAACTCGCAAAGAAAGCCAAGGTGCTGGAACATGAAGGTTCGAAGTGCTCTTGGAAAACACATCTGTGGCAACCAACTTCTAGAGTTTTTGGCATTAAGAAATCGGTATCGCTGAAAAAACTGGAATCAAGCGCATCTTCAAAGACCGCGTACAAACCAATAGGGATGCCGTTATCACAGCAGCCGGAGAAAGCGCCCTGGTCTGTCTCTATATGTAGTGGTGAACCTGGAGAGAAGCTGGATGTCAGCACTTTCATTGCAACGTATCATCCAGCACCACTTGTGTACACTTGTGTACATGCTACCCCCAACGTCATCTACCGCTTCTTATCATAGCCTGCGGGTCTATCATAGTAGCGCCATCAAAGTCAATAGAATGATTGTTATGCCAAGCATGGTTGGCAATGTTCGAGCCTCTCGTATAGTTTTTAAGATTTCGCTGATGTTCCTTTCTTCGGGTTTTAAAACATCTGCCAGTTTCTCCTACATAACACCAACTGCAGTCAGCGCACGGAATTTTGTAGACAACATTGCATTGGAGATCCAGGGGCTGCCTAAACTTAGGAGAAGGGAATTCTTGTTGCAAGGTTTTAGCTGGTTTACTTACAACACGAATGTCATTTTTGCGAAGTAATCTGGTAAGAGGTTCAGACAGTCCGCGGATGTAGGGAAGACATGCGAAACCCAGGGATGTGTCTGATGGATCGGCCCATTTGAAGAACATGGACACTAATTCTTCTGGTGGAGGAGTTGTTGGAGCTGACTTCTTTTTTAAAATGTTAGAAATAACTGTTGATGGATAGCCATTGGCTGTCAATGCTTCCGTAACGTGACTAGTCTCGCGCGCTTTTCCTTCACAGGTGCTAGGTAGGTTGGCTGCACGGAATAAGAGAGTCGAGGCCACACTGACTTTATGTTTTATTTCATGATGTGAAGAAAAATCCAGATATCTATCTGTGTGTATCTATCTGTTGTTACGAACAGATTGAGACCTCATTTTCAAGAATTGAAGCAACGTAGATGAAGTATCTTTGGTGACGAAACTTGATAACTGTTGTTTGGATTCATCAAGAGTTCCTTTCAGAGTTTGAATTCGATCGTGGCAAATAGAGATTCTTGCTCTCAGACAGTGTTTGATTCTTGATGAATCCAAACAACAGTTATCAAGTTTCGTCACCGAAGATACTTCATCTACGTTGCTTCAATTCTTGAAAATGAGGTCTCAATCTGTTCGTAACAACATTAAAGCGAGACACGAGAACAAGCTTACAAATCTACGAATGGAAGTTGAAAATGATCGCCCGAATACCATCGACAAGAAAAACTGGGTGATTAATTTATCACAAAAACCCCTAACCGTGGCAGAACGTTCTCTTCTTGAGAAAGGTCCTAAATTCGCTCCAACCCCACAAAACCATCCCAGTTAAAGACATCGTTTCCGAAGTTGAAGCCGCCATCGTCCACCTCCCTGACGAGACGAAGGACGCCGTACGAACCACCACCGCCTCCTTGCTCCACAGAGCCCGACTTCCACCACACAGCAACACCACCAAAGCTGAATTAAGAGCCCTAAAGAACCTAAAACACGACCACGAACGTGTTATTACGAAAGCTGATAAAGGGAACTGTTTTGTTGTTATGGACAGAACTGATTATGACTCCAAAATGGAAACTCTACTCAGCGACCGAGAGACTTACCAACCAGTCCTCAAGTCACCATTCGCCAAAATTGAAAGGGACCTGAACAGTAGACTCCTCGTTCTCAAACGACAAAACAAGATAAACGAAACAGTCTATCAAAAACTTCGTTCTACAGACGGTTCTCCGCCTGCCATCCGGGGTTCCATTAAACACCATAAACCAGGATTCCCGCTTCGACCGATTGTATCGAGTATCGGGTCTGCCCTTTACAACACATCCAAGTTTCTTTCTGACATCCTATCGCCGATTCAGAACCTCAATGGCTATTCAGTTCTCAACTCTTCACAGTTTGCCAAAGAAGTAGCCAATATGGAAATTTCCGAGGACGAAGTTATGGTGTCATTTGACGTTGTGTCGCTTTTCACAGCTATCCCGGTCAATAAAGCGTGTGATTACATTCGCAACAAGTTGAACAATGATAGTACTCTACCGTCCAGAACAAGCCTTACTACCGACGACATCATTTCTTTATTGGACTTTACCCTCTCCAATAACTATTTTGTTTACAATAACTGTGTATATAAGCAGGTTTACGGTCGTGCTATGGGCAGCCCTGTAAGCCCTATTGTCGCTAATCTCTGCATGGAGGTTGTTGAAGAATTAGCCATCAATACTTCTACAGTTGCACCAAGGGTTTGGAAACGATATGTTGACTACAGCTTCGTCATCATTAAGAAAGATGCTGTCTCCTCCTTTCATGACACCTTAAACTCCATTGATCCCAAAATCGTTTTTACTATCGAAGAAGAAAACAATGGCCAAATCTCTTTCTTGGACACCCTGGTTTCCAGGAAAAATGGTGTTGCTGTCATCGACGTTTACCGGAAGCCGACACACACAGATAGATATCTGGATTTTTCTTCACATCATGAAATAAAACATAAAGTCAGTGCGGCCTCGACTCTCTTATTCCGTGCAGCCAACCTACCTAGCACCTGTGAAGGAAAAGCGCGCGAGACTAGTCACGTTACGGAAGCATTGACAGCCAATGGCTATCCATCAACAGTTATTTCTAACATTTTAAAAAAAGAAGTCAGCTCCAACAACTCCTCCACCAGAAGAATTAGTGTCCATGTTCTTCAAATGGGCCAGTAGTCATATCAGCCCCTCTAGACATCTTTACCTCGCTTTCATGTTGCATACATAATGAGCGAATCTGCCTCGCTTTTGCGCTGAACCCTCTAGACATCTTTACCTCGCTTTCATGTTGCATACATAATGAGCGGATCTAGCTCGTTTTCATGTTGTATATTTAATGAGCGAATCTGCCTCGCTTTTGCGTTGAATGAGCAAACCTCGCTTTCATGTAAACTGGAACCATGGTCACGCAATGCGTCACGCGATCACAAAAATCACACAACAACAGTTTTGTTTGATAAAAATTTAATGTCAAAAACTCCTAAATGTACAATGCGGGAACGTATGCTGACAATCCTGCTGACCAGCGTCCCTCTACAAAAATATAATTCTGTCAACATTCCAGAAAACGTAATCAGAGGCCTCGGTATATAATTGTTCAGGATCGTAAGTTTCTACCGATTGTCTCATGTTTCGGCGTATTTCATCTTCGGTTTCGCCGAGTTCAACAATGACGAGTGTACCGTTGCTTGCGTTAAAGATTTCACCGTAATATTCCTCGTCGTTCCCTCGGCGCCAAAACGGACGATGGTGCCAAATTGTCCTGAATCGTTCTGCTAAAAAGCGAATATTGTGGAATGTAAACAAATTAAAATGCAAATCTTAGTAATTGTTGCTTCTCGATGCGAATCGATAATCATAGTAAGTACTGAATAACTGTTCAGGATCGTGTTCAACAATGTAGTTTCCTACATTGGCTTCAATTTCATCTGAATCTCCCAACATAACAGTCATTATAGATCTTGTTCTCGCGTCGATTATTTGTCCGAAATAAGTTTGCCCTCTCCGCCATAACGGTCGTTGTCTCCATAAAATCCACACGGTAGGGTTTTCTAGGACTGTTCATGGGAAAAGAAAGTGAAAATTATGTTTGGAAGTGTTCTCATCCGGCGTATACTTGGAAGCGATCGAAATGGTAAACGTAAATGTTCATGTTTTCTAGTACAGTGGAGGGATGTGACCCCAAGGAAACTGTCATTAAATAACCATCTAGCGCGTCTCGAATCTGGCCCATGAACTCATTATCATCTCTCCAAAGTGGGCGTTCCCTCCAAATGTCCCTTAGTCTTGCACGAAAATCGGGGGACAAATCGCCCGGGGGACTTGGCGGCGGAGTGTCTTCCAAAATTATTTCTTCGCTTAAAAGGAAAGATATATCCTCACCTTCAAAGTCGGTATCTTCTTGAACATCGGCTTCTTCGACCGTTGCGACCTCGCCTGTTTCCGTTAATCTCCTCCTACAGTGCGGACATTTTAATGGTTTGTTTTCCTGACGGCAGGTACCGATCCACGAAGTGAAGCAGTCTCTGTCGATTAGTTGATTGCAGCACTGAAGTGGCGAAGTCTCAGTAGCTTCCGAAAGACAAACTATACATCTGTTTTCGGCGATTTCTGCCATGGTTTTGCTTGTTTCTTTTCGATCGCTACGTTGAACAGTTGAGAAATGGCGCTTTTCTTTCGAATTTGAAAGTTTGTTGGAGTTATTTTGGGAAGAGATCTATTTATGAACAGAAAGCCATTGAGGCATTGTAAGAGGGAATATTCAACCACAGCAAAAAGAACTGCTCTTTTGAAACAACAGCTTCACGTGCGTTAAACAAAACAGGGTTAATAAAGTGCGATGTGCGATGCATAAACAAGCGGCAAGACAAAATCGAATACTTTTTGTAATGGGTAAAAAGAACCGCCCCTTTGTAAAACCGTGTAAGAGGAAAGAAATTATTAGTAAAACGAAGTGTAAGACATTTATTTTAGCGTCGCGTTTTGTCTTGTGAACGTAAAGCCAACGCGATGTTGTAAAAGTCAAGTTTTTTGAACCCGGTAAAAAGAACTGCTCTTTTGAAACAACAGCTTCACGTGCGTTAAACAAAACAGGGTTAATAAAGTGCGATGCGCGATGCATAAACAAGCGGCAAGACAAAATCGAATACTTTTGGGTAAAAAGAACCGCCCCTTTGTAAAACCGTGTAAGAGGAAAGAAATTATTAGTAAAACTTAATTAATTTAGCTTTGCGTACTCTTTGTCCAAAGCAGCACTAAATGAATTATGATGCAAACTTTGTAGATGAATAGAAATATTTTTTGTTTGTAGTTACACGTGTATGTTATTACCTTAGCCTCGAATGCGTTTGATGAATACAACACTAATGAAGACTGGGCTGCCCATTTCCCATGCGAATACTAAATTGCTCATATATACCGGACATCTAGGAAAGCTTTTCACTTTATTGGAAACATGGCTGCTGTTCCAAGAACTGCAAGATGCTTGATTTGCTTGTCTACACACGTTCTCATCGAGAACGAAGCGAGAGATACTCTCTCGCTCTACCGGTGGGTGGAAGTGGGACCGAGAAGACAGCCCTGCTGCGAAGGGCTAGTGCACAGGTATTGCCTGGTGCACTGGTTTATCGCGCAAGCAGAACGCGAAGTCGCCATGAGCTGCCCTAACTGCCGCCGCTGTCCTGGGGTTCCACGGACCTGAGCTCAATTTTTTCTCGGGGAGATTTAATCTCCCCACCAAATCTCTCGAAAGGCAATGATCAATGGGTTACATCGTTCTCTGATAGTGTCCTTTAAACTTAAGTCTTACGTTTTATTTAAGCTGTGATTTTCTCGATCTTTCTTTAGAAATAGAATTGTGTTATCATTATGCAAGTTTCAGGAAAAGCACCACCATTTTAAACTCAAAATGGAGTTAGTAAGATCAGCGCTACAATTTTCTGTTTGAGGAATATTTGTTCGCGGTCTCGTGTATTGGCATTCAGTTTTAAAAGACTATTGAAAATGAAAGAGTTTGAAAGAGTCTATTGAAATTGACCAAGATAAATTCTCTCTTACAAATGAAAGTATTGTAAGAAGAAACACTCTTCATATTGAAATGAGGTTTTAAATGCAAAAAAAAAAACTGTGAAGCGTTCTCTCGTTCTCCATTCGCGGTCGTCTTTAAGTAAAAGACTATTGAAATTGACCAAGATAAATTCTCTCTTACAAATGAAAGTATTGTAAGAAGAAACACTTTTCATATTGAAATGAGGTTTTAAACACAAAAAAAGCTGTGAAGCGTTCTCTCGTTCTCCATTCGCGGTCTTCTTTAAGTTCGTTTAACGCCGGTCTTAATGGATAAACAGAAGCGTACGAGTAAAGCAAATGATGCTTCCTACTTAAAGAATTGGAAGCGCTCAAATAAGGAAAAAGTTAAAACATATCAGCGAAAATACCGAGCGTCGCACCGCGAAGAAAACAGAGTTTACATGCAGAAGTATAGAGCCAGGAAAAAGCAGGAGACCCTCGATAAACCGAGACTTGTTCAACAAGCTTTAGATCTTGCGTGTGAAACTTTTCCGTCCGTGGAGCAAACATTTTACTCGGAGGAGGGAACTTTAAACCTCGCAGACGAAGGCAATGTATCTACTAATCAACCAGTGACAAGCTGCGAGAAAGAAGTGGACCGAAACATTGCCGAACTGAAAGCGGACTTATCGTTTCTGGCTGACAATAATTTCTTTACCCTCGCGGACGAAGGAATTGTTTCTACGAATGAACCGGTGGCAAGCTGCGAGAAAGAAGTGGACCGAAACATTGCCGAGCTGAAAGCGGACTTATCTTTTCTGGCTGACAATAATTTCTTTTTAGACTGAAGTATGCTCCACAACCATCATTGTCTTTTGTTAACTTTCTTTATTGATAAAACGTTTGTGATAAAGAAAAAAATACAAGTTTTCATCAATTGAATATATCAAGATACAAAAAACTAAAAGCAGTTTACAGTTTAAGTCTTTTTTTTGCCTGTATGATTTTCTTGACAATCTTTTCTGTCATCGTGTGTTTTCCGGGAAGTTTATCAATAGCTCGGATCATTTTCTCGTCGGCTTTCCATTTGCCCTCTAAATCCTTGGCGCGAGAATAGTCGATATCATGTTGTTTCGCTATGCGGTCAAGGCGATTTATACCCCGATCACCTCGTTTCAATCGCATTTTTAACTTCGTACCGGGACCAAGAAATTCATATCCTGGCCAATGTAATTCGCCAAACTTGCTCAGAAACTTTTGAATGTCGACACCCCAACTTTTTTAGACGAGTTTTTCTTTTTGACGTTGTGCTTCACCTAAAGAGAAACGAAAGTCTGTGGTACATGCAACACTATTTCTTTCCTTGTCGTCCGCCTACCTTAGGTATAAAGAGCGCCATTTTGGGAACAACAAACCCCTCTTCGGAAATGCAAGAAGAGATAAAAAAAATCTTTGAAAGAACAATAGTTGAAATAAATCAGTTGACCAACTACTTTCAACGGTTTTATTTTTAAATCGGAAAGCATCTTTTTCGGTTTTCGGTAAAGATACGTCCTTGACAAACATTTTTAGAAGTTGTAAAACTAATTTGTGAAATTTTAGTATAAACGAAAAAATCCATTTTAACCATATTTTAAACGAAACTACACGAAAATTATTCCTTATTGTCCAGTCTATGTAATTATATTTTTTGTGAATAAAAAATATCAAATCATTATCTTTTGCGTGTTATTTTTACAATTTTTAAATTAAAAGTCCTTTTTCCTCTTACACATTCAAGCATTCCCACTTACAGATTACCATATCAATAGCAATGTTTCCTCTTACATATTAACATATCAAAAGAAAGAAAACATATAAAATAACGCTCATTTGCGTGACTCAAGACATTCGCGTTTAACATGGCGAGCCTTGACACAACTGTCAATGAATTAGATGATGCAATACTAAACCAACACATGGACGAATGGGAAGATGATATACTGTTGAGAGAAACCGCTGACGCCACGGAACGTCAGTTGGCTTACCAAGAGCAAATAGGCAGTGGTGTGAGCGCTACAGAACCCGGACGTTTCGAGTTCAACCTCAAACCATACGTGGAGCGAACGAGTACCCGTCATGGTGTACGCGAACGACATTTCACCGCCAACATCCGTCAAGTGGGGCAGTTCTTAACCAATCAGCAATTGGCGCCCGCGCTACGAGACAGCATTCACAGAGCCTTACAAAATCTGATCCTACGCGACCGCATCCCCGAACGGGACAGGGTATACTTTAGTTTATCCAGCAATCGTTTGAGAAACAGTTACGATTATCGTGGCTTACCCGCTGGTGAATGGCTACGTGGTGGGGATCGAGTGGACAGTATGCTCCAACAGATGTCGCGAATGTTAAACTCAAATGAGAATTTTGAAATGAATGACAGCTTTCAACTGTCGTTTACCCACGTGCGGAGCACGCCCCGCGGCAGTGGTAAAAAGAGAAAGAGAAAGCCCGGTCACAACAATCCACAAACATTTAAGAGATTCAAACAGTCTGTGGTTACAATCCAGAACAATGACAACCTGTGTTGTGCGAGAGCCATCGTGACAGCCAAAGCGAAAGTGGACGACCACCCTAATTGGCGTGGTTTCAGAGATGGTAAAAAAATCCAAAAGGAGCAGGCCCTGTTACTGCACCACGAGGCAGGCGTTCCCTTCGGTTCCTGTGGTTACGAAGAACTCACCAAATTTTCCTTGGCTCCCAGTCTCTTTGACTATCAGCTTCTTCTGGTGGATGCCTGTCGGGGTTACACCGTACGTTCCTTTGGACCACCCCAAGAGAGACAATTGGTTCTACTATACGATGAAGGACACTATGACGTTGTCACCACATTACCGGATTTTTTCGCTTCAAGTTATTTTTGTGCACGATGTTTCAAACCCTATGGCAATAAAGGTCAACACGCTTGTCAAAACAATCCAGATCATTGTCCCGCATGTCAACAGACTGGTTGTCCCGATTACACCGAAGCCAAATGCCGAGGACTTCGAGCATCCCTCCCTTGCAGGTCCTGTAAACGCCTCTTCCATGGGGACACGTGTCTGCATAGTCACCTGACACGATCTTATACGGGGAACGCTGTCGACGCCAAACACGTCAGTGTTTGCACCCAGCGCCGAAAGTGCTCCGATTGTCAAAAGCTGTTGGTGGGTCTTAAGGAACAGCAAGAACACCTTTGCGGTTACATAGAGTGCCCTTCTTGCCGAGAATACGTAGACGCTGCCAGTCATCTGTGTTACATCCAGGTGGTCAAATCCCCCGAAGAGGAAAAGGAAGAAAAACGTGAGAAAAAGAGAACACGTCGAGCCAAAAGGGGAGCGGCTGCAGGGCTGGCCACTTTAAAACCCAATGGTTCAGGTATGGACGTCGAGGAAGACGAAGAAAAACCACCTCTCCATGTGTTTTTCGACATCGAAGCCACGCAACAAACTGGGCGCCACGTTCCCAATCTATTGATCGCCGAAACCGAGTATGACGACCGACCATTTCACTTCAAAGGAGAACATTGCGTACGTGATTTTCTCGAGTGGCTCGACACGCTGACCGAAGAGGACACCCGTCAAGTCACGGTCAGTGCCCACAATTTCCAGGGTTACGACGGATATTTTGTGGTGGACGAATACCATCGTCAGCATCGGATTGTCGGGCAGATACGAAATGGTGCCAAGTTGTTGCAAGTGACGTTCGACAATATACGCTTCATAGACTCTTTCTCTTTTTTTCAAATGCCGCTATCCGCTTTTCCGAAGACCTTTGGCCTCACCGAGCTCAAGAAGGGGTACTTCCCGCATCTCTTCAATACCCCCGAGAACCAAGCGTACGTGGGTCCCATTCCCGACAAGCGGTACTACATGCCCGAGTCCATGTCCGTGGGAGGTCGTAAGGATTTCGAAAAATGGCACGACGAACAAATGGTCAAGAACGCAGTAGTTGACTTCGAAAAGGAACTGATCGAGTATTGCGAGTCCGACGTGAAATTATTGAGAGAGGGTTGTCTCACTTTCAAGTGTCTCTTTGAAAAACAGGCCAAATTCAACCCCTGGGACAAGATCACCATCGCCTCAGCCTGCAATCGCGACCTGCGTCAGAATCGAATGGCACCCAACACCATCGCCTCGGAGCCGCTACACGGTTGGCGTCTGAAGACCAATCACTCAAAGGTGTCCCTGGAATGGTTGCACTGGCAGGAAAACTGTTTGTTGCAGTCTACAGACGCCGAGTCTGTAGGGATTCGCATTCTGCATGCAGCCAACCATGGCGAATACCGCATTCCCGATAGTCGTTACACCGTAGATGGGTACGATTCGCAGACCAACACCGTGTACGAGTTCCAGGGCTGTTTCTGGCACGGTTGTCCCAAGTGCTACCCCAATCGCACAGAAGCGCACAAGAGATTGGAAGGTCGTTGCTTTGATGATGTTTACAGTTACACCAAGAAGAAACTACAGTTCCTACAGGACAAGGGCTACAACGTGGTGACGATTTGGGAATGCGAGTGGACCAAACTTAAAAAGGAGAGAGTTGAAATCAAAGCATTCGTGGACACTCTCGACATCGTGGAGCCGCTGAATCCCCGCGACGCATTCTGTGGTGGGAGAACAAATGCTGTGAAACTGTATCATTTGGCAGACGAGTCCGTGGGCGAAAAACTGAAGTACTATGATTTCACCTCTCTGTATCCGTACGTCAACAAGAACGCCGAGTACCCTGTGGGACATCCCGAGATTCTCTTCCAACCGGGTCACACAGACATTTCTCACTACTTCGGGATCGCCAAATGCACTGTGTTGCCTCCAGAGAAATTGTTTCACCCAGTGCTACCCCTCCGACAGAACGGGAAATTGACCTTTCCCCTCTGTGCAACCTGCGTCGAAGAGGAAATGGCCAAGCCCACATTAGAACGAAGCTGTGCCTGCAGTCATAGCGACGAACAACGCCAGATCACCGGTACATGGTGCACCCCTGAATTAGAAGTAGCTGTGGAGAAGGGGTACCAAATTCTCCACATACACGAGGTGTGGAATTTCCCCAAGAAACAAGAGGGTCTCTTCCGAAACTACGTGAACACGTGGTTGAAAATTAAAGAGGAAGCCAGTGGTTGGCCCCCTCACGTTGGCAATGATCTCGAAAAGCAGCGGCAACATATCGCAGACTACTACGCCCGAGAGGGCATTCGACTCGACCGTGCCAATATCAAGAAAAATCCCGGTCTGCGCACTTTGGCGAAGATGATGTTGAATTCAATGTGGGGAAAGTTTGGTCAACGGACAAACAAGACGCAAGTCAAAGAGTTCGACGATCCTATGACCTTCAGCAAGTTCCACGAAAGCGACAAATTTGACATCCGCTACGTGAGCGTTCTGACTAAAGAACGCGTTGAAATACACTATAAACACGAGCTGGAGGAGGATCCCATCTCACCAAATCTAAACATCTTTGTGGCCTGCTTCACGACCTGCTGGGCAAGATTGCGCCTCTATGAAGCACTCGACCTCCTACAAGAACGGGTTGTCTACTTTGACACCGACAGCGTGGTGTTCCGCAGTTTACCCGATCAACCAGATCCACCCCTCGGAGACTACCTTGGCGATTTCAAAGACGAACTCAGTACGGGCGATTACATTGTGGAATTTGCATCCGGTGGTCCCAAGAATTATGGCTACCTGACAAACAAAGTCAAACAGGAATGTAAGGTGCGTGGGATTTCCCTTAATAGCGAAGGGTCCAAGCAACTCAATTACCACGTGCTACGCCAGAATGTCTTAGACGACATCCAACAACCGCTAGAGTCTGGATCTCGTCAAACCGATGTGAAGAAAACCTACCACATTGTAAGGAACGCCAAGCAATACGCCCTCGACACTGTCTCGCAGGTCAAGAAGTACCAACTGGTGTACAACAAGCGTGTGATAGATCCTGACACTTTCAAAACCTACCCTTACGGGTATCTCCGTTGGACACCCGAAGACGAGGCGATGACAACACTATTAACAGATTATCTGTAGAGGGACGCTGGTCAGCAGGATTGTCAGCATACGTTCCCGCATTGTACATTTAGGAGTTTTTGACATTAAATTTTTATCAAACAAAGCTGTTGTTGTGTGGTTTTTGTCATCGCGTGACGCATTGCGTGACCATGTTTTTGGTTTACATGAAAGCGAGGTTTGCTCATTCAGCGCAAAAGCGAGGCAGATTCGCTCATTATGTATGCAGCATGAAAGCGAGGTAAAGATGTCTAGAGGTTTCAGCGCAAAAGCGAGGCAGATTCGCTCATTATGTATGCAACATGAAAGCGAGGTAAAGATGTCTAGAGGGGCTGATATGACTACTTGGGCCGATCCATCAGACACATCCCTGGGTTTCGCATGTCTTCCCTACATCCGCGGACTGTCTGAACCTCTTACCAGATTACTTCGCAAAAATGACATTCGTGTTGTAAGTAAACCAGCTAAAACCTTGCAACAAGAATTCCCTTCTCCTAAGTTTAGGCAGCCCCTGGATCTCCAATGCAATGTTGTCTACAAAATTCCGTGCGCTGACTGCAGTTGGTGTTATGTAGGAGAAACTGGCAGATGTTTTAAAACCCGAAGAAAGGAACATCAGCGAAATCTTAAAAACTATACGAGAGGCTCGAACATTGCCAACCATGCTTGGCATAACAATCATTCTATTGACTTTGATGGCGCTACTGTGATAGGCAAAGGCAATCACCGTGTTCGAAGAACTCTAGAATCTTGGCATACTGCCAAAACTGTTGGCGCCAATAACAATTCTAAACCATTACCAAGACAATACTCTATTTTATTGTAATTTTTACTTGTTCGTTTGTCCATTCTTTAGCTTTTCACACTTCTATTGTATTTTTATTTTTTAATCTTTTCACACCCTCCCCTGCATATATTTCCAACCACGCGCTTACTATTTTTCATATTCGTTAAAGGCTATAGTAGAATAGCCGAAAGCTTATATTTCTTAAACCTTTTTAACCAGAGAACGCTTTTTACTCTTTCAGATACTTAAAATCTATTAAACGGTGCCCCCCCCCCTTCCAGGAAAATAATGGTCCGTCCCTTATAAGCGTTCAAGGTCATCGTGGCCCCTTCCCCATCCCCCTTGGTCTGCTTCCATGGACAGCAAAGTTCTTAGTAACATAATTTCCGCAGTAACTACAAACGAGAGAAAAGAGAACAACAAGTGTGTTTCATCTATCCGTCCACCAACTTTTACATAAATGTGTTATTTGTCAAAACAAACAACACATTACATACGTTTGGGTACTATCTATTTCGTGAGCATTCCAAAATCAACCTAAATGTTCTACTGAAGTGTCGATGAACCATTCGCTAACATACCATATATTACAGCCTACTTTTAGAAGATGTAACTAAGAGCAGTGTTACAAACTGTGTCATTCTCGATTGTTGACTACCACGTGGATCATAAGATGGACTTTCTTCCTCACTTTTGAAAAACCCATCCTTAATCATTTGGAATCTCCTACTTTCCTGTTGTAACAACAGTGACTTTGTTAACGGAAAGAAAAACGACATTCCTAACCTTGATCTCTTCGACGAAGTTGAGTTCCAGTTACGAGGAAATTGATTTCGCCACGGAGGATGGCAAAAGACAATTGCACCTGCCGCAAAAGCTGTACAGTAAAGCCAAATTAGCTCAATTAAAATACAAAATGAATTGAAAATATGGAAATATCTCCAAATTACAACATCGTCAGGTTTTTCTTTTTCGACAAGGATTTAAATCATGGGCCAGATTTGAACTTGCTTAGGTCACTCAGCCTGGTTAGGAAAAAAATTTCCGGTCAAAGCTAAATTTCAATTTTTGTATTTGCTTCACTTAATTGATGTCTATTTTCACTTTCCATTTGTGTCATTAGGCCTCTGTAATTTACCTTTAAAACGATCAAGGTGTAATGCGATGCATTTCGGAAAAATTGAAACAAAAAGAACTGTAAATAAACGTAAATCGGAAGGAAGCCTTCAACAATCGTTTCCACTTGGATATTTTTATCTTACAGTAAGGTTATGAAACTATCTACTTTTAACTTAATCGTGAAACGAAAAGGCTAGTGCGTTAGCTAAGAAAAATAGTCACTTAAGCTAAGATCCAAGCCTAATACAAATATTAACATAATTGTCTTTCCTTATCATGGACTGTTTTTCTTCCAGCTATTTGCAAGCATCGATAACTAAGAAACAAAGAGCTGGCATTTCAAGTTTGGTGTAAAATGTTGCTATTCATGGGAAGCTCAAAGCCACAATTTTCAACACGAGGGACAATCTTAAATCTCAACCGAAATAGTGAGATGGTGTAAAAAGTCCAACGACTAAAGTACAGAAATTTAGATAACCAAGCACCGATCAATGTTATTTGAAACACTAAGACCTGAGCAGCACTGCTTTTCTATCGACCAACACATTTCAAGCAGGAACACAAACACTTACCAGTCCTAAATCACCACTAAAAAATTTCAAGCCAGTATCCTAAATTTCACAGACCGATTTTACGTTAGCCAACTACGAATTAACGCCGTCACATGGTCACCAAATACTGACTCTGAATCCACTTTAGAGAGTTGCTGTGTATGGTTAATAAGGCCAAATTTTAAATTTAAATTGCCACGATGAATACCCCACGGTTGCTTAATTGAGCGTGGAGAATATTTACAATTTTGTGCTTATATTGTTACAGTTAGATTCCTTAATAGCGGGAGGCATTTCCAGCCAAACCTCTATAGCCGGTGATCTGTATTTTGTCCGTAATAGCGGGGTATCCGCAAGGCGAGAGTTGACTGTATGTGAAATTGGATTGAAATTGGGTGAACAAAATACGTTTTCCAAATGTAATTAAAGAACAAAATAGCTACAGTTTTAATTAATTTCCTAACATGTACAAGTTTTTATTTGCGTGTTTCTACAGAATTAATATTCATTTGCTAGGTTTGGTTGGCAATGCCATTTATATCTGCTGATGGCTCAAACAGTTCTGTCAAACAGTTTGATTTCTTACTGAAGGCCTCAAATAGCGAAAAAACATTGCTCCGGATCAACGGTAGAGGCATAATGTGCGTGGCTTAATAATGTTGTTAAAAAAAAGAACTTAATTGTCAGTTAATTTCGCCTTAAAACTTAAATGATACCAACCCCCCTCCCCTTGAGTCTAAAAGATGTCCTCCCTGAAAGAATAATTCCGGCTAACTCTATATCTGAAATTGATCAGCTCATCGAGTACTATCACTGTGCCAAATTTGGTGCTTCTAACTTAAAGGATGCAGTTAATTTCGCCATAAAGCTAAAATGATGCCCACCCCCTCCCCCTGTGTTCAAAAATGCCCCCCCCCCCCCCCCCCCACTGAAAGAATTCCGGATAGGCCTATATCAGAAATTGATCCGCTCATCGATAACTATATATTTTTGTGCCAAGTTTGGTGCTTTCACCTAAAATCGCACAATTCACCCAAATTTATGCACCATATTGCCCGACTAAATCGCAGTCAGTATCAACAAAGAAACTGCACAAAAAACTGTACCTACGGAATTAGGAAGCGCTTTAACATAGAAAAAAAGATTGGAGTGTTTTGGTAACATAAAAGCGGTTACCTATAAAGCGGCTGTGAAATGAGACCAACACAGAGATCAGTGCTCGTAAGGCAGCCTAACAGAAGTTTCGATGGCGGATGAAGGGACGACACTTTTCGAAGGGCAACAATGATCAGAACATTTCCCAGAAATGCAGTGATGGAAAGAGGAATGTTAACTACGGGAATAGTAATCCATTGTGCTTCGTGATAAGTTCGCAAGCAAAACACTTTTTGAATTGTAGTGTTGTTTTCAACTTCGCTGTAGTTCACCATTTCTTTCTAGATAATGATATTGTGTTACTAGTCGTGACAAGTTCCTTTCTTGCTATTAAAATTCTCTGTCCAACAAGTCCATCTCCTTTCACTTATGTCATCTTGGAGTCATCGTGTTGTTCGACCAGCGTATATCAAATGTATCCCTAAAAATAAAGAAAGCAAACTTTCAGAGCAATAGAAAATCGAATCTTATGCTTGCCCGGACAGCACAGTTTAATCTTGGAAACATTTCAGCTTTACTATTCTAATAACAGTGACTTATAGGAAAATAACAGTGGAAGTTACAAAATTTCGATTAAATTAAAAAATGTTATTCTCATGTGACCTGGTGGCTATATTAATGTACGACACCGAATGTTATATTACCTAATTTTGTTTACGTCCTAATCTTGAACTCGTCGACAAAGTTGAGTTCCAGTTACCAGACTAATGCACCTGCAGGGAAACTATACCACAATAAAATGAATTAAAAATATGGGGATATCTCAAAATTACAACACCGTCAGATTTTTCTCCTTCTACAAGTATTGAAATCATTGTCCAAATTTGAACTATCTAAGGTTACTTTGTTGAGTGGGAGGGAAGCGACAGCGGATGTTACAATGCAATTAAAGAACGTTTTCAAAAATGTTGATCTCATGCAACCAGTAGCTATAGTAATTTACAAGATCTAAATTTTAAGTTTTGCATTAGTTCCACCTAATTGATGTTTTATTTCCGCTTTTCATTTTCGCTATTAAGCCTCTGCAATTTATGTTTCAATTTTTGGCATAATACAATGCATTTGGAAAAAAAAGGTTCTCATAAAAACAGCAGTAAATAAACGTAATTTGGACGGAAGCCCTTGTGATTGGTAATTTTCACTCGTTTTTTATCAGTTTCACTTAAGTGATATTTATTAACGTTTAAAACGATCAAGGTGTAATGCAATGCATTTCGGAAAGGGTTCTGATAATAAAAATAGATAAAGAAAGAACTGTAAATAAACGTTAATCGGAAAGAAGCCTTTTTGTACAATTAATACAGCAACAGAAAACGTTTCTGTTTAGATATTTTCATCTAACATTAACGTTCAATTGAGACTAATGCTTATAACCGGCTTCTGATAAAACTGTTTACTTCTGTGTTTACCGAGAAACGAAGAGTCTAGCACTTTAACTCGGAAAAATGGCCACATAAGCTAAGATCCTAGCCTACTGCAAGTATTAACACAATTGTCTATTCTGTTCATGGACTGATTTTCTTCCGGCTATTTCGCAAGCATCGATAACTTGGAAACAAAGAACTGGCGTTTCAGGCTTCTTGCATAATTTTTGCTATTCATGCGAAGTTCAAAGTCACAATTTTCAACACGAGGGACAATCTTAAATCTCAAGCGAAATAGTGAGATGTATAAGTAGTCCAACGACTAAAGTACAGAAATATAGAAAACAATGCACTGATGTTATTTGTATAGGTAATCACATGATTTCGAGTGCAATTAGGAATAAATAAGCACGAGTAAATTTTTCAAAGGCTAACAAAATTGCACGAGCCCGTAGGGCGAGTGCAATTTGTAGTCTTTGAAAAATTTACAAGTGCTTATTTATTCCTAATTGCACGAGAAAAATCATGTGATTACTTATTAATAATATACATGAAAAAAGGGACAGAGAGAAAAAGAAAACCAGTTGAATTTTGACACCGCGCGCCTTTTCTGATTTTTCATTCAATTGATTGGTTGAAGCACAGCAAACACATGTCAAGTTCAAACTTTCACAAGAGCGAAATATTCAGATTCATTCAGTTGTACTGTAAACTTGGGAATTTGTGGTTTTTCAAACGTTTTTGAAGCACAACTCGGTTAACAATGACCGACTAAAGACAATGTACATATTAGACTGTGAAAGCTCGGCGTAAACTGAAGAATTGGACGGCGGCCGTTTTGGAAACCGAGATGTAAGCTTCGAGCGGCCAAAGATGAAAGAAAGCTGGCAGTTGATAAATGCAAAAAGCCACCACAAACTACAGATATGTAAGTGCTTCTGGCGTTTTGGCACCAAAAAATTCCTACTGTCATAGCATGTCCACTTCTTCTTCGGTTGGACTTCGCGCTTTTATAGTTTGACGTTTTTCCATGACAGACCGGCGAAGAACTTGGTCGGCGAAGAACTTACTTGCCGGATTGAAAAACTTGTATCCTTGTTTATTTATATGCCTGTCGAGTGTAGCTATTATCATTCTGTAAGCGGTCTGGTTCCAAGACAAGTCGTCACTGTTTTGTCCTTTTACTTTAGGGCAGAACTGTTAGTTCGGCTTGCCGGCTCGTTTTCCCCTATTTTGTTGGCGATATTTTTTTCTCTTCGCTTGACGTTGTCCGTACACTTAGCCAGAATGAGGTGCTAATAATTGTATTTGGTTTGTTAGAACTATCTTTTAGGTGTTTTACTGTTGTTTACCCAGCGAAAACCCCGGTCGTTGTTTTCGTCCGCGTCTATTTGTAATTTGCACTGGTGTTACACTTTTTGCACTGGTGTTACCTCTGAACTGCACTCAGTCTCAGCCAATCAGAATCGAGTAATTTTTTCATGTATATTATTAGAGACACTAAAACCTGAGCAGTACTACTTTTCTATCAACCAACTCATTTCAAGCAAGAACAAAAATATACTTACCAGTCCTGTATTACCATTGAACTGAAAATTTCAAGCCAGTATCCTTAATATAACAAATCGATTTTAAGTTAGTGATCTACACATTAAAGCCGCCACACAGTCAGCAAGTAATGACTCTAAATCCACGTTGAAGAGTTACTTGGTCTGATTAAATAAGGCCATATTTTTAATTTAAATTGTCACAATGAATACCCCACTGTTACTTAATTAAACTGGGAGAATATTTGCAATTTTGTGTTTATATTGTTATAGTTATGTAAAATTGGATGGGGTTTGGTTGAACAAATACGTTTATAACATAGCTAACAGAGCCGCGCAATCAAATTGAGTATCAAGACCCAAATTCTGCAACCACGAATGAAATCGTTCCAAAAAAAAAAAAATACTAGAACCTAAGCATGGAACCGAATTCTTTGACTCTTTTAACCCTCGGAATCTGCTCGGCTGTTCGATGCTGTTTTGTTTTTTAGGGAAAACTAACCTCGGAATCAAAGCGGCTCCATTTGCTCTTATTACTCCTTAACCCGGGGGATTCGACCCCTAGTGAGGATTATCAACTCTACATACCCTGGGGGATTATTACCCCCTAGAGAGGATTATCACCTCTCACTTAGTACCCTGGGGGATTATCAGCCCCTAGAGAGGATTATCACCTCTCACTTAGTACCCTGGGGGATTATCACCCAAAAGAGAGAATGATCACCTCTCACTCAGTACCCTTGGGGGATTATCACCCCCTCTTGAGGATTAGCACCTCGTACTGAGTACCCTGGGGGATTATCAACCCCGGGGAAATCCTAGGAAAAGTGACCTACAATTCTTAATTGGAGAGCTTCATCCCTTTCCCCTTTTCCCCACAAATATTCTGGTTGTGTTGTTTCTTTACATATAGTTATAATAAGGGTTATGGGTTAGGAACATTAACGTCGCATTTAATTGTGTCGCTTTTAATTGCTGGGCGTTCGATTCCAATAATAAAAACTCTAGATTATCCGTCGTGGCTCAGGTTGCCCACAATACGCAAATCTGGTCATTTCACGTCGCTGTTCCGCGAAGAACGGCCATGAACGGCAATTAAACTTGAGCAGTCGAATATTCAACTCAACGCATTTAAAAATCTGCCGAATTTTTTTTTTTAAACGTCGCATTTTACATGCACTTAATTCGCCAATTTGATTCGGCGCATGTAAAATGCAACGTTTAAACCAGGCCTTATTTGGCGTTGTTGTGTTTGTGTTTTCGAGTGTTCATTTATTCAGCGAGTTCAAATCATGAACAAGGCAGATATAAAGAAGTTAATCTTAATTACGATGGGAGGATATTTGCCCGCGGATGTATGGTTTTCAACGGAATGGCGTTTTCCTTTTCTTAGACTTGTTTATAATAGAAAAAACAAATAGACTTAGGGCCGATTCGCACTAGCGGACAAATTTTAAATGTCATAACATTTTTGACAAAAACAAAATTGTCGCGACAAGTCAGAGACATTTTGAAGAAAACAAACGGTGTATTTATTAGTACAATCGGTCGTCTTGTGCAAACATCAAATAATCAGGCAGATCCACGTGGTGAAAAATTTTAAAACAATTTGCATTTGAAGTGCGCGTGTACTGAAGTTTTTTTGTGCTCGTGCAGGGAAAATGTTGCAAGAAAACTATTTCTTTTCCCCTCCATTTATCGGCACAAGCTGGTTCCCTTCGCATTCTCTTTTTCCAACCCGGGTATTACCATCCTTCCACGACCTCACCTCGGCACACAAACGTGTTTTTGCCGCCTGTCGTGGAAAAATTTCGCGTGTTGTTTTTTAGTACAATCCAGACCAAACAGCAACGTATTGTTATCTGGCATTACGAGGGGCGCTGGAATGCGACTTGTCTTGAATTGTCCTGCCTTGAAGCTGGACATCGGTCCCTTTGAAGATTTGTCCGTTTTGACAAAATTTTCAATTGTCCAACAAGTCGTTCGCACTTGTTTTTGCGATTGTTTAACAAAATGTATCGAGCGTGCAACGCGGACCAATCATAAGACAACTGCTTCTTTGTTCTTCTGAATTGTTAGACAAGTTCTAGGTCTCAAAAAACGTATTCGCACTTGTTTTCTGTAACAAGTGACAGACAAGTGATGAAATCTACCAATTGTTACAAAATTTGTCCGCTAGTGCGAATTGGCCCTAAACCAACATTACAACCTACGTTCAAAGCAATTTACCAAGTTCATAATTTGATCGGCAAACTCGCAATACGCCACACAGACGACAAGTAGCTGATAAGTATAGTGATTTAAAAAAATTGTTTGCGACGGAATACTCTAAATATTCGATTAAGAGACTACGCGATAATTTTGCTGAGCTTATTCCATCGTGGATTCCTTTGGACGGTCATTTGCTGCTGCTTCTGCCAAAAATATTTACATGTAAACTTGAAAGTAAGCTTAATCATTCTCATCCGACGGTACAGATTTCTTTGATCGATAACCTCTCTCAATGACACTTCTATATTAGTTTCAAGCCTATTACGACAAACGTTCGGTTAAACAACAACAACAAAAAACAGCTTTCTATTTCACTTACCTGTAAGTGATAGCGTCGATAGTTTCACGATTGTTCCAGCCTGACGATATTCTTGCTGCGAAATAAGGTCTAACAGAACTGGAACTAAACCTCGCACTCGATCCCGACAATTCAAGGTTAAGTTCTGTCAGTCCTACCACTTCTTCTTTTAATTTTGTTTGACCATGGTATCCCTCTAGCCTTCAGATCATTTTATGGGAATATTTTTATGTTTAAGTTCGTCCACAAAAGGAATACAAGCTACTTTCACACAACATTCCCTGCCATTGCGTTCTGATCGTGTCTGGAAAGCACACGAGAACATCCACGCAACGCGCGTTAGCATCCGCGGGTGAACTGGGTACCATGTCTAAAAATAACTAAGAGGAATGGGGGATTAAGTCTCTCACTTCATGCTCTCTTGCATGTTCCGTATTCCTCCTGACCGCGCGAATGCTTCCAAAAACTGTGGAAAGTCAGTATTTGAAAAAAAAAAAAGAAAACTCGCACAGGCATTTTAGTTTGCAGTGTCGCTGTAGATTTCAACTCGTCATTTTTAGTTTGAGTCGGCCTTTGGGCTCCCCAAAATACTACAAAACGAGTGAAATTTACAGCTGTATTGCACACTTCTTATTTTTTTATTTTTACATTAGCATTTCATGGCATAGATATAGAGTAGCTATAAAGCTAAGCTTACTTACCATATTAAATTAAGGATTTATTGATTGATTGATTGATTGATTGATCGATCGATCGATCGATCGATTGATAGTAAAATGTATAATAAAATATATTTACTAGGCTCGGTAAGGCTGAGACACGATTAAACCAGTAAGCAATAAATAACCAAGCTATATTTAACAGCAACACCATTTGCATTTGCTGATGGCGATAACAAGCTGTAGTGCACGGAAACTGTTATAACAAGCGTCTTTAGCTGCAGATGACTTTGATGGAAATGGATTACAACTTGAAAAGTTTAGGCTAAACTTTTCAAATTGTTTCCGCACGTCTTAAAAGAAAAGAAAAGAAATCGATATTTATAGCCGTAGTTTGATTCCTATCAATGAATTTAGAATATATCTTCCTTTAGATGTTCAAAGATCATGTTTAATTGTCATGGATGATTGAGTTGCCAAGCACTAACTTCAGAACAGTTTACACAAAAAACTGCCAAATACCCGTGACAGAGTTCATTTTAAATGCAAAGGAAATCTTGTTTCGTTTTCTTTATAAAATAAAAATAATGGTGGATGTCTTGATATTAAGACACATGACTCAATGAGCGAGGAAGGCCCTCATTAAAACTTTTATCTAGTTAATCATAGATCATTTAAAAGCTGTGACATAGGTTTCTATTATTTGAAACAATTGTAAGTCTAGTAAAGGTAATTATAATATAAAGAGAATATTACCGATCAATTCAAATATCATTCGTTATTTACTTGGAATTAAGCTTTAATCCGCGTTTTTGTAAAAGACGGTCTTTGTTTTTTATCTTTAACATCATTACCGAAAATTTGGGTTTTATTGAAACGTGGTAACCAACGTGATGATTTTGTCATTTTTTGTCAGAACTCTACCTGACTCTTTAGCGATGTATTGAGGAGACAACTGGGGACTGAAAAAGTAAACATGTATTTCTTACGCCCACAACTAGCTTAAGCATTCAGTTTGTATGTGCAAAGCTATCGACTGGTCAACATTTTTCCGGTTTGACCAATAACACCAAGGAGAATCTCTACGTCAGACGCGAGAGTTACCTTGTTATTAAACAAATTTTTGAGCGATAACTGTCATGACATATTTTCATTATTGAACCGTCTTGGAAAATCTTTAAGGACAAAACTCTCTTATGGTGTCCTTCACTGCTTGTCTTACTTCCCTCATCTTCCAGCAGTACAAAAACGGATTTAGAGATGAGTTAAAGAAAAGCAGTGACAATGTTATAGACAAAGCGCGGGAAATAGATTTTGTACGTAATCCAGTAATAGCTTGTATAGCAAGTGCTATGCTATATGGAAGATAACAAACAAGTGTTGCCACTAGTATCCAAACAGAACTGGACACTGTCTTTTTGTATCGTATTAAATTTAGAGAAACTCCTCCTTCGTTAGGTTGGGTTTGGGAAACATGGCTTTGTACTTGAGTTTGATGTTGTCTTAATCTGAGGTAGATCTTCGTGTAACATAAGGTTGTGGTCACTATGCATAACATCACTACTATGCATTCGATGCCCCAACCAATACGAGCATTGTAAAAGTATATTAATGCAAAGGCTGTGGAGGAAGGCCAAAACACAACAACAAAAACCCACACTCTCCTCAAAGTTACCACCTGCCTGTATCTTAGCCCCAACAACAGGGCGAGAAGTCTGTCCACGCTTATTGCAGTCAGTGTCAACAACGATACTGCACAAAAAATTGTACCTATTGAATTAGAAAGTAGTTCAACATAGAAACAAAGACTGGAGTGTTTTGGTAACATTAAAACGGTTACGTAAAGCGGCTGTGAAATTAGACCAACACAGAGATCAGTGCTCGCAAGGCAGCCTAATAGAAGTTTCGATGACGGATGAAGGGACGATACCTTTCGAAGAGCAACAATGATCAGAACATTTCCCAGAAGTGCAGTGATGGAAAGGGGAATGTTAACTGCGGGAATAGTAATCCCTGTTGGTGGTTCGTAATAAGTTAAAAAGCAAAGCGCTTGTTGAATTGTAGTGTTGTTTCCAATTTCGCTGTAGTTCACCATTTCTTTCTCGGTAATGATAACTGTGTTACTAGCCGTAACAAGAATTTAATGTTCCTTTTGTGCTATTAAAATTCTCTGTCCAACGAGTGCATGTCCTTTCACTTATCTCATCTATGGAGTCATCGTGTTGTTCGACCAGCGTTTATCAGATGCATTTCCTGGAAAAAGAGAAAGCTAACTTTCAGAGCAAATAGGGAATCGAATCTTATGCTTGCCCGGACAGCAACGTTGTTTTTTGGAAACATCGTTTAATTTTAGCTACAAACAAGAGAAAGGTAAGTAAACAGGTGTATTTTATGCTTCAACTTTTGCGTTTCTGGCGGTCACAACAAATAACACAATACATGTGTTCGGGTGCTACTATTTCGCGTGCATTACAGCAACCCTTAAATGCTCTAAAAAGATGTTGCCTAGCCATTCTCTAAAAGAACCTATGTTACCGTCTATTTTCAGATGATGTAACTTGTTAGATAAGAGCAGTGCTAAAGATTGTGTCATTCTCGATTGTTGACTACAACGTGAACCATACGTTGGAATTTCTTCCTCAATTTTAATCAACTCGTCCTTATATCGTTAGGATCTCCTACTTTACTATTTTGATGATAGTGACTTAGTTTAGGGAAATGACGGCGGAAGTTACGAGATTTCAATAATAGTGCGTTTTAGAAAATGTTATTCTCATGCATGCAATTAGTGGCTATATTAATGTACGAGACCGAATGTTATTTTACCTATAAATATTTTTTACGTCCTAATCCTGAACTCGTCGACCAAGTTGAGTTCCAGTTACTAGACTAATGCACCTGCCGGGAAACTATACCACAATATAGCCCAATTAGATCAAATAAAAAATACAAAGGGAATTGAAAATATGGGTATATCTCAAAATTACAATACCGTCAGATTTTTCTCCTTCTAAAAGGATTGAAATCATCGGCGAAATTTGAACTTTCTGAGGTTACTGAGCTGAGGCAGAAGGACAGCGGATGTTACAAGATTGCAATTAAAGTAATTCTCATGCAACTAGTAGATTTAGTAATGCACGAGACCTAGATTTCAAGTTTTGTATTAGTTTCACTTAAGTGATGTTTTTTCCGCTTTTCATTTTTGTTATTAAGCCTCTGCAATTTATGTTTAAAACGACGAAGGCTTAATGCAATGCATTTCCGTAAAAAAGGTTAGTAGTATAGTAATTGGGGGTACCAGCTCATATAAATATGCTGAAAACTGAGCTCGATTCAACAAAATATGCTGAAAAATGAGCTCGAATAAATATGTTGAAAATTAAGCTTAAAAAATATGCTGGATAAAAATACTGAATAAAAGTACTGAATAAAAGTACTGAATAAAAGTACTGGATAAAAATACTGAATAAAAGTACTGAATAAAAGTACTGAATAAAAGTACTGAATAAAAGTACTGAATAAAAGTATTGAATAAAAGTGTTGAATAAAAGTACTGAAGCCAAAGCGTAGCTAGATTTTAGGCCATTCGGCACTGGAAGATAAGTTAAACTTAGTTTAACTTTTCTGAAGCGGGGGATGGAATGGTCGTTAAGAAATCACAGACCCGACTGGTGGGTAAGTTTGCTTTTATAAAATTTTCACTTTATTAAAAGTGAAAAGATTAAAAAAGTAAACCGGAAGGGTCTGTCATTTATTGTATTACAAAACTGTTTATCAAAAATATTTTTCTATACTATTTTTAAAAAAAATTATTAATAAAAATATAATATAAACTTTTTTGCAATAATATCATACTTAACGATTATATGCTATTCTAAGAGCAAACAAATAGCAATAATATCATCATTCTAAGCATGACTAAGATCATTAATTATAAAGCAATATAATGCATGGGAATTAGTATTTAAATATTAATAATACTAATCACCAGGCCTGGAAAAAGTAATAATAGTAACGACTTAGGAAAGGATATAATTATTAAAAAAGGGTTAAATATAAAGATGATAATCAGGCCTAAATAAAATATTATGAATAAAAATGTTATTAAAACTTTTTTACAATAATATCATACTATTCAAAAAGATGCTATTCTAAGAGGTAATAAATAGCAATAACATCATAGAGTTAAGCTTGACAAAGAGTATTAATATTAAAGCTAGGTAAAGTATGAAAACAAGTATTTTTAATATTTAATATTAACTAATAATTAATACTAAATATATACTTAATGATTATATGCAATTGTACAAGCTTTACAATAGCAATAATATGAAACTTAACGATTATATGCAATTCTATAAGCCATCTAATAGCATAAACATGGTTACTATAAGCATAAACTAATCACTTATTATTACAACAAGGTAATGCATTGAAATTAGTATTTTCTATACTATTAATACTAATCACCAGGCCTGGAAAAAAGTAATGATAGAAATGATAACCAGGCCTAAATAAATACTAAGTTAAATGATGTTTGAATTTTTAATTCAAACACAAATAATTAATACTAAATATGTACTTTTTAAAAATATGCAATTGTACAAGCCTTACAATAGCATAAACATGGTTACTATAAGTATGACTAAGACCATTAATTTTAAAGCAAGGTAATGTATGGAAATTAGTATTTTAATAATAAATATTATGAATAAAAATGTATTTAAAACTTTTTACAATAATATAATAATAATATCAAACTTATCAAATATATGCAATTGTACAAGACTTCTAATAGCATAAACATGGTTACTATAAGTATGACTAAGAGTATTAATTTTAAAGCTGTATTATTCCTTGAAAACAAGTTTTTTATTTATCATCATTATCATTAGAATCATTATCAGAATTATTATTAGAATCATTATCAGAATCATTATCAGAATCATTAACAGAATCATTATCAGAATCATTATCAGAACTGTTATCATCTGTATCATTTTTTACATAATTTAGAATATCATGTATATGTTGATTATATTTTTTTATATCATCTTTTATTTGTAATTGTGTAGCAGCTTCAGCTTCTTCATCATGAAGTGCTTCTTGATATTCATTCTCGAAATTATGTTGTATAATATCTGATTTATATAGATTGAGTGATTCAGATATGAATTTATCATATTTATATTGAATTGGAAATTCATCTTCATTATTTAGAGTAATATAAATTGTTATTATATTTTGAAATTGATATATACGCTCTTGATTTAAAGAAGCTAAGTCATAAATATCACCAAAAATGTCACATCCATAACGAGTTAAATGAGGATGCATGAAAAAAACTTTTTCGTTATTATATCGTATTAAATTTAAGTTTGTTCTAGAAATCACTAATTCAATTAAATCACCATAATGTTCAAGAATATTATATTTTAAATCTTTCAATGATTTAAATCTGTATAAAGTTGATGATTTGTTTCTCAAGGATTTTTTAGTCATATATATTTATATTAGAAAATATTTTTTTTTTAAATAAAATACCATAAGCTAATATGATATTTCCTACTATTAGTATTATGGATTGATTAATATAATCTTGTGTATCAATTTTTAATGTACAATTGATGAATTTTCCTTTTGAATTTAAAGTTGTAATGAAATTGTTTTTTTCATTTTCTATATTAATGAATTCAATATCATATGATTTATTAAGTGAAAATAGCAAGCATTTATACCCTGTTGTAATTAAATTTGGTATTTTATGGAAATATACTTTACAGTTTAATGTATTGTTTATTGTTTTGAATGATTTACGTTCTATTCTGTGTATTTTTATGCTTTTTAATAAATCAAACAAACAGTAATTTACAATATTACTGTCATTTTTTGAAATATTAATATTTAATTTTGCTGATGTTGGTATGAATGTTATTTTTTCATAATATTGATTCCTTAAAGCTTTTTTTACTTTTTTGACTATATTTTCATAGGTATTATCATGATTTATATATTCTGATTTGTTTATACATATGATAATATGTTTTATTCCATTAACTCGTGTTATTATGGAATATTCATAGCCTTTTTTAATGCTTTGTTCAGTTTCATTTGGTTTTGCTGATATTAAAAGCATTGTAATGTCAGATATAGATGAATTTTGTATTATTTCTTTTATTAAAAAGTCATGACCTGGATTATTGACAATGAAGTATTCATTATCATTTAACATGAATTTTTCTAATGTGGAATGAATTGTTATTCCTTTGTTTTGTTCATTATGATCAGTATCAACTATATTTGCTAACCAATTTTTTGATTTATTTATTTCTTTATTGATTTCTCTATTAGTTATCATACCAGTGTTTATTAAAATACGTGATATTAAAGAGCTTTTACCAGTATCAACATCTCCAATGCATATTATAATCATTCTTATATATTATATATAATATATTTTATTTTTATTTATATGATTGATTTTATTTTATAATGTCCATAAGCATGACTATTAATTCCATCATCTAGTAAATAGCGTTTGTCATCGAAGCATGATAATGACACTTTATTTAATTCATAACTGCTAATTTGATGATTTTGACTTCTAATTGTTTTCATTTTGTGATGTAATTGTTGATTATTTAATAATGTTTCTTTATAATTCTGATGATTTATATCATTATTAATTACGTTTTTCTTTATTCCTTTTGCTGTTTTATGTTCTTGATGATTATCTTTAATATATGAATACATTTTTGATCTTAAGCCAATGAATTCAGTTATTGGAATACCATGAGTTTCATCTTTAAATTTACCAATAACTTTTTTATTAAAATCATCAAAATATTTGGAGTTTTTATCATATTCACTAAAATCAAATTTATCCCTATCATTAAAAAAGTCTTTATATACATCATTTGCTTCTATCTCATAACATAGACTATCAGTATCAGTAAATAACAAATTAGATTTATTTCCATACTTGTTCTTAATGTAGTTATAATGGAAATCATACATAAGGGTCTTACTTAAGTCAAGTATGCACATCCCAACATATGAAGGTTTATTTAGTGTTAATGATTCTTTTATTTTATGAACAGCAACTAGATTTTTATTGAATATTTTACTACTTATATATGTTGGTTTAGAAGTCATCTTCAATAATTTTTTTTCATCTGTGATCAATCTCATATCAACTCTTTTTCGCAGATTTTCCATTGTTTTACCATATACTGAATTATTCATTAATTTAAAAAAATCTTTTTCAAAACTATTTTTTGCTTGAGTCCTTTTCTGAGTATTGAAGTCAATATACTGTTTTAACCATGGAGATTGATTGAACTCAAGTGCTCTATAAACTTTTGTTATTTTTAAACCAAGATCAAGGTATAATTGTAAATTTCTATAGTGTAGAACATACTTTTCTTTGTTATTTAATGTAGGTATTAATTTATGAACTAATCCTGTGGATATATTGTATTTGTATGCGATATTTTTACAATAATTAGATAGCATGTCTTTTGATATTTTTACCTTTTCAGGTGCTAAAGGATAATCATTATGAAGTTCATGCAACTCTTTTGGGTATTCTAAATCAACTTCTAGTATCAAACCTTTTTTACTTTTTTCATCATACTTTGCTAAATTGGTTTCATCAATTTGCTTCTGTGTTAACCATTTAAATTTTCCAGTAGGTAAGTACTGACTCATAGCCCATCCATATAAATTATTTGCATCAAGATACATGATATACTTTGATGGTAAAGTTTCATTATAATCTTTAATGTATTTATTATTTGCTTTACCATAACGATTTGAAATGTGAGATATACCACCACGCATTCCTTTTTCAATAAATTGAAACATATCAATATCTGTCATTAGTTCTAGCTTTATATTAGTCATTTTTAACATAGCATCCCAGGATAAGCCAGGAGATGAAAAATAATGACATGGATCTAGTTTATAATAATTAAGACAGGTTTTTCTAAAATTTTCAAAAACATCAGCAAGCAAAAGAACATCACTTTTAAGGTATAGATCATGATATTCAGCCATATTACGAAGCTTGAATGTTTTCCATACTTTTTTAGCATGTTGATAAGCTTCATTAGTTATAGACTCATTATTTAATATGCTATAAAACTCTTCTTTGGACGGAAGTTGTTCATTAAATTTATCAAAGCTGTCCATATAGTCGTAAGGATATACTCCTTTACTAGTCATCAATTCAAATTTTTTATTTTTGAATTCTTTGTTTGTATATTTAAAAGCTTCATTAGGTAAATTACTAACTAATTTATCAAGGCTAGAACTCATAAATTGAAAGCTATCAATAAAGGTTAAATTATTTCCTAGCATGAAAGCCATATATTTTTCCATATTGTTAGGTATTGCATTAATACTCATTTGTTTAACTTCACCTTTATTATTTTTATATTTAAAGTTTTTTACAATAGCACCAATTTCTTGCATAATGAAATGGCTATCATATCCCCGTAAATTATGAAAAAGGACAGGAATTTTTATTTTATCAGGATCTACTTGTAGTTTTAATTTACACTCTTGATGTGAGGAGCCTCTGCATTTTCCAGTAATATAGCAATGATCTTTAACTCTGATATCTTTGTCTGTATATTTTTTATTACAGATATGACATACTGTTGTATTTTTAAATTTATTTTCATCATCATCAGTCATCTCCAATTTTTTATTCAAATTCTTTCTGATGACTTTTTTACAATAATCAACTTCTTCAAGCATCTTTTCCATGAATTTATAAACGGCTTTTTTACCTCTATATATTTGTGTTAGCTTTGTATACTGATCATCATAACAACAAACAACTTTATATCCATAACCACAGTCTGTATGTTTTTGATATGCTTGAGTATATGATTTTTCATCATTAGGTTTACAACCTTGAACCCTTTCTAAAATGCTTTCAAAATCTGCATATATAACGAAAGGAACTTGTTGTTGTTTATGAAAATTTTCAAATTTCAATATATTATTATCTTTTGTTGGCATTTTGATAGCTTGTACTCCATTCACTTGTATGCAGTTTAACTTGTGATCATTTAGCACTCTTTCTGAGCTAAAACATTGAAGACAATACATGCAGAAATGCTTTCTTTCCTTATGTTTTGTTTGATTATACATGAACTTATTAAAATCTTTTATTAGTACGTAATGCTTATTTTCATCTTTTGTTATCAATAATAAATTCATACAATTAGCATATTTTTCTTTCGATACATAGATTGGGTATGTTTGCATTTTTTCATAACTGAAAACGTTGATATTGATCTCATTTTGCTTTTCAATCTTATTATAATGCTTATTAGAAACAGGAAAGTCAATATTATCATAATTTAATTTGTTAATATATTCTTTGTCTGATTTTTTTATTCTTTCTTGATTTTTAATTATTGGGTTTAAGTGTCTGATGTGGCACCATCTAAAACATTCATTATCATCATTTTTGATGTTTATCAATCCTTTGGCACTATTTTGAAGTTCAAGACGTAGTTGAATATATGAAGATCCATTTATAGGTTTATATTTAACGATGTTTAAATAGTGATTATCAACTGATTTAATAGTCCATCCTGAACCTTCTGATATCCATGAAGATATGAAATTTAATATCTGCTGTTCAGATAAGTTTAATGCTTCAGGAATACTAAGATTATTGATTATTGTTTGTGCTTTGCTATTGAAATATGCAGTTTTATTGATTATCTCATTATTGGAAACTTTTTCGAATGTTACTTTTAAAGTCTCAACGAATTTTAAACCTTTAATTTCATTTAGTAATGTATTTAAATGATTCTTGACAGCTAATCTTGTGTTTTGTAATTGCTCAAGTGGATTTTTATTATTATTTATACTAATTTCATAAGATTTTGTATGACCTTTTAAAGCTTTATCAGTTTCTTTTATTTGAGTTGAATTTATGTCATCTTCTACGACGTCTTTTTTGGGTTTATCTTCTATGACGTCTTTTTTGGGTTTATCTTCTACGACGTCTTTTTTTGGTTCATCAATTATTTCCATGACTTCATCATGTGATTTATTTTGCAACAATATTATTTCAATTAGTTCATTTTGAGTTAAATCTTGTAAATTCAATTGATTCATTTCAAAGAAATCATCTTTTGTTTTGATTAAATCAATTAGTTCCTGTTTTGTCTTTTTTTTCAAAATGAAAATTCGGATTAATTCTTTTTGTGACAAATTTTTCAAATTCACTTGATTCATAATAATATTACTATAGATAATATTTTATATCTTTATATATTTTTAAAAATAGTATAAAAATATTTTTAAAAATATTTATATACTTGAATTTTATATTATACTATATGTATTTATTTGAATTTAAAATAATTTTTTCATGATTACGCTGGTGTTTTTTAGTTTTCAAATGAGACCATTTACCAGCTAATTTATAATCCTTTTCATTGGCACAAATGTTACAATACCATGGTTTATTCAACATATACTTCGTTTTACTAATTTTTATTGCTATTTGTCTCTCTTCATCACTTGAATGTTTCTGATATCTTGACATTTGATTATATAATATTATTTAAGATAATATTTTCTTATGTATTTTATATAAAGATGGTTTGTGATTCACAAATTCATAATGAATTAAAAATTTTAAAAGAACCTATATGCCCTTTCTGCGAGAATATTTTAATAGAAGGTGATAAAATGGTCGAGCTATGCTGTAGTAATCAGAATATGGCAAATAAAAACGGTATGAATGTTTGTCTAAATTGCGGTTTAGTTCATGGTTGTGAATATGTTATAGGTTACCTTGATTTTTATGAGAATATGTATAAAATACATAAAAAATCAATATATAAACGTAAATATCATATCAATAATACGTTGAATTCTATTTGCTATGAGAATAAAATCACATTGACTTATAAACAAAGGGATAAAATTTATAAGACATTCGAAATAATTGGATCTGTTATTCCTTCAGTTAATAAACTCCGAAGACGAATTATCAGCACTAAATATATCCTCAGGCAGTTATTTAAATTGCTTGATCTTCCATTTGAATGTATAAAGATTACTAAATCGAGAAAAACGCTTGAATTTTATAATAGATATTGGGCAAAGATTTTAGAATTGAAAAATACAGAGATATTACACATTATCAGACAGTAAATTGTTTGTTATATATGTTAACATATTCATCTACAGTGGGACATTGATCAATTACAATATCATCAATCACTTTTAAATCGCTCAGAAAAGCATTTTCATCAGATGGTAAGCCTCTCAAGAAGCCTTTTATCTGTATACAAACTTTCTCATAACTTGTGTATGCAAATTTGCATTTATTTACTTTATCACAAATGTTACTCTTTGTGATATATCCATGTATCAAAATACCCGATCCAGTTAAACAACCTATAACAATAGGATTTAAAGTAATACTCCCAATAACTGATCCTATTACAGTTAAGCTAATTGAGGTCATCTGCAGAGATAGATAAATACGTTTTAATTTCTTATACTTCCACTTATAACATATCTGTAATCGGTGATAATTATTATACAAATTTTTCAATTCATTTACTCTGTCTTCTGATAATTTGTTTGATATGTGATTAAAATTCATCATATATATTATATGCTTAGACTATGTTTTATTTCTATTTTTAATTCTGTTATATAATTTCCTGATATTTTGGATCAATCGTTCAATAGTTTTCACTATCTCATGTATTAAATCTGCAGTTTTCATATATCAATGAATTAGATAAAATACACTCCATCTGCTTTTTCAAGGAAACATATTTTATTGAATTCTTTTGAAGAAAAACTGTAAGCATTGGTTGATATTCCTATTCGTTTTATTTTATAAGGCAATTCTATTATGATGTTTCTTGTTATAACGCTTCTCACATTGACAGTTTTGTCTAAATAAGCTCCATTTACCAAACCGTATCTTACATTGTTACCATTTTTCATGATCCACATAAAAAGGTTTTTATTTTGATATTGACTTAACACACTTAATTGATGATTATTATCGTTTTGATTGTTGATGATGAGTTTTTGGTTATTTATGCTATAACGAGGATCACTATAAGTGAATTTTTTGTCATTAGTAATTCCTCCGAAACCAACAAGATTTTTTGTTGCATCTGTAAATGTTGTGTTGTGTTTAAAGCTGATAAAAATTGTATATTTATTTGTACTAATTGTTTTGCTTAATGAAATCACAGATCCATTTAAAACAGTTCCTAACTGTTTATCAAACAATGATAAATCGAAATCATCTTTCATATATTCAGTTGTGATATAACCATTATCGTTTTGACATTTTACATATTTTACTTCAGCGCCATATGTATCATCTACTATAAAATTATTTGGATCAGTTATATCAAAGTAAGTTTCGAATATTTCTGTGTAATAACTTTTAGGTTGTAATGCCTTTATTAAAGTTAAAGTAGAATCATTAATATCTTTTTTTGAAGTTGATATAGCTGTATTCAATTGTTTCAAATTTACAGCCCCAGAGTCATTATTTATGTTATCTCCTAATCCAACGATTTTATTACCCTGCATGTTAATTTCTTTATTAAAATAGACGAATCCATTTTCAATAAAATATAAAGCATCATATAAACCAGGATTAATATCTAATTGGAGGCTTACAACACCATAAATGACGAAATAAGTTTGAAATTTGGATGGATATGATACACCAGCATTCAATTTGATTTCAATATCTATGAACAAGTAATTGTTATAAGCATTTTGACTTTTGGTGAACTGACAAATCAATCTTGAATACTTACGTGAAAATAATGTTTTTTTATTAACGTTATGAACTGTTTCAATGGAAGAAACACCATTCAAGAAGATGCTTTCTACATCGGAGCTTATCCACATCAATTCAAAACATAAAGTATAATCATCATTAGAAAGTGGGTATAAATTGACACCGATTCTAGAGCTATAGTACCCTTTTGAAGTATCAAGGAAAAGATTCATATCAATAGTATTTTTATTAATTTGATGTGGAGATAAATTATATTTTTTAATGTCTCCTAATTTAACATCATTCTCTTCAGTTAATTGACTATTATGATATTCCATAATATATCTAAATACATTTTCGTCATTTGCTGTTCCAATAGTTTTGCTGATTTGCGAGTCTAAATATTTTTTATTAACAACATCTTGGTCATCAGTAGGATTTTTTAACTGAGTAATTTTATGATTACCCATTTTGAGATCAGCTTGCATTGTTTGAGAACCATTGAGAAGCATGGTCTTATCAATATTTGGTTTATTTTTTAATCCAGCATCAACATAAGCTTTATTTGGTTTTTTTTGTAGTTCAGAATCGACATACTCTTTATTTGTCGCGCTTGACTTGTAAATTATGGCTTCCCTAAATAATAGATTTGCTTTTTTTCATCTGTATGAAATGAATTGAATAATATTGAATTTTGTAATTGACCACCTGCTTCTTTATTCAAATATTTTAAAGATAAATATTTAAGATTTGGTACATCATTTTGATTTGTAGAACTACCATCAAAATCGGGAATTTGCAACCTTGACTTTATTTTTTGTAACACAGTTGTTTTCATGTCGAGTTTTTGGTCAATATATTTTTTATTCATTACGTTACTCATATTGCTATATCCAGGATCAAAATCAGGAACATTTATGATGCTTTTGAATGTCTGTTCATCATTGATACTGAGATCAACTTTTTTATTCAACTCTGTTTTATCAGCTTTCAGATTATCTCGCAAATCGACATATTGCTTGTTGGTGATTGTTTTATCATTCCATGAGTTTGAATCATAAACTTCACTGTTTTGGATACTATATCCTCTCAAATAAAAAAATGTTTTAGTCTTGTTGTCTCTTTTCAAGAAATTATTTTTCAGATATTCTTTATTGACAGCAGATCCATAGTCGTTTTTAATAGAATTATAATCAGAATCATCAAGCACATCATCTTGAGTTTTAATATGGTACATGATTTTATTGTCAATATCATAGTCACCTGAAGATGTCTGTTTGAAACCAATGCCTGGTGGCCCTTGTTTTCCAACAGAATCATTTATTTTTGCAGTATGTTCACCGTCAAATAATCCCATTTATTATTATATTATATATTTTCAAAATAATTCTTGATGAATTTTTCATTATGGTTGACGTTTGTCATTGATAATGGTTTCAAAATGTCAAAATATCCTTTGTTGAATACAAGTGCTTGGTGTAAAAAATAAAGACAATAATAACCACACAAAACAGATTCGATGTCTTGATATTGAGAATTGTTGAAAATAATATTGGTGATACCATCTCTTTTAGCTCTCATCTCGAATTCTTGTGGAAAGCTCATACCGAAGCTGTCAAAATACCACATTGTCTTTTTGTTATCACCAGGTATGCAGCATACCCAATGAGTTCCTACACCTTCTAAATCATCAAGATTGATTATACATGGACTATGTTTATTCGACATATGTTCATCTCTGCTATAAATTCCAGTTATTTTTATACCAAGGAATTCACACCATCTCATCAAATCGATGTTGCTTAAAGGCTTTTTGATGAATTTTACAGTTTCATACCGATTATGGGAATTCTTGGGTTTTTTACTTTTCTCTTTACGATTCTTTTTTTTTTTCATACCCAAGCCATTCTGATCTTTCCAACTACCTATGAAAGGAGGAGGTCTGTACTGTGCATAATCATATATATTGAAAGGTCTGTTGCGTATACCTCGTCCTGTGTTTTTGATTGGAAATGGTGGCCTGTTTTGAAGACCTAACCCTATCATCGATCCCATTTTGGATATTTGTGTTTTTGAAATGTTTATGTCGACACCCTTATTGAGGCTTTTGGATTTCTTGATCTTATTTATCTGCGTTTTGGTCAGGAAGATTTTGTCACTTCCGAATAAATCAGCAGATGACAATCTCAGTGTTATTGGAGATTTGTTCATGATGGCTTTTGTGAGCTTCAATTTCTGGTTTCCGCTGAGTGATACAGTGTATGGTTTGTATTCAGTCATATATACTAACGTTACATAAAATACATTCGATTAACGAATCAAGCTTTGAGGAGAACTTTACCATTGACGATATCAACACCAAGCTCTTCTTCATGAAGAATGAGAGCATAAAGACTATAATTTGCATTTGGAGTCCCAGATAGATTGTAACTGAACTGGATTTTGGTTGAACCACTTTTAATTTCTTCCTCCTGGTTTCTCAGATCGAAATAAATGAGTCCATACAACTCTTGAAAAGATTTTAGGGTGATTGTTGGAGAAGTGTAATAGGCATTAAAATCTTTTTGATATTCAATTAATGTCCTGTATGCTTGTACGATCTCTGTATCTGGTTTCAATTCTTCATTTGGATAAAAAATTCCGTTACTCAGTTCAAGCCTTGCATTTGAAAATGTTATTCGCGATGTTGTATGTATTGAATAGAAACGGATTCTGAGCTTGATCATTCATTTTTGCATCATTTAGAGCCCAAACGAAAACATGTCTTGGTTTACGAATAGAAGAAGTTATCCTGAATGTGCCTTGACGTGCTTCTGTCGATGGAGAAATCTCAATCCTTTCTTTAAGATATGACCATGTGTGAGGCTTCAGATATGTTTGAAGAAATATCTGCTCACCCTCAGAATTGAATATCATTTTCGGAACCCATAAAACAAGTCTTGTGATAATAAACCTGCCAGGATCGCCACCAGCACGAAATATCACATTATTATCAGTTTCAAGATTGATATCAATGGTTACTTTACCATTAGGTGCTATCTTTGTCTCGAAAGAGTTGAAGAAACCATATCTATTCAATGGTAGAACAATGTTATTTTCAGCAAGTGCCGTGCATGATTATCAATCGTCTTATTTCTGATGATGGATTGAGACGTTGATTTTATCTAAACTAATAATATATGTCTTTCAGAAGTAGTGATTTTTTACAAAGATATGAACTAACGAGATTTCAACTTGACGATGTGATTCGAGCTCCAGCTAATACTCAACATCAGACTAAAGGTGGTTATAAGTTCACAATCAATGATCGGTCAAGTTTTTACGACTGGTACAATGCTTACTTCGAAATCAGATTCAGACTTAATAAAATCGCCGATGGAGCACCTTATGTTGATGCCGACCAGATTGCTATTATCAACGGAGCACATAGTTTGATAAGCCATTTGATGATCAAAAGCGCTGGAAACATCATATATGATACCGATAATTTACACAAAGTCACATTTGTGAAGAATCTGTTGGAATACTCAGATGACTATAGTCGAAGTGTTGCCAAAAACAACTTATGGTATCTTGACACGGATAATACTACAGCGGACACAAACAGCGGTTTCGAAGCTAGACATCAACTTACAATAACAAATCAAGATGTAAATGTTATAATCCCTCTCAACCGTTACTCCTTTTTCGAAGAACTAGAAGATAAAATACTCGTTCCAATGCAACTTCAGTTTAACATACATATCAATAACGATGATGTGCTTATTTATAAAGCTGATGGTGCTGGTGCTGGTCGGATAGTTATCGATAGATTCCTCTTATGGGTTCCTAAAATGACACCAAAAGACAGTCTTTATGACAAATTTGTAAGCAGTTTTTTAAAAGAAAATACATGGACTTACCTGAGAAATGTATGAGGTTTCCGCACCAACTAATAGCAGTGGATTCTTCCAGATTTCTTCTAGTATTGATAATGTTGAGCACATTTTTATATACCTTCAAAGAGCAAAATCGAATAATGCATCAGCTAATCCTTATCTCTTTGATACATACAAAATAAATGCTGGTAATGCTAATAGTTATCTTTCTTCATGTCGACTTGAATATGGGAACGGTATCTTCTATCCAGAAGTTGAGTATGACAGTGATTCGAAAGTTCGAATTTTCAATGATCTGATGTCTTATACTCACAGGAAAAATGATTTTAACAGCGGAACACAATTGAATCTCAGTAATTATGATGAACTATTTCCTCTTATCTATTTCGATCTTACATTCCAAGCTGAAAGGGTAACAAGAGATCCTAAACAGTTGATTTTCAGATATAAATTGAATGCCAATTCTACAGATGCTTTCAGTGTTCATGCTGTTATTTTATACAAAGAGAACGTTCTCATCAACAAAGTTGGTAATGAACTTGTCATTGTGTAAATGGTGATATTCATTTGATAAGAAAGTTGGGATGTTAACACTGCACGCATTCCTCGACAATAAATATGTTATATAACAAAATTTATATAACATATAATATATACAAGTAATGACTACATATCATTTACACAAAGTGAATCTGTCAGAAGGGCAAAGAAGTAAGCTTTTGACTGCTCATAGAAATAAAAGTGAAATCACAATTCGCTTAAGCAATTCAGATCTGACTGGCAATGATAGTTTAATGTTAACTCAACGACAAATCAATAAATTGAATAAGGCTAAGAAGTTAGGTGTTGGCTCAGATTTAAACATCTCGAAGACACAAATTCGAAAGGTCATGAGGGTCGGTCATGGGGCACCACGAATTGGTTTTCCAATGATTGGAATTAGTGCACCGAAAACGAAAACAAGATCAAGAATGTCAACAACTAACAAATCAACAACTGATAACACTACAACGAAAAAAAACGGCGGTAAAATCAAACTACCAAATAAGAGAGATGCATTATCTTACAGGTCGCCACCATTCATTGGTTCTTGGGATCAATATAATAAATTCTTGAAAACTGGTGGATTGATTGTTCCAAAAAAAAAAGATATTAAAGCAAAAAAGAAAGTAAGAAAGCCAAAATTCATCAAAAAACCTCTTAGTAACATCGATCTCATGAGATGGTGTAAGTATTCAAAAATCAATATCAAAGGAATATATAGCAGAGATGAACACATGTCTAAAAGACATAGTCCGTGTATCATCAATTTAGACAGCTATGATGGTATCGGAACTCATTGGACTTGCTGTGTACCTGGTCATAATAAAAGAACATTGTGGTATTTTGATAGTTTTGGGATGCCTTACCCCAATGAATTTAAAATTAGAGCTGAGAAAGATGGAATAAAACAAATTTTGTATAATAGCACGCAATATCAACATATCAAATCAGTTCTTTGTGGATATTATTGTCTTTATTTCTTGCATCAAGCATTGGTGTATGATAAAGAGTATAACGATATATTAAGGCCATTATCAATGACTGATACAATGTATAATGAGAGATTCATTGAGCATTATTTCAGAAATATATAACTTATATATATAATGGTAAAATCTTATTGCGTAAAACAAAAGAAACAGACTGAATGTATACAAGGCAGTGAAAAATACGTTAAGGCTAAAAATGGTCGACTCATGATGAAATGCAAGTGTGCTGAATGTGGTATAACCAAGACACGATTCATTAAACAAACCAGTGGCCGTGGTGTTGGGGAAACAATCAATAAGAAAATCGGCAATAAGATACCGGGGTTTCAACACTGGCTCAAGATCTTGCTTCTGCAATCATGGGTGTCACAGGAGGTGATAAGAAGCTTTTTGATAAATACTGGAGTGGAGACATCGCAAAAGGCGCCTTCAACAAGAAAACCGGATTATTTTCAAAGAAATTCTGGACACACCCTAAAAATACGACTGGTCCATGCAATCGCGTTGTGTTCAAAAATGGAAAATGGCATAACGAATATTGTGATTAATATCTAATCTATTTGTATATAGATGTGTAAATCATATTGTGTCACGTGTAAAAAAAATACTGATTCAATAAATCCTAAAAAAGTCAAAACAAAGAATGATCGACTTATGGAAAAATCAAATTGTGTCATTTGTGGAAAAAATAAGAGGAAATTCATCAAAGGTGGAGCTCTTGCACGTCATAGAGGTCCTTCAACCACTGATAAAATAGCATACGTGGCTTCTAATTTTGTTACTCCAGCACCAAGTTTTGGTGCTCTTGGAAGACTCCTTGCTGGGCAAGCTTTCAAAGGTGTGAAAGATAATGTCGATTATTACAGAAAAGGAAAGGGTATTGATATCCATAAAGCCATTCTCAAAGTAGCACCAAAAAAGGGTTTTGTAATGCCTGGGCATAAATACACGGGACCAGGTAATCCTCTTGAAAAGCAGGTAAAATGGGATCCAAAAACAGGAAAAATACTTGAGATATATGAACAACCAACTGGTAAAACAGATGCTGTAAGTATGCAACATGATGTAGATTACAGCGTCTGTGCAAATAAACCCTCAAAAGATCAAGTCAAATGTAAAAATGAGGCTGACAGGAAGATAGTAAAATCACTTGATGCTATCCCTTGGAAAGAGCGACAATGGGGTCATGCTGTTGCTCGTAATGCGATAGCCAGCAAAGCAAAACTTGGTCTTGGTGTTTAAAAGTCAAAAAACGGAAAACGGCGTTGAGTAAAAATGATTGGTCTCAACAATTAGCCGATGAGTTACATAAACCAATCAGACGAAAATTTAAAACTAGAAGAGTAATATCAAATGGAATTGACGAGATATGGTGTTCGGATTTAGTTGAAATGCAACAGTTCAGTAAATGGAACAAGGGATTCAGATATCTTCTCATGATACTTGATGTGTTTTCTAAATACGGCTGGATCATTCCTTTGAAAGACAAAAAAGGTGAAACAGTGACTGAAGCATTCAAAACAATCCTCAAAGAAGCCAGAAAACCGGAATATTTTACAACAAACACTTCAAAGACCTCTTGGAAAAGAATAAAATAACATTGTACTCAACTGAAAATGAGGAAAAGTCATCAGTTTGTGAAAGATGGAATAAAACAATTAAAACCAAAATGTGGAAGCAGTTCACTGTTCAAGGTAATACGCAGTATCTCGATATGTTGCCCAAACTGGTAAAAGAATACAATAATACAAAACACAGTTCAATAAAGATGTCACCAACAGAGGCTTCAAAGAAAAAGAATGAAGGAACTGTTTACTTTAACCTATACGGTGATATGGAGTCATTATCAGCTAAACCAAAATTTAAGGTTGGTGATAAGGTCCGAATATCTAAGTATAAACGGAATGTGTTTGACAAGGGTTATACACCAAACTGGACAGAAGAGATTTTCACAGTCGATAAGATCCAATACAGTAATCCTATTACTTACAAATTGAAAGATCTCAATAATGAGGAAATACAAGGTAGCTTTTATGAACCCGAACTATTGAAGGCAATACAGGATGTATTCAGAATTGATAAAGTGGTTCGTAGAGACTACAAAAAGAAACAAGCTTTAGTTAAATGGAAGGGCTATAGTAATGAATTCAACACATGGATACCAATGAAGGATTTACAACATATATAAACACACAAATATAAAAAATGAATTGTCAAGATTTTGGAAAATAGTATAAGATCTTTTTTAATATTGATGTTTGAATTCAAAATTTAAACCTCCATATTAGATTCGCATTTTTCAAATTTTTTGTAATATAGAAATTTATTTTACATTTTGGTTATAGGATTTGATTTTCTTGCTGGATATAGTATTGGATTTTTCCAAAAATTATTTATAGTATCATTTCCAAGAATTTTTTATAGTATCATTTCCAAGAATTTTTTATAGTATCATTTCCAAGAATTGACTTAGCATATATAGTATAAATAAAAAATAAAAAATACTATAAGATCATATTTCGTTTATGAGTAGTTTATATCAACAAAAAATCAAAGAGTAAATTTTCATCTATAAAAATCCAGCGCAATATATCATCTAAAATCCATAAAAATCCAGCGCAATATATCAGATTCAATTTCTGCTCTCGTGCCCCCAACTACTATACTACTGATAGTTTAGAATCCCGCTTCTGACACCATGTTACGATTCCTATTTGTAATAACCACTCACAAAGGTAGTTGGAATCCAAGACTTTTAATAAGCGAAGTCATAACAGCTTCCACAATTACAAGTGAAGTCAATCTCTCCGAGCACATGGATTTAAACGCACACGATTGGCTTACACAAGTCACGTGATATAAAGCGATTGCGTGACATAATAACGTTACACCAGGTACGAAGTTAAACCAATGATATTTTAGGGCGGAGTTTGCTATGTAAAAGCAGGAACAATCGCTTAATTCGTCCTTCTATTCCTCGCCATTAAAGTGTCGAGAGCTCAAGAAAATATTTTCCCTCCACCACCCCTTATCGCCGACCAACGGGTTCCCCCATTATAAGTCGTATTTTCCTAATGCTTATTCAGCTCTATTCTTTTTATGGCTTTTTATTTGTGTGGGCGTTTTTTGGCGCCCCACGTTTACATTATCCTTAAATATGTTCAGAATTTCTATAATTTGTTATGACTTAGAGATAATTGACTCAATTAAAACTGCCACATGCGTGGCCAATTTTCTCCAAGTCATTTGTAGTATTGAGTTCTAGCTTTCTCAACCCTTTGTAGTATCCTATTCAGGCAAAGCTCGCGTCAAAGGTCTTTTACTCTAGGAACTTGCATCGATATAAAATGAATAAAAGTGATTTAGTGTTGTAGCTGTAAACCTCATTGGTATAAGCACTACCTGTTTCAGTCTTTTACACATTAAAGTCATTTTGAAAAGTAAAACTTTTAATTGTTGTTTTAATTGTTATCTCGTCTATAAAAAAAATTGAAGATGTTACTAACAGTGACAGTTAAAAAAGTCGTCAATAAAAAAGGGAAACGGGTGAACTCGACGAAATGCAAGGTATGTTTTATTTTGCTACACTGATATCATTAGCAAATTTTCAAGACAAGTTAAAACTAGCACAACAGGTTTAAGGAGCTACGTCACAGGGATTTTGCGGACTTTTCGTCTAAACTATTCTTAAATTAGTGGCAGACAACTTAACCCATAAAAATAATTATCTTTCAACAAAGGAAGAGATGACCATAATTCGTGGCGTGAAATGAAACTAGGGCTATAAATATCAATTTTTGGAAGAGGTGCGTAAATATCTTGAAACGTTTAGCCTTAAGGTTTTAAAGTTATATCTATGTCCATCCTAGCCATCCGCAGTCAAGACCTTGTAGGCAGTTTCAATGCTCTTATATTGCAATTTTCAATACAATTGGACCATCATTTTTAGTTTTTCTTTTTAATCTGTACCAGTAGAAACATTAGCAATATCTTGACATGAATGTGCATGTTTTTTTACAGTCGATTTCGCCGACTCTCAATACTGCTAAAACTAAATAACTAAAACCTCTTATTATCCCAAGAGAATAGCATATTCTCTTTCCTTTGCGCTAATTACCTATGCTATAATTTTTCCATTTCATTTTTTTAATGTTATAATACAACAAATTAAAAAGTTAATAAAATTTGCACTAATTACGATTAGTAATTTTTTGTTGAAAATTAATTTATTATAATAACTATAATTTTTATTAATATATTGCTTCCAAATAATGGTCTAGCTTTGTTAAAGATGACTATATTAGTCCACAAAGGAACAAAAAGGTATGTTATTTTGATCGCAAATTGAAAAGTCGGGCAGACTTTTTCAAACTCTGCCAATGTGTCCTGGATACATCACTAAACAATGATGACACTTCGCTCTCCCTTTAAGTAATTCAACTTATATCTTCACTTTGCTGCTCTAGGCGCTTGTCGTGAATGAACAAAGCTACTTTGTCATAAATTTAGCTACGTTATGGCTTCACATGCATCAAAAGCTAGTCCCCGGTTAGTGCCCCTTTAAAGTGTAATTAATAAGTAGCTAAATAATTAATAGTTAAATTGTTATCGTAATAAGTATTTATTGTATTTTCTTTGTTATTTTATTTTCCTCACGTTTTGACCGGATTTTTAGGTGCCGAAAGGTTTGCTTTTCCCTGCCCTATAAATGTTTATATGCATCATCTGTTCTAACAGTGCCTGCAAATGATGCACAAAACTTGGTACGCAAAATTTATAATTTTATACCTCTCATCTCCCTGTTATTTTTGTATGTAATTTTTCTCTTTTCCTTTTTCCATTCAATTTTATTCTTAAATTGTATTTTAGCAGATGAAATGCTACGCGGTGGAAACACAAACCATGCTGATAACGATGATGATGATGATGATCATCATCATCATCATCATGACCATTAAATTTAAACAAAGTGATCTTTACAACAGACTCCTTTTTCGTCCTTTCAATTCCAACTCAGTCCTGCGCTCTTACTTTCCTTTTGTTAATTGTTTTCTCTTTCTAAACCTCTACTTCCAACATTAACGTAAAGCTTGTATTACATTTAGGACAAGGGTCATTCTCGGTTTTTGCAGAGGCTTCATGCTTTGTAACGAAAAGTTAACAAAACGTCAAAATTAGGAATACTTAATGGCTTGTTGACAATTAAGTTGTCAATCTTCGGACCCATCAAATCAGATAGTTGAGTAGGGAAACAGCTAAACTGCTTGATCGTATCTTTTACTGCTTGTCTGACCTCCTTCCTCTGCCAACAATAAAGAATATTATAGTATTTTTGACAGAATATTATAGTATTTTTTCTATATTAGTCTCACTTAATTAATGTTTTTTCGCGCTTTTTATTTGTGTTATTAAGCCTCTGCAATTTATGATTAAAACGACGAAGGCGTAATGCAATGCATGATCCCAAAAAAAGGTTCTCATAATTAAAATAAATGCGAAAACAGCTGTAAATTAACGTAACTCGGACTGAAGCTGTTATTTGTGCTTGCTAATTTTCAATTGTTTTTTTATCGGTTTCACTTAACTGATATTCATTTTCACTTTTCTTTTGTGCCATTAGGAATCTGCAATTTACGTTTAATTAAAACGATCAAGGTGTAATGTGATGAATTTCTGAAAGGGTTCTGACAACTAAACTAGATGCAGAAAGAACTGCAAATAAACGTTGACGGGCAGAAGCCTTTGTACAGCAACAAAAATATTTTCCATTTGGATATTTTTTTATCTTTCATTAAGGTTCAGTTGAATCTAATCCTGAAAACGGGCTTCTGATAAAACTGTTTACTTTGAACTTAATCGAGCTTGCGTTTCAAGATTGTTGCAAAACTTTGCTATTTGTGTGAATTTCCAACACGAGGGACAATCTTAGATCCCAAGCGAAATACTGAGATGGTATAAGTAGTCCAACGACTAAAGTACAGAAATATAGATAACAAAACACTGATCAGTCGGGGGAACAAGTACTGGTTTTGGGCAATTTTCGTGTGCTCGCCGATGCTCGCCCGAATAGGTTCCGATCGATTTCGTCCAATGAGAGTATTGTACGAATACCTCCGAAGAGACTGGAGATTGTTTTAGTGTTCAAAATGGCGATTTTAGTCACGCGGGTTTCATCGAACCGAATCTTTCTTGATTGGAAAAAAAGGTTTAAAAACTTTCACTCGCCTAAAAGTTTTGTGTTTGAGCAGCTACAGGTCGAAACTGTGGTTACCCAAGGTTGTTTTCAAACGTGTGGACTTCGGTGGAAGATGTTTATGTCATGTACATCGAACACAATTATGCATGAAAGGCACGGAAAGCTCTAAATGACAAGGTAAGCAGAAACATCAATATTTATCGCTAAATTTAAACTTAATTTAGAACTTTATGCCAGTGAAGACCTGTGACGACATGCCGTAAGGCAGCTTTTCATCCTGGGGTTTTCAGTATACCAGTACAACACTGTAGTCACTGTAAAACGAACTAAAAGCCCAGTTTCTCGAAAATAAATAAAGTATATAAGTACTTATGATCTATCTAAAAGAGAACTTACTTCAGCACTTAACATTTTTATAACAGGTATTTTCAGTTATGATGACTTGTTTTTGTCTAACAATTTGCAATAGGAGTACTGACAATACTTGTAGTTCTGTAATTACACAAAAAATTCTTTACACAACGCGAGAGACCAGACTGGCAGGAGGGGGACATGGGGGTTTGCGGTGTTGCGGTGTTGCTAATTTTTTTATGCGGTGTTGTGGTGAATAAAATCCCACCTTGCGGTGTTGCGGTGATCTGAAACCCTGCAGTGTGCGATGTTTGTGTTTTTAAACCTACGGTGTTCGGTGAAACAAAATTATTTGCGGTGTTGCAGTTCCTTGTCTGACCCTTGTCAGAACTTAATTTAGCTTTGTTAATCCGTGCTTATTTATTAAAAGCAGGTACCATTGAGTTTAATTTTTAACAAAATACGGTTACATATTGTCTGGTTATTATTTAGTACGATTTAGCTGCCAATCCCAAGCCGTTTTCATTTATAATTAACTTGACCTCCGCCACTCGGATCTGGCCAGTTTCTGTAAACGAGAAGATGAGCGAGGCAAATCGTGAAGATGCCGGGACTCAGTGCGTAGTCGATTGTGTAGTTTTCTTTTACGAGGACGGAAAAGGTGGGAACATTATCGTAGTAAGAGCAAGTTCAGATGTCACGTTAACAGGGAAGAAAAAAACTTTCCAAACTGAGAGAATGCACATGGTAAGTTTGCAACACACGTTACTGTCGCCTTTAATGTTCTCTGAGTCCGCATAATTTGAATTAGTCTTTGCAGTCCAGGTCTAGAGGTGTCAATCTAGTCTAGAGGTCAATCTACACCAGTCAATACCCGATCCGAGGTCCTCCGACCTTTTAGGACCTTCCAGACATTCTATTTTCTCAAAAGATAATCGAGCGAAAGTAAAAGCGCGAAAGTAAAAGCGCGTCATTTAGCGCGTGCACGAGCGCGCGCGCACACACAACATTACGGCTTTTCTTTTAGGTTAAGCTCCGAAGAGAAATAAATGGTCATTTTCTTCTAAACGAGCACGGTGAACCCCATTTTTTAATGCATAAATTTAAAAGACATCCGGTTGACTACAATATATCGCAATTTAAAGAAAAGTTAAATACTCTTCTTTGAGATATTTTTATTTGAATGCTTTAAAAAGTACGTTTTGAGGTAGTGCTGCTTACGCACGCACGCAGCAAAATCTTTAATTTCTTTCATAATCTTAATTCCAGTTTAATCAAAATAGTTCATTATGTAAGTTTTAAGTCTATTTCGTTGAACTGCTTCGATATTTTAACGCAAGAAATGATTTTTTTCTAGAAATGATAGTTTCCCTTTTCGGATTATGAGGGTTCCTAGTATGAACCTCGTGGGTCATATGTTTACTATAATAGCCATCCAGGTTGCACAAAAACGAGCACGGTGACCCCCATTTTTTATTGCATTTTTGTAACGCTCATAACATAGTTATGAACTGGACCAAGTCTTAGAAAATTTTAATACTCCTTCTTTTTCAGTGGAATCACCTTAAAAGAATTTTTTCAAACTTCATATTTATCATTCTATTTGACTAAATTGGAATGTAGAGGCCTTGCCAGGGTAAATTCCGACAAGCGACATGGGCCAAATAGTAGCGACAGCGCTCAAACGAAATAGCGACAAACGACTGACAAAGACAAATGTGTGTCGCTAAATTTCCGACAGCGTTGTGAAGCCTTGACAAAACGCCGACACGACATTTTAAAATTCCGACAAGCGACCTGGAACCCCCCCCCCCCCCCCCCCTCCTCCGTGGCAGGGCCTCAATGTAATGTAAACACTTGAAGTAACAACAATAACTAAGTTACTTAATTTTAGGTTTCCAACGTTCTCTTACTATAATTTATCTCCTTTCGCCATGATTATCCTTGGATCAGTGTTGTTTACCAAAAACCTTGCGAAAAATGGTAGTGGCAGCAGTCAGAGCAGTGTACGAGACCCTTAGCTGTTCACAGACCTTCCATTTTCTCAAGAGATCGTCGAGCGCGCAAACGAAAATAAAAGCGCGGGGACAATTAATGCCGTGAAAGTATGCAAGGAGGGAGAGGAGTGCTCCGCGCTCGTTCGGCTGAACTTCGGAGCAAACAAACAAAACAAAGGAAAAGAAAAACGTCTGTGGACAGACAGACTATTTGTGCCCCGTTATTGGGCCTTATTGGGTCTTGTAGGCAAAAGTGGAAGCCCGATCTTTGAAACCTCCAAGGAAAATGCAAAATGAGTTTTGGCTTTGTGATGTGCTTGTTGTGTGGAAAATTGTTGACATAACGACATTGTATCACGTGCGGACGGAAAATAAAAATATCTATTGCGGTGACGGTGTTCCGCCAAATTTTCTTGCGGTGATGCGGTGTTTGTTAAATTTTTTTGCGGTGTTGCGGTGTTCAGAGCCCCCCAAAGTCCCCCTCTGGCAGATGCACGGAAATTATGGCAGGGTGAATTTTCTCTTCAGGTGAACTTTAGATTTTAACAAATATCTACACGCCAAAGTTCTGTTTAATTTGTAAAGATTGTTTCTAAGACCAAGTGCATATTTTAACACAATCTTTACAGATTTTGCAATTCCCTAAATTGGATTTAAAATAACTTAATTTAGGGATTGGTCTACCCTGCGAACAGAGTCTTCTTCGATCTTCCTAGATTATCGAAGAAGAATCTGTTCGCAGGGTAGGAATTGCCAAATCTTCCAGGTGAAATTTATTTATTATGGGTTTGTTTAGCTTCGTCGTCTCCTATAGTATCTTTAATACCAATTATTGATCTGTTTGGTTTGTATAATCAATTATTGAAAAGGTTGTGGCTATATGCTGAGTATACTGAAATCCTTATTTTTGGAAAAGATGCTAAATCTTTAGAGCGAAACTTATTTTTTAATATTTTTAATCATTGTTAAAATTATGATTTTCAATGATTGAATTTCTACTAGTGTCAGGCTTCTCCGGTTTGATCAGGATTGTAATAAGTTTTGATGTGAAGCTATGTTTTGTCTCATGTAAAACAGATATGCTTATTGATGTGCATTATAAAACTTGAAATTAAAACAAATTGTTTATTGTTTATGGCAAAATTGTTAATTTGGCTCTTAAGGGGGAAGAATTTTTTAAGACTACCATATAAAGATTCAGCCTTGATTCTGTAAGTGCTAGGAAGGTTCTGATTTAGGGACTGTTGGAACTAAACTGAAAGTGTAAAATGAATATCATGTTTACTTTACTACCAAGGCTGTCTATAATAATTTAAACAAAGCCTTGTTCAGGGTTTGTTTGTTTGTTTCTATTTTAGCATTTAGATTTTTCAGATGTATTTACACCCAAATCTTATAAAAAATATTGTTAAATCGTACTAATGAGTAATCATTTTGTCCCCTCTTCTTTCAGGTTGGGCTTACATATACAAAGACTTGAAAGCAGTCTAGTCCTGGCCTTGTTCAATGCAATTTATAATTACAATAAAAGAACATTTTGAATTTTCTAAGTTTTTTCTAGCTTTCTGATTTATACCCTCAGTCCCTTGATCTTATTTTTCCTGGTCTTTCCATCTCTCCTTTGTCCACACTTTCCACAGCTTCAACCAAGATTTCATTTTCTTCATCGTCTCTTAGGAACCTTGCAGACATTATTTTTTTAAATTTATTTAATCAATTAAATATTTGCATACCTTGTCTTATACTGATGCAAGGTCAATAAGTTGACAGGTACTTGGCTGAAGTTGTGATCGGTATCTAGATTTCAGAATGGTGGATGAGAGGGGAAACTCATTGAACCACATTGTTTTGATGCCATTGTTACCACCGGTTTTTGTTTATATATTTATAAATTCAGATCTTACAAGGGTATTGACCCTAACTTCTGGGATTGATTAAATTGTTAGTGTGAAATTTTGTGTAGTACACTGAAAGCAATCAAACTTTATAAGTGTTATGAATACCTGGTTTTAAGAGTGATTTAATTTCTGGAGTGGCATTTATGTAACATTGATTTCTAATTTAAAGATTGTTCAAATCCTGAATTTTGAGGAATTATGTTTCATTGTAAAGATTAGATTAGTTAGTTAAGGAATTGGGATAATTCATGTCCGTTCGTCGATAAAACAGATAAAAATCTGAAGTGAAAAAACTGATACATAGTGTGCAAAGCAGGATTAAACACGAGGCTCTCAATCCGTGTTTTTATAATCTGGTTTTATAATACGGTCTTTGTTTGCATTAATTTTCCTTTGCTTGAGTAAAAACGGTGATCCCACAAACCCGGGTATGAGCTAACTAATAATATTTCCATTTTGCTAGGAGCTCATCCCTGAGTACGTCTTCTTCAATTCGTCAATTCTTTCGAAATAATGCTTTCTATTTTACGGTGGGTTTTTGTTCGCAAGCGTTATTACTGAATCATGCTCGTAAAAGTAGGTAGAGTTTGACTCCTTTTGGAAAGTGAAAGTGCATTCACCACATCTTTCGTAAAGACGTGACACTCTTTGCAGCACCAAGGCGAAAATGACGCTCTCCCCTAGCATGAACTCGACCTTGTTAACGACCGGTGCTTGCCCGAGGCTTATATTTATGTTATAGTTTCCCGACTTCGTTGTTTTTACTTTTGAAGCACCCGCGAGATGCGCGAAACCGACGCGAAACCATTTTATTTTTCACAGCCAAACATCTCAAGCGTATCTTAGCAACCCACTGGTCAAAACCGAAAACCGCGGGCTCAGTCACTTCTCGGAGAAGTGATCGCGCCATCAACTGGCACTTGTTCCCCCGACTGTGATGTTATTTGAGAACACTATCACCTGAGCAGCACTGCTTTTCTATCGATCAGCACATTTAAAGCAGCAACAAAAATACTTACCAGTCCTGTATAATAATTGAAAAATTTCAAGCCAGTATCCCTAATAATAACAGATCGATTTTAAGTTAGTGAGCTACAAATTAAAGTCGTCACACAGTTGGCAAATAATGACTCTAAATCCACGTTGGAGGGTTGCTGGGTGTTTAAATTGCCACGATGAATACCCCACGGTTACTCAATTGAACGTGGAGAATATTTACAATTAGGTGTTTATATTGTTGTAGTTATGTAAAATTGGATGTTAATTGGTTGTCTTTAAACAGTTAACAAATACCTTTTCCAAATGTAACAAAATAGCTCTCTTAGAAGCTGCATGACTAAGACTCCGTTGGTCTGACAGTTTTGATTAATTTGCTAACAAGTTTTTATTTGCGTCTTTCAATAGCATTCATTTCAGATACAACGTATATCAGTTCTGAGCTAGGTTGGGTTGACAATGCCAATGCCATTATAGTTTTTTCAGTCTCATGTCTGACTGGGGGCGTCAAAAAGCAAAAAAATATTGCTCCGGATCAATGGTAGAAGTTTGCTGTGCGTGGTTTAATAAGTTCGTTTAAAAAAATAAAACAGATTGTCACGATGAACACTCTCAGGCCATTTGAGTGAGCTTGGAGAATGCTTTACAATTTTATGTTTTTCCTTGTTATATTCATGTAAAATTGAATGGGCTTGGTTAACACACATTTTTTATTTCAAATGTAAGAAGAAAGGAAACGAAGCTTTTGTGTACAAGGAATTGACAGTCCGGAGCGTTCATGAATAAGCCGCTTCGTCACCACAGTATTGCATATTTAATTAAAAAGTTTCCTACCAAGTTGTTTTTACGTGTTCAATAGCACTCAGTTCAGGTACAGAAACAATAGCATTATTATCAAATTTTGCTTGCCTTCACAATATTTGTAGTCCACAAGAATGGTTTAACATGTTCCCAAGAGAGTATGAAGTGAGAGACTTAATCCCCCATATAGGCCTTATTCCAAAAGTAATTCCTCTCAAGTTATTTTTGGACATGGTACCCAGTTCACCCGCGGATGTTAACGGGCGTTGTGTGGATGTTCTCGGGTGTTTTTTAGAGGCGATCAGAAATGCAATGCCAGGGAATGTGGTGTGATAGTAGCTCGTATTAATTTTGTCGGCGAACTCAAATACAAAAACATTCCCATAAAATGCTCTGAAGGCTAAAGGGATACGAGGGTCAACAAAACTATAAGAAGAAGTGGTCATTTAGTTTTAAACGTCGCACTTAATTGTGTCGCTTTTAATTGCTGGGCGTTCAATTCCAATAATAAAACCTCTAGATTATCCGTCGTGGCTCAGGTTGTCCACAATACGCAAATCTGGTCATTTCACGTTGTTGTTCAGCAAAGAACGGCTGCGAACGGCAGTGAAACTGGAACGGTCGAATATTCAACTGAACTCGCATTTAATTCAAATCTGCCGAATTTAATTTTTTTTAAACGTCGCATTTTACATGGACTTAGTTCGGCAATTTGATTCGTCGCATGTAAAATGCAACGTTTAAACCAGGCCTTAATTTGCGTTGTTGTGTTTGTGTTTTCGAGTGTTCATTTATTCAGCGAGTTCAAAGCATGACCAAGGTAGATATAAAGAAGTTAACCTTAATTACGATGGGAGGATAATTGCCTGCGGATGATTGTCAACAGAATGGCGTTTTCCTTTTCTTACACTTATTTACTAGTGGTACCTATCGGTAGAAGTGCCAACGAGTACAACAAGAGAGAAGGGTTGTGAGGATAATAGATTTATTGTAAATGTTTGACTAAAAGTACACTTTATGATGTGGGTGTGATCAATGTACATTGCATGTATTCGTTGCGGAATGTTTGTGGAATAAACTGATGCGATTTGGTGAAGGCCCAATGAAGGAGTTCTAAAATGATACCAAAGTAGTGAGAAACCTTGTGAAATCCATTTAATTTGAGGGTTGCAAGCCATTGCAGTTCTATGCCGCTATTTTGGAAAGGTGTCAGCTGTTTTTAAGTCCAATAGACCTTAAAAGGCTGTTTGTTTATGCTTCGCTAGGCGAGGTAGTCACCCCAGTAGGGTTTCTGAAATCTTGATTTGTGAGGACTGGGGACGAGTCTTAAATCAAAGATGGCGTCCATAAGCGCAAAGATGGTCCGAACGATCAAAACAACGTGGGGAAGCAGCTAGCAGGAAGAAGACATCACTGTGAAAACCGGATAAATGGATGAAAAGCTGAATAGGCAACCCAGCTGGTACGTGGAAATTCCCTCGACTTAATTATTCTCGTCCGACGGCACAGATTTCTTTGATCGATAAACTCTCTCAATGAGACTTCTAACTTAGTTTCAAGCCTAATACGACAAACGTTCGATAGATAGTTTGACGATTGTTCAGACCTGACGATATTCTTGCTGCGAAATAAAGTCTACCAGAACTGGAGCTAAAACTCGCAGTCGATCCCGACAATACAAGGTTAAGTTCGGTCAGAGCTACCACTTCCTTCTTTTTATTTTGTTTGACCCTGGTATCCCTCTAGCCTTCAGATCATTTTATGGGAATATTTTTATATTTAAGTTCGCCGACAAAATGAATACAAGCTACTTTCACACAACATTCCCTGCAATTGCGTTCTGATCGTGTCTGGAAAACAAGCGAGAACATCCACGCAACGCGCGTTAGCATCCGCGGGTGAACTGGGTACCATTTTCCACCTTTAGTTAAGTTCACCATTTTCTTCTTGGTGATTGTTGTTTCCGTACTGCTTGTGACAAGAGAAATTGTTCGTTTAGTGCTAGAAAATTAATATTTTCTGGCTGTACACTCTCCTATTTTCTCTTCTGGTGGGTCCGGCAGCACTGCGTTTAGCAAGATTTCTTTCCTGATGAACAGAAAGTAGCGTTTCAGTGCCAAAACAAATCGATACAAAGTCTCACTGATCTAATAGTCACCCGTTCAAAAACACGCCAATACAAGCGAGATCACCAAAGGATGCTCTTTTTTTAATTAAAATTTATGATGAAAACCCCCAACGAGGCTCTTTTTTTCCATATGAAGTAATTGCCCGTTTTACATCATTTCAAGATATCAAATCAATAGGTCTGTATTGTTATAACAGGTAATAATCTAAGTAGAAGGAAGCTTTGTGCACAGTTAGAAAAACACTCAAAATTAAAATTTTCTCACACTGTGGTTATGATTATTTTTTCCAGGCTAGCCATTGAAAGCTCCGCTTTAAATGACAATATTAAAGCGGTTTGGAGATTTAGCAGTAGTAATAACTTTCTTTTGTGTCTTCATTTGAGTGTTTAAATAATAGCGTCCCCCGCTTATTCATCTTCAAGACATGCACATTTTGATTACCTAGCAAACTGACAAATTGTCAACGCTCGATGAAAAGGCTGAATACAAAATTTCTTTCGCACAAAACGGCCTCAAAGGATGTTTTTTTTTCACCGCTCAACCAACTGGTGCAATAGGTAGATACGAACCACTGAAAACCTGAACAACACCTCTCTTTCGTCTTTTTATAAAGAAGAATAAAGAGGGGCGAATTTGACGGCGCCAGTGGTATGCAAAGCTCTTTCTAGAAGTTTGGAAGACATGTACAATTCAAATAATTATAAAGAACCACAAAAGTGGCCTTGGAAAACACTAAATTTCCATCGCTGTATTATTCCTTTCGATACTATAGAAAGACACTTTGTGTCGAACAAATCAATTCCTATCTTCGATGTTCAGTAAAAAGCAGAATAACCAGCTTAAGCGTTACGTTTTTTTTCAGAGTGAATAAATATTTCGTGGCTAGTCTGACACAGCGTTTCGTCCCGGCCAAGGGACCCTTCAGAGACCTTTTCTGCTAGCAAACTCGTTGAGCATCGCGCTCAAAATCCCGTTCGGAAAGAATGATGACAGCAACCTCGTTGAGCATCGCGCTCAAAGTCTCGACTGCACAAAATCACGAGTGAAAAATTGACAATGAAAGTTGACATTTACTTGTGAATAAATATTTCGTGGCTAGTCTGACACAGCGTTTCGTCCCGGCCAAGGGACTCTTCAGAGACCTTTCTGCTAGCAAACTCGTTGAGCATCGCGCTCAAAGTCCCGTTCGGAAAGAAGGATGACAGCAAGTTCGTTGAGCATCGCGCTCAAAGTCCCGACTGCACAAAATCACGAGTGAAAAATTGACAATGAAAGTTGACAGTTACTTGTGAATAAATATTTCGTGGCTAGTCTGACGCAGCGTTTCGTCCCGGCCAAGGGACTCTGCAGAGACCTTTTCTGCTAGCAAACTCGTTGAGCATCGCGCTCAAAGTCCCGTTCGCAAAGAATGATGACAGCAACCTCGTTGAGCATCGCGCTCAAAGTCACAAGTAACTGTCAACTTTCATTGTCAATTTCAGAGTGAAGCCTTGGTAATTCTGATTACCTAAAGACAGTCCGATGATCCTGCGTTTTCGATTTCTTGGTAGCAGTTTACATCAGAAGATTAGCCTCAAACTTAAATTGGCTCTTTTTCATTTTCGCGATTTTTTTACTCACCTTGCCAAATTTCACTGAGTTCAAAGCCTCGATTTTTACGATCACTAAAGTTTTCATTAAAATTAAACTTAAGTAGTCGGTTTTCGCTAACAACAAACATATACTGTTAAAACCTCAATTTTGATTAAATAAAAGCAAGGTGCTTTACATTTTTTTAAGTTTCCGATCGGAAGACTGCAGAGCTTTCACCAAAAGAAGGTAAATAAATTCATCGCAGCTAACGTTTCTTATTAGCTTAGTTAACGTTTGTGGCAGTTTTTGATAAATTGTCAAATTTTTTACTTCATTTCTGTTAAACTTTACAACACCCATCGAAACTGATGTTTATGTCTGTGATCTAATGATTTTTCTGTGAAAAAATAATAAAAAAAAAACTTGCTGCTAAGCAAGCTCTTTATGTTAAGGGTTGATATAATAGCATGTTTTGTAAAGAACTCCTACCAGAAACACGTAAGAGCCGATTCTAGGGCGGTCTGGAAAAATATTTCTCTCGAAAATTTTTCTCCTACATTGTTTCGGTTATTTCATGTTGTTTGTGTGATTTATTTGAGCGAGGGATTAGTTCCAACGCTGTGGGATGCCATTTTTGATATTAAAACCAAGAAGTTACGGAACTTTCTAGGTTTTAATACTTCGGTTTTTATAGTTTATGTAAGTAACGGGTGAAAACTGCAAAAACAACGATCCGAATGAACGGCTGAGTGAACAGCCCAGCATGTGCATAAGCTCATGAAGCTCTGAACAAACAGACCGAACAGACGAAGGTCGAGAATGCAGAAAGTCATCCACACGACTGACTGACTAGAGGGTTTAATTGAGTAGTCAAATGAAGTCATTATAAAAAGGTTATGTTTTGTATGAATAACAGATGCGATCTATACCAACGGCAGACTGAGTGAACGGAAGAATGAACAGGCAGACAGGTGCATAAGCACCCCACTGCCCGAGCAGACAAACCGAACAAACGAGAGAGCCGAAAATACAGAAAGTCATCTATGTAAATGACTGACTATGGTGTTTTACTTAGTAACCCTACAATATTTTATCGTTCAGGTGAATTTATTTAGCTATTTAAAATAAGCAATTTAGTGAGCTCACTAGTAAATCGAGGCAGATTGATAAATAATAATAGTTGCCTGCTCAGAAAGTCTGCCATTCTCATCAGGGGCACAGTGACAGACCCGTTAGAGAGATGAATATTTAGCGAGAAGCACGCGAGAAGTCAGGGTCAGAGAAGCGCGCGCGGGAAGACGTTACATTGATCTTTATATCCGTACTGTAACGTATTTTTTACTAAAAGCCAAATCAGGGTGAATCTCTCTAAACGCACGTTTCAAACTGTGGTACCACAGCTGGCCCTGCGTGCCTGAGCTTGCTGCTATCAATCTATATCGATTAAGCATTTTAAATGGTTATAAAACGACAAAAGTATAATGCTAAAAGTTAAAGCTTGGCGATTGTGCTTTGACATTTAGTCGTGAGAATCGACATTTAAGCTAAATGTGTTGTAATCCGATCAAGCTTTCGCAGCTATTTTGTAAACAACGGTTTTAGTTTGCTCAGGCATGCATTCAGGTGCTTATGCACCTGTCTGGCTGTTCACTCTTCTGTTCATTTAGTTTGCCGTTCGTGCAAATTACGTCTGTTATTCACACAAACATAATTGTAAGGACTTCACTTACTACTTAGTTAAACCCTTTAGTCAGTCAACCATTTGGATGGTTTTCTGTGCTCTCAGCCTTTGTCTGCTCGGTCTGTTTGTGCAGACCCTCATGTGCTTATGCACATGTTTGGGCTGTGCATCCGGCCGTTCATTCTGATCGTTGTTGGTGCAGTGTGCATCCGTTACTTACATAAACAATAATATTCCGATTTTTTTTTTTTTTAAACCTAGACAACTACTGAAACTGCTTAACCATAGTTAATAGAGGAGACTGGTTATGAAACCCGGCGAACTTCAAAGAAATATCTCTTTGTTATGGTTTTTGCATCGTCACGTGACATTGACCCTGCACAAGCAAAATTTCAAGATGGCGTCCCGAGTGAGTTCTATTTGAAGCGTGGTTGAATCCACTGCAAAGTTGGCTTGTTCTGGTTGAAAATGAGTCAAAAACCATAAGTTTTACCAGATAAAAGATCGTCGATTGCAATACCAGGCGATAGTTCCGCTGCCTTCGGCTGTGGATCACGCAGAAGGAGAAGAGAAATCGACATTTGGAGGCTATTCGCACCAACACTTAGAGGCACACATAGGAAATGGAAGAAAGGCTGGCTGAACAAAGTAGCCGAGCCGAGAGTGATAGGGTACTGTTTATCTGTGTAAATTATTTTGAAGCCAAAGACACAGAAATATGTATAAGGTTTGTTTGACCATAGCAGTACTAAGTAGAAGGGAAGGTGTTTATACCCACCATCGCATGCATACAAATTTCGAATTCACTGTAAAGAGAAAGTTTCTTTCTCGAATATCTTTCTTTCCTTACAATTTGATTTTATTACCGTCCAACGTATTTGTAAATGGTTGTTTTTTAATAGTCTCTCCTTGTATAATTTTGTTTTGTTCTTATTGATAAGAATAAAAGTGTTTCTGTTGTGAGTCAGAGGCTGACCCATTGCAATATCTTCACACATATGCATAGGTAATGAAACAGTAAACATTCATGTCACAGTAACAGTTGTTCTTTTTTTAGGTAGGGATTTCTTTTTCATTTCCATATAGCAGTAAACTCTTCGAGTCACAGATTGCTGATCATAATAAAAATTTCTCCTTGTAATATCCATATTACCTGTACTCCATCACACAGGCCATGATAATTTTTCCCTGGGAATGTATCTTAAAAGTTGAAATAAATCTTCCTCCTATAACTGTTAGAAATATGAACTTATTTAGTTGATTATGGGTTTTCTCCTTCCCTTTTCTACAAGAGGCTCATTTGCAAAAAGGTCTTCCTTGTTGTCACTACAGGTATTGCTAGCTCTCTTGGTCAGTCATGAAGTATTCTGAGATTCACACAATTGTAGAGCCTGTTTGATTTCTACTTCAGGAATGAAGATTATTTAGAAGTTATCAAATTGAAACTTAGCTATGAGCCTGATGATGAAGACATGATTTTAAAAAATAAAAATTTGAATGCTTTATTCTCAAATGATATCAAAGTGATTACTTTTGTGTTCCATCATCTCAGATGATCATGTTTGGATCCAGGGTAGATGTTGTATCCACTTACTAAGACACCCTAAATGCTGTTGTGCAAGGGTGACCTATTTGGTGGAATGACGGAATGTCACTAGTTTGCTTGCGGTTAGGTTCACCTCGGTTTGCTTGTGGTTAGCTTTTACTTCGGTTTGCTTGCAGTTAACTTTTGTTGGTTAGGGCAATAAACTTTTGCCGTTCGGTCATTCTGCCAAATAGTGTCACCCACTGTGCAACATATCAATTGTAAAGCAAATTGGGGGAGGGGGGTTACATGTAGGTGCCCATTTTGGAATAAAGTAAAAAGAACTGAGGTAAGGATAGTTGGCTATTGTCTCTATTTGTGCAAAATTTCAATTTCTCCTTAGTCTCATAATTATATGACACCAACACTGAATAAGTAAGATTTTGATTGTATTCAGAGGAAATAATAAAGGAATATGACTTGAGATTTGTAAGGGTTTTCTCAGTTCTCTAGTTTAAACATAATGTTGTACTCAGTGGAACTGTCCAGGTTGGGGTGGGAATGCTTTGAGACAGAAACTGAGCAATTTGAGGGTAAATAAAGTCTTCAGTTAAGTTCAGTTCAGTCCCTGTCCTTGTCGATATTTATCTTGATCATTTGGCACTTAACAATATTCTTGGCAAAAGTGGATTGAGTGATTCAAGTTCTGCATGTGATATTATCTGATAATCAAATTGTAGTTAAGGAAGTCACTATCAGGGTTATCCCAGCAATATCTAACCTTCGCAATTCAATTCCCAAAAATATTCTGCCTCTTTTGCACCCTTCTTCAAGGGTTTGATATAAATATCTGCTGCCTCGCGTGCAAGCACTTCAGTTTCTTTTACATTGCATTTAACATTACCAACCATTTTATGCAAGAAGGCTTGGGGTAACTGTTTTAGCTGTTGGAATCCTTCCCTTCCTATTCTAAAGTTTTGCATCCCTGTGTCTCAAAACCTTCCCCTTAAAATTCACATATGAATATACATTTTCAGCTCACTTTTACTTTTTCCATTTGTTTACTTGTTTGATATTTATATATTTAGTCGTGGGCTACCTGCACTACAGTAGCTCTTAGCTAAGTGTTAACATTTACATTTCTTCCCCAAGTAATTGCAAACATTCTCTTAATGCTGAGCCTACAACAACAACACCCCAAAAATGTATTTGTCTATGGTAACTGAATAATATTTGAAGAGTTAAAACATAATGTGCGGCAGCCAAATTGTATGCTGGCTTTTTTGACTCATTGGAACTATTATTAGGAAGCAAAAATTATCTACCAGGTATCTACTAGACTACTACAAGGTCTAGCACTAAAAACAATATAAACAGATCACCATATCCCAGATCTTTTTCAAAGGTTTAATATAGGAATTTCGTGATTCGCAGGAACCCGAGAGGACATAACCATCGACAGATAGGCATGATATAAGCTTATATTGTAGGTGAGCGTTTGTAGGATTCCACACGAATCGAGCAGCAAATGTGCCGAACATTTAAGCTCATTAGTTTGAAATTATGACTCAAAATGGCAACCTGTTATGCTTACATTACTAACTGTGACCGAAAATGCTTTTCTTATACTCCATCGCCTTCCAAAATGTCAAAAATTGCCTCTAAATCGTCCTCCCAAACAAACAGATCGTGTGCTCCGGCCGCCATCTTGAATGAACTTGTGCATGGTCAGAGTCACGTGATGGGTCTGTTCAACATCGGAGACCGCTCCATTGTTTAGCTCTTTGAAGTTCGCCGGCTTTCATAACCAGTCTCCTCTATTAACTATGGCTTAACTTATTGGCTTTAATTTCCAAAATGGCAACACGCAACTTCAGAACTACTTCTCTGCTTAAATCAATACAAATACTTTAACTTTAAGCTTAAAAACCGCGCTATACAAAGCCAATGAAGACTTTTTCAATGCCCAGATTGCGCGCGCTTAATGCGACCGTTTAAATAAAGGTACGCGCGTGCAAACAGTCTTCGCGAGCCATCAAGTTGAAACGACCAAATCGATTTTGCTCTGTGTTAGGCGCTCAGTTTTTCAATGGTAAGTTTAGTATTTTGCTTTTAACTTAAGATTTGAATAAGCTAACTTCATCCTAAAAACGTTGTTTACAAAATAGCTGCGAAAGCTTGATCGGATTACAACACATTTAGCTTAAGTGCGCCTTTCTACAATTTTCGACCGAACAGCGGCACAAGTTGAAAAATCGATTTTGCTCATATTTTGCACAAAGATAGGTCCTAGCGAGAAACTAAACGGACTGCAGTTAGTTTGTCCTGACACAGCTTCCTTTCGTAGAAATATGCAAAAAAACGATTTCGCCCCGTTTGGGCTCAAAATCCACTTCCGGTTAGACTGAATTTTGTGAAAATTTGATCATCTCGCGCATTATACTACAGCTGTTCATGAATCTTTCAATGATATTTGTAATCTTTTTAGGTCTTCATTGTATGACTGAGCGAAAAATAAAACAAATGGAGATTAGTTTTGAGCCCGAAACGAGCCAAAACTGACAGACTAAATTTGCAAATGTGTCGCAAGCGAAATGATGCAGTAAAACATTGCCATTTTTTCTATGGGCGATAACTTTAAATATCGTAAAAATACTTTCTATGGGTAAACTATACACCCATCTGCTATAATATCAAAAAACATCTCTGGGGAGATGGTTTTCAGTGGCCCGCTTTGGCCTGTGTTTATCACTAATTTTGCCGAAAATCTGCTGTTTGAAGTGTAAACAATTGCGTGACACGGCTGGTAAACCACGAATAAAATTATTCTTTTTAAAAGTATGTTTGACGCTCTTGTAAGAATTCAGCCAAAAAAATCATGCAAATATATGGGCCAGTTGGTGAACTCTTTGAAGAAGTAGGAGCAATGTGAGATTTTCTCCGTTCACCCGTTTTGGAAACGTTGCGTGATCACAAAATGTTAGACGGTAATTATTCAGTTAAATTTATTGAAGTTCTCACCATCCTGAAGTTCTCACCATCATTCACAAAACCAGGTCTTATAAAGGAAAGGTTAAGAATTCTCAGATTCACTGATAGACGTAATCACGGGTCGATATTGTTTGGTAATTTCTTTACGTGATCTAAAGGGAACTCGGGTAATAATTAAAGTATGTTTTTGCCGATCTCGTCGGATCTGATGCCTGTGTTTTCATGCAAATTTGTTATCACTCGTTTTATTCTAGTCCTATACAGCAGGAAAATCTAACACTAAAAAATGTTGGTTTAATTCATTTTGAATTAGACATGAACAGTGTAACTGAAAATTAAAGAATTTTATGGTTGAAGCAGAACATTACTTTTCCAAGTTTCTGCAAGTTTAGATGGACAAAGATCTAATTTCAGCACGATTAGTACTTTTCAAACAACTGAAATTTTGAATATGATTCATTCCAGAATTTAACGTAAAAGTTGTACCAGCCTTGAATCTAATTTCTTTGGCGACCTTTTTAATTGCCAATTAAATTATCTTTATTTTGAGAACGACATTAAATTGAATTCCGTAAATTCGACTCTTCGCTGTTGTGGATAAAACAAAATGGATGTTTGCTGTTCGTTTAAGTCATTAGTTGGTGGTCAGTGCTTGGCCTTTGATCCCAGAGACAGAAATTAGTCTGTGAACAGAGTCCCACTGCTATCATGCACAATAAATATATAAGACAGCGCGAGTCACTCGATCTGGTCAAGTCACACTGTGTCACGCCCTAGAAAGATTTATGGCATGTCGATTCTTCAGATTCGCGCCCGCTTTTTTCGCTCGCCCCCAACTACCAAGAGGGTCCCCCCCCCCCACCCCCTTTTTTTTCCTCGCGCGCCCGCCTTTTTCGCTCGCCCCAACTACCGAGAGCCCGGAACAGGCTGAGTGAAAACCTGCAAAGAATTTCTCTGTTCTCCACCCAGAGTTTGAGAATTGAGAAATCCGTTTTATTAGAATTTGATCGAGATCAGTATTACGTATTACCCATTAAAAAGTAGGATTCGCAGGTGCTTTTTTCTACATACATGTTCGTTGTTGAAATATTTTGAAATTCCACCCCGCAAGTCACCCCACGCCCCACCCCCTCGACCTCTGACATTCCACAGACCAGTTGGCTTCATCCCACCCCGTCCCACCCATTTAATAAGTACAACAGTTCTCCATCCTCCGAAAATTGGCTGATAATTTTCAGGGACGTTTCGCATAGAGAAAATTGCCCTTATGCAACTGAAACCGTTATCGGTGGACAGCCGGATCAAAAGGACCAGAGAAAAGGAGCGGCGAAGAAAAGGGGCTTTTCCTTTCCTTAAAAGGGGGGTGAAGGTGGAATGTAGTTGGCACCGATTTCATGACAAGAACATACCGATGTTTTTAAACAAAAGGGAAGAACTGGTCTTCTTCCTCTCCACTAGATTCACCAGTGATTGCAGTTTATGTCCACAAATGTCATGTGTTTATCTAGCGAACGTACAGTACTAGAACAGAAATGACACTAGACCAAAAAATATCCCTAGAATGATCATGCAACGTATGAAGTGCAAGTGGGGATTTTTTTTACATGTGTACCAAGTATGACTGAAGCGCAAACAAATTTTCGATGTCGTAATATTTTTATTAAACGTGTGCTGGATGTGCTGGACTATCGGACCTTTCGCCACTGTTTTTCCTTTTGCCGACGCTGAACGCTAATGAATTCTCTAAACAGATCATTGCTATTTCATATCGTTATTACAGACAATGAAATCCACCCTAAAACAAGTTGTTACTAATTTTAGTGTGGGAAACCACTGCACTAAGACACTACCTCTCTGGAACCTCTATTTTCATTCGCCCGCTGTAAACACTACCTCTATTGTTATTCAGGGCTAGGGGCATTGTTATGACTTGTTATCTATTGTTTTAAGAACCAATGAAGTAGCTCGTTCCGATAGGTAGTGGGCGAACCACTGAGAATAGGTTAGTTGTCAATCGACTAAATTGGCCATTTGTATGAGTCAGGATGTGTAGTTTATCGTCGTATGTAAAATAGTATAGAACAAGCTCATCAAGCAGAGCACCCCAGTATCACCCTAGTACTTAATTATAAAAGGTAAATACACTACGTATGGACAAAACAACGTACATGTTTATCAAATTTAAATTTCAGCTGAAGAAAAGTAAACAGCACTTAACTACCCGCGGGAAAAGAACCACCTAAAAAATAGATCCAAATACGTTATACATAATTAAAAAAGTAAAATTATCTCTTTAAGTTCCCATCTACAATAAGCGGGTGATATCTATTCGTTTTCCAATATTATTACCGACTCTCACTCAAAACTTGAAATCCCTCGGGAATTGTGACGAGCCGTGTCACGCAATTGTTTACACTTCAAACAGCAGATTTTCGGCAAAATTAGTGATAAACACAGGCCAAAGCGGGCCACTGAAAACCATCTCCCCAGAGATTTTTTTTGATATTATAGCAGATGGGTGTATAGTTTACCCATAAAACGTATTTTTACGATATTTAAAGTTATCGCCCATAGAAAAAAATGGCAATGTTTTACTGCATCATTTCGCTTGCGACACATTTGCAAATTTAGTCTGTCAGTTTTGGCTCGTTTCGGGCTCAAAACTAATCTCCATTTGTTTTATTTTTCGCTCAGTCATACAACGAAGACCTGAAAAGATTATAAATATCATCGAAAGATTCATGAACAGCTGTAGTATAATGCGCGAGACGATCAAATTTTCACAAAATTCAGTCTAACCGGAAGTGGATTTTGAGCCCGAACGGGGCGAAATCGTTTTTTGCATATTTCTACGAAAGGAAGCTGTGTCAGGACAAACTAACTGCAGTCCGTTTAGTTTCTCACTAGGACCTATCTTTGTGCAAAATATGAGCAAAATCGATTTTTCGACTTGTGCCGCCGAAAGGCGATTTTAGTCGACTTTTGTAGAAAGCGGCTCTTAAATGTCGATTCTCACGACTAAATGTCAAAGCACAATCACCAAACTTTAGCATTTTGTCGTTTTATAACCATTTAAAATGCTTAATCGATATAGATTGATAGCAGCAAGCTCAGGCACGTAGGGCCAGCTGTGGTACCACAGTTTGAAACGTGTGTTTAGAGAGATTCACCCTGATTTGGCTTTTAGTAAAAAATACGTTACAGTACGGATATAAAGATCAATGTAACGTCTTCCCGCGCGCGCTTCTCTGACCCTGACTTCTCGCGTGCTCCTCGCTAAATATTCATCTCTCTAACGGGTCTGTCACTGTGCCCCTGATGAGAATGGCAGACTTTCTGAGCAGGCAACTATTATTATTTATCAATTTGCCTCGATTTACTAGTGAGCTCACTAAATTGCTTATTTTAAATAGCTAAATAAATTCACCTGAACGATAAAATATTGTAGGGTTACTAAGTAAAACACCATAGTCAGTCATTTACATAGATGACTTTCTGTATTTTCGGCTCTCTCATTTGTTCGGTTTGTCTGCTCGGGCAGTGGGGTGCTTATGCACCTGTCTGTCTGTTCATTCTTCCGTTCACTCAGTCTGCCGTTGGTATAGATCGCATCTGTTATTCATACAAAACATAACCTTTATAATGACTTCATTTGACTACTCAATTAAACCCTCTAGTCAGTCAGTCGTGTGGATGACTTTCTGCATTCTCGACCTTCGTCTGTTCGGTCTGTTTGTTCAGAGCTTCATGAGCTTATGCACATGCTGGGCTGTTCACTCAGCCGTTCATTCGGATCGTTGTTTTTGCAGTTTTCACCCGTTACTTACATAAACTATAAAAACCGAAGTATTAAAACCTAGAAAGTTCCGTAACTTCTTGGTTTTAATATCAAAAATGGCATCCCACAGCGTTGGAACTATTCCCTCGCTCAAATAAATCACACAAACAATGGGAATTTTTTGTCTAGAGCGTGTAATAACCGACCGCGTTTTCTGCTCCGAATCAAACGCGAATCAAACGCCGATATCATTAATACCATCCACTCATTGGAAGTTCGTGCTTTGATGATACTGTGAAGGTTGATGTATTATCCCAATATCACGATTAGCAAAAAAAGAAAACAGCTCTTTGCGTTGAACAATTAATGTATGCTGAGTTAATCTCCTGTATATTTCGCTTTAGCTATGCGTCTTTTAATCGTCAAATCGTCTCTGTGAACCACTGCTTGCATAATGTGAAAGTTTGCAGTATTTTTTTATACATTTTCAGTTTTTGGTTATAAAATGCACCTACCTTTTGTTCTCCTTTCTTCCGATATCGATCGAGTACTGAATTGTTACTCAGTGTCTGAAAATATATGCGTTGAATAGCTAGCACCAGCTGCGGCATGCAATCGGCCATTGAGTAGGAAGTCTTACAGCGAAAAGAACTCTACCGGCGCCACCCAACGTTTTTTTAGCCAATCACAAGACAAATTCAGAACAAAAGAATTGCACTTCCTTCATCAGCAGATCAATCACAGGAAGGGGCAAATTTAACTGCTGATGAACGAGCTCCAATTCTTTTGTTCTAAGGCTAGCCATTGAAAGCTCCGTTTTAAATGACAATATTAAAGCGGTTTGGAGATTTAGCAGTAGTAATAACTTTCTTTTATGTTTTCATTTGAGTGTTTAAATAATGGCGTCCCCCGCTTATTCATCTTCAAGACATGCACATTTTGATTACCTAGCAAATTGACAAATTGTAAACGCTTGATAAAAAGGCTGGACACAAAATTTTCTTTAAAATAATAATAATAATACATAATATTTTAAGAGGAGGCCTCCAATCACCTAGAGGTGGTTTTCAGGAGGGTCCTCTGAGAAAATAAATGTCAAACCTTTAAAATACATTAAAATCTAAGATACAATAAAAAGGACAAAACCTATGTGGTAATAAAAACTAAAAATATCTAAAACTGTAGCTAACTAAGATTAAAACTAGAACAAGAGATTAAAATACTACTAACTAAGGTTAAAAATGGTGTAATAAAAACTGTTTCAATTTGTATTTAAAAATAGTTTTCGGCATCAGTTTCTTTAAAGCACTTGGTAGCGTGGCCCAGTCGTTAATGGCTTTATAATATGTTTTGCTTTCGCACAAAACGGCCTCAAAGGATGTTTTTTTTTTGCACCGCTCAACCAACTGGTGCAATAGGTAGATACGAACCACTGAAAACCTGAACAACACCTCTCTTTCGTCTTTTTAATAAAGAACAGTAAAGAGGGGCGAATTTGACGGCGAATGGTATGCAAAGTTCTTTCTAGAAGTTTGGAAGACACGTACAGTTAAAAAAAATATAAAGAACCACAAAATTGCCCTTCGAAAACAGAAGTTCAGAACAAAAGAATTGGACTTCCTTCATCAGCAGATCAATCACATAAAGGGGCAAATTTAACTGCTGATGAACGAGCTCCAATTCTTTTGTTCTAAGCTTGTCTTGCGAATGGCTAAAAAAAACATCGAGTTCGTTTCACTAAAAACAACGTCGATCTACATAGTGCGTTTTTTACAAGTAATTCTCAAACTCATTAATAATTCATCTAGTTAAAACAAAGGAAATCAGAACCGTGGCGGAGTTTGGAAATCTGATCTTAATTAGCATAGATTTTGACGATTTTATTTTTTCCGTTTTTTCCGTAGTTTTAGTTTTGATTGAGAAGATATATCAAACACTTGACAGAGTGTATCATCACATTTCAAAACACCTCTAAGTTCGTCAAAAATACTCTGCTGCGCGTCGTATTTTCAACTCTCTTCTCGGTGTTTGGAAATGTGATGAAAAACGCTGTCTCGTGTTTGATATATTAATTCAAGCACGCCTATTGAGATTTGACACATTATCCCATATAGTTTCGTTTTTCTTGAAAATATGAAATAACTTAGTAAAGAGAAAAAAGGAAATTTTATCGATCGCCAGCAACGACCCCGATAAACGCCATCCTATATTTTTCATTTATCCAATAACCGCGATTGAAACTTGTCATTCCCTAACCTTTGATGTCATTTCATTGACGTTTTCGCGTGATGCAGAAAAAAAAACATGAAGTTGTAACAAAATTATGTACAGCAAACTAAAGGATGTGTTTATAAAATGTAACGAGCCTCATGACGGATTAACAAAAGTTTAATATGTTGGGATTTTGAAAACTGAAATAAAAACAAACGCGATAGAGATGAAACTGTTTTCAACGCCGTTGACAAGAAGTCATAGAATAATCAGCAGAATAAAATTCATGATTAAACTCGTTGAATTTATTTCCATGCAAGATCAAGATCAAGATTTGTTTTTCGCGACAATTTGAATGCTTGTCGTTCAGGGGACACTAAAAAAAAACTAATTCTTTTACAACCACACACTGATTATTTAAAGATAAGTTTTTTTTTTTCATACAGTGGAGCTCAGTTGTGGAACGACCTACTGCTTTTATTGCTTTTATTGCCTCTCAGTTTCAGGTTATATTCTCAATTTGGTTTTTATTTTTGTTTTTGTTTATTTTTTATTGGAGAGAAGACGGAGGGGGGGGGGGGGGGGGGGGAGGGGAGAATTTGTAATATTTTAGCAGTTTACCTTAACGACCTAACTTGTCCAACGCAAAAACTTTCTTATTATGTCTTTCAAATGCCGGGCAAATGACATTCTGGTCGCAAGGTATCCTGCGAAGGCTCTCCAAAATTTGTTATTCAACATAATGTGTTTCTTCTTATTGAAGTTCTGGATCATACAGAATTCATCATGCACCTGCAGTACAGTTATGTTGCCGGAGTCCGTATCCCGTAGTCCGTATAAAGGCAAACATGATTTGTATAACGAGTGAACAAGCCCAAGTTTCAGTAGGGCAACTGTAATCAGGCACGAAACCTAGATAATATAAACACGAGAGTTTATCAACGAACGAAACAAAGTAATCGTTTTGGCTCAGCTGCGAGTACCTGCGAGTGAAAAGAAGAGCCTTAAAACTCCCACGCAAAAATATTTCAGGGATGATTCGGGTATGACATTTGAGTGTCAACCCAGTCACGCACATTTGCAATGTAATTTTTGTCGTTTTCAGACCATTACAGTCACTAGTGGCTTTCTTGTAGTGCTTTTAAGATTCAGATAGCCTCACACGATCATATCATACCAAATAAACGAAAAGGAAACAATATTTCAAACGTTTTGAAATACTTTCCTCGATAGTCCATAGCTAGCGGAAAACCCGTCAGGGGAGGGGTGGAGAAGGATGACGTTGACGGTCAGAAAAGCGTTTCTTTTACAAAAATTAGAGACATATTAATCAACCAAATGAAAACTATGACATTTTATAGCCTTTGTTTTGAAGTGATGCAGATATCGTTTGCTTTTAAGATTTTTAAAGGCAATAAAGGCTGATCCATTTCTGTATCACGGAATATGCAAATTTTGTAAATTCCAGTTTTCAGCGCTCTCGTTTGACACCTAAAAGTAATTTGCCCGCAGAGATTTTTCCGTATATTTAAAAATACAGCCCTTCCGTTCTAATCTGAAGTAAGAAACAATGAGATATTGAGAACCTTCCTAGAGATTTTTGACGTCGAAAATGACTTAAATTGCTATTTTGACAAAACCTGCAAACTGCCATCTTTATTTTAATGTCATTCCCCCGGTTGGTTACCTTAAGGGAACTTAAATTTTGAAATAAAAAAGGGGGGTCACTACATTCGTTTAAGAGCAGGAAGACCTTGTATATACCACATAATTCCTTAATAATCCCTTTGCGAATACTGGCAAAATACACATTTCCGGTGATAATCCTTTTTTCAAACATAGGAATTGTTCTGTATTCATCTTCTAGAAAGAATTTGATCGTTACACCCAAAATCCGTGAAAAAATTGATAGGTCCCCATATTTACGAGAAAGCGACGATTTATTTCTCTCGCGGTCTAAGTTGCATGGGAAAAAGCCGCCATTTTGTTTATGTGCGCGCGCTAATTTAGCCTGCGCCGCAGACGAAACTAAACCCTGGTTAAGTCCGTCTGCGAATCAGCGCCGAAATCCTTGTTCTGGGCCCCCAACTGTGTACCAGAATTTGAGTACGCGCCATGATTGGTCTGTTAAATAAAGCCATTGTTCAGTGAGCAGTCATTGGTTCTGATTGGCTGAAGAACTTCCCGGGTGTTTGTACCGGAAGCGATCAGAAAGCGAACAGATAGCAAACGTGAAAACAATGGCGGCGGTTAGCGAACAGAAGTGTAAAGAAGCCTTTCAAGCGGTCAAAGCACAGTTTGAAATAACGGATCTACTTCCAGAACAGCAAGATGCTATCAAAGCTTTCTTCAAGGGGAAAGATGTGTTTGTAAATTTACCTACGGGCTTCGGAAAGTCGCTTATTTTTCAATGTCTCCCGCTTGTCGCGGACATTGTCCACGATAAGCCTCGTGGCTCGAGTGTTATTGTTGTAATTTCACCTCTGCGATCGCTGATGGAGGATCAAGTGCAGTACTTGAACAGTATTTGTATTCCAGCTATTGCCATCACCGATGTAGAAGATCCAGAAGCTATTCAGCAAGTTTTAAATGGGAATTTCCTTGTAGTGTTCGGTTCGCCCGAGTGTTTGTTGTCTACCGTTCGAGTGTTTGTTGTCTACTGTTCGAGTGTTTGTTGTCTACTGCTGTCCGAGGTTTCTTTGGGGTTGTAAAGGCCTCGTTGTTAGCAGAGGCAGTTCTCTTTTGGTCAGGCTCTATTCGATTACCGTGCACTTTCTCCAATGAACAGTCGATATCTGTTAGCTGGCTGATCAAATTTTTTCGTTTCTTCAACTTGTTTACGCATTCCTTGCAAATAAAACTACTTGCACACTTCACATCAAACGGTAGGCGCTGTAGTTCTTGAAAAACATCGAATTTTCCCTTCCCATGTATAAGATATCTCTCGTTGTGGCTATTAATTTGGCGAAAGCAAAGGACACAAGTTTTTTCATCCATTGAACATGATATGAGAAATGAAACTTACACAACTGAAAGTTTTCGCAATCGATTTCGTGCCGCGCGTGACTGGTTATAGCCAATCAGGTTGAAGAGTAATTGGAAACGCACTTCCGGTAAGTCGTTGAGTCCGTTGGGGGTCCAGAACAAGGATTTCGGCGCTGCTTCGCAGACGTTACTAACTGGGGTTAGATTACGTCAGCGGCGCAGGCTAGCGCTACTTACGCGTAAAATTCTGCGCAGTAAGGATGCGCAATGTAATACAGGGCAATGACCTTAAAAAAAAAAAAAATTCTCTGCAGTTAAGCGGTCCCTGGGGAAATGAATACGATTTTCACAAAGTAGAAAGACTGGCTAGAAAGGGATGTGATTTGGTTGGAGGTTGTGCCTTTTATGTTGTGAAGACAGTCATGCAAATTTCGCCATTTTTTGGAAATTTACAGTACAAAAATTGGTCCCAGGAGGGTCAAACTTTAATTGGTTGTCACGTGATCAGATTGTATTTATCAAACTTTTTAATGCCCATTTGATTACTTGCTCATGGATACCTTTCACCAGAAAAAAAGTTTAAGGTAGGTTTGTTTTTGGTCATTTCCAAAATTACTCCAACCCTTACGTATAACGGCTCTCAATGCATGAATAATTTATGAAAGGAACACGATTATCAACGGTGACACACAGACTCCCCTCTCCGAATTTTCTTCAGGAGAACAGTCGCGACTGTACACAAGATAAATCCTGTGAGAATCTATGTCACTCTCCATACTATCAACACCAGTATGACGTCTTGTGACAACCTGTTTTCTCGGAATATTCTGAAACGCGTGGACCATAGATAGATTCATTCATTTTCCTACGAAATTGAAATATGACAAATGACAGTTTGTAGTTCCAATAGAAAAACCGTTTTCAAACCTTACTGTTGGTCTGCTCCTAAAATATCATTTCAACTTTCATTTTTTTTATGATCAGTTTTAATTAATCAAAATAAATATTAAACATGCAATGTTTCGGTTGTAAGCTGGTCGGAGTTCCCGTAGTCTTTTTGCTTTGCGTCATTGTTAAGATAATAATATCTAAGAAAAAAACGGGTTGGTGCAAAAAATTTTGTGGCAGTAAGAAACTTTAAAATCTCTAAAATCGTTTTTTCGCTTCCTTACCAAGAATCAGGCCGGGGCCTGAATGGGGTTTAACTGATAGCTGAGAACTGGTCAAAAAACTTTTATTTTCCGGCTGGGAAATTGCGCGTTTTCCAATCTGATAGCTGAATATTCTGCATGCGATAGCTGAGAAATCGTGGAACATTTTATCTGGTAACAGAGATTCCAACACGCCTTTCGAAACCCTTCAAGATTACTCACTAGTGACATTTGTTGTACTTCCCTTTTTGTTTTGTTTTTGTTTTTCTTATTTAGACAATTGTCATTTACCTGAAAGTCTTAGTTTAGATAAGTTTAATTTAGTTTCTCTGACGCGCAAATTTACATTTACAAGAAAAAGCACAAAATTTAATTTCACCCGGGCTCCCTCCGTATGCGCTCTCTTTCGCCCTCTTTCTCTCCACATCCCCCCACTCCCCTCACATACCTTCGCCACCACTTCCGCCACCTTAACACATCGTTGAAAGTTCACAAAATTCAAAACCCGCCAAAATTAACCAGCGAAAATAAAATATGGCATTACGCACTTTTCTCCAAACATAAATAATAAGTTAAACGAGGTTTCATGATCAAAGCGTCGGTTCGCGTCTTCACAACTACTGGGTGGGGGGGGGGGGGGGGGGGATAAAAAGTTGAGCGAAGTTATGTGTCAATGCTTGGGCTCCGGTCTTCACAAGAGACTATTGAACAACGTTAGTATTAGCTGATCTTGATATTTTTCTTACTGCTGCGAACACAAAGGTGAGATATGATGTGAAGCACAAGAACGATCAAAACTCGCGCACAAAAGAATTGATTTACACTCCTTATATGTTTCAGCATGGTATAATTTCGTTAAATAAGCAGCGCTTTGTCCTGAAATAAAATATTTTATTTTCGTTATTTTCATGCATCGCTAAAAGTTTACGAATACAAATAACAAATAAAGGACCAAGACATTAGTGATGGAAGCCATTTTTTTTTCTTTTTGCTTTTTATACGAGAAGCTTTAAACTTTTCTCTTTCCATTTTGAAGCGACTCATGGAATTTCGCAAAATTGTCCATGGGAAAAATACACTCTACAATTTTACGCGATTTTTCGTTATATGGGACTGTAAAACAAACACTAGCTTTAGTTTCAGTTGCGCTAGTTTCTTCACCCGGGTTCCCTCCGTATCGTGTTTACACTCTCTTTCTCTCTTTCCCATCCCGAACTCCCCCACCCTCCCCCCTCCCCCACACACTCACCTTCGTCACCACCTCCGCCCCTGACTACCAGCTTTTGTCACACAGTTTTTCTAAACTAAAAAAAAAACTATTGAACAACGTTAGTTTTAGATGATCTTGGTATCTTCTTTAGTGATGCGAACACGAGGGTGAGGTAAGATAGTGAATCGGCGCGTCATCACATTTCCAAACACCGGGAAGATAGTTGAAAATAAGACGCGCAGCGGAATATTTTTGACGAACGAAGGGGAGTTTGGAAATATGAAACACACTGCCTGGAGTGTTGTTATTTCTTCTCAATAGAAACTGAAACTAAGGATTAATAATGAAGAAATAAAATCGTAAAAATCAATGCTAATTATGACAAGATTTCCAAACTACAATCACAGGTCACAGCTGTATGTGGTGTGTTTGAGAATCAGATTTCTAATTTGAATCTTAGTCCTGTTAGTCTGTGTTAGTCAGTCAAGATGCAGTGGGAGGGCGTCTGTGTTTCGATGTAGATAATCGTGTTCAAGACCACGTGATTTTTTCAGAACGTATTGAAAATGTCAGTCCTGATTTTGTTGATGGATTATTTGCACCGGTTTAATAGAGTATCACGTTTCCAAATGGCTGAACAAGCTGACTTGCGTTTTATCGGTCCAACTGAGAAATACCTCGAGAACATCACACTTGAAACTTGCTATATTTTGTTACATTTAATTTTAAGTTTAGAAGCCCGGTTAGCGAAATTAAACAGCATTTTATGGTTACGAAAGTATTCCCAGGGTGCGAGTTTTTATCTATAAATATTCTGCGGGTGGTGTTTTTTTTTTGCCTTTATATAAACTGTATAAGACCATCATTTAAACGGTCCCGTGCAAGGGTCGCGTGCAGACAGCAATTTTCTTTGTTGTTTCCACGTGTGACGTCAGACGATGTTACACTGATATGGTTTTAATGCATGGATAATTTATGCGAGGAACACGATTATCAACGGTAACATACAGACTCCCCTCTCCGAATTTTCTTGAGGTGAACAGGAGGCTGTACACAGGATAAATCCTGTGAGAATCTATGTCACTCTCTATAGTAATTAGCATCAGTATTTCTATCTTGTAACTGCTTGAGTTGGCAAAACATGTGTTTCCTGCATGACGTCATGTGACAACCTGTTTCCTCGGAATATTTAGAAACACGTGCACCACAGATAGGCTCATTCATTTTCCTACAAAACTGAAATATAAAAAATGACAGTTTGTAGTTCCAATAGAAAACCGTTTGCAAACGTTGCTGAGTTTTCTGCCCCTAAAATATCATTTCAACTTTCATTTTTTATGATCAGTCCAACCAAAATATTATTTAAACATGTAATGTTTCGGTTGTTAGCTGGTCGGCGTTCCCGTAGTCATTTTGATTAGGGTCACGGTTCGAGGATAATAATTAAAAAAAAAAAACATTTTGTACGAGTAATTTCGTGGCAGTAAAAATCTTTCAAATCTCTAAAATCGCTTTTTCGCTTCCTTATCAAGAATCAGGCCGGGGCCTGAATGGGATTTAACCGATAGCCGAGAATTGGTCAAAATTTTTATTTTTCGGCTGGGAAATTGCCCGTTCTCTAACTGATAGGTGAGATCTGAAATCTGCAAAAATTTACTGCACGCGATAGCTCAAAAATCGTGGAACATTTTATCTGATAACAGAGATTCCAACACACCTTTCGAAACCCTTCAACAGTACTAACTAGTGATATTTGTTATACTTCCCTTTTTGTTTTCTCTTTTATTTTTAAGGCAAATGTCATTCACCTGAAATTCTTTCACGTTTGTTTGCGCCGCCGACGTTTGCCAAAAATGTTACACGCGACGACAAATATTACAAATTTCGATTCTTTCTTTTTTACAGCCCCAGGTATGCTCTTCCGCTTAATTGTTTTCTTCTCGAGAGAGACAGATCCAACTACACAACGAGAGCAGTTTATGTTTACATATTCGACACCAACTTATCTCTAAACCATTAACAAACGCCTTCAATGTGTTCATTCGTCGACACAATCACTCCAAACTGTTTATGATGCTGGATAAAAAGGGATTCTCAAATTTTATTTTTTGAGTTTTGAAACTGAAACATCTGAAATGAAATCTAACTCGATAATTTTATTTTCTAACTTCTCAGAGAACGAATGACGTTGCTTTTCACGGACATTCGGTTTTTGTTTTCAAAGCTAACAGTATTAAATAAGCTTGACAGTAAAGCTTACTGCATATACAAGAAATACAAGCCAAGGAATACGTGTTGGTCTTTATCAGTCATTAATTTCAACTAACATTGGCGTGGTGAGTAAAATTTGTCATGTATTGTATGCTTTTTATAATGTTTACCAGTTTAATTACAGCGTAATGTCTTTGTTTAGCCATGAGATATAACCATGAAACTATCCTTCGTTGCTGTTGTCAGTTACAAGTGAAAGAATATCGTGCTATTTGCTCATTCACTATGCGATAAGTGAAGGATTAAGGGCGGATTACGAAAATCTTAGAATGTCAATTTGCAAAACATGCCTTGTCACTGTGCTATTCACCATTTCCACATCTCCCATAATACACCTTGTTTGCCCCCCAAAATTTTGGGGGGCAGACAAGGTGTATTATAGGAGATGTGAAAGTGGCGAATTCTGAATACCGGTAATGTAATAAAACAAATACGTTCCACGACTCTACTCTGTAAGGCGAAGAGCGTTAATAGGTTCGTGGATCGACGGATTTTTCCTTGAAAAGGCGCACGGAGTGCGGACGATAACAATTAACAGAGCGGAATCAATTCGTGGATTTCCAAAATACGACTAGTACTGATCAGCTGAGAATTTCGCCCACTCTTTCTGTCTTGATATTTGGCTCATGCATACTAATCAAAATTCGGATTTCGGACCTTTGTTGGCCTTGTTCAGCCTTGGTCGCGTTTTGTCCATTTTGTTTTCGCACGAGAATCATACCGACCTAATCTTGTTACACTGGAATTGACGCATAAACAAGACAGACAAGAAGTGACACCAAACTTCTTGACAAATTACCATAAACTGAGAAAACATCTATAACAGTTCCGTGCAGCAGAAGGGTTTCAACTAATGCGGATCCGAATTTGAGCGAAAATAGAGACGCAGATTTGGCCAAAAAATATATACATAGCTCGGATCGACGGACTTGCGTACCCCTATTCAACACTCTTCTCTGTTTAATTTTTAGTTACGCTGAAACTTATACATTGAAGAAGCCGTGATGAACAGCATAGAAGAAATCATAGAAGCCATCGGCATAGCCTTAGTTGTTGCCACTTTCCTTCTCAACACTGGTCGTGCACTGAAAGCCATCGAGTTATGCAAGGAAATCTTGATTATGCTAAACAATATAGCACCGAGTATAAAACAGCAATTTGGCAAATTAGTTTACAAGATTAATGGCGGAATCTACAAAACATTGTTCAAAGCGTACAGGCTTGTCCACGACAACACAAGTGCGATAACATATGGCAAAAAACTTCTCGCCATTTACTGCGAGTGTTGTGACACAGTTTACGAAGGGAAATTTAGCATACACCTGGCGCAAATATATAAGGGTCAATGTAAGTATGTTGAAGCAATAGAACTTACTGAAAGAGCAATCACTATCATGAGAGAAACTGGGGACAAAAGAGAAGAAGCAATCGCATACGCAACCCTAGGAAGTGTGTTTCAAACTCTCGGTGAATATGTCAAGTCTAAAGAAAGTCTCGAGAAAGCACTTGCGATCAGCATGGAAATTGGTGACAGAGCAGCAATAGCGGGAAGTTACGGGAACCTAGGAACCGTATTTAAATCTCTCTGTGACTATGTCAAGGCTAAAGAAAGTCTCGAGAAAGCACTTGCGATCAGCATGGAAATTGGTGACAGAGCAGCAATAGCGGGAAGTTACGGAAACCTAGGTATGGTATTTCAATCTCTCGGTGACTATGCCAAGGCTATAGAATATCTGGAGAAAGCACTTGCGATCAACATGGAAATTGGTGACAGAGCAGGAGAAGCAGCAAATTGCGGAAACCTAGGAAGTGTGTTTCAATCTCTCGGTGAATATGCCAAGTCTAAAGAATATCTCGAGAAATCACTTGCGATCAGCATGGAAATTGGTGACAGAGCAGGAGAAGCAGCAAATTGCAGAAACCTAGGAAGTGTGTTTCAATCTCTCGGTGAATATGTCAAGGCTAAAGAATATCTCGAGAAATCACTTGGGATCAGCATGGAAATTGGTAACAAACCAGAAATAGCAGTAAGTTACGGAAACCTAGGAACTGTATTTAAATCTCTCGGTGACTATGCCAAGTCTAAAGAATATCTCGAGAAATCACTTGCGATCAGCATGGAAATTGGTAACAGAGCAGGAGAAGCAGCAAATTACGGAAACCTAGGAAATGTGTTTCAATCTCTCGGTGAATATGTCAAGGCTAAAGAATATCTCGAGAAATCACTTGCGATGAAAATGGAAATTGGTGACAGAACAGGAGAAGCAGCAAATTGCGGAAACCTAGGAACTGTGTTTCAATCTCTCGGTGAATATGTCAAGGCTAAAGAATATCACGAGAAAGCACTTGCGATCAGCATAGAAATTGGTCACAGAGCAGCAATATCAGCAGGTTATGCTAACCTAGGAACTGTGTATATATGTATCGGTGACTATGCCAAGTTTAAAGAATATTTCGAGAAATCACTTGCGATCAGCATGGAAATTGGTGACAGGGCAGCAAAAGCAGAATGTTATGCAAACCTAGGAATTGCGTTTCGAAATCTCGGAGACTATGTCAAGGCTAAAGAATATCTCGAGAAAGCACTTGCGATCAAAAGAAAAATTGGAGACAGAGCAGGAGTAGCACTATGTTACAGAAACCTGGGAACTGTTTATCTAGATCTTAGAAAATTTAGAGAGAGTAAAGAACATCTGAAGAAGGCACTTGCGATCACAATTAACATTGGTGACAGAGACTCAGAAGCAGCACTTAATCGATGCCTTGGACATGTAGATTTCTCTCTCGGGGATAGTTTCAAGGCTAAAATGTTCTATGAAAAGGCACTTGCGATCGAAATTGAAATTGGTCACAGAGGGGGAGAAGCAGAAGGGTACTTAAGCCTAGCAAAGGCGTATCACTCGCTCGCTGATTACGTCATAGCCGAAGAATATCTTGAGAAGGCACTTTCAATAAGTAAAGATATTAGATACAGTGAAACTGAGTTTGGTTGTTATTGTTATCTCACACTGGCGAAGCTATCGCAAGGAAAGTTCCAGGAAGCTTATTGCTACCTCTTACGAAGTATTGAAAAATGTGAAGAAATGCGAGGTTTTAATACAGACAAGGATGATATCAACATATCTTTCGCGGACGTGCATACGTTTCCCTACAAGTGCCTCAGTGAATTGCTTTGTGACGCTAGATTTCCTAACCATGCTCTATATGTTGCAGAGCTGGGACGGGCTAGAGCCCTAGCAGATCTGATGGCAACTCAGTACTCCGCTGAAACACACATTTCAGCTGACCCGCAATCATGGATTGGCATTGAAAATGTCATGACGAAGCAAACCAATTGCACTTGTCTGTACATTTCTTATCTTGCTCAAAGTGTATTTCTGTGGATTCTCAAGACAAGCGGCGTCATTTCTTTCCGGAAAAAGACAGTGGATAAAAATACTCTTTACAAGACACTAGCACATCCAGCTGAGAATTTGGATGAATTTTTTGCTATCATGGCTAAAAGGTTTCGCAGCTTTGGTATTTTGCCGGAGGAGGTTTGCGAAGATCGTTCTTTAAATGACATGGAGCCGGCTGAAACTGATTCTTCTCAGGAGGAGAGCCACGCAGCTTTGCGACAGGGAGAGGATGAGGAAAATCCCGAACCGAGCCTAACTTTGTTCCAGGAAATGCTCATCAATCCTGTGTCCGACTTACTTGAAGAGCCTGAAATCATCATTGTTCCCGATCGCAACTTGTACCGTGTTCCATTTGCAGCTTTACTCGATAAAAATGGAAAGTATTTATCAGAGACTTTCAGGATTCGCACCGTTCCTTCAATTACGACTCTAAAGCTCATTCAGGACAGTCCTGCAGACTATCACAGTCAGACTGGCGCTCTGATAGTGGGTGACCCTGATGTTGGTCATGTGATTTTCAACGGACGTCTCTACAAAAATTTTTATCCATTGTCTGGTGCAAGAGAGGAAGCAGAAATGATTGGACGGCTGCTGGGCGTTCAGCCTTTGTTAGGGCAGCACGCAACGAAGCAAGCGGTACTTCAAAGGATAGCTTCTGTGAGTCTGATACATTTTGCTGCACATGGTGATGCTGAAAGAGGAGAAATTGCGCTTTCCCCTCCAAAATCTCTTACCGAGATTCCACAAGAAGACGACTACCTTTTGAAAATGTCTGACATTTCAAAAGTTCAACTGCGAGCTCAACTGGTAGTACTGAGTTGCTGTCACAGTGGCCGTGGACAAATTAGAGCGGAGGGAGCTGTTGGAATCGCTCGTGCGTTCTTAGGATCTGGTGCACGCTCAGTGTTGGTGGCACTTTGGGCACTAGAAGACAGCGCAACAAAGCAGTTCATGACTTGTTTCTACGAGCACCTTGTTCGCGGGGAAAGCGCCAGTGAGTCTCTTCACGAGGCAATGAAGTGGATGAGAGATAACGGCTTTACCAAAGTTTCCGAGTGGGCACCGTTTATGCTGATTGGAGATAACGTGACATGTGGCTTCAGAAAATAAAAGTAAGTTGAACATAGCGAAGAAAACATTTCATGATTTTGGTTAGTTAGTTTTCGGTGTGAGTTAAATCCAAGTTAAAAGTATCTTTCATTTCATTACAACTTATGAAGTCAGGTTAAAAATGTTACCGTGTCGCTTCAACTAAATTCCTGTTGTTGAGATATTTGCTAAAGCCAAAACATTTGTTGGGAGGTGATCAGATCACGCATTTTTGTGATCTTTCTACCAAATTAAAGTGGTTTCTTTCAAAAGTTTCCTATCCATTTAATAGCAAATAGCAATTTTCAATAAGCAAAAGTAGTGTTTTCAGTTCAGATCTTTTTCTGGGCTAATATCTGACATTTCAATTTTTGGACAGTGCTGGAAGACAAAATATGAAGAAGTGTGTCGGGCCGACTCCATCATCAGCTGGGATGGCGGTTTTCAACTTACACTGCTTTTACTTTTTGAAAAGACTAAATGGGAAATTCTTATACAGTGTTGAACCCTTTTCGATCAATTTTCCTTAAATTCAGTTTTGTCTTTTCTGTTGTTGTAGGAAGAAGAGGCCTTTATCAGTGGAGGACTCGTGGAGGACTTCATGCAGACAATATCAAGCAATGATCATGCGTGAAGGAATTCCTGCGATTGCAGTGTAAAGTAACAAAAAACAGCGTTGATTTCCGCAAACGGGTCGCGAACGGGTGAAATACGCGCAGTTTTAAAGGGGGTTTTGTCACGGATTTCAACAGATTTTCGAACAGCCATAATTTGTATTTGTGTCGTAGGAAACGAAAAGATAATCAGTCAGTTTTATTAAAAATTGCTATCTTTGAGCACTGAAACTGTTAACAAGCATCTTTGGCTGCAGATGGCTTGGATGAAAATGGATTGCAACTTGAAAAATTAAGGATAAACGTTTCAAGTTGTTTCAGAGCGTCGTCAAAAAATCAATATTTATAGCGTTCGTTTGGTTTCTATCCGCAAATGAAAGTCATGTCTTCCTCTGGATGCTCAAAGAATAATTCTTTGAACCTCTAGATAATTTTTTCATGGGTTAAGCTGCCTAACACTAATTTCAAAACAGTTTAGAACAAAAATCTGCAAAATCCCCGTGACGTAGCTCCTTTAAATTAAAATGGGAAAGTAGGTTGTCGAGGAAGTGGTGGGGGTGGTGGTGATGGGGGGGGGGGGGGGGGAAGGGGGGAGGTGGGGGCGGAAGGTGGGGTGTAAGGGAGTGTAAGGGGAGGGAACACTTCCAAAACTAGCTCTAACTTTTCGTTTGTGCAAAACCGTACCGGATCGAAACCGCGTAAGCGATAGGGATAGCAAGTCCCGTGGTAACCGAAAAGCCTATCCAGGTCGGTTTCTCATTGGTTCTGATCGGTGTCTATCGCTGCTTTTAAAGGAAAACGCTTCTTTTGGTGGGTTTGGGGGGGGGGGGGGGGGGGGCTTTACTCTTGGGCTGCAGAAAGTGTTTCTGGGCCGATCCATGTACTATAATCTTGCCAAATGTGAGAACAAGCCCAATGATGAATGTGTGAAGAATTGGGAGAGAGAAAAAACGCAATCTCCAGATACAACGCCGGGAGTTACGGGAAGACACGAAGGATTCTGTCCCTTGGTCTCTTCCTGTGACTTCTCGTCCGCCTTCATCCACTCTAGTTTTCAGTTCTCTCGCGCACCAAAAACATGCAAATAGCGACTGGGCACATGTCTGCTTGTTGATTTGCGAGAAATGTTTATTGAAATCTTTTTGATTAAGAAAATACATAACTGGACACATAAAGTCGAACATAATAAACTTATTAATCATACAGTTATTATAGGAAAAGAACTATTTCATTGTTAGATGTAAGATTGTTAAGCGGAGCTTGACTCCAGGAGGGAATTCCATTAGGTATGCTCGTCGTTTCGCTTAGAGGTGCTAATTACCAACTTTGGTCTCACTTAGGGAGTTCATGACAAAACGCAAATATTTTTTTCCCGATAGAGATTTTGTTCAGGGTTATACGTGAAGAAATAAAAAAATACACTGTCACACAGTACTGGGGATCTTGACCAATCAGATGTGATAATGGTGAGTACTTACCATTTAGCCAAAAAAAAAATCCGGAAAGTTCGCTTGAAAGTCAAATGGAACAGTAATCTCCCAGAAAATCCATTCGGAAATCGTGGAATACCTCCACAGGTACTCATCTTTATCCGTTGGGAATGGAGCATCGGAGATTTCCTTGCCATTGACCACGTTACCCAGTGCCAGTCTCTCATCAACGAAAAACAATAACAGGAAACCGAACAGCAAATGGTAAGCAGCATCTCTTTCGGTTGTTTTGCTGATTTCGAGAAAACTGTTACCACTATTCAATGGTCATCCCAACCGCTTCCTTTAGACAAATTGTAAGTACCCGATATCTTTTAGGAATCAAGAAAGCTTGATCCACGCCCAGATTGATCTCCTTTAGAGGTTTAATTCAAATTTTTCCGACGAGCATTCCCTTCCCTTTCATATGGTAGCTCCCCCTCCAAGAAGCTTGCCGCTACTAAAAACTAAACTCAGAGCTATATACAAAATAGAACTAATTACAGCCAGGAAAAACGAAATAGAAACTATACATTATAAAAAGTCGCAGCCGTAATTGGCTTATTTAGCACAGTATTGTTTAACCTACATTAAAGGGAATCTCCACTCTCACGACAAGAAGACTTTGAATTGTTTGAAATAATTCCTAAATTCTAAATTTTATAGGTCAAGGGAGATGTAACATTCAATAATAACATAAATGGAAAAGTTTATTGCTTTTATATTTCCCGAGCGCCGCCATTCTGGATTTTATGACGTGTTATGGTTGCCGCTATTGTTTGGAAGCAGAGGATCTTTTGTGTGAAACAATTGGGCAACCATTACACGTCATAAAATCCAAAATGGCGGCGGATGGGAAATTTTAAAGCCACAAACTATTTCACTTTTTGTTACAATTAAATGTTATTTGTCCCTTGACCTGAAAGATTTGGAAATTAGGCATTATTTCAAAGAATCCAGCGTCAACTTGTCTTGTCGTAAGAATGGAGGTCTCCTTTAACAGTATATGAAATTTAGATTGTTTTACTCATCAAAATTCAACATACGCGAATATCAAAAATAAATCAAAGTTGTATTTTCTATCTGTAACCTAAGGTTTTTGTCATTTTTTTGTTGTGACTTTTTATAGCATGTAATTAAGTAGTGTAACGAATTGCCAATAAAATTGTGAAACTGAAAACGCATGAGTTGTGTCTATTTTCTGTAGCGCTGATACTGAATATTATTTCTTTTCTTTCTTATTACATCACCATCACAAGTTTCATGCATCAGTTACAAACCGGAGACCTCCGTTATCTTTCGGATTTAGCTGGCCAAAGTCTAGTGCTCGCTATATTTGCGATGCTGTTTCTTTCGCTTGGTCGTTAAATGTACTTTCGGGTGGTTATAATAAACAATTTTATTATAATGTTACTAACTTTTGTATATAAGTCTTTCTGTTAGCTTATTCAAGTGAATGCTATTGCTAAGTACTTCATGTTGTGTTATTTGCCTTTTTCAAAGTCAATCTTTGCAAAGTTTATCTGGGGACTCTTAAGATACAGTTCAAAAAAAAAGAATTACACGCAAAAACAATATGAAAATGTGATTGCAACATTGAAAATGGCTGAATAATTTAGACAGAAGTATAGAAGTTAAAAATATATGTATTAAAGGTCAAATGAACCAAAATTTCGAATTTTCTTTTTTTTTACGCCAATTTGTTAATTAAGAACCAAATAAACATATTCCGAAGTTTCAAAGGAATTGGACTTTGCAAAACAGAGAAATTTCAAGTTGAAAAATGCTTAGTTTTGGCCTTCATAATCGTAGAGCGCTCGGGAAAATTGTCGGGAAATTTTCGGAACATGAAACTGTGACGTCAGTATTGGTGCGCTGTGAAATTGCGGGAAATTCAAAGTCTTTTAGTGATGAAGCTCACAAGAATGGAACATCATGGTGAACGTTTTGTGCAGCACTAAACTGCTTAAATGATTCTAAGTCAAAAGTAAGTACGTTTAAGTTTCCAGCAAATTCAAAGCTCAGGAAACAATGGCTTTTGAAAATGAAAAGAAAAGAATTTCAGCCAGAAAAAAACTCTCGCATTTCAGAGAAAATCTGGCAATACGTAGGTTTCTGGGTTCTGATTTCAAGCCGCTAAGACTCCACCTCAAAGAGGATGCTGTGCCGCGGACTATTTTTCTTTTTTGGGTTCGGAAAAGAAATCACGGGGAAGAATGCCTTCCGAAGCACAAAGACCCCACTGTCCGTTCGGCTTTTGCTAAACGAAGGAAGTTAGAGGTATGCATTTTGTACCTTTCTTATTCTACCTAGAGCTTAGATAGAGTATTTGTTATGATTATTAGCACTTTTACTTTGTTGGTTTGGCTGGTCATAATCAAGCATTAGAATTTGAGTTCGTTAGTTCAATATCCTCGCCAAATAATTTGCTTCCATGCACGTGCACGTGCTTTTTGACGCGTATAAAATTAAGCTTCAAATATTGTATTTATGTTGGGTTTACAACCGTTAATTTCGAGCCCTAAATAACATGTACCGGCTAAATAAATATGGACCAAAAAACAGCTAATACAAACAGAACTCACAGTGTCCGCGGGGACACTGCGGGGACAGTGTGTAAAAGCTCAGCATTTATTTCAACACTGAATTTTCCTTCAGCTGAAAAGGAAACGAATTTATTCATTGAAAGTTTTACCCTGCGTGATGCTTTGCAGTTTCGAATTTGCATTGAGAAATACCCTTTCATTCAAGTTGATTTTTGTGTACAAATTTATTTTTGTGTTTTGTGTGACTCACGAGTACAGAAAAGAAACAGTGAATTCAATCTTAGCTTTTGCCGGGCCACATCCTAGGATAACTTCGCGCTGCATACCGATCCGGGTTGCAAGCCGCACACGTCCTGATAAGAATTACGTGCAAATCCAAAAAAACTGCATTTAGATTGGGGTATATAACAAAACTGATTGTTCTATACCAAGCTGAGCAGACTGATGATTTTTATACGCCATCCAGTGTTTGAAAACCTCCTATATCGTACAATGCTTACAATTTTACTCAGTGCTTTGATAATTATTAATCTTTGAAACTGGATTACAATGTAGTAAAAAATATAACAACCATGTTAAAAAAAAGCTTAGATTCTTTCAGAATTACTTAAATTACTTAGACTGACTCAAACCCTCAAACTTTACATTATTCGCTCTTTAAACGACGATCGTCTCTTCGATCGCAAAGCCTTGAAATAAAACTATTACGTCACAAAATTCAAAGCTCGGTCCATTCCTTCCATTCCAGTGCGCGGTCATTTTGGAAACGTTTTCGTGAAGTCTTCGGAAATCTTCGTAGTTTTTGCTATAGTTCGCATTTTAAGGCTCAGAAAGCAAAATTTTTTCTTAAGTTTAGTTAATAATGAGTTCTTCTAGCGTTTGGTCGATTTAAAATCGCTAAAGAAAGAATGTCGAAATTTTGGTTCATTTGACCTTTAAAGTGCCACTCCGACGAAATTTCACATTTTTTTTTCGGAATTTTTTTGTTACAGAATAACTTACCGGTGACTGTAATGTGCTTTTACCCACAAACAAAAAAATAATAAGCCTTCCTTCATCGAAATTTTGGGCTTCAAAAACTGCAATTTTCCGTCCGCCATTACTCGAAACTGGTTCCAGCTGAGCCCGCATATTTCACAGCGGCAGGTCCTCTTGTGACGTCAAACAAGTAACACGTGACCTGTCCTTTGCGATGTTTAGTTTGTTTTTGTGGGTTTTTGTCTAGATTTTGCTCGAAAATGTTTGGCAATTCTGCGGTGGGATTCTTGCCTTCCGAGTCAAATTTTCCTCCAACAAACCGAGAAAATGCAGGCCTTCAATCGTACAATGATCGTGTATTACGAACGATCAAGAAGCCGCGAATTACTGAAGACAAGAAGCGATCAGAAGCTACAGTCCAGGCTACATACTTTTGATGGTCCAACTTCACAATTATACCCGGCCTTTTTGATCCACTTCGGCACACTAATTTTAGAAAATGGTACGTAGTGTGTTTTATTAGTTTTGTGCTATTTTGTTTTTTGCCAATGCTTTCGAAAGCATTCGTCATGGTGCAGTGAGCGGATTATGACTGCCTGATAGATCATCTTCATACGAAGTTCCAGTCTTATTATTGTCTGTTTACTATCGTTATCGTTTTGACGAGATTTTGAGGGAGTCTTTTGCTAGCGATGTCTCCGAAAATTGAGTCTGCTTTGGGTTCTTACCATCATTATCATGATCAGGTTCTCAGTCAATAGAACTAGATGTTAATAATAAAAGAAGTTATATTTGTTTGGAGGAATAGCACTGATTTATTTTAAGAGTGCAAAACTGATCACAAGAAATGAAAATAAATCACTGAAAACCATGGAATGCCATGATTGACTCAGTGGGGCTGAGATAATAAAATTTACATAAAAGTGATGTTATTTTATGTGAATAGAAACAGTACATTGATGAATGTGGTTTAAAATTTCCCAAACCAGTTTTTTGTTTCCCTTTTAATTTGTTTCATCACATGATGATGAATATAAGAGACAACAAAAACTTAAAATCAAACTGCAGTTTCACAAGTTTTAAACCAAAGATAAATTTAAATAACTACAGCTGCAGTACAGTTTCTTACTTTGTCACAGCATTTTCATTCCATGTATATTTTGCAAGCAAGGTACATATTTTTCAACCTACAGAGAAACTGGCTTGAATATCCAAATTACTCATTCTTAAAGCTTTGGATCATTATAATCTTCAGTGCGCAAAGGCACATAATTATTGGTTGGCAAGTAGTGATACTGCAATTTCAACGACCCTAGTAGTAAACAAATGATTTCTATAAGATTTGCTTAAATGTACTTTACTTTGAATTTTCTAACTGAGATTGTTTGATTTCAATGCCATAATTTTTTAACAATTGTCTTGTGCGTTAATGTGCACCAGCAAGTTATGGTACACATGCAAAGTTTGGAGAACACCAAAGAAAGCAAAGAAAGGCAAGAGTTGCTCAGGGCGATAGCCAAGAGCAACTCTAGCTTCTAGAGTGTTTTCCAAACTTCCTGCTTGCACCATAACTTGATAGTGCACAGCTAAAAGCATGAACCAACTGTTTTATAACAGTGCTGGTGTAAATGTACATTAAAACCTGCATGATAAAAAAAAAATATGTAAAAGCACAGTGACCCTGGTCAGGGCTTGAGCCCAGACAATTTGATCTGGCATCCAATGGGCTAAGCAATATTAGGCCATCGCATTTCCCACATGTTGCACGTTTAGGTATGCTGAATTTGATTGTGCTATTCTGCTAGCTATGTGATGATCATTAATATTTAAACTCACAGACTGCAGACAGTGCTGAAGTTTGATGATAATAAAAAAATATTATATAGTTACTACTCCATGTCTTTTGTCTTGTTTTGACTATTAAAAGTGCAAATTGCAGCTGTTGTTTCATGGGTTAAATAAATCACTCTTGCATGGCATAGACAATAATTGGCTAATAGTTTGGGCCAATTTCTTTTTTGAGGCAATGCCAATTACCAGCTGTCCAGCAAAAAAAGGTAGTAATTTGCCCAAAGGAAATGATTAAGACAAAATTAACTTCTTATAAATGTATCAGTGCTTTCACTTAGATGTGGCACCTTCTGGAGCTCTGGCAGGTATTTTGAGGTAAATCACTGACTGCAATCAATTGTTCAATAGTGCAGTTCCACATAAAGCTGAGGTGTTCAAAGCCAATATAGCTCTCTTGTGGGTGCTGCACAATGCAAGAGCAGCCACCTTAAAATCTTATTGAAAGAACTGATGCATTAACCTTAATTTGAAAAGGCAAATATCCAAAGAAGCATTGTATGTGAACATTAAATTTTATTTACATTACCTTACTTTTCAGCCTAACACTTTATTATTAGATACTGTGAGATAACCTTGGTATCAAACCTACAAATATGGCTTGTTAGTCTTTGGATTGGTTGTATTTATCACTGCATGGGATAAAAGATGAGAACCAATTTATAATGTAGACATTCTCTTTTACTAGAAAATAGATTGGGAGCTTATGATTAAAAAAAATAAAACATTAAAATGGCTGTTAAAATTAGTATGCAGTTTGAAAGGTGGCCCTAACTGAAACCAAAGTAAACTGAGGCTGCCAAATTGAACATTGTTTGCTCCCAAGCTCCAAAATCTCAGGTAGGCAATAAAAGATAGAGGTAGCACACATGCACAAATATGTATTTCAAACTTTACTGTATGCTATAAATAGTTTCAGTTACATCACTCTGACTCTCAGATATCATATTCATCAGCCATTCAGAGAAAATGATGTGCTGAACAACCACAGTATCCTAGGCCTAGTTAACTCTGTAAAGCCTGACAAAAAATTGATCATCAGGTTGAGAAGATAAATAAAATATCACATTGTCAAAGGTCATCGACCTGCACCAAAACAAAAACAGAGTTTAGAAAGTATACTACATAAGACACTGCAATTCAATGCTTATCTTGTGTGGACAGAAAGATGGCCTCTGTTTCTCCTAAATTGTTCTAAAATCAAACTCTGGAAACTCCGTTCAAAAATGGAATACCAAACTTACTCAGGCAACGGAAGTTCGCTCGGCGTGTGCCCGGGGGGGGGGGGGGGGTACTCCCATATATGGGCTATATAGGTATGTGCCGCGGGATAGGGTATGGTTTTTGAGGTTCTCGGTCCTTAAATAGGGTATCATTTTTGCTCCTTTTGGCATTGTGTTCCCGGTGTTATCCTTAGATAGGGTACCTAAATTCTATCAGCTAAAATAAATGCCAAACTACCCGTTCAACTAGTAGCAAACCGATTTTGTAAAGATTTGTGTTTTGCCGTGTGCGGTTAGCCGTCATTTGGATCGTCACCCATCGCTTCTCCTCTCCTTGAATAGGGTGTCATTTTTCGGGTTTGAGCCTTAAAAAGGGTACCAATTTTCGCTTTCTTTATCCTTAAATAGGGTCAGGGTTTAAGAACCTTCGCGGCACACCCCTATCCGAAATTTATGGGAGTACCCCCCCCGGGGGCGTGTGCGAGCAAATCTCAGCCATTTATTCTGTCAATATTTGAGATCACAGCTGCTCGAAGGTTTGACTGCTCACAACGTTGTTGTACTACACATCAAATTCCCAGCAAAATGAAGCTCACTGTTGTTGCAGAACTGCATTTGAAATCTCAAAAGGTTGAATTAGCGAAGCGAAATTTTACAGAGCAACAAGCATTTCACGGGTTACTTGTTTGACGTCACATCCGGTGAATTCGCGACCAAGACTCGTGATCCTCGGGAACGTGTTTGAATAATGGCGGCCAAAAAATCTCGACAAAAACAGTCGAAAAAAACGGCCTTCCCGCACTCGGACAGCAGAACGGTTTGGACAGGTGAGTAAGAACCACTGATAGATTAAGAAAATGCAAAAACATCGAGTTCGAAAATTTTGGTCGGAGTGGCACTTTAAGGTGGCTCGACTGGATTTTTTAGGGGCAACACCGCTCAAGTTTGAGAACTAACCAGACTGTCATTAACAATGCCATCGAAAAACGATCACCACAGCTGAATTAGGTAAAGATGAAAATTTGTTATGACCAGTGTTATTTTGACATCGGAGTTGTCATAGCAACGTAATGACGTCATCACGTTTATCAATTTCGTTCGTATTGCTCGGCACCAGGAGATTTTTTCGGAAATCGCTCAAGGGAGCATGTACCTCCTATACCTGCGTCAAGGTTGGCAAAGTTTGAACAAATTCTGTGAGAGCGTTATCGAAATTTTTGGGGATGAAGTTTCGAGGGTGATAAATACAGTAAAAAACATACTATTGAGATAATAGGGTAATATCTAAAGAACACGACGCGCTTTGGGAATGCAGTTTCATCTCATAGTAGTTTGATGCCATTTAAAATTGTATATACAAAATTATGGGGATCGCCACGACCGATTGCGAAAAACACGGATTTGATGAGCGTGCATTCAGGTGCTCTTGTTGCCACTTTTGTAAATAATTTGGTCTACACCTACAAATGTGATAATCATTTGGAAACCGCTCGATGAATTTTTTCAAAAACTTGTCAATCTCGAGGTTTGTCATCAGTTTATATGGCCTGCAAGTTTCAAGGTCATTGAAAACACGTAAGGCAATAAAATCGGGGCTCCAATGTACTACTTTTTCTCCGAGATTTTGTGTTTACAAGTGAGTGTCCTCATTATTCACGGGCATTGTATTCAACTTTCATTTTCACGTGCACAACTCAGCAAAAAATTCATTTGCATTTTATCAGTGAGTTTAGACTTTTTTCCTGATCTGTTGTTCTACACAAAAATAGCTTTTCGTTTCCTGGAGAAAGAGACCCTCGGCATTGCTGTACTACAGTCTAATGGCGTAACAAATATTATTACAGTTTTCAAGTCATATCAGCATGTTTCCCGAACATTTTTAGAAAGCAATTGAGCGTTCTGTTTAATGCAAATGAATTTTTTGCTGAGTTGTGCACGTGGACATGAAAGTAAAAAACAATACACGTGAATAATGAGGACACTCACTTGTAAACACAAAATCTGCGAGAGAAAAGTAATACATTGGAGCCCCGATTTTATTGTCTTCAATGTTTTCAATGACCTTGAAACTTGCAGGCCATATAAACTGATGACAAACCTCGAGATTGACAAGTTTTTGAAAAAATTCATCGAGCGGTTTCCAAATGATTATCACATTTGTAGGTGTAGACCAAATTATTTACAAAAGTGGCAACAAGAGCACCTGAATGCACGCTCATCAAATCCGTGTTTTTCGCAATCGGTCGTGGCGATCCCCATAATTTTGTATATACAATTTTAAATGGCATCAAACTACTATGAGATGAAACTGCATTCCCAAAGCGCGTCGTGTTCTTTAGATATTACCCTATTATCTCAATAGTATGTTTGTTACTGTATTTATCACCCTCGAAACTTCATCCCCAAAAATTTCGATAACGCTCTCACAGAATTTGTTCAAGCTTTGCCAACATTGAGGCAGGTATAGGAGGTACATGCTCCCTTGAGCGATTTCCGAAAAAATCTCCTGGTGCCGAGCAATACGAACGAAATTGATAAACGTGATGACGTCATTACGTTGCTATGACAACTCCGATGTCAAAATAACACTGGTCATAACAAATTTTCATCTTTACCTAATTCAGCTGTGGTGATCGTTTTTCGATGGCATTGTTAATGACAGTCTGGTTAGTTCTCAAACTTGAGCGGTGTTGCCCCTAAAAAATCCAGTCGAGCCACCTTAAATTTTTGAAAGCGTGGCGTTTTATCCACGCTCTTTTTAAATGTCATGCAATGCCTGTAATATGCCAACCATGGTAACAAACACAGAGAAACCTTCGCTCTCATCATCAGTCCTTTAGACGCCGAGAGGCGCATAGGTCATGAACAAGTTTTCTCCATTCCTGTCGGTCCAATGCAAGCCGTGAAGCTTTCCCTCAGTTAAGGTTCAGATACTGAAGTACTTCCTCAGCAGTCCTCCTCCAGCCGGTAGATTTCGTGCGGCTTTTTTTTCCCTTTTACCCACTAGTGCCCTTCTGCTCTGTTAGTTTGAAGAGCTCATTGTTGGAAATCTTTTCTGGCCAAAAGACATATGCATGATTTTTCGCTTTGCATGCTTTGCACCTTTTTCAAATCATGGACGGTCATCCTCCAACATTCAGATCCATAGAGAAGTGCAGAGATTACACAGGCATGGTAGATCTTAATCTTCGTTCTTCTGCTGTATATTTTGCTCCTGCACTCAGATCGTAATTTTGCAAAGGCTCATCTACCTTTGACAATCCTTTGTCAGATGTCCAGCTCAGCTCCCCCCCTCTCCCCCCAACCCCATCACTGCAGACTGTACTACCGAAATACGTGAATTGTTGGGTTGTTTCGAGGTGTAGCTGTCCAATCTTTTAATGGGCAATGGTGCTGAGATGTTTACAGGCAAGACTTCTGTCTTGTTCTGTCCTGTTAATTGCATAAGACATCTTTGCAAAATTGTATGGCAAGTCCAATTTAATATATTTTAATAAATCAGAATTGAATTCAGAATTAGAATTACCTCCTACCAGCTTTAAAAGTGTAAGAGGAATGTGACGCCACCTTGCATTGATTATCGTTGCTTTCATGTATCTTTGTTATCCAAATTACTTTATTTAGGACCTTGTCCATTATTTCGAAGGCAGGCAAATCTAAGCCACCTTTAATTTTCGGGGCGACCATTGTGGTATGCTTGATTTTAGATTTGTTTTGCAAAAAAACTGAGAGATGGGTGTTTGGACCGAAGATGAAATTTCTCTGGGGAAAGTGAATACCGATGTATTATAGACTAGTTTGGAAAGGGAAAGGGTTTTATGAATGGTTACTCGACCGCACAGCTAAGGTAAGGCTTTTGATTGAAAACAAGTTAGAGGGGTGTTAATTTTCATACAAAGAAAGTAAAATCATCGTCAGCGCCCTCACAAAATAGGAAAAAAATAAGAATTTCATACATTTCATACAAATCAAGTTAGATGTAAGTTCTGAGCCTCAATAGCTCAATTTCGATATTTTAAGAGGGTATACGCAAGGAAAGAAAAATAAATTTTAGGTGATTGTGGAGGGAAACTGGTACTGAACAGTGTAGACACTTAGTGTCATCAGTCCCATTTCTTTAGTAATTGGTGTGTGAAATTCAACGGAACGGATCTTTATAGCAGGCGTTCCTTTTCCTTCCATTCCAAACCGGTCCCTGCTGCCCTCGCTTTCCTCATGTTTTTCCCTTCACAAAGCCCTACGTCTAGCATCTCAGTTATGGAGCCGAAACCAATTGTAGAAATGTAAGCCTTTTAGGTAACCTACTGATGAACGGTTATAGCAATGAGATATAGGGCAAAAGTGCAACAACAACAACAACAACAGCAACTTTATTTGTATCCTAAATTAAATTAAATTAAATTAATAATTATTGGAAGAATAAAATCAAATGAGTACATGGCTACCCGAAATAACCACCATTACCTAATGAAAAACTGGGTGGCCATCAAAAGTGCGTAGCGTGACTACAGCAAATGTGTTCGTGATCAGTGCCCTGGGAATGAAGTTGTAGCTTATATTGTATTTAGCTAGGGCAATTAGTGGTTTACAGCCGATGTCTTTAAAATGCTAAATTCATAACTGTTAATTGATCCTATAAAGCTATTTTTATAATTACATATTCTAGACACAAATGACATCATATGACGTCGAGTCGACGAAAATTATGTCATCTTGTAGAGTGAGCGAAGGGCTTTCTACTCAGTGCAAAATAATTAATTCGCTGTACATTAAGTAAGCGATAAATTCCTCGAACGTCGGTATTAATCCATATATCTCACTTATTTCATGATATTAATCATGAGGGATCATTATACTAAGCCCGTTTCCATGAAGGCAAAAGCCGTCTAATTAGTAGTACATCGGCTCCGGGCGTAAACAATGTAGTCTTTGTTTTTTTTTATTATTGTTGTCATTTATTGTGTGGTTTTCTCAGAATAGCCCGATCGTGCATTTCCACGGATTTCGCGATTTATTGTGATTGACAACCTTATTTGAATAACACAAGCTTGTTTTGATGGTTTGTTTTGCTCTGTGTGTTGTTCGCAAGGTGCGGTTTAGCGTGTTTTGTACAGCGTCTTAGTGGTAATAGTAAACGTACGAAGAAATTGAAACCTCGACAGAAACGGCTAGAAAAATTTATGAAGAGTTGAACCAAAGACAGGAACATGGGCTGCTCAGCGGATCTGAATACCAGATACGTTGTAAGGAAACGTTTAGGAATGTCATGTTTTCAAAAATGAGACTCGCGTTGTTGAACTCAAACTGTTGTTGAACTCAAGAGAAAGGAATTTTTAACTGAGGCAGTGTGCAGCGACAAATTTGAGATCAGCATGACGGAAGTTCAACCGAACTTAGCTAATCTTTTATGATTCCATTTTAACATGAATTTCATATTTCTAAAATGAATTTAGAAACTGAAGAAGGCTTTGTAATTTCAAAAGACATTTTAGGGAAAGTAAACCTAAGAAATTTTTGGGCTGCCACTGCTATATAGCTTAAAGTATTTGTTGGGATAAACAAGACAGTTAAATTTTGTTAAGAATAGATCAATCACAACCTAGAATATTAGAATACTAATGACAGGTTTAATAAATTATGTAGATAAAGGCCTTCGCATTTATCTGTATAAATCCCTGAAACGAGGGATTTATACAGATAAGTCCCTCATTAATATTCATAAATTCATTCATGAGCCCCGCTCTTCCCTTTCACATTATCAAGCCCTCCCCGGACTTTCAGTTAATATTCAACAGGGTTGTAGGTTTTTGAATAACAAAAGAAAATGTGTCAATCATGAAATAATAAAACTTAAGCACCTTGTACGTCCGAGGGATAAGCTATAATTTTGATAAAACATTCAGTGTCATGCAAAAAAGACAGTTTTGTGGCACTGATGAAAACCATTAACAGGCACGGACGCATTCTTGGTCATGCTATGTTTTGAAATTAATTGTTTCCTTGACCGTTAAATGGAATGCTGTCAATAGGTCTGGCCTCGTGTCTGCGAGATAGTTAACTTGAGATAAAACTCAACTGTCTGATCGTGTCCTTCACTGCCTGTTTGACTTCTCTCATCTTCCAACAGTACAGAAATGGATTCAGGGTAGAATTTAGCAGAACAAGAGATGCTGCTAAATCCCAAGCGAAGTAAAGAGCTGGCGTGCTTAGTCCAGTAACAACAAATGTAGAAATGACTATACCAAATGGAAGATAGCAAAGCAGTAGCGTTCCTTGTACCCAGAGTGCAGTCGACACTGTCTTTCTGTATCGTGCTATATTCAGCGGAATTCCTCCTCCGTTCGGTTGCCCTTGGTGAACAGTTTCTTGTACTTGACGTTGGTGATGACGAAGCCTGACAAAAATTTTCGAATAACAGAAGATTGAGGTTGCTATACCCAAGAACACTAAAACAAAGGTGATGCTCAAACTAATGCGAAAGCTGTAAGCAAATAACATTGCCAGTGCAGTGCAAGAAAGCCACAAACTGACAACAAGAACCCGCACTCTTCTCAAAGTTACCACATGTCTGTATCTCGGCCCCAACGACAGGGCGAGAAGTCTGTCCACACTTATGGCAGTCAGTGTGAACAAAGATACTCCACAGAACATTGCAGCTAAAATATTAGAAATGATTTCAAAGTAATGACAGTACCGCTTGGATTGTTCTTTGGACATCAAATAGACACTGGCGTAAATGGGTTCCGAAATGAGGCCCACGCAGAGATCTGTGTTGGCAAGACAAGTGAACAGAAGCTTCGATGGCGGATGAAGGGACGTCACCTTTCGAAGAGCAACAATGATCAGAACATTCCCCAGAAGTGCAGTGAAAGCAAGAGGGATATTGAGTGCTGGAATAATGATCTTCTGAAGTGAATCGACGAGATCCTGCGAGCAAGCAAACTCTTGAATTGTCGTGAGATTTCCACCTTTAGTTAAGTTCACCATTTTCTTCTTGGTGATTGTTGTTTCCGTACTGCTTGTGACAAGAGCAATTGTTCGTTTAGTGCTGGAAAATTAATATTATCTGGCTGTACACTCTCCTATGTTCTCTTCTGGTGGGTCCGGCAGCTCTGTGTTTAGCAAGATTTCTTTCCTGATGAACAGAAAGTAGTGTTTCAGTGCCAAAACAAATCGATACAAAGTCTCACTGATCTAATAGTAACCCTTTCAAAAACACGCCAGTACATGCGAGGTCACTAAAGGATGCTCTTCTCTTTTTTTTTAATTAAAATTCATGTTGAAAACCCACAACGAGGCTCCTTATTCCATATGAAGTAATTGCCCGTTTTACATCATCATTTTAAGACATCAAAGAAATAGGTCTTCTGTATTGTTATAACAGGTAATAATCTAAGTAGAAGGAAGCTTTGTGCACAGTTAGAAAAACACTCAAAATTAAAATTTTCTCACACTGCGGTTATGATTATTTTTTCCCGGCTAGCCATTGAAAGCTCCGTTTTAAATGACAATATTAAAGCGGTTTGGAGATTTAGCAGTAGTAATAACTTTCTTTTATGTTTTATGTTTTTCATTTGAGTGTTTAAATAATAGCGTCCCCCGCTTATTCATCTTCAAGACATGCACATTTTGATTACCTAGCAAATTGACAAATTGTCAACGCTCGATGAAAAGGCTGAATACAAAATTGTCTTTCGCACAAAACGGCCTCAAAGGATGTTTTTTTTTTTCACCGCGCAACCAACTGGTGCAATAGGTAAATACGAACCACTGAAAACCTGAACAACAGCTCTCTTTTGTCTTTTTAATAAAGAACAGTAAAGAGGGGCGAATTTGACGGCGAATGGTATGCAAAGTTCTTTCTAGAAGTTTGGACTGAAGACATGTACAATTCAAATAATTATAAAGAACCACAAAAGTGGCCTTGGAAAACACTAAATCTCCATCGCAGTATTATTCCTTTCGATACTATAGAAAGACACTTTGTGTCGAACAAATCAATTCCTATCTTCGATGTTCAGTATAAAGCAGAATAACCAGCTTAAGCGTTACGGTTTTTTTTTTCAGAGTGAATAAATATTTCGTGGCTAGTCTGACGCAGCGTTTCGTCCCGGCCAAGGGACTCTTCAGAGACCTTTTCTGCTAGCAAACTCGTTGAGCATCGCGCTCAAAGTCCCGTTCGCAAAGAATGATAACAGCAACCTCGTTGAGCATCGCGCTCAAAGTCACAAGTAACTGTCAACTTTCATTGTCAATTTCAGAGTGAAGCCTTAGTAATTCTGATAACCTAAAGACAGTCGGATGATCCTGAGTTTTCGATGTCTTGGTAGCAGTTTAGATGAGAAGATTAGCCTCAAACTTAAATTGCCTCTTTTTCATTTTTGCGATTTTTTTACTCATCTTGCCAAATTTCACTGAGTTCAAAGCCTCGATTTTTACGATCCCTAAAGTTTTCATTAAAATTAAACGTAAGTATTCGGTTTTCGCTAACATACTGTTAAAACCTCAATTCTGATTAACTAAAAGCAAGGTGCTTTACATTTTTTTAAGTTTGCGATAGGAAGACTGCAGAGCTTTCACCAAAAGAAGGTAAATAAATTCATCGCAGCTAACGTTGCTTATTAGCTTAGTTAACGTTTGTGGCAGTTTTTGATAAATTGTCAAATTTTTTTACTTCATTTCTGTTGAACATTTACAACACTCATCGAAACTGATGTTTATGCCTGTGATCTAATGATTTTTCTGTGAAAAAATAAAAAAAAAACTTGCTGCTAAGCATGCTGTTTATGTCAAGGGTTGATATAATAGCATGTTTTGTAAAGAACTCCTACCAGAAACACGTAAGAGCCGATTTTAGGGCGGTCTGGAGAAATATTTCTCTCGAAAATTTTTTCTGCTACATTGTTTCGGTTATTTCATGTTTATATCGACAGCGCCTAAATTCTAACAATTCATAAGAGAGAATTTCACCAATATTCACTCACTGTTAAATAGACGCACTTGTCTTAACACCACTTTTCTGTTGATAGGTATTATCGAACGGTCGCTCTTTGCCATCACGCGAGCACATGCAAATGAGAATTTTTTGCCTAGAGCGTGCGATAACCGACATCGTTTTCTGCTCGGAATCAAACGCGAATCAAATGCTGATATCATTAATACCATCAGACCTTTTTTCCACTCATTGGAAGGTCGTGCATTGATGATATTGTGAAGGTTGATGTTTTATCCCAATATCACGATTAGCAAAAAAAGCAAACAGCTCTTAGCGTTGAACAATTAATGTATGCTTACCGAAGATGAGAAAACATCTTACGAGGGACAAGTCACCGAAGATGAATGTTACGAAGCTCTTAAAAATTTCGAATCACGAAAAACGCCAGGCACGGAAGGTTTCCCAGCAGAATTCTACCGCTTCTTTTGGCCCGAAATCAGCAAAGAAATGACAGACAGCTTCAATTATGCCTTTCAATCTGGAACGCTCTCTATAACTCAAAGAAGGGGAGTCATCTCACTCATTCCAAAAAAAAGCAAGGACAAAACGTCTTTAGAGAACCTAAGGCCGATATCTCTGTTAAACGTGGACTACAAAATACTCACTAAAACCATAGCAAAAAGAATTGAGAAGGTGCTACCCAATATCATAAACGTTGACCAAACTGGTTATGTCAAAGGTCGTTACATCGGCGAAAACATCCGCCTAATACAAGACGTACTGCATTTCACAAATTTAACAAAGCAAAAAGGAATAGCTATTTTCCTTGACTTCAAAAAAGCTTTCGATTCGATTGAATGGCCCTACCTCAACGCCGCTCTGGAACTTTTTAACTTTGGACCGGACATTTTGAGTTGGATCAAAATATTCTACAAAGATGTCTCTAGTTGCGTCATTAATAATGGCCATGCTTCTACTTTCTTTCCCCTACAAAGAGGGGTTCGTCAGGGTTGTCCCCTATCAGGAATACTCTTCGTCTTGGGAATAGAACTCTTTGCAAGAGCTTTGAAAAACAAATCATCTGTGAAAGGTATTGAAGTTAACAACCACGAAATAAAAATTGCTCAGTATGCTGATGACACTACTGTTTTTGTTCGTGACAGAGAATCGGTTTTAGAGCTGCTTAACTTACTCGAAGAATTTAGTTCTCTTTCCGGATTAGAAATTAATACGTCTAAGACTGAGGCATTGTGGTTAGGCCAGTGGAAGGACAACCAAGACATCCCCTTTGGTTTTAAGTGGCCAAAAGATCCAATACTTTCTCTAGGTGTTTTTTTCTCGCACAACCAAACTGATGCAGATGAGCTTAACTTCGATGCCAAAATACGAGATTTAGAGAAATCACTCCAAATGTGGCAGAGAAGAAAACTGACGCTGTATGGGAAGATAAATATAGTTAAAACGTTAGGCCTTTCTAAATTGATTTTTAATGCATCTGTTTTACATATCCCGCACCACTATATTGAAAAAATCAATAAAATAACGTTCAACTTTATTTGGGACAGTAAACCTCCAAAAATCAAAAGAAAGACTATAATTAGCGAAAAAAAGCACGGTGGACTAAAAATGTGTGATTTCGCAATCATGGAAAAAGCTCTAAAGATTGCCTGGGTCAATAGACTTCAAAACCAATCGCCTGCTTCGTGGAAAGTTATCCCAAACCATCTTTTGCAACGTTATGGAAATTTCACATTCTTAATAAGCTGTAACTATGATACGAAAACACTAACGCTTGACAACCTCCCTGATTTCTATCACTCAATTCTTGAATATTGGCAGTATTTTAAAATGCTATCGATCAATGAAACTGATATCAAAGATGAAGTCCTATGGAATAACCGCAATATCCTAATAGATAAAAAGCCGGTCTTCTATAGAAACTGGTTCTCTAAAAACATTATTCATTTACATCATTCATTAAACGATTACGGAAAATTCTATGCCTTTGATGAGTTCAAAACCAAATATAACCTAGATGTGCCTTTTACTGTTTTCTATGGTCTTATCGAAGCCATTCCTAGTGCGTGGAAAAGTCAGCTTAAACGATGCGGTCAAATTAATAACATCAAGCATACGAACAATCAAGTATTGTCAACAAGATCTATTTACTCCACTATCTTAAAAAGCACTTTTGTACAGCCGACTTCGCAAAGCAAGATCCTGCGCCATAACTTTACTGAAAACAATGTTCATAAAGTCTATCAACTTCCCTTTACGATTACAAAAGAGGTTAAAATTATTATGTTCCAATACAAAATTATCCATAACATACTTTCCACACAAATGAGTCTACATCGCGATGGTATTTCGGACAGTGACCTTTGTCCCTTCTGCAAGAGCGAAAAACAAACCTTAAACCATTTGTTTGTTAATTGTACCAAGGCAACGTCTTTCTGGAAAACGTTTCAAGATTGGTGGCATGAAAAAACGCAAGAAACACTTCTCCTAAATCAGAGCCAAATACTCTATGGCTGCTTTGAGAAAACATCACACTGGCAGGCACTAAACTACTCAATTATACTAGCAAAATACCACATCTTTTGCTCAAATGGTCACCAAGACGAACCGTGCTTCCAAAGCTTTCTTTTGCGACTACAAGACAAACTGCAAATATTAAAAGAAATCGCGATTGCTCAAAAAACGCTCCAAAAGTTCAATGATAGATGGTCATGCCTGCTTTAATAAGTGATTATTTCTATTTTGTAAGATTAATTGTAGGGTAAACTTAACCAACTATAATAATAAAAAAATTGTTAGCTTAAATTAAAAGAGTTAAAGACTTAATATAAGAAGAGCTCATGTAAAATAAAATAAAATAACGTATTTTAAGTTAAGTCTAAGTTTGGTAAAGCTGTGTATTGTATTGTATTTGTAAGTAATGTATCTGTAATGAAACATTCTGTTTGTAGGGTTAGTAATTCAGTACTTCAGTATTGTATGTATGTTTTGTTGTTGCAATTAAAAAAAGAAACGTTAAAAAAAAAAAAAAAAATTAATGTATGCTGAGTTAATCTCCTGTATATTTCGCTTTAGCTATGCGTCTTTTAACCGTCAAATCGTCTCTATGAACCACTGCTTGCATAATGTGAAAGTTGGCAGTATTTTTTTTTATACATTTTCAGATTTTGGTTATGAAATGCACTTACCTTTTTCTTGTTCTCTCTCCTTTCTTCCGGTAACGAGTACTGAATTGTTACTCAGTGTCTGAAAATATATACGTTGAATAGCTAACACCAGCTGCGGCATGCAATCGGCCATTGAGTAGGAAGTCTTACAGCGAAAAGAACTCTACCGGCGCCACCCAACGTTTTTTTAGGCAATCACAAGACAAGTTCAGAACAAAAGAATCGGACTTCCTTCATCAGCAGATCAATCACAGAAAGGGGCAAATTTAACTGCTGATGAACGAGCTCCAATTCTTTTGTTCTAAGCTTGTCTTGCGATTGACTAAAAAAGAGACATCGAGTTCGTTTCACTAAAAACAACGTCGATCTACATGGTGCGTTTTTCACAAGTATTTCTCAAACTCATTAACTTATCTAGTTAAAACAAAGGAAATCAGAACCGTGGCGGAGTTTGGAAATCTGATCTTAATTAGCATAGATTTTGACGATTTTATTTTTCCGTTTCCTCCGTAGTTTTAGTTTCGATTCAGAAGACATATCAAATACTTCACAGAGTGTATCATCACATTTTAAACACCTCGAAGTTCGTCAAAAATACTCCGCTGCGCGTCGTATTTTCAACTCTCTTCTCGGTGTTTGGAAATTTGATGAAAAACGCTGTCTCGTGTTTGATATATTATTTCTAGCACGCCTATTGAGATTTGACACATATCCCATATAGTTTCGTTTTTCTTGAAAATATGAAATAACTTAGTAAAGAGGAAAAATGAAATTTTATCGATCGCCAGCAACGATCCGATAAACGCCATCCTATATTTTTCATTTATCGAATAACCGTGATTGAAACTTGTCATTCCCTAAACTTTTGGTGTCATTTCATTGACGTTATCGCGTGATGTAGAAAAAAAAAACATGAAGTTGGAACAAAATTATGCACAGCAAACTGGAGGAAGTGTTTATAAAATGTAACAAGCCTCATGACGGATTAACAAAAGTTTCATATGTTGGGATTTTGAAAACTGAAATAAAAACAAACGCGATAGAAATGAAACTGTTTTTGCTTAAGATTCTCTCATGAGTGAAAAAAAAAAAAAAAATCAAACAGTTAAATAATGCATTTCATTAACTGCCGTAGCATCTGTTCCTAGCAACATTTTATATCAAACTTGTAATGAAGTCTCCTGAGTTATCTCGTTTTTCGGTTTATCAATGGTTTTGTTTATTAAGTGAAACAAACCTTGGTGCAATTTTTTGCACAAAACTGTGATTCAAGGACTTTTCAGTTTTCAGTTGCGTAATACACCGCTTTGGAAATATACTAATGTGTCATTTTAGTATTTCGTCCTTGCAGAACGTTGACGCCGTTGACAAGAAGTCATAGAATAATCAGCTGAATAATATTCATGATTAAACTCGTTGAATTTATTTCCATGCAAGATCAAGATCAAGATCGCGACAATTTGAATGCTTGTCGTTTAGGGACAACCAAAAGTAACTAGTTCTTCTACAACCACACACTGTTTATCTAAAGATAAGTTGTTTTTTTTTCATACAGTGGAGCTGAGTTGTGGAACGACCTACACACAAAATCACGGCAAGCGTCGCAGTTCTAATTAAAATATTTTTACCCGACCTAGGTAGGTAGATAGTTGATAAAAGTTTTAAACTTTGATTGTCCATGATTTTTGTCGTTGCCATGGCAATAACATAATTACATGCAGGTATGGCCTACAAATATCTATAACTTTTCAGTTTTGTTAACAAAATTGTACAATTCGTATTTTTTTGGCTTTTTAGTTTACCATTGTAACTTGATTTTGTATCAATTTCCGTTATTTTCTAAGAAAATGGTGAAATCCAAGGTGGTAGATTCAACAAGGCGGCCCTAATGTTATCATATGACGTCACAGTCGACAAAAATTAGGACATCTTGTACAGCGAGCAAAGGGCGTTCTACACAATATAAATAATTTCCCTGTGAATATAATGAAAACCTTACGGGTCAGGCTCCATCAGCACCCCCACCCCTACCACTACTACCGCCACCACCTTGACTGTGGTATAGGAGTATGAATCATTTGCTTTTACCTCCGAGGGTTAAAAGTCTCTCATATAATGGGGATAAAAGGCCAAAATTTTAACAACAAACAGGTTCTTGGAGTAGTACAAATACGGGGATGTTTTCTTACTACTTATATTGCCAGCAAAGAAGTAGTGTAGTAAATAAGCAGAAATTTCGTTAGGAAAAATGAATATAGAATAATGTTATTTTTTAACAATATAAGTTCAGAAAGTTTCTCATAATTCTGGCTTTAAAATGTTTTGTTTGTCATGAATTAATTTTAAGAAAGTGAGAGTTTGTTATAACATCCAAGTTTTCATACGTTCTTTGAATTTGAGGTCATGAAAATTGGCTTAACGCGAGGGAAGCTTTTCAGCAGTGAAAACAACCTCCAGCAAAACCGAAGGCAAAGTAATATGCTTCCGGTTAATTGATCATCTTGGGATTAAACTTCACCTTGGATTTTACTTTTAGATCGATTTTTGTTTTGTGTCGATTCCTCTTTGCGACAAGTACATATTGACAATCTTGCAAATTGACAAATTGTCAACGCAAGAAAGCAATGAAAATTAAGACTATAAAACAAGGTGGCCTTTCGGAGGAGGATGACCTCCAATGATTGCTTTTTCAACGCTCAGCCAATCGACGTCTTCATTTGAGTTCCTGGTAAAAGTGTTTTAGCTTGAGAAAAGTGGCTTTTAGTCAAAATAGCCTCCAGCAAAGCAAAGGAACTCATTAAATCCCGAAACACATGCTCCTGGTTATCGATCATCACGAGATTAACCTTCAACTAAAGTTTCAGTTTTAGAATCGATTTGTTTTGTCTGAAATTGCTTCCCCCGCTTATTCCTCTTCGAGACATGCATATTTTGACTACCTATCTAATTGACAAATTCTCATCGCACGAACTCGATGAAAAGGCTGAATACAAAATTGTCCTTCCCACGAGACGGCCTCAAAGGATTTTTTCACCGCTCAATTAAAGGGAAAACTGGTGCGACTGAAACGACTGAAAACCTGAACAACGCCTTCCTTTCGTCTTTTAATAAAGAACATTTAAAAGCCGGGGCAAATTTGATGGCGAATGATATGCAAAGTGCTTTCTAGAATGGAAGTTTGGAAGACTTTGAGAGAGATTTTGCAGGTGCAGTTCACTATTGTTTTTTTACGTACAGTTAAAAAAATTATAAAGAACCACAAAATTGCCCTTCGAAAACACTATTTTTTTCCATCGCTGTATTATTCCTTTCGATACTATTAGAAGGCACTTTGTGTCGAATAAATCAATTCCTATCTTTGATGTTCAGTATATAGCAGAATAACCAGCTTAAGCGTTACGTTTTTTTAGAGTGAAGCCTTAGTAATTCTGATAACCTAAAGACAGTCGAACAATCCTGGGTTTTCGATGTCTTGGTAGCAGTTTAGATGAGAAGATTAGCGTCAAACTTAAATTGCCTCTATTTTATTTTTTTTCAATTTTCGTAGGTAGATAAGGTAGATAAGGTAGGTAGATAAGGTAGATACGGTAGATTTCCTATTTTTGTAAAGAAATTTAAATAACATAGCCTTGATTATAATTTACATGCATAAAATGGAACGCTAGTGAAGAAAATCTGAAAATACGGGTGTTAAATACACCATATATAACTTTTATAATAATTATATTCAAATTTCATAAAAAAAAAAAAAAACAAAAAAAAAAAACATACGAAGCATTAAGCTTGTGAACGTTCTTTATCTGTTGGGACGTATTGTAATTTTCAGATCTATATGCCATTTCAGTTTCAGGTTTCTTTTTTCTGTCATGTGATTTGTCAAATATGGCTATGATTTGAAACTCTTGAAGGACTCTTCTAAAAACTAAACAACGTATATGTCATCTCTGCTCATCTGTCAATGTTTGATATTTTACGACGTATCAACAATGATTCCTTGTTATTGTCAAGAGAGGATTGAGGCCCCTACCTAAGTATAAGGAACCGAACTCAGAAAATACCTCAGTGCCAGGAGAATAAAGATACTGATTATAACAATACTTCTACAATAGTTACATTAGATACAGGTACATAGGTTTACATTTGGGACTGCCTGTACTTAGCAAATAGACTAGTATAATAGCTCGATTTATTCACAAGCATAATAGATTTCTGCATTTCAAAGTGACCTTTTATTCTTGTTTTATATTCCTCAAGGTTAACGTTCAAAAGTAAATCTGGATTTTTTTAAATTATATTATTATTATTATTATTATTATTATTATTATTATTATTATTATTATTATTATTTATATTATATTATATTCTGAAAACTAAATTCCCCCCGTAAAACTTACTTTCTTTCATGTACAATAGATCTTTTTCGTACTGGAAATCACTAGCGAAATACAACTGTATTTACTTAGGTCAGCTGCATACGGGCGGGGACCGTTCATTTTTGTACGGCATGGGGAAGCGGAAGCGTATGGAGGGGGGATCAGCCGTAACTGACAAGCATTGAGGGGGGACCAGAAAAAAATGAGAATTTCAGGTGGCGGTGGGATCACCAAACGCGCTGCCCCTTCCCCCCCTAATCCGAGGCGATGAACAATGACTGGTTCCTTAGTTATTACCTTAAAGATTGCCTTGATGATTGCCTTGCAATGAACTGTGGAAGGAGACTTCACTGTATTCGGAGAAATTAGCTCGGCCCTCTGTCTCCTATAACTAAGGACAGAACTTCTTGTTGGCAACAATTTCTTATTCTCTGAATTTAACACCTTTTTACTGTACGAGCTGTTTACAACGTCTAGTGACATCTCACTCAAAAATCTTGCTTGAGCTCTTTTATTGGGACCACGTATTAACTGTCAATCATCCGTCAAAACGTCAAAATTCGTGATTTATGCTTACGCAATGACCTGCGCAGTCCATTCTACGAGCAGGTGCAGCTGCGAAGAAGGCTACTTTTATGTACATTCCTTCCCGTGAGTAAACATTGTCAAAATCTTTTTCTTTCCACTGCTTTACTACGATCCCGAAAATGCCTGGCCAAATCAAAACAACACGAGAAATATAAAAAAATTCAGAGAACATTTTTACAGAATAACATTAAACTTTAGTAACAAGATAATACAAAAAAGTTAAACTAAAGATTGTTATTAAATCAATTCAAACAAACTACTTTACAACACTAGCTCTGGTCCAGCCCACATCCATATTTTAACACTAAGTTGTTTACGATTTTCAAGTCAAACCAAAAGTGTTACCATCTGTCTCGGCTGTACAAACAGAATTCTGAAGAATACTTATCTGTTAATTTACACATGGCACCAATAATTTATTCCTAGCAAGTTCAACGAAAGGTTTAAGGATACTCGTGAATTATTTTGAATATTGCAAGTAACAAAGCTCGCTACAACTTCGCCTCGGATAAAGCATAATTTGAACTTAGAAAAAGTATTAACGTTCAAAAGTTAATCTGATTTTTAATTGAAAACTACATCAATCTTCCGCATGGAAAAGTAATTTTTTTCATGTACAATAGATCCCTTTTGTTGCATGTTTTGTACTGGAAATCAATAGTGAAAGACAAGTGTATAAGCCGAACGCGCAAACTGTTGCTAATCGATTACCTTAGTGATTACCTTAAAGACTATCATTATCAGCATCTCGGTCCCGTCCTCTATGTAAAACTCATTAAACAGGTAGACCGAAAGTCGCAAAGTTACATCGAAAAAGTGGCACTTTCAGTAAGAGCTCTTAAAAGTGGTACTTTTAAGAACGGTTAAATGTGGTACTTTTATAAGTACTTTTAAAAGTGGTACTTTTGAATACTGTTAAAAGTGGCACTTTTGAGTACGCTTAAAAATGGCAATTTAAGAATCTTGAAATATGGCCATTTTAAGGATGAACTGTTTTTATTATTTGGCAATTTTAAAAACATTTAGTGATTTTTACATAGAGGACTTCGTTCAGATGCAGATAGTGATCCAAAGATTGCCTTAATGATTACCTCATTCGAACCTCGTAATGTTTACTTCGATGAACCCGCCGTTCAGCTACGATTACCTCAGTAGTTTGTACTATGAGCTAGTGTGAAGTATCGCCGAGGTTTCTTTTTTTAACAATAAAGAAGATTTGCTGGGTTCCAAAGAAGTTTCCTGGTTTTCTCCTGCGTCGCGCAAGGTAAAGTTGAGGAACAAGTTCCCTGTACCGCTGGCATACTGAAACGAGTGCCGGCTGCCACTAAAGCCCGTGTCTCTACCGAGTTATTTCCCCTGCTACGCAACGGATCGCGTTGTTTGCCGCTCACCTGTCAACAGCTTACGCTTTTAACCAAGATATTTGCCGAGTTTACGAGAAGAGCCAAATAAGCGTCCAATAGCCATTAAACTTATCGTTACATTTTTGTTTTAGCAACTGTTTATATTGCTTTTTGTGAATTTAAACAGTTATGTATGCAATTTATTTCAATTTGTTGCTGAAAAAAGATATTTATTCGGCTGTGACTTACACTGACTACACTGTCGCGCAGTGATTTTAACATAAAACGAATATCTGCTTAAAAAATCGAAGATTTGCAAAAGAAGTGCGACGAAAACGAAGTCTTGAGGTACCTATAGAGAGGCTACCTTATGGCCGTTTTTAATACGACGAGTTAAAACGGCGCCAAAATTCGCGCTATTTGATGATTTCAGATTTTAAGAACCTTTAATCTTTAACAATATGGCTGCCTTGTGTGGTGTTGTCAAAGTAATTTTTTAAAATTCTTTTGCCTTCTTGAAGGACATATCATATGGAGAGGAAAACAGAGAAGCTAAAACCCACTGGAATCACTCTGGACCGTCTCAAAACGCCATAAAAACACAAGTTATACACACAACAGGGCAAGTACTTAATATTTTCCCCCTTATTTTGAACTGTTTTGAACGATCGTTATATTCCCATAAAAGCTCTTATAATAACGCTGTTGCAAATGGCGTATCCTGCCGCGTACGTCACGTGGTTTCAAACACAGAGGATTGCCTGCTTGTGGTTAAATCTCCAAAACAGTTCGGAGTCACTGGAAAGCAAGTTTGCTGGAAAGTGAACGGAAATCATCAGATGCTACTCGACACTGTTCGGCTAATGAGATGGACAACGTTGCTAGGATACAATACAGCAAAAGCAAATAAGAATTGAAAGTTAACTGAGATCTTTCAAAATTAACTGATAGCTGAGAAATAGCTCAAATTTTAACTGATTGCTGAGAATCCAGCACCCCCATGCACACCCTTTATTTCGGTCGAGAAAGGGGCGCCTGGGTAGGTATTTGGTAGCTAGACATTTTTTTACGGTTAACATTTTTTACGGCTAACGGTTAAAATTTTCTAATTTTTACGCCTGACGGCTAAGTTTTTTGCCGGTTTTACGACTAACGGTTAATCCCATTGAGACCCTCCTCTTAGCGTTGAACAATTAATGTATGCTTAGTTAATATCCTGTATTTTCGCTTTCCTATGCGTCTTTTAATCGTCAAATCGTCTCTCTGAACCACTGTTTGCATAATATGAAAGTTGGCAGTATTTTTTTTATACATTTTTCAGTTTTTGGTTATAAAATGCACTTACCTTTTCCTTGTTCTCCTTTTATAATTGAATACGAAACGTACATTTGAGTTACTTAAAGACAGAGGTTGTCTGGTATCGAGTACTAAATTGTGGCTCAATGTCTGAAAATATATATATTGTGGTTCAATTTTATCCTTGGTTCAAATTTTATTTTCCTTTGTTTTTGGGTATGGTAATGTATGATAATGAGTTTAAAACAAAGGAAAATAAAATTTGAACCAAGGATAAAATTGAACCACAACATATACATTGAATAGCTCGCACCAGCTGCCGTATACAATCGTATACAATTAGTAGGAAGTCTTACAGCGAAACGACCTCTACCGGGGCCACCCAACGTTTTATTAGCCAATCACGAGACAAGCTCAGAACAAAAGAATTGGTCTTTCTTCATCAGTGGACCAATCACAGTAAGGGGCAAATGTAACTGCTGATGAACGAACTCCAATTCTTTTGTGCTGAGCTTGTCTTAATGTGATTGGTTAACAAAACGTTGAGTTCGTTTCACTGTAAAACAACGTCGATCTACAAGGTGCGTTTTTGACAAGTAATTTAAGTACGCCTTTTGAGATTCGACACATATCCCCTATAGTTGAAAATATGAAATGACTTCGTAAAGAGTTCTAATGCGCTAGCAAAAATGAAATTTTATCGATCGCCAGCGACGATCCAGTAAAAGCCATTATATATTCATTTATCTACCATGAGGGTCGTACAGGGGTATTCTCGTGACGCGTGATTAGCTGATTTTATTTTCCGTGAAACGTGAATTTAATAAATTTATTCTTCGTGACCCGTGACCAGAAGGTTTTGCGTGACACGTGAAGAGCTTGAATTAATAACCGATATTCGTGATTTCACCACTTTATTGACTTTGTTTTGCGTGATTTTGAGACGCGAGACCTCAAATGTGATCTTCGTATAATTATCGTAACGTCAAACACTCTTTGTAGAGTAAGAACAGGATAAAAGAGTAATGTTTCTTTCTTATTTTCGTAATTTCTTAAAGGTCAAATGAACCAAATTTTCGAATTTTCTTTTTTTTTTAGGCCAATTAGTTGATTAAGAACCAAATAAACATATTCTGAAGTTTCAAAGGAATTGGACTTTGTAAAACAGAGAAATTTCAAGTTGAAAAATGCTTAGTTTTGGCCTTCATAATCGTAGAGCACTCGGGAAAATTGTCGGGAAATTTTCGGAACATAAAACTGTGACGTCAGTATTGGTGCCCTGTGAAATTAAGGGAAATTCAAAGTCTTTTGTGATGAAGCTGACAAGAATGGAACATCATGGTGTTTTGTGCAGCACTAAACTGCTTAAGTCGAAAGTAAGTAAGTTTAAGTTTCCAGCAAATTCAAAGCTCAGGAAACAATGGCTTTTGAAAATGAAAAGAAAAGAAATTCAGCCAGGAAAGAACTCTCGCATTTGTGCGGTTCATTTTACCAAAGACTACTTCAGAGAAAATCTGGCAATACGTAGGTTTCTGGGTTCTGATTTCAAGCCGCTAAGACTCCACCTCAAAGAGGATGCTGTGCCGCGGACTATTTTTTTTTTGTTTTGTTCGGAAAAGAAATCACTGGGAAGAATGTCTTCCGAAGCACAAAGACCCCACTGTCCGTTCGGCTTTTGCTAAACGAAGGAAGTTAGAGGTATGCATTTTGCACCTTTCTTATTCTACCTAGAGCTAGGTAGGGTATTTGTTATGATCATTAGCACTTTTAGTTTGTTGGTTTGGCTGGTTATGATCAAGCATTAGAATTTGAACTCGTTAGTTCAATATCCTCGCCAAATAATTTGCTTCCATGCACGTGCACGAGCTTTTTGACGCGTATAAAATTATGCTTCAAAGGTTGTATTTATGTTGGGTTTACAACCATAAATTTCTAGCACTAAATAACATGTACCGGCTAAATAAATATGGACCAAAAAACAGCTAATACAAACAGAACTCACATTGTCCGCGGGGACAGTGTGTAAACGCTCAGTATTTATTTCAACACTGAATTTTCCTTCAGCTGAAAACGACACGAATTTATTCATTGAAAGTTTTACCCTACGTGATGCTTTGCAGTTTCGAATTTGCATTGAGAAATACCCTTTAATTCATTCAAGTTAAATTTTTGTGTACAAATTTATTTTTGTGTTTTGTTTGACTCTCGAGTACAGAAAAGAAAGAGTTAATTCAATCTTAGCTTTTGGCCACATCCTAGGATAACTTCGCGCTACATACCAATCCGGGTTGCAAGAAGAACACGTCCTGATAAGAATTACGTGCAAATCCAAAAAAACTGCATTTAGATTGAGGTATATAACAAAACTAATTGTTCTATACCAAGCTGAGCAGACTGATGATTTTTTATACGCCATCCAGTGTTTGAAAACCTCCTATATCGTACAATGCTTACAATTTTACTCAGTGCTTTGATAATTATTAATCTTTGAAACTGGATTACAATGTAGTAAAAAATATAACAACCATGTTTAAAAAAAAAGCTTAGATTCTTTCAGAATTACTTGAATTACTTAGACTGACTCAAACTCTCAAACTTTACATTATATGATTTTTTATACGCCATCCAGTGTTTGAAAACCTCCTATATCGTACAATGCTTACAATTTTACTCAGTGCTTTGATAATTATTAATCTTTGAAACTGGATTACAATGTAGTAAAAAATATAACAACCATGTTTAAAAAAAAAGCTTAGATTCTTTCAGAATTACTTGAATTACTTAGACTGACTCAAACTCTCAAACTTTACATTATTCGCTCTTTAAACGACGATCGTCTCTTCGATCGCAAAGCCGTGAAATAAAACTATTACGTCACAAAATTCAAAGCTCGATCCATTCCTTCCATTCCAGTGCGCAGTCATTTTGGAAACGTTTTCGTGAAGTCTTCGGAAATCTTCGTAGTTTTTGCTATAGTTCGCGCTTTAAGGCTCAGAAAGCAAAATTTCTTCTTAAGTTTAGTTAATAATGAGTTCTTCTAGCGTTTGGTTGCTTTAAAATCGCTAAAGAAAGAAGATCGAAATTTTGGTTCATTTGACCTTTAATCAATTTTGATTTCTTCAAACACTATTTGTAGCGTAAGAACAGGATAAAAGGGTACTTATTTTCGTGATTCGGGAAAATGAAATTTCAATATCCGTGATCCGTGATTCGTTATTTTTTTCGTCCGTGAATCGTGCCAGAGACCCTCCCTGTACGACCCTCTACCATTGAAACCATTGAAACTTGTCATTCCCTAACTTTTGCAGTTGACGATTACGTGTGATAAAAAAACAAAAACATGTAGTTGCAACAAAATTAAATAGAGCAAGACTAGAGGAAAAGCTTATAAAACATAACATGCCCCATGACGGATTAACAAAAGTTTAATATGTTGGGATTTTTAAAATTGAAATAAATACAATCCAGGTAGAAATGAAACTGTTTTTGCTTAAAATTCTAGCTCTCATGAATGATAAATAATATCAAACATTTAATGCATTTTGTTTATTAACTTGCGTAGCATCTGTTCCTAGCAACATTTTATATCAAACTTGAAATGAAGTCTACTGAGTTATCTCTTTTTTTCAGTTTATCAATGGTTTTGTTTATTAAATGAAACAAACCGTGGTGCAATTTTTGACACAAAACTGTGATTCAAAGACTTTTCAGTTTTCAGTTTCGTAATACATCGCATTGGAAATATATTATGTATCATTTAAGTATTTAGTCCCTGCAGAACGTTGACGCCGTTGACAAGTAGTTATGGAGTAATCAGGTGAGTAATATTCATGATTAAACTCGTTGCATGTCTAGAGGTCTTAAATTTATTTCCATGCAGATATAAATGATCGAGTCCAGCGCTCGAGTTATCATCTCATAAGATAAAAGGGGAAGAAACCAGATAAAGGGTGCACATTTTTTATGAATTCCGTTGCTATGGTGATATGTTATGAAATATTCTCTGATAACACCTGAAAACCGGAAAGTGTTTTTGTCTAAAAGTTAAATCTGTTTAAAAAACTAAACCTAACATCGTTTTAGTGGTGAACTCTTGGTATTCGTTTTGTTAAATTTTTATATATCAAAACCAAAATCTGGGAGAAAATGAGGTTAGAGAAAACTACATGCAAAAGTCCACAGCAATAGACTAGAGCGGAGATTTTTAAAGGAATAGTCCACATAATATAAAGTAGCAATATTTGACAGAATTTCCAAAGTGGTCAAATTTATTCATCTCATTTAAGACATCTGTTTTCAAAATGTAGTAGCTGATAAGTAGGTCATTTATTTAGGTGTACTTGTGAAAGACAGTCAGGCACAGAGAGGCACATGCGCCGGCATAAATGACAGTTGTTTGTTTAGACGAACAGCATCTAATAACAGGGATGATTGCCTGCCCCGATAACGAATCATTATTACCAGCATCTCTTAATTCCCACTTTACTTTGCTTTGAACTTACCCGATATTGAAAGGCTTAGTCGAGTTTTAGTTTTGATATACGTTCATGATAGTTTTATCCTAATTACGCGATTAGGAAAAAAGGCAGACAGCTCTTAGCGTTGAACAACGCATGTTTGGTTAATTGCCTAGACTGTCGTTTTTCGTCCATCTTTTCATCTCTAAATCTTCCCTATGATTATTTGTTTGCAGCATAATATGAAAGTTGGCACTATTCTTTTTGCACATTTTCTTTGTTTTTCTGGTTGTAAAATGCACTTACCTTTTCGTTAAACTTTGTTCTCTTATCAATGAATACGAAACCAGCATCAACTTCCTGAAAGACAGAAGTTATCTAAGTCTGGTATTGAGCACTGAATAGTATACTATTCTGCACTGCAACAATTATCGCATCGCATTAAGTGTGGATTAGATTGGGGATAAAATTCGGCGATACGACAAGAGTCACAGCGCAAGCTGTACATTATGGGTGGGTGGGTGGGTGGGTAAGGTTGTACCAGCCATAACATCCTCAACGGGAATGAATACCCACAACAGACTCCCAAAAACATTCTACAAACAACTAGCTCATTACTTATTGCACTTGGTATATTCCTTTCGCCGTTGCACTTGAACAATTTAAATTTATTCATAATCTGTGGTACTTATATGCAATGTCGATAATTTATGCAGTGCGAATAGTATACTATTCTGCACTGCAACAATTATCGCATCGCATTAAGTGTGGATTAGATTGGGGATAAAATTCGGACCACGCCTATAATCATCTATGCTTCACTGATCAAGGAACCATCAATGGGCTCTTAATCCCCCAATACTCAAATCCACCCAAAGAGACCATTGATGGTCTCCTTTGGAAGGCAAGTCACACAACACACAACAAAGTGCCTACACTGCCTCAAACATCATCATGGTTGCACTTTGTCAATCCCAAACGTCAATGGGCTCTTTCACTCCCAAAACTCATGTCCAAACAAAGAGACCATTGACGGACACCCACCGAGGCCAATTAATCCTTTACGTTACACCCCCAAACCTTACTCCCAAACCTCAAACCCAGGCCTCACTTTAGGTGTCTAGTTTCACAGCATACCGCCGTTATCAAGCCTTGCGAACAGCTGTTAGTGGACATTCAACCATCTCCCGGTTCTGCCACAACACACAATGATAGATTTACAAGCATTTATTCATTAGCAAACCGCTTTCAGAGTAATTTAAAATTACGCCACAAGTTGGTTGTTAGAAGCCTTACGCCAAAAGACTCAAAAGTCTGTGAACTATATCCAATACTAATTTAAAAGATGCCACCAATCAGCATCTTCCTAGCTGGTCAGCCAAGTTTCATCACCCTATGCTCCTTGTTAAAACGTTGAAGGTCTCTTCGCTCGAAAGATCGACCATAATCTGTTTCCATCGCTCCGCGTAGTTGGCTAGTTCCTCAACAAAGTGATCTGACTCTATACTTCGACATCATTGTCACCCCCATACTGGCCTTAGAAGGGTTTCCCCTCCAGTGAACCCCAACGGACACAATGAGGTGAAAATGGAGGAGGTCTAGCATGGGTGAAGCTTTGAATTAAAACAATAGCAACAGTCGTGTATCACGAGGGGAAAACCCAAAGGCCAGCAGGAGGTGACAATTGTGACCCAGAATGACTAGGAGGGTTGGAACAAGATACCCCGTTTTCACAATTGTCACTTACCGCAGACCCAAGGGTGGAGAAAAAAGGGTTGTAGAAAAACAGCATTCAAGAATAAACCATCAGTGTGGTAAAAACATCTATTCTTCAACTAACGCCACTGAAAGAATATTTCAAACATTCCGCCAGTTCCTCGAATGTTTTCTTGCCTTACTAGATCGGGGGAGTCACACCCAGAAGTCATCGTCCTTGACCTTTGCCACAATGCAATATCAAAGCTCTTCCTTTAATCTTTGTCTTTAACAGAGGCAAAAGGTACTCGCGTAAGTGTGCAAAGAACAACCATGAAACTTCATGGAAGGGTTTCCTACGTCAGTTAGAAGTAGTCTTCTTCCTATCGCGGGCAGTTCATCAAATTAAGGTAGTTCCATGGTCTCGAAGCCAAAATAATTGTAAGCATTCAACAATCAATCTTAATTCTGAGCTCCAAACAATCATGACAATAGACACTCATTAGCGATCATCTTACGGTCCCTTGCCGAAAGAGTCATATCACCAAGAGAACAATCATAAATCCCGAGCTCCAAACAATCATAACAATGAACACTCATTAGCGATCATCTTACGGTCCCTTGCCGAAAGAATCATGTCACCAAGAGAACAATCATAAATCCTGAGCTCCAAACAATCATAACAATGAACACTCATTAGCGATCATCTTACGGTCCCTTGCCGAAAGAATCATGTCACCAAGAGAACAATCATAAATCCTGAGCTCCAAACAATCATAACAATGAACACTCATTAGCGATCATCTTACGGTCCCTTGCCGAAAGAATCATGTCACCAAGAGAACAATCATAAATCCTGAGCTCAAAACAATCATAACAATGAACACTCATTAGCGATCATCTTACGGTCCCTTGCCGAAAGAATCATGTCACCAAGAGAACAATCATAAATCCTGAGCTCAAAACAATCATAACAATGAACACTCATTAGCGATCATCTTACGGTCCCTTGCCGAAAGAATCATGTCACCAAGAGAACAATCATAAATCCTGAGCTCAAAACAATCATAACAATGAACACTCATTAGCGATCATCTTACGGTCCCTTGCCGAAAGAATCATGTCACCAAGAGAACAATCATAAATCCTGAGCTCAAAACAATCATAACAATGAACACTCATTAGCGATCATCTTACGGTCCCTTGCCGAAAGAATCATATCACCAAGAGAACAATCATAAATCCTGAGCTCAAAACAATCATAACAATGAACACTCATTAGCGATCATCTTACGGTCCCTTGCCGAAAGAATCATGTCGCCAAGAGAACTAACAACCATACATCCCGAGCTCCAAACAATCAAAATAATAAACACTCAGCGATCATCTTACGGTCCCTTGCCGAAAGAATCATGACGCTAAGTAAATATGGAGCTCAACGGTGGGCATTACCCTAGAGCCCGACCACGTGGGGAAATTGAGGTAAAGAAACACCCTCTTTCGTCTCTTTCGGAACAACGCCTACAGGTCAAACACACTAGACGTTCCATAAATTGATAATTTGAGGCAGCTAAACTGCTCCACAAAGGCATTGCCAAAAAGCACTTTCCTGGAACAGAACTATAAAGCGTGCAACCTTTTCCCTTGGAGCCGATGTAACCCGCATTTGAGGTCTTCGCGTGAACGTTCGCGTCGAGCAATTCAATCCATAAAATTCAACACTGTCGGGCGAAAACTCGCACACATCTACCATTAAACCAGGAAAAGCAGTGAAATACGCAAGTGTAGTTACAATCAATCTGAAGCCCCCTGGTCTGCAGTCGTCTGAAGATTGTGTTGCAGTTTCCCACGAAAAATTCAACGAAAGGCACAGGCATGTTCCGGGAGCCGTTGCACTTGAACAATGTAAATTTATTCATAATCTGTGGTACTTATATGCAATGTCGATAATTTATGCAGTGCGAATAGTGGCTCAGTGTTATGAAAATACAGTATATACACTGAACAACTCTCACCAGCTGCCGTATACAAGCACCCACTCAAAAGAAAGTTTCAATACAACGTCCATTTACCTGGCGTGTTTTATGACAGTCAGTTCAAGGACGCTTAATGAGTTCAACACATGCCCCATTTAGTTTCGTTTCCCATGAAAATGCGAAATGACTTGGTACAGTGATATAATGAACTTAATGACAAATTTTAATTTTATCGACCCAGGATCGTCAGCAGCGATGACAACCAACCCTTGTTTCTTTTACCTAATCATAATAAAATTCTGTCAGCTTGTACATCAGTTTCCAGACGCGCGAATGACTAAGAATTACCGATGAAAATGGTCTTTCCCCACTCATCATCAAATATATGATAAATTCAAGTTTGTAATAAAAGGGCAAAGCTTAAGGCAAAGTTTACAAAACGCAAGAAGCCTTGTTGACTTGTAGACAGTTATTTGTGATTGGTTTACTGAATCCCGGTTATCAGCCAATACACCTGTGTTTGACCTTATATGGGAAACGAGTGCGGCGAGTGCCGCTCAGATTAAACGTTCCCTGCGGGAAGCAAATGTTCCATAAGAAAAATGCCTGAAAATAGCTTTATATGCAATAAATAATCGGCAGTGCCTTCCCTAAACCACACAAATACCACAAAAATGCCATAGTTGACTCACTAGGCAAAAAAATACTTGTAAATGTACAACAAGAACGACTGAACAAAGAAGAAAGGCAGCAATAAAATTATTCACGGGAAGAACAAAAAACTGAAATAAATTATTTAGTGTTCGCCGTAAAATTAGCTTCAGCACTTCAGTTAAGTTTGTTACCTTTCAATTTTGATCTTGTCCTTTTATACTTCAATAAACTTTATCAACTCTGACTGGTCTGAGTGCAATTTCGTTTCAGCGTAATGTAGCAGTCTTGATGACAGCCATGGAGCCGTAAACAGGGCGTATAATTTCAAGAAAAGCTATTGCTTCGGATCTTCCCGTAAACCTTAATTGTTGTCACAACGTTCCTGGATGAGCAGACGATTTAAAAGGAGATAGCTTGTCCAAGGAAAATGTTCGGAAACAAATTCTCGCGCAAGCTTTCTTTGCGTGTTTCATTCAACACAGGAAGTGAACACCGCGCCTCCCATACTATCACTTTGTTTACATCTAAATGAAATGCAGGGGCGTAACTGGGGGGGGGGGGGGGGGGGGATTTCCTTCAAAATATAGAATATTTTTTATATAAAATGGGTAAAAGTGATTTAGTGTTGTAGTTGTAAACCTCATTGGTGTAAGCACTAATTGTTTCAGTAAAACTCTTAATTGTTGTTTTAATTGTTATCTCGTCTGTAAAAAAATGAAAATTATACTGATAGTGATAGTTAAAAAAGTCGTTAATAAAAAAGGGAAGCGGGTGAAGGAAAGAACTCAACGAAATGCAAGGAACGTTTTACTTTGCTACACTGATATCATTAGCAAATTTTCAAGTCATGTGGAAACTGGTATACAACAGATTTAAGGAGCTAAGTCACAGGGATTTTGCGGACTTCTCGTCTAAACTATTCTGAAATTAGTGGCAGACAACTTAACCCATAAAAAGAATTATCTTTCAACAAAGGAAGAGATGACCATAATTCGTGGCGTGAAATGAAACTGCGGCAATAAATATCAATTTTTGGAAAACGCGCGTAAATAACTTGAAAAGTTTAGCCTTAAAGTTTTAAAGTTATATCCATGTCCATCCTAGCCATCCGCAGTCAAGACCTTGTAAGCAGTTTCAATGCTCTAATATAGCAATTTTCAATACAATTGGACCATCATTTTTAGTTTTGTTTTAATATGTACCAGTAGAAACATTAACAATATCTTGACATGAATGTACATGTTATTTTACAGTCGATTTCGAAGACTCTCAATACTACTAAAACTAAATAACTAACTCCTCTTATTATCCCAAGAGAATTGCATACTCTCTTTCCTTTGCACTAATTAGCTACCCTATAATTTATTTCGTTACATTTTTTCTAATGTTATAATACAACAAATTAAAAAGTTAATAAAATTTGCACTAATTACGATTATTAATTTTTGTTGAAAATTAATTTATTGTAATAATTAAAAATTATTCACCGAAGTGGAGGTGAATAGTACTTTGCTAATCACCTCCGAGTTAACCAATCAGCGCGCGCGGAAAGCACTATTCATCACTATCCAAATAATGGTCTAGCTTTGTTAAAGATGACTATATTAGTCCAAAAAGGAACAAAAAGGTATGTTATTTTGATCGCAATTTGAAAAGTCGGGCAGACTTTTTCAAACTCTGCCAATGTGTCCTGGATACATCACCAGAAAATGATTACACTTCGCTCCCCTTTAAGTAATTGAACTTATATCTTCACTTTGCTGCTCTAAGCGCTTGTCGTGAATGAACAAAGCTACTTTGTCATGAATTTAGCTACGTTATGGCTTTACATGCATCAAAAGCTAGTCCGCGGTTACTGCCCCTTTAAAGTGTAATTAATAAGTAGGTAAATAATTAATAGTTCAATTGTTATCGTAATAAGGGCCAATTCGCACTAGCGGACAAGTTTTAAATGTCATGACATTTTTGACAACAAAAAAATTGTCGCGACAAGTCAGAGACATTTTGAAGAAAACAAAAGGTGTAATTATTATTACAATAGCTCTGTACGTGCTTCTGGCATCCTGGTACATTTCTCGGCACGGTCGTCTTGTGCAAACATCAAATAATCAGGCAGGTCCACGTGGTGAAAAATTTTAAAACGATTTGCATTTGAAGTGCGCGTGTTGTGATTTTTTTGTGCTCGTGCGGGGATAATGTCGCAATTAAACTATTTCTTTTCCCCTCCATTTATCGGTACAAACTGGTTCCCTCCGCATTCATTTGTTCCAACCCCGGTATTACCATCCTTCCACGACCTCACCTCGGCACACAAACATGTTTTGCCGCCCATCGCGGAAAAATTTCGCGTGTTAACGTTGTTTTTTAGTACAATCCAGACCAAACACAATAGCCAATCAACAACGTATTGTTATCTGGCATTACGAGGGGCGTAATGCGACTTGTCATGACTTGTCCTGCCTTGAGGCAGGACATCGGCCCCTTTGAAGATTTGTCCGTGTTGACAAAAATTTGCCCTTGTCCAACAAGTCGTTCGCACTTGTTTTTGCGATTGTTTGACAAAATGTATCGCGCGTGCAACGCGGACCAATCATAAGACAACTGCTTCTTTGTTTTTCTGCATTGTTGGACAAGTTCTAGGTTTCAAAAAACGTATTCGCACTTGTTTTCAGTAACAAGTGACACACAAGTGATGAAATCTACCAATTGTTACAATTTTTTTCCGCTAGTGCGAATTGGCCCTAAGTATTTATTGTATTCTCTTTGTTATTATATTTACCTCGCGTTTTGACCGCATTTTTAGGTGCCGAAAGGTTGGCATTTCCCTGCCCTATAAATACTTATATGCATCATCTGTTCTAACAGTGCTTGCAAATGATACACAAAAATCGTTACGGAAAATTTATAATTTTATACCTCTCATCTCCCTGATATTTTTGTACGTAATTTTTCCCTTTTCCTTTCTCCATTCAATTTTATTCTTAAATTGTATTTTAACAGATGAAATGCCACGCGGTGGAAACACAAACCATGATGATAACGATGATGATGATGATGATGATGATGATGATGATGATGATGATGATGATGATGATGATGGTCATCATCATCATCATCGTCATTCAAACAAAGTGATCTTTACAGCAGACTCCTTTTTCGTCCTTTCAATTCCAACTCAGTCCTGCGCTCTTACTTTCCGTTTGTTCATTGTTTTCTCTTTCTAAATCCCTACTTTCAACATTAACGTAAAGCTTGTATTGCATTTAGGACGCGGGTCATTCTCGGTTTTTGCAGAGGCTTCATGCTTTGTAACGAAATGTTAACAAAACGTAAAAATTAGGAATACTTAATGGCTTGTTGACAATAAAGTTGTCAATCTTCGAACCCATCAAACCAGATTGTTAAGTAGGGAAACAGCTAAACTGCTTGATCGTGTCTTTAACTGCTTGTCTGACCTCCTTCCTCTGCCAACAGTACAGAATATTATAGTATTTTTGACCAGTCTTAAATTACATTTGTTGTTTTTTATTTTCACTTGAATGGTATTGTTTTCGCTTTGACTGGTCTATTGTGTTTAACACTAAGGACAATCTCTACGTTAGACGCGAAAGTTACCTTGACTGATAACAATCATGTCATGTTTTCATTATTGTACCGTCTCCGAAAATCTTTAACAACAAAACTGTCTGATCGTGTCCTTCACTGCTTTTCTAACATCCCTCATCTTCCAGCAGTACAAAAATGGATTGAGAGATGAGTTAAAGAAAAGCAGTGATAATGAGATAGACAAAGCGAGGGAAAAAGATGGCGTACGGATTCCAGTGATCGCTGGTATACCTGTTGCTATGCTGAATGGAATATAACAAGCCAGTAATGTCATTTGTATCCAAAGGGAACTGGACACTGTCTTTTTGTATCGCATCAAATTAAGTGAAATTCCTCCTTCGTTAGGTTGGGCTTGGAAAACATGGTCTTGTACTTGAATTTGATGCTGTCGTAATCTGAGGTAGATCTTCGTGTAACATAAAGTTGTGGCCACTATGCATAACAATACTGCTAGGCAAACGATGCCTCTACCAATACGAGTGCTGTAAAAGAATATCATGGCACTGGCTGCGGACGAAAACCAAAATGCAAGAACAGAAATCCACACTCTCCTCAAAGTTACCACCTGTCTGTATCTTAGCCCCAACAACAGGGCGAGAAGTCTGTCCAGACTTATTGCAGTCAGTGTCAACAAAGATACTGCACAAAAAACGGCACCTATGGAAAATATAAGTATGTTAACATAGAAACAAAGATTGGAGTGTTTTGGTATCATTAAAGCAGTAACGTAAAGCGGCTGTGAAATGAGACCAACACAGAGATCAGTGCTCGCAAGGCAGCCTAACAGAAGTTTCGATGGTGGATGAAGGGACGACACCTTTCGAAGAGCAACAATAATCAAAACATTTCCCAGAAATGCAGTGATGGAAAGAGAAATGTTAACTGCGGGAATAGAAATCGTTTTTCGTGCTTCATAAAAAGTTGGCATGCAATACACTTGTTGTAGTGTAGTGTGGTTTCCATCTTTGTTGTGGTTTGCCAATTCTTTCTCGATAACGATTATTGTCGTGAAAAGAATTTAATGTTCCTCTTCTGCTTTTAAAATTCTCCGTCCGTCGAGTCCATGTCTTTTCAATTATTTCATCTATGGAGTCATCGTACTGTTCGACCAGCGTATATCAGATGTATTTTCTGAAAATAGAGAAAGCAAACTTTCAGAGCACAATAGCAACCGAATCTTATGCTTACCTGGACAGCAAAGTTAATTCTTGGAAACATCGTTTAATGTTTGCTACAAAGAAGATTGAGGAGATCAATAAGTGAGTTTCAACTCCCAACTTTTGCATTTCTTACAGTCACAACAAATAGCACAATACATGCGTTCGCGAGCATTACAGCAACCTTTAAATGCTGTAAAAATGTTGCTTAACCATTCGCTTACAGAACCTATGTTACGGTCTATTTTTTACATTATGTAACTTGTTAGATAAGAGTAGTGTTAAAAATTGTGTCATTCCCAATTGTTGACTACCGCGTGGACCATAGGATGGACTTAACAACTCCTCATGTCGTTTGGAATCTCCTGCTTTACTATTTTACTATATACCTTTCAAATAATCTATGGGATCTTAGCATTGCTTAAACGTTATTGTAACAGCTCCCAATTATACACAAGCATAATATTTTGAAGCAAAAGTTTAACAGTCAACTGTGCAGCAATTTCTACCCAGCCGATGTCGTTGAAACTTGCTCACATTAAAAATTGGATAATTTGAACTTGTTGACATTGATAAGAAAAAATCTATCGTCGCGTTTGGAAAATATTCGCGTTTTTTTTTCATAAATATATTTTTTCAAAAGCGCTAATATCTCGTGACCTTTTGCCTTGTTTGCTCTATAATTTGAAGCTTTATAAAATTTGAACATTTGTTCTTTCGATTGCCAAAAGTCAGAAAAATCGGGTGAGGTTTATATGCCCAAAACTCGATTTAGAAAAGAGCTCCTCCGTTCCCCAAAAAATAGTCGCGGGCCACCTTAACCAAAGTACAATCCAAATGTAAACGAGTCATCGTGAATTTCATCTTGCTGAGAAAACTTCCTCTAGATTAGTCTTGTACTTAACTGACAAAAAAATCCAGGAGATGAATTTAGCATAATACGGAAGCTGCACAGCCTACTGTACAAAATTTACGGTTCACAGAACGACTGATTTCTTTTTCGTTCTCAAGTTTTAGCACAGAGTCTTTTTTGGCAGATTTACTCGCGGCTCACATGACACTAATCACGCAACTCCGGCAACATCGACGCGAGAGCACACGCAATTCTCGTGTATCCGCGCGTGTCTACCTGTTCTAAAAATATAAAAATTGTCTCGTATCATAGGGTGCGTGGATCTCGCGCTTACGGTCTCCTCCCATTATGGCTTGTATAAGAGTAGTGTTAAAAATTTTGTCATTCCCAATTGTTGACTACCGCGTGGACCATAGGATGGACTTAAGAACTCCTCCTTATGTCGTTTGGAATCTCCTGCTTTACTATTTTTATAACAGTGTCTTAGTTAAGGGAGAGAGAAATGACAGCGAAAGTTACTAGATTTCAATTAAGGTAAAAGTGAAGTCTGCATACGATCCTAGTGGCCCATCAGGCCGGAGCTTATCCCGGCTTCCGTAGCGTGAAGCGATTAGGAATATTCTACTCCCGCCTGGAGGGGATGCTAGTCCATCGCAGGGTTACCCCCAGCAGTAAATTCGCCGGTACCCATTTATACACCTGGGTGGAGAGAGGCACTATGAGAGTAAAGTGTCTTGTCCAAGAACACAACGCAGTGCCCCGGCCGGTGCTGAACCCGGACCGTTCGATCCGGAGTTTAGCGCAAAAACCATTAGGCCACTGCGCCTCTCACAGATTTCAATTAAAGTACGTTTTAAAATATGTTACTCTCATGCATCTGGTAGCTTTAGTAAGGTACGAGACTGAATGTTATATTACCTAAATTTTTTACGTCCTAATCCTGAACTCGTCGACCAAGTTGGGTTTCAGTTACGAGGAAATTGATTTCGCACCGGAAAAATTTACAACAATAAAGCCAAATTAGATAAAACAAAAATACAAAGTGAATTGGAAATATGGGAATACCTACAAATTACAATACCGTTAGATTTTTCTCTTTCTACAAGGATTAAAATCATTTGCCCAAATTTGAACTTTCTAAGGTTATTTTGTTTTGTCAGAAAAAATGTCCGGTGCAAGCTTAATTTGAATTTTTCTGTTAGTTTTACCAAAGTGATGTTTAATTCTCACTTTTGATTAGTGTCGTTAAGCCCTACAATTTACGTTTCAAGTAATTGCCAAATTCCAATTGTTTATTTTTTTTCAGCTTCACTTAACTGGTACTTATTTTCACATTCGTGTCATTAGGCCTCTCCAAGTTAGGTTCAAAATGATAAGAGCGTAATGCAATGCAATTCGGAAAGTTTTCTCATAATTGAAATAGGCGCAAAAAGAACTGTAAATAAACGTAACTTGGACGGAAGCCTTTGTACAATTAATGAAACAACAAAAATAATTTCCATTTGGATATTTTTATGCTACATTAAGGTTCAGTTGATACTAAAACTTAAAGCGGGCTTCTGATAAAACTATTTACTTTTAACTTAATCGAGAAACGAAAGGTCTAGTGCTTTAGCTAAGAAAGTTGGCCACTTTAGCTTGGGTCCTAGCCTACTGCAAGTATTAACACATTTGTCTTTCCCGATGATGGACTGTTTTCATCCAGCTATTTTGCAAGCATCGATAATTAAGAAACAAAGAGCCCGCGTTTCAAGCTTGTTGCAAAATTTTACTATTAGTGTTAAGTTCAAAGTCACAATTTTTAACACGAGGAACAATCTTAGATCCCAAGCGAGATAGTTTGATGGTGTAAGTAATCGAACGACTAAAGTACAGAAATATAGATAACAAAACACTGATGTTATTTGAGAACACTGAGATCTGAGCAGTACTGCTTTTGTATCAACCAACACATTTCAAGCAAAATCAAAAATACTTACCAGTCCTTAATAATCATTGAAACATTTCAGGCCAGTATCTTTGATAATAACAGATCGATTTTAAGTCAGCGATCTTAGAATTAAAGCCGTCACACAGTCACCAAATTATGACTCTAAATCCACGTTAGAAGCTTGCTGTGTAAGGTTTAATCAGGCCATATTGTTAACTTAAAATGTTACGATGAACACCCCACGTTTATTCAATTGCATGTGAAGAATATTTACAATTTTGTGTTTGTATTGCTATACATATGTGAAATTGGATGGAACTTGGTTGTTTGTAAACAGATAACAAATACGTCTTCTAGATGAAAGGAGAACAAAGCTCTTCATTGCAGCTGCATGACTAAGACTCCGTTGGTCTGACAGTTTAAATTAATTTCCTAACGAACTTTTATTTGCGTCTCTCAATAGAATTCATTTCCGGTACAGCGTATATCAGTTTTGCGGTAGGTTAGGTTGACAATGCCATTTATTTCTGCTGATGATTCAATTATCTCTGCAATGTAACAGATAGATTTTCACTTTGATATCTAACTGAAGGTGTCAAAAAGCGAAAAATGTTGCTTCGGATCTGCGGTTTGCTTTGCGTTGTTTTATAAGGTCATTTAAGTTCATCACGATGAACAATCTCAAGCCATTTGAATGAGCTTGGAGAATGCTTTACAGGAAACGAAGCTCTTGTGTACGAGGAATCGACAGACCGGAGCGTTCGTGAAACATCCGTTTCGTCACTGTAGTATTACAAATTTTATTAAGTTTCCTTTCAAGATTTTTTTTTACGTGTTCAGTGGCACTAAGCTCAGATACAGATCAATATCATTATTATACGTTTTTTGTTTCCCTTCATGATATTTGTACTACTCAAGACTAGTTTAACAGGTTTCGTTGTGAAGGGGGGCTTTTGGAATTATGGTAGGGGAAAGAGGATAGGTGGGACACCAACATCAACATAATCATACGTTTTAGAACATAAGGAAAAAGTTTTTAAACAGCTCAAAAGTTTCCTAATTGTAAAAACCAGTACACGTCTGATTGTTTGAAAATCTTTGAAAATATTCTACTAAAATATCCTACAGTCCCACATTAAAGGAAGCTTTTTACATAAGCAGTTTTAAACACGAATTTAACACTCAAATTCAATATTTCTGATTTTAGACAACATCTACAATGTAGCAGTTTTGTGACTGTTGTTCGTATCAGACCGTCAGTATTTGACACACTGTAACAGTCACTCTATTGTTTATTTATCACCCCAGGAAGCATGTGATCAGCATTTCCATTTATGACTTTGAAAGCTAGCTTTCTATTTAGTTTTTCACACCCTATTTTCAATAAACTGGAGATAAGTCTTGCCGAAAAATGTCATTAAAAAAATTAAACCGCTTTTTTAAATTCCTTAAGAATATTTTAGCCTTCTGTTTTCGTACTTTTTTTTGTATTTTATTTGTTTTTTCTCTTAATTTTACATGCACAGGTGTTACACTACACGACACTACATTACACTACATTACAAATATGCTGACAAAAGAAATCCTGACTAAATAATTACAAGGTTTCAGAGAGCTACTGTTCTACTAGATGAAGAAAAGGATTCCATTTATTATAATGAAGCTGTAATTTGTTATTTTTTTTAGCTATATGACGTTCGATTTGAAATGTTTTTCTTATTTTTTCGATTAATAATGTAAGTGAGAGGGAAGTCTTATTTAGTTTTGTGCGATAGATAAAGTGTTTGCTTTCTAGGACAATATAATTTAGTAGAATTTCATTACTGACTATGACAAGCACCCCAAATAGAATATCTCTAATATTAAACGACCTACATATCATGCCCTGAGAGTTTGACAAGAGGTTTACCTCTTCCCAGAAAGCACGCACTTTTGAGCAGTAGAAAAAGAAGTGTTCTAAAGTTTCAGGCTCAGTTTCGCAGAAATAACACAAAGGAGAGTCGGTTTTCCTAAATTTGAAAAGCATATCGTTTGTATATATTATTCTGTTGAGTAATTTATATTGGAATTCTCGTAGTTTTGTGTAAAGAGTTGTCTTAAAAGGCAGTAGGTAGATCTTCTCCCAGTCAAGCCGAATGGTGTCTGTGTTAAAAAGTTTATCATATTTCTTCATAGCAGTCGGCTTGCTGGATAACTAGTCCGGCTTCGAGTAGCTTTTTATTGTAAACTGATCTAGACTCAATACATATAAACTTGTTGTTCCATAAGACTTCATTTGTTATCTCTGAAAGCGAGGAAGGGTTAAACTCATTTTGAGAGGTCCAGACCAGGAGGCATTCTTTGTAAAAATCTGGGAGATCTACTGGTAATTTTGTATAATCAAAATTGCAGTGGAACAAGAATTTGCCTCCGACCCTTTTAAGGTAGAAGTCCAGAAAAAACTTCCAACCAGCTGGGTTGGAACTCAGGTATTTCTTAATACAAAGTACTCTTTGCGCGCTAATCATGGACTCTACATCAGGCATTTTCAAACCTCCTTCATCATAGGGGTTTATAAGTGCCGTACGCTTGATTTTGTCCTTTCCTTTCCAAATAAACGAGTATAATAATTTATTGATTCTTTTAATGAAATCTTTTTTGGTTGAGATTAGAGAAGCCCGGTATAAAATCTTCGGTATAGCGAATGACTTGATTACTTGAATTTTTCCAAACAATGTGAGACCTCTCCAACTCCAGCCTTTTAAAGATTCTCTTAAAGATTTCTCAATGGTTTCAAAATTCATTTTCCAGAAAAGCGAATAATTATGAGTAAAATGAACGCCAAGGATTTTAATAACCTTGCTTATTTCCTTTACACCTAGGTCCGAACTTTTCATTTCCATGTTTCCAAGCAGGAGAATTTCTATTTTATCATGATTTTTGCAAAGGCCAGAATAAGTGCTAAATAACTTAATTGTATTAAATAGGGCAAGGTGTGATTGTTTATCACGAACAAATGATGTCATGTCATCTGCAAATATGACTAGTTTCAGTTCGTTTCCATCTACCATAATGCCTCTAATTTGATCGTTGTTGCGGACAGAGATTGCGAGTAATTCAAGTACTATTATAAAAAGCGATGGTGATAGTGGGTCGCCCTGGCGGACACCCCGTTTGAGATTAAAAAAAGGAGTCGAAAATCCGTTATTTGTTACACAACTCGATATGTTCTTATAAAACATTGTTATCCATGCTATGAAGGATTCACCAAAACCGAAAGTTTCCAGAGAATTAAGGAGAAAATTCCAATTAACCGAATCAAAGGCTTTTTCAAAGTCAATAGCCGTCATAATACCGTGGTAGCCTCTTTGTTTTGTAAAGTCCATAACATCGCTTATTGTGCGAACAGCGTCGAAAATGGTCCTTCCCTTAACGAAAGCATTCTGATCGTAGTGAATTATATGTGGTAACACGTCCTCAAGCCTTTTAGCAATGGCTTTTGATCCAATTTTAACATCTACATTAACGAGAGATATCGGTCTCCAATTTTTAATAGATCTCCTATCTTTGTCCTTTTTCTCTATTAAAGTTATTACTGCTTGTTTCTGCGTGTTAGATAATTCTCCATGAAAATAAGCGTAATTTAACGAATCAACAAGAAGCCTGCCAATTTCTGGCCAAAAATATTTGTAAAATTCTATTGTGTTCCCAGGGGTTTTATTGTTTTCAAATGTAGCTAGGACCTTAAAACATTCTGAATATGTCAACTGACCTTCACATGAATCACGCTTGTTTTCACTTAACTTAGGAATGGGAGAAAAGTTCCCTAGGAAAGGACAGGTGGATGAGTCGATTTGTCTCACTGATTTTTCATCATAAAGGTCCGAATAAAAAGTGTGAATTTCATTTAGAATAACGTTTGGATCTGTAGACTCTTTTCCATTTGCTTGGATTAATTTTCTTATACAGCTTTTCTTTTTATTATTATTTTCTAAATTCAGAAAATACTTGCTATTTCTTTCTCCTTGTTCGAACCATGTTGCCCGGGAACGGATGATCGAGCCTTTTATAATGTAGTCATATTCCCTTTCATACTCCGCCTTAACCGCTTCAAGATTAACAAGATTTTCATCTGTTGGCGATTCTGCTATTTTCTTTTCGCATATTTTAAGCTTACTTTCAATCGTTTAGAGTTTTTCCCGCCTTTCTTTTGCTTTTAATTTGCTGTACGAAATACTTTCTTGACGAGTTTTATATTTCATCCAGTCCCATTTAACTCTAATGTCATCACAGAAATCGATTTCTTCGAGCCAAGTTGGAAATTTGTCTCGCAAGTTTTGGACGAAGACAGGGTCGTCCAAGAGGCTGTTATTAAACTTCCAAAAGGACGGACCACGTGGTTGATCGTCTAGGCTATCGATTTCAAGCGTAATTGCCAAGTGATCAGTTTTGATAGCAGACACGATATCGATTTTAACTACATCTTCCTGTAGAGTATCGCTTATTAACCAATAATCGAGGCGTCTTTGAATGATTGGGCTTTTCTGTCTCCATGTGAATTTTTTACTGTCCGGGTTCCGGATTCTCCAGATGTCAACCAAATCGTTTTCCATCATGATATTTTCTAAAAACTTAACAGATTCCTTTAACGCTGGGTTTCCTCCCGAGCAATCAAGAGCTGGATCCAAAGTTACGTTGAAATCCCCCCCTAAAAGAATTTTGCAATCAGGCGCACTTGGTTCGTCTTCGGCAATGAGATCGGACAGTGTTTGGAAAAACAAGGACTGCTTTGTAGTAATATTTGGTGCGTAGACATTAATTAAGAGGAGGGTGACGTCCTGAATATTTGCCTTCAAAATGAGATACCTCCCTTCGTCGTCAGATCGGAGTGATTTTAGTTCAAAATCGAAACCCTTGCGTATTAGAATGGCGACCCCACGACTATGAATAGATCCGTGAGCAAAATAAATTTCTCCAGGCCACTGACTTTTCCACAATAAAATAAAAAAATAAATAATAAAAAATAAATCACTGTATTTAAGTGTCAATGTATTTAGCACGGCTGTACTAATTGAGGACACTGTAAATAGTGAAACAAATATTATAAATGAAACAGAAACTTGTTAAAAATCCCAACTGGCAGGAGGCTGACCAGTTGGCTATATACAAAGCGTGGAGGAGTTGAATTCGGGACCACCGAAGACAAATCCATCTAGTGGCAGGGAGGAGGATTTGAACCTGGGACCTCCAGATTGCAAGTCCAGCACCCTAACCACTAGGCTACGCTGCCTCCAAAGTTTTCAGTCTCTTCTGTGCTATAGGTTTCTTGTAAGAAACATATATCAGAGTTTTGCTTCATTAATGAGTTAAACACAGACTTCCTTTTTTCAAACGTACGAATACCTCGAACGTTTAGCGATATAGATTTAAGCTTTAGATTATTACGATCCATAATAGAAATATAATATACGGATGAATTGCATTAGAAAGCAGGACAGTAGCTGCCGCTCCCATGAGAGTTGGGTGTCAGATAAGTCAACATATTTTTAGACAATAAAACACACACTACATAGAACAAAAATATAGAGTATTTAAACGTAGCCAGTGAAATAGAACTGTTAAGCGCTACGCTGGAATGGGACCGTCCCATGGGTGTACAAACTTCGCGTTATGTAAATATTTGTAAGAGGAAAAAAAAACGACAAGAAAATAGAGAAACTTTCAGAGCTCTTGACGGTTTTAAAAACAAGAAGAAAATATATACTAAAGTTCCTTTAAATTATATAAGGAATTGCTTACCATAAACTACACGCATTAAGAGTCTGCAGTTGAACCTGACTCTCCCATTTAAAGTGCAATCTGATAAAGAAATATCCAGAATAAAATTATGTGAATTGTTCGCCGTCAATGAAGAGCTTGTATGGCTCCGCTCTGCTGAAAGCCGCACGCTTTCCCTGCTTCCTCGCCTCCAACATTTTAGGAATCAATATCTTGCGTTTATCGATCACTTCTTTGGGTAGGTCTGGCCCAATTCCCAGGCCAGACTCTTCCTCCAAGCAAGAACGGCGGGAGAAGACTGCTTCGCGGTCGGTATATCGTAGAAAACGGGCAATTATAGCTCTTGGCTTGGCTTGGGTAAAGCCTCTCTTTCCCACTCTGTGGACCCTCTGAAATTCAATGGACCGAGCATTGCTCATTTTGAGCTGGTTTTCCATGAAGCTATAAAGTGTTTCTTTAGTGTCTTCTTCGGTGACCTCTTCCCGAATTCCGTAGAAGCGCAAGTTTTCTCGGCGCTGATACACTTCATAATTTAAAAGTTGCAAGCGTAGCTTATTCAAGTCTTCGTCATGCTTTTTGTTTGATTTTTCTAGATTGGCTTTCCCATCTTCTACGTCCTTGTTTAAGCTGATCACACTAGCCTTGAGCTCACGGGTTTCGGTGGTAACACTCTTCAGGTCTTTTTCGACGCGTGAAAGATCTTTCTGTAGCCCTGCGACGGTTAGGTTTATCTTGTCGACTGTACTTCGAAGTGTTTGGATTTCCGAAGCAATAAATTCTAACTTGTCAAGTTTACTGAGTATTTTATCCATCTTGTTGGTATCAACTTGCTCCTTTCCCATTGCTTGTAATCCTGGCAAAGTGCTGTTGTCGCTTTCTTCACACTGTACACACTCAACAATGGCGGACGCCTCGTGGGCCTCGTGTTGACACAGTTCCTCTTCTCCGTCTCTCAAGCGTTTGTTTTCGGGAGAAAAGCTTTCTTCCGAAGATGACTTTCTTTCTTTTCTTTTTACACAGGACTGCAATTCCATAAAAATGAGAAAAATACCGAGACTTAGGAACTTTCCGTCAAGAGCTTTCGGTTTTGCTCCTCACGACTCCATGTCCGACCCAGTCTCTCTGTTTTCGTACTTAATGTAGCATCGAGTATTTAATGCCGCTTTTAGAGAGAGCTACCATAGCTTATATTGTGTTTAAGACTAGCGACAATCTCTTCTTTCCTATCGGAATAAAGTATAGTCCGTTGGAGTCAACTTGTGGAATAACAAAGCTTCCTGATTGTAGCCTTCACTGCTTGTCTTACTTCTCTCATCTTCCAGCAGTACAGAAATGGATTCAGAGATGAGTTGAAGAAAAGCAGGGATAACGTTACAGACAAAGCGAGGGAAATAGATGGTGTATCGAATCCAGTGATAACTCGTATGCCTGTTACTATGCTTCCTGGAAGATAACAAACCAGTGTTGTCATTTGTATCCAAAGGGAACTGGACACTGTCTTTTTGTATCGTATTAAATTCAGTAAAATTCCTCCTTCGTTAGGTTGGGCGTGGGGAACATGGTCTTCTACTTGAGTTTGATGCTGTCGTAATCTGACGTAGATCTTGGTATAACATAAGGTTGTGGTTACTATGCATAATATTGCTGCTATGATAACGATGCCTCTACCAATACGAAAGTTGTAAAAGAATGTTATTATAATGGCTGCGGAAGAAAACCAAAATGCAACAACAATAACCCGCACTCTCCTCAAAGTTACCACTTGTCTGTATCTTAGCCCCAACAAAAGAGCTAGAAGTCTGTCCAGACTTATCGCAGTCAGTGTCAACAAAGATACTCCAGAAAAAACGGCACCAATGGAACTAGAAAGTATTTTAACATAGAAACAAAGATTGGAGTGTTTTGGTAACATAAAAGCTGTTACGTAAAGCGGCTGTGAAATGAGACCAACACAGAGATCAGTGCTGGCAAGGCAGCCCAACAGAAGTTTTGAAGGCGGATGAAGGGACGACACCTTTCGAAGAGCAGCGATAATCAGGACATTCCCCAAAAGTGCGGTGATGGATAAAGCAATATTAACTACGGAAATAGTAATCCTTATTTGTGGTTCATAATAAGTTTGTATACAATACACATGTTGAATTGTAGTGTGGTTTCCATCTTGGCTGTAGTTCGCCATTTCTTTCTCTATAATGATTATACTGTCTAAAAAGTCATGACAATAATTTAATGTTCCTTTTGTGCTATTAAAATTATCTGTCCAACGAGCCCATGTCCTTTCACTAATCTCATCTATGGAGTCATCGTGTTGTTCGGCAACCGTATATCAGATGTATTTCCTGGAAAAATAGAAAGCAAAGTTTCAGAGCAAAAACGATAAAAAAACAATATCCGAACAGCTCGCTAATGGTATTTCTTCGACGGTTTTGCCAAATTGCGTGCTCAAGTGACATTTTCTCTTTGTAGAAAGAGCATTGAACGCCAGCGAAAAATTTCCTTTATGTAGCGAATCTTATGCTTGCCCGGATAGCATTTCAGCGACCCCTAAATGCTCTAAAAAATATTGCTTAACCATTCGTTAATAGAACCTATGTTACCGTATATTGTTAGATGATGTAACTTGTTAGATAAAAGCTGTGTTAAAAATTGATTATCACGTTGACCATAAGATGGACTTTCTCCTTAAATTTTAAACAACTCGTCCTTATATCGTCTGGAAACTCCTGACTTACTATTAATAACAGTGACTTTGTTAATGGAGAGGGAAATGACAGCGGAAGTTACAAAATTTGAATTTAAGTACGTTTTAAAAAACGTTATTCTCGTGCAACTTGTGGCTATAGTAATGTACAAGACCGAATGTAATAGTACCTAAAGTTTTAACGTCCTAATCCTGAGCTCGTCGACCAAGATGAGTTCCAGTTATCTCGCATGCAGAGGAGGATAGTAAAAGACTAATGCACCTGCCGGAAAGCTTTACCACAATAAAGCCGAATTAGATCAAGTAAAAATACAAAGTGAATTGAAAATATGGGAATTTATTTTTTCTCAGTTCGTGAGCGGGCGGTATTCTACAAATCCTCCAATCTGATTGGTTCCGGGAGCGGGCGGTATTCTCCCATCCGGCCCGCTCACGGAGCGATTCCGCCCGGCTAGCTCGCTGTGTTTTCATTTCGCGGCGAGACGATCGAACCCACGAAAGTTTTGCTCTCCAAAATTAATGAAGTTGTTCACCAACCGCTGTAAATATGAAAGGAAAAGTAAGCAGTGGAATTAAAGGCCTTGAAGTTCTCCAAAAGGCGAGTATTGATTCTCTTTATTGACAAAATCAAGTTGTACCGAGTTTTATGGCCGTAGTTTGTCGATCGTTGTTTGTGCATTTATTATTTACACTGATTTTCACGCCATTGCGCTTACCTGCAAGTCGCCGGCTTACATACCCGATTGATTCTTTCAAAAGCTAACTTAGTAACGGAATTAAAGGCCTTGAAGTTCTCCAATAGGCGGGTATTTTTTGTATTTATTTACAAAATCAAGTTATAGTTTGTCGATCGTTGTTTATGCATTCGCATTGGTTTTCACTCCGTAATGCGGTTTACGGCAAGTCGCTGGTTTACAGACTCGATTTATCCTTTTAAACGCTTTGCCTTTCTGCTACTTTTTCCCAAAACCGAATACTGCTTATCACCATTCAAGAAAATGAGATGTTTTGATTAAAAACAGTCAAATTAATTCTCGCAAAATTGTGCCGTGTGCAGACGACCAAATGCCCTCTTTTGCTGCTGCATTGTGCTTCTTTTTTAATATTAAAGTTACTTTTCTCTTTTATTCTGATGACCTTTTCCGAGAGTACTGTTCAGTTTCGCGAATTTAATTTGTTTGGCGGAAAACAAATCATTCTTCACTTTAGCCGTAGCTTAGCGATCGATTCAACATGCACATTGGATGCGCGCGTATATTACAATTACATTTTGCAAGACAATCTTTAATTTTTTGATCTTTTTTTTAACCAAGTAAGAAAAAAATAAATAAGTTATTTACCGGCTTTTAGAAAAAAATAAAAACGTTATTCACCAGCCTAGGTCGGTCCGTATTGGGAAAAACTGTGCCCTCGGTCTTGGAACCGCCCTCGGCCTGCGGCCTCGGGCGGTATCTAAGACCTCGGGCACAGTTTTTCCCAATACGGACCTCCCGGCTGGTAAATAACCTATATATCTCCAAATTACAATACCGTCAGATTTTTCTCCTTCTACAAGGATTGAAATCATGGGCCAAATTTCAATTTTCTTTGGTCACTCTACCATGTTGAAAAAAAAAATGTCAATCAGTAAAAGCTAAATTCCAATTTTGTATTAGTTTCACTTAAGTGATGTGTTTTTTTTTTACTTTTAATTTGTGTCATAAGCCACTTTATAATATAGATAGGAGTCTGCGCGCGCTCTGATTGGCTAAAAACCTATGTTTTATCAGAGTATAAAACATAGAAAAATCATGTTTTATTGTTTTTCGTCAGCTTTTTTCGAGTGCTTCGCGCCTCGTTGGCTATAACCACTCGTATCCAACAAGGGAGAATGGAATATTTGTTTTTATTAAATTGCTTTTTACTGAAGTATAAATCCACTGGACATTTCATTTTGATGTAAATGAAGTGATAGTAGGAGGAGGCGGGAAAATTTGTGGCGCGGTGTTCACTCCTTGAGTTTAATGAAACACGCAACGACAGCGAGCGAGAGAGTTTTCTTTCGAAGATTTTCCTCGACAATCTCCTCTTAAATCGTCTATTCATGCTGGAAAACTGCGACAACAATTAAGGTTTACGGGAAGATCCGAAGCGATAGCTTTTCTGGAAATTATACGCCTTGTGCAAGACAAGCGAAGCAAGTGTTTAGATATTGATTGTACTTGTTTACGGCTCCACGGCTGTCATCAAGACTACTGATGAAACGAAATTGCACTCAGAGTCCGTGAAGTTTATTGAAGTTCGAAAGGACAAGATAAAGATTGAAAGGTAACAAACTTACGTCGAACAATGAATGAAATTGTGTCAGTTTTCTGGTCTTCCCGTAAACTATTTGCTGCTTTTCATCTTCGTTCAATCGCTCTTGTTGTACATTTACAAGTATTTTAATTTAAACTTTTCACTCGCGGCGTCTAAAATCTATATCATAAAGCAAAGAAAGAAGCCTAAGCCATGTTTTATACTGTCATAAAACACTCCGGACATTTGAGAACACTCGAGAAATGTAGAAAACATTCGCCTGCGGCTCATGTTTTCTACATTTCCCTCGTGTTCTCAAATGCCCGTCGTGTTTTATGACAGTATAAAACATGGCTTAGGCTTCTTTATTTGTTAAATAATTTACGTTGCCTGCACTTGCTAAGTTTCATTTTTTTTTCAGCTTCACTTAACTGATACTTATTTTCACTTTTCATTCGTTTCGTTAGGCCCATGCAATTGAAGGCGGAAAGCAGTGCATTTCGGAAAAGATTTTCGAAATTAAAATAGATGCAAAAAAAAAACAAAAAAAAAAAACTGTAAATAAACGTAACTCGGTTGAAAGGCTATGTACAATTAATACAACAACAAAACTCTGCTCCATTTGGATTTTTTCATCTTACATTAAAGTTCAGCTTAAAACGGGCTTCTAATAAAACTGTTTACTTTTAACCTAATCAAGAAACGAAAAGTCTAGCGCTTTAGCTAAGAAAAATGACCACTTTAGCTATAGATCCTAGCCTACTGCAAGTATTAACACAACTGTCTTTCCTGATCATGGACTGTTTTTGTTCCAGCTATTTTGCAAGCATCTATATGCAAGAAACAAAGAGCTCGCGTTTCAGGCCTGTTGAAAAATGTTCTTATTATTGTGAAGTTGAAAGTGTTAATTTTTAACACGAGGGACAATCTTTTAAGGTTAAAAGTCTCAAGCGAAATAGTGATATGGTGTAAGTAGTCCAACGACTTAAGTACAGAAATATAGATAACAAAACACTGATGTTATTTGAGAACACTAACACCTTAGCAGCACTGCATTTGCATCGACCAAAACATTTCAAAAATACTTACCAGTCCTTTATAATCATTGAAAAATTTCAGGCCAGTATCCTTAATATAACGCTATAGATTTTCGGTTAGTGATCTTTTGTGTTTATCTGGCTATACATATGTGAAATTGGATGGAACTTGGTTGTTTGTAAACAGATAACAAATACGTCTTCTAGATTAAAGGAGAACAAAGCTCTTCATTGCAGCTGCATGACTAAGACTCCGTTGGTCTGACAGTTTAAATTAATTTCCTAACGAACTTTTATTTGTGTCTTTCAAAAGAATTCATTTCCGGTACAACGTATATCGGTTTTGCGGTTGGTTGGGTTGACAATGCCATTTATTTCTGCTGATGGTTCAATTAGCTCTGTAATGTAACAGATAGATTTTCAGTTCGATGTTTAACTGAAGGCGTCAAAAAGCGAAAACACATTGCTCCGGATCAACACTAGATGATAGCTGTGCGTGGTTTAATTCTGTCATTTAAAAAGAACATAAATAACTTAATAAAATTGTCACGATGAGCACTTTCAAGGCATTTGAATGAGATTGGAGAATGCTTTACAATTTTGGGCGTTTTTGTTCTATTCATTTAAAACTGAATGGGTTTGGTTAACACACACTTTTTATTTCAAATGCGAGAAGTATGGGAAAGAAGCTCTTGTGTACAATTTTGCTCCTTTTTACGATACTTGTACTCCACAGGTTTCGTTGTGAAGGGGGGCTCTTGAAATTGTGGCAGCCTTGTGAGGGAGAAGAGGATATGTGGGACATCAACCTTAACATCAAAATATGTTTTATAACATAAGAAAAAGTTTTTAGACAACTCAAAAATTTTCCTAATTTTAAAAAACCAGTACACGTGTAATTGCTTTAAAATCCTATCGAATCTTACATTCTACTAACACATCATACAGTGCTTAATAAAAGAAAGTTTTAAACATAAATTGAACACCCAATTACAATATTTTAACACCTACTTGCCCTTGTCAGGGTTTTCTGATTTTAGACAATACCTACAATTTTGTGACGGGAGTTTGTATTAGAAAGTACCTGAAACTTTGTAATGGTCTCTCCATTGTTTATTTATCACCTCAGGCAGCATGTGATTAGCATTTCTATTTATGTATTTGAAAGCTAACTCTATATATAGTAATATATTCACTACAAACTGAAGATACGTCATGCCGAAAATGCCAATAAGATGGGTCGTATTTTTAACTTCACTAGCAATATATATAAGCTTTCTGGTTTTCCGTAAACAATGTAGCATGTAATAGTTGATGCCGCTTTTCTAGAGAGCTCTGCTCTGGTCGAGGGTGGCTTTCAGTTGCTGCAAAATAATTTTTAAAATAATACATGACATCCTCTCGGAATAAAGTATAGTCCATGTTATAGTCAACTCGATGAATAACAAAGATTCCTGATTGTGTCCTTCACTGCTTGTCTTACTTCTCTTATCTTCCAGCAGTACAAAAATGGATTCAGAGATGAGTTAAAGAAAAGCAGTGATAATGTTATAGACAAAGCGAGTTCAGTAGATGGATTACCGACTCCAGTGATAGCTGGTATACCTGTTGCTATGCTGAATGGAAGATAACAAGCTAGTAATGTCATTTGTATCCAAAGGGAACTGGACACTGTCCTTTTGTATCATATCAAATTTAGTGAAACTCCTCCTTCTTTAATTAGGTTGGGCTTGGAAAACATGGTCTTGTACTTGAGTTTGATGCTGTCGCAATCTGAGGTAGATCTTCGTGTAACATAAGGTTGTGGTCACTGTGCATAATATCACTACTATGCAGATGATCACACTGCCTATACGAGCGTTGTAAACGAATATTATTGCACAGGCTGTGGAAGAAAACCAAAATACAATGACAACAACCCACACTCTTCTCAAAGTTACCACCTGCCTGTATCTTAGCCTTAACAACAGGGCGAGAAGTCTGTCCACACTTATTGCAGTCAGTGTCAACAAAGATACCCAACAGAAAATTGCACCTATGGAAAAAGTAAGTACGTTAACATAGAAACAAAGATTGGAGTGTTTTGGTAACATTAACGCGGTTGCGTAAAGCGGCTGCGAAATGAGACCAACACATAGATCAGTGCTTGCAAGGCAACCTAACAGAAGTTTCGATGGCGGATGAAGGGACGACACCTTTCGAAGAGCAACAATGATCAGAACATTTCCCAGAAATGCCGTGATGGAAAGAGGAATGTTTACTACTGAAATAGTAATCCTTCTCTGCATGCATGTGCTTCGTAATAAATTGACATGCAATACACCTGTTGAATTGTAGTGTGGTTTCCATCTTCGCTGTAGTTCACCATTTCTTTCTCGATAATGATTATTGTCTAACAAGTCGTGACAAGAATTTGATGTTCCTTTGGTGCTATTAAAATTCTCTGTCCAACGAGTGCATGTCTTTTCACTTATCTCATCTATGGATTCATCGTGTTGTTCGACCAGCGTATATCAGATGTATTTCCTGAAAATAAAAGAAGCAAACTTTTAGAGCAAATACAGGATCGAATCTTATTCTTGCCCGAACAGCAACGTTAATTCTTGGAAACATCGTTTAATTTTAGCTACAAACAAGAGAAAGATGGGGAACAAGTGAGTTTCATCCGTCGAGTTTTACACTTTTGGCAGTCACAACAAATGACACAATACATGCGTTCGCGTGCTACTATTTTCCGAGTATTACAGCAACCCTTAAATGATCGAAAAATGCTGCCTAGCCATTCGCTAACAGAATCTATGCTACCGTCTATTGTTAGATGATGTAACTTGTTAGATGAGTAGTGTTGAAAATTGTGTCATTCTACCACGTGGACCATAAGATGGACTTTTTTCCACAATTTTAAACAACTTGTCCTTATATCGTTTGGATCTCTTACTTTACTCTTTAAATAACAGTGACTTTGTTAAGTGAGAGAGAAATTACAGCGGAAGTCACAAGATTTCAATTAAAGTACGTTTCAAGAAATGCTATTTTCGTGCATGTAACTAGTATTTATAGTAATGTACGAGACCGAATGTTATATAACCTAATTTATTTTTACGTCCTAATCCTGAAGTCGTCGACCAAGTTGAGTTCCAGTTACGAGGAAATTGATTTCGCAGCGGAGGATGGTAAAAGACTACTGCTCCTACCGGAAAACTCTACCACAATAAAGCCGAATTAGATCAAATAAAAATACAAAGTGAATTGAAACTATGGGAATATCTCCAAATTACAACAAGTCAGATTTTTCTCCTTCTACAAGGATTAAAATCTTGGGCCAAATTTGAACTTTCTTTGGTTACTCTGCCTCGTTAGAAAAAAAAAAAACATGTCCTATGCAAGCTAGGTTCCAATTTTGTATAAGTTTATCTTAACCCTTTTCATACCGGGCTTTTTTGGATCTTTTTAGACCGGGGGGGGGGGGATTCCCCTCCCCCCCCGTAACTTCCAGAATATTTAAGCAATCGCAATAAAACTTACAGGATATATAGTATGTCCAAAAATCTATCTTTTTATATACGTCACGTGCGGTGATGACGTCACATCACGTGAAAATTACATCATGATGTCAAAACAGTCGCCATCTTGGATCCACCATCTTGGATTTCAAAATTTTTCCAAAACATCAGAAAACCACCCAAAATTACAGAAAAATACTCAAAATCTATAAAACAGTGCGAAAAAAAAACCTAAAAGAGGTGAAAATAGTTGAATTAAAGTTAATTTTTATCAATGAAAACACAAAAATTACAAATTTGGAAAAACATGTCTGTCAAAATGACGTTGCCATGGTAACGTCAAGTTCCAGACACAACAACCTATCCCACCAAGTTATTCCCAGATAAATTTTAGAAAAACTCGTAAAGTTTGGCAGCGTTTGGTTGAATCTTGAAAAAGTTATAAACGTTCAAAGTCAGCGCGGGCACTTCCCCACCCCCCCCCCCCCCCCCCCGGTCTGGATAGGGTTAAGTGATGTTTTTTTTTTTCGCTTTTTATTTGTGTCATTAAGCCTCCACAATTTGTGTTATCAGCGCTTGCTGAATTTTGATTGGCTGAGACAGAGGGCATTTTTTTCTTAATTTTAGTAATTGCCCCGGGCAAAATTACTTGATCCTGATTGGGCGAGCAGAAAAAATACTCGTTTCTAATTGGCTGAGCGCGCTGCACTTGGTTGGCTTCTTGAGGGCGGAATTTTGAACAGAATTTTCAAACACAGCGCTCGCTTGTATGTCGCTTCGAAATTTGACTTCAGTTTCCCGTTATTTGATGAAAAAGGAATGAAACCGGATGATAGCTTGAAACGAAATGCCGAAAGCTGAATCTCAGGAAACGGAAGATTATTTTCATTGAAAACTCGAAAACTTGCATCAGCCAGACGCTTGGCGAGCTTGCGACGAAATTCATTCATGGCGGCCAACTAACTTTTTCGCCTCTGACTTCTGTCAAATGCGGCTTCATCACATGCAACCTGGAGTAAAGATCACAGAGTTTGTTCAGCGAAGGAAGATGGTCAAATTATCTCTGCAAGTTTGTTAGGACTCGTGCATGTGGTCCGCTGTTATCGATGTCTAAGGATTAACATGTCAAGCAGCTCGCAGCAGAAAGCTTCAAAACTTGCAAACAGGTGAACAAAATTATGTTTTACTTTGCTCATTGACTGTACGCTTTTTATATATTTTTTTCACGACTTACATTTAGATTTAAGCTTACATAAATGCCGACGTTATCCTGTTCTGAATGTAAGGGTTTGCTCAATCTTGCCGTTCTTTTAAATGTGATTTTATGAAGGTAACTTGTGTTTTCGTTAGTTTTCGTTCCGCCGCAGACTTAAGCTTGGCGCCTTCAAGGTCTTCCGAAAATTTTGCCTTCTATGACATTAACAAGTAATCACATGTTTTCTCGTAAAATTAAGGATTAATATCACTTGTGTTTTCAGAAATTGCTGAAATTGCCCTCGTCGCTGCACGACTCGAGCAGTTTCAGCAACTTCTGAAAACACAAGTGATATTAATCCTTAATTTTACTCGGCCCCATGCGATTAACTATACAAATGATGAAGGCTTAATGCAATGCATGTCAGAAAAAGTTCTCATAACTTTTGATTAGTGTCGTTAAGTGCTACAATTTACGTTACAAGTAATTGCCAAATTAAGGCTCAGTTGAGACCAATGCTTAAAACGGGCTTCTGATAAAACTGTTTACTTTTGACTTAATCGACAAACGAAATGTCTAGCGCTTTAGCTAAGAAAAAATGGCCGCTTAAACTTTGGTCTTAGGCTACTGCAAGTATTAACGCAATTGTCTATCCTGATCATGGACTGTTTTTCTTCCAGCTATTTTGTAAGCTTCGATAACTAACAAACAAAGGACTCGCGTTTCAAGCTTGTTGCATAATTTTGCTATTATTGTGGAGTTCAAAGTCACAATTTTTAACACGAGGAACAATCTTAGATCCCAAGCGAAATAGTGAGATGGTGTAAGTAGTCCAAAGACTAAAGTACAGAAATCTAGATAACAAAACACTGATGTTATTTGAGAACACTGAGATCTAAGCAGCACTGCATTTGTATCGACCAGCACATTTCAAGCAGGAACAAAAATACTTACCAGCTCTATATAATCTTTGAAAATTTTCAAGTAATTATCCTTAATATAACGTTATCGATTTTAACTTAGCGATCTACGAATTAAAGCCGTGTCACCAAATACGTCTTCTAGATGAAAGGAGAACAAAATAGAGATTTATCACAGCTGCAAGACTCCGTTGGTCTGACAGTTTTAATTAATTTTGTTACAAGGTTTTGTTTGCGTGTTTCAATAGAATTCATGTCAGATTCAACGTATATCAGTTCTGTGGTAGGTCGGGTCGACAATGCATTTATTTCTGCTGATTGTTCAATTAGCCCTGTAATGTAACAGATAGATTTTCAGTTTGATGTCTAACTCAAGGTGTTAAAAAGCAAAAAAAAATATTGCTCCGGATCAAGGGAGGAAGCTTGCTGTGCGTGGTTTAATAAGTTCGTTTAAAAAAAATACAAAAGGATTGCCACGATGAACACTCTCATGTCACTTGAATGAGCTTGGAGAATGCTTTACAATTTTATGTTTTTTTTTTTGTTATATTCATGTAAAATTTAATGGGCTTGGTTAACACACACTTTTTATCTCAAATGGAAGAAGAAGGGAAACGAAGCTCTTGTGTAAAAGGAATCGACAGTCCGGAGCGTTCTTGAAAAATCCGTTTCGTCACCGCAGTATTGCATATTTGATTAGTTTCCTACCAAGTTGTTTTTTAGTGTTCAATAGCACTCAGTTCAAGTACAGAAACGATATCATTATTATCAAATTTTGCCTTCCTTCACAATATTTGTACCCCACAAGACTGCTTTAACATGCTCCGTGTTCCTCCTGAACGAGCGAATGTTTCCAAAAGATGTGAAAAGTCAGTATTTCTAAAAAAAGAAAACTTGGATAATAAATCTTTTCACATACATTTTATTTTGCAGTGCCGCTGTACAATTCAGCTCACCAAAATACTGCAAGACGCATAAAATTTACTGCTGTACTGCACACTTCTAATGTAGTTAATGTATTTCTATTTTTACATTATCATTTCATGGCATACATGTAAACTAGCTATAAAGCTAAGCGTGCTTACCATGTTAAATTAAGGATTGATTGATTGATTGATTGATTGATTGATTAATTGATTGATTGATAGTAAAATGTCTAATGAAATATATTTACTAGCTCGATAAGGATGAGAAATGATAAAACCAGTAAGCAATACATAACCATGCGATATTTAACAGCTACACCATTTGCATGGGCTGATGGTGATAACAAGCTTTTATATACAATCTTCGTTCACTGTCCAAAATCCACGCGTGCAGTTGCCCCATCTTCTAGTGTGTTTAGCATAAAGGACAATCTCTACGTTAGACGCGAGAGTTACCTTGTTATTAAACAAATTTTTGACCAATAACTGTCATGACATGTTTTCATTATTGAACGCTCTCGGAGAATCTTTAACAACAAAACTGCCTTATGGTGTCCTTCACTGCTTGTCTTACATCCCTCATCTTCCAGCAGTACAAAAATGGATTGAGAGATGAGTTAAAGAAAAGCAGTGATAATGTTATGGACAAAGCGAGGGAAGTAGATGGATTACCGACTCCAGTGATCGCTGGTATACCTGTTGCTATGCTGTATGGAAGATAACAAGCAAGTAATGTCATTTGTATCCAAAGGGAACTGGACACTGTTTTTTTGTATCGTGTTAAATTTACTGAAATTCCTCCTTCGTTAGGTTGGGCTTGGGAAACATTGTCTTGTACTTGAGTTTGATGCTGACGTAATCTGAGGTAGATCTTCGCATAACATAAGGTGGTGATCACTATGCATAATATTACTGCTATGCAAACGATGCCTCTACCAATACGAGTGTTGTAAAAGAAGATCATTGCACTGGCTGTAGAGGAAAACCAAAATGCAACAACAGAAACCCACACTCTCCTCAAAGTTACCACCTGTCTGTATCTTAGCCCCAACAACAGGGCGAGAAGTCTGTCGACGCTTATTGCAGTCAGTGTCAACAAAGATACTCCACCAAAGATTGGAGTTGCGAAATTAAAAAGTATTTTAACATAGAAACAAATACTGGAATGCTTTGGTATCATTAAAGCCGTTACATAAAGCGGCTGTGAAATGAAACCAACACAGAGATCAGTGCTCGCAAGGCAGCCTAACAGAAGTTTGGATGGTGGATGAAGGGACAAGACCTTTTGAAGAGCAACAATGATTAGAACATTGCCCAAAAGTGCGGTGATGGAAAGAGAAATGTTAACTGCGGAAATAGTAATTGTTTTGTTTGGTTCATAATAAAATGGCAAGCAATACAAATATTGAATTGTGGTGTGGTTTCCATCTTCGTTATAGTTCAACATTTCACGATTATTTCTCCATTACCGTTTAACTAGCCGTGACAAGAATTTAATGTTCATTTTGTGCTATTAAAGTCCAACGAGTCCATGTCCTTTCACTAATTACATTTTTCTGTCAAGTCATCCTGTTGTTTGGCAAGCTTAGAGCAGATGCATTTCCTGGAGAAAGAGAAAGCAAATTTTCAGAGGAAAAAGATAAAAAAAAAACATCCGAATAGCTAGCAAATGGTCTTACATAGACGGTTTTGCAAATGTGCGCGCCCAAGTGACATTTTCTCTTTGTAGAAAGAGCATTGCATGCAAGGGACAGCAAAGTTAGTTCTTGGAAATATCGGTTCAATGTTTGCTACGAACAAGAGAGAGTTGAACAACAAGTGAATTTTATCAGTCGACTTTTAGATTTCTGGACTCACAACAAAGAGCACAATACATGCATTCGCGCGCCACTATTTTCCCGAGCATTACAGCAACCCTTAAATGCTCTAAAAATGTTTCTTAACCATTCGCTAACAGAACCTATGTTACTATGATTTAACTTAGATTAGAACAGTGTTCAAAATTGTGTCATTCTCGATTGTTGACTACCACGTGGACCGTAAGATAGACTTTCTTCTACAATTTTAAACAATTCGTCCTCTTATCGTTTGGAAGCTTCTGCTTTACTATTTCAATAACAGCGACTTTCTTAAGGGAGAGACGAATGACAGCGGAAGTTACAAGATTTCAATTAAAGTACGTTTCAAAAAATGTTATTCTCATGCAACTAGTAGATATATTAATGTACGAGATTGAATATTATATTACCTACAATTTTTTTCATCCTAATCCTGAACTCGATGACCAAGGTGAGATCCAACTACGAGGAGCTTGATTTCATAGCAGAGGAATAGCCCAATTTGATCAAATACAAAGTAAATTGAAAATATGGAATAACTCCAAAATTACAACACCGTCAGATTTTTCTTCTTCTACAAGAATTACAATTATTGGCCAAATTTGAACTTTCTAAAGTTATTTGGTAAGGGAGATGGAAATGACGGCGGATGTTACAAGGTTGCAATTTTAAAAAGCACGAGACTTGAATTTCAAATTCTGTATTAGTCTCACTTAATTTTTTTTCCGCTTTTCATTTGTGTTTGTTAAGCCTCTGCAATTTGTGCAATGCATTTTGGAAAAAAAGGTTCTCATAATTAAAATAGTTGCAAAAGCAGCTGTATATAAGCCTAACTCGGACGGAAGCCCTTGTGCTTGCTAATTTTCAATTGTTTTTTATCGGTTTCACTTAAGTGATATTTATTTTCACTTTTCTTTTATCTTATTAGGCCTCAGCAATTTACGTTTAAAACGATCAAGGTGTAATGCGAAGCATTTCGGAAAGGGTACTGACAACTAAAATAATCATGCAGAAAGAACTGTGAATAAACGTAACTCGGACGGAAGCTTTTGTGCAGTTAACAAAACAAAAAATCGTTTCCATTTGGATATTTTTATCTTACATTAAGGTTCAGCTGATACTAAAGCTTAAAACGGGCTTCTGATAAAACTGTTTAAGTTTAACTTAATCGAGAAACGAAAAGTCCAAAACTTAGGTCTTAGCCTACTGCAGATATTAACATAATTGTCTTTCCTGATCATGGACTGTTTTTCTTCCAGCTATTTTGCAAGCATCGATAAATTGTTAACGTACAAAGAGCTCGCGTTTTTAGCTTGTTGCAAAATTTTGCTATTCATGTGAAGTTCAAAGTCACAATCGAGGAACAATCTTAGATCCCAAGCGATATAGTGAGATGGTGTAAGTAGCCTAACGACTAAAGTAGAGAAATATAGATAAAAAAACACTCATGTCATTTGAGAACACTAAGATTACAGCAGTACTGCTTTTCTATCGACCAACACATTTCAAGCAGGAATAAAAACACTTACCAGTCCTGTATCCTTAATATTAATAATAAAAGATCGATTTTAAGTTAACGACCTGCGAAAAGTCACACTGTCCCCAAATTAAATTATAGCTCTGAATCCAAGTCAGAAGCTTGCTGTGTATGGTTTAATAAGGCCACGATGAATACCCCACGCGGCTACTCAATTGAACGTAATTGGTATGGATATGTAAAATTGAATGAACTTTGGTTGTTTGTAAACAGAAAAATACGTTTTCCAAATGTAAGGTGTACAAATTAGCTGTTCATAAAGGCCGCATTACTAAAACTCCGTTGGTTTGACAGTTTTAATTAATTTCCTAACAAGCTTCTATTTCCGTGTTTCAATAGAATTCATAAAATTGGATAGAATTTGCTTGTTTTTAAATAGATGAGAAATGCGTCTTCCAAATGCGATGAAAACAAAATAGCTCTTCGTCACAGCTGCATAACTAAGACTCCGTTGGTCTGAGGGTTAAATTTATTTCCTAACACGTTTTTTTGCGTGTTTCAATAGCAATTATTTCAGATACAACGTATATCAGTTCTGTGCTATATTTGGTTGACAATGCCATTTATATCTGCTGATGTTATTTGAGAACACTACGACTTGATTTGCATCGACCAACACATTTCAAGCAGGAACAGAAATACTTACCAGTCCTATATAATCATTGTCAAGCCAGTATAATGAATAATTACTTGTCCCACATCTTTTTAAACGCTTATATCTCGACTGTTTTAGGTACAATTAAACTGAAATCCAGAGACATAAAAGAATGCTGGAAGTTTACGAATGTCGTTTTTGATTTGGTAGTTTGCGCTTTACGTCGACGCTAGAGCGCCATTAGCACGAAATTGCGAAACCATCATTGTGTGTCCAAGTTTGCGGATCGAGTAGAAGACAGCACTCTGTGATTTTATCAAAAACAGATGAGTCAAGACCTCTAGTATGTCATAACAGAGACGGATTTTTAAATTTAAACTTCGCCAGGGAGTAAATAAATGTGCAAATTTGAATTTAACGCCTTCTATTTTTTTTAAGGTGGCTGGCTACCGTTTCCAACACTTTCCAAGACTTAGATTTCGATGGGTCATTATAACCACTCTTTATCAGTTGATGCTACAATCATGGTGTCAAACAAAAGATTAGTGATTGGTGAACACGTTGTTGTCTTTTTCATTATACAATATGTTACCATAGCAACACTACAACCTGTTAAGAACACCCTTAATTTTAGCTTTAAGTGCTTCTAACTCAAAAACGAGCCCGGTGACCCCCATTTTTTATTACGAAATTTTGATCAGCAAGACAAGATGCAACTTTTGGCAAAATTTTAAAAAAATCTGCACGTGGGGTTCAGAGCCACCTTAAATTTTCGTAAATTTAAGGTGGCTCTGAACGCCATGTGCAGATTTTTTAAAAACTTTGCAGAAAGTTGCATCTTGTACTGTTGATTACAATTCGATAATAAAAAATGGGGGTCACCGGACTTGTTTTCGAGTTATAAGCACTTAAAGCTAGAATTAAGGTTATACTGTTGCTATGGTAACTTGCAATGTCAAAAAAATAGCCATAACTTGTTTACCGGCCATTGGGCATCTGTTTGATACCATAATTATTGGGTCAACTGAAAAAGACTTTTGGCATTGATCCGTCAAAATTGAGGTGTTGAAAAATGCAGGAAACTGTTCTGAGCCACCTTAAGCGCTATTTTAGAATTCCGCTTCTACCATGACACACTACAGTATCATATCCATGGCATACCTCTGTGTAATGCTAGCTCATAAAGTTCTAAATCCGCGATGAATTCTTGGACACAAAAGTCCAAACTTTGAGATTTCCGATTAAAACAATGCGTTTTCAAAAAGAACACGTTTACTTATGAATTTTAATGCAAAGGATTGTTATACAAATTTCAGTTCCAATTTCTCAAGATCAAGAGTTCCTACATTTTTCTTTGATAGATAAATCATTGAAACAAGAATATCTATTTTCAGAGCCGATTTATTACATGTTACTTTTGAGTAAACATTTTACTCACAAGATCCGTGCCACACGTGAACACTTCAAATCACGCGCCATATTTTAGCATAAATATTTTATTCAGTCATGAATGTTTCGTACACTTCTCGATGCCAGTCACTGCAATTCGTGCATACGCTTTAAATAAATGCATAATGATGAACCCGCGACCTTAATAAGGCCATTTTGAAAGAAAATAATTACACAAACAAGCAATAAAATAAATAAATAAATAATTACACAAACAAGTAATAAATAAATAAAATTAAATAATAGTATTCGTTTAGCCCGAATACTGGACCTACTGAACTGAAATTTTGTGGTAAGCTCCTAAATGTGATTGGTATTAAGGGAAAACAAATGTTGTCCGATTCGACTCGTTGATAACCGAGATATAAGCACTTATGTACAATTTGCCGATACATTCCATGCAATGATGTAAATCATTTTTGCCATTAAATAATTCTACAGCACGAATACTACACCTTTTGACCTAAAATTTGAAGACAAGTATCTCTCTATGACTCTTATTAATCATACGATTTTAGTTTTGGTGAACATCATTTATGAACGGAGAAATTTGCAATTCAGTGCAACATGCCCATACATTTTCTGTAATAAGCATGCCCATACATTCTCTGTATGGAACGGTAACTAAAACGATTAAATAATTCTACCGCTCGACTATTTAACCTTACGATTTAAAACATGTTAAAACATGTTAGAAAGTATCTTTCTGAGTTCGTTTCGTTATACTTCGGTAGGAGTCTTATTCTTCTCGTGACACTACTGAACTGAAATTTTGTGGTAAGCTCCTAAATGTGATTGGTATTAAGGGAAAACAAATGTTGTCCGATTCGACTCGTTGATAACCGAGATATAAGCACTTATGTACAATTTGCCCATACATTCCCTGCAATGATGTAAATCATTTTTGCCATTAAATAATTCTACAGCACGAATACTACACCTTCTGACTTAAAATTTGAAGACAAGTATCTCTCTATGAATCTTATTAATCATACGTTTATAGTTTTGGTGAACATCATTTATGAACGGAGAAATTTGCAATTCAGTGCAACATGCCCATACATTTTCTGTTATAAGCATGTCCATACCTTCTCTGTATGGATCGGTAACTAAAACGATTAAATAATTCTACAGCTCGGCTATTAAACCTATTAATCTAAAACATGGTGGAAAATGTCACTATAAGACTGTTTTTAAGCGTCCATGTTTGTAACTTGTGTGGACCATCGAGAAGCCGAGAAATTAGCAATTCTTTGCAACATGCCCATTCGATGTCCATACATTGCTCTGTAATTATATAAATCGTGTCTGCGATTTACTTATCAGCACTATCAGCCGAGAAAAAGCAATTGTTTGCAACATGCTCTTGAAAAAACCTCCCAATGAAATGTTTAAATTATTAAAACAAATA